>JBAWJU010000007.1:0-600000 GCA_037356035.1 Xylaria sp. Z50
CTTGAGTGGTCAGTGTAGAATTAGTATGTAGGAGGGTAAGTTATGGGGGTCAGCCCAGGGGTCTGCCCCTCCTTCCTAATGTACAATCCCCCCCCCCCCCCTGCCACCACCAGCCACTTCCCACCGCCACAGTAGGTACCTACTTATACCTACCTACTACATCACTGATTGCCGACATCGTTTTCTTCTCGCCGGTTTATATCCCCCGCCTTGCTCATTTTCATTGACATGACTTGACGATGCGTGGACGCGGAGGCGCTCGGGGCGGCAGAGCACCTTCTGCACCATGGAGCCGATTGAAACCCGTTGATCTTGATCCTCTCGAGTCGATGGGGCTGCCCTCGAAAGGGGACAATAGGTAAGTCCTATATCTTATGTCTTATTCATGTCTATATATTATAGTCGAGAGAATGAGCAGAAGAGGTGTCTTTCTATTTCGCTTCCGTTACTGATTCCGATAGTATGAAACTGACCGATACCACCACAGGTTGTTAGACTTCAAGACGCAGGAACGCTACTACACCAAGATCGTAGATCGCTATATGACCTTCTGCTCTGACGCCGGCGAGCGTGACGAACTCTTGCGCCGATTCGCCTCACATAGTTCTCCCCCAATCAACAACACCCCGAGTAGGCCCGTCCCAAAGAATGTCAAGCCTTCGAATCCCAAGCAAGATGGTTCGAAAGCCCTATCCGACGTTCTCTCGGCGCTTAGAAAGTTGCGTGAGGGTATCGTGGCCTCTAAGCGCACCGACGACTTCGCCATCCAAGCCTACCTCTTCTGTATCCGATCGTCTATTTTGGTAAAACATCCCGAATCTTACCACCCCGCCATACTCCATCTATTGCGCCGGATACACCCGGTTCATAGCATGACTACGGTTGAGTTAAACGAGGTGACATCCTACCTTGTGCTAGATACGGCCTGTCGGCGAAATAATTTGGGGGAAGCATTTGCACTTCGGCACCGGTACGGCTTGAAGGACTCCAAAGTGAATGCTGTGCTCGACGCGCTCACGCACGATAACTATGTCGAATTCAAACGACTAAGGCAGAGGGTGGATGGACACCGAGCAAAGCTTCTAGAGTACGCCGAGGAGCCTGTGCGGAAGCATCTCTTAAAATGCTTCGGTAGGACCTATCTGAGCGTGGATTTATCCTTTTTAGAGACTTGCGCTGATTCCTCCTGGGCCCGGCTTACTGCGGAAGATGGCGTGGGCTGGGAATTAGATGGGAGCAAGGTTGTTATTAGAAAGGTCAAGGCAAGGTAACTAGCTAGCCGACTTGAGTTAGATTAGTCCTTCGATTAGTATCGGCCTCGTCCTCGTTAATAAAGCTAATAATCGTAAGTCATCTTCAAAAAGCCAATGGTATCCCTTTTACCCATCTCCCACCGAGTGAATCCTTCTGTGCCCAGGAGTCTCAAAAGATAGTATTCTCCGGCAACCCCCGCCGAATTGGCGGCAAAGCCAAATGTGCTTGATCCTCTTGCCCCTATAAAGATGCCTGGAACCTGCTGCCCATCGACGAAATGCCAATACGGCTCTACAGGTATGTTGAGATATCTATTTTCCTGAAACCCGAAGCCGAGTGCCCCTTCGAGGGTTGGATCACCAGAGATTACCAGATCTTGCCATGTCGCGTCAGCACCAGCCACCATGTTTAACTGAGCTTGTAGGGTGCTGTTGAAACAACGCAACGTAATGTTCCTGGTGGGGACAGAGGTTGGTGCAATGACCTAGATGCTCTTCAGCGACTCATTCGTCAATGGAATTTTTTTTTCTTTAACCAAGACGCTACACTCACATATCCATAGCGATGGGTCCCGTCGACGAAGTACGCAGCATTCAACCCAATGCCATCGACTGCCCAGCCGGTCGAATCTGCCACCGCGATGAATGGTCCAGCATTGGAACCGTCAAATCCTGGATACGAGGTGCATGACCGGCCAAGAGGGACGTCGGTCACGTTTGGGGCGGCTGCAGCCGCTATCTGCGAGGATAGCGCCAAAGCTATTGCAGTTATTATCTTCATGATCGAAATCTTAGTCCTAATAGATGCTAGGGCATGACTTCCCTCGTACATGCATGAGAAGCAGTGCTCCTCATTCTTCCATGACGGGTGATGGTTATTCCTTATTTATCTCAAAACCGAGTCATAGACTGGAAGCAACGCGGGAAATCCCTCGACGGGTCGCGAAGATTGGCTGGATAATACGGCTACGATTCTACGAGAAAACGAACGGACCATCGGCTATATGGTCTAGAACGCTTGATCGGTGGGGGTTCTAGGAGGTCTTCAAGTACCGATGTATGGTTTAAAAGAAGTACGATTTAAAAGTCTTAGGTAGGGTAACGGTGCCAAGGAACTACATCATACATGTGTTGATAAATATATCTACATATATCCATCAAAGACGATTGGGCGGAGGGGTTGAATTAAGGAGGCTATAGAATCTATAGTGCACCACTGACGGCAATGTAAGGTACAGGTCCCCGGGAAGAGATATTATCATGCTGCGATATTGACCGTGCTATTCCACGATATACCGGTTCAGTATCCAACATGTCGTCTTAGTAGCAAGAATGCCGTACGGTTCCAATATAGATCCTTGTCTTCGCGAACGCGACGTAATTAATTACTGCAGTTCTCCACCTGTTCTTCCAAGCTTATGCATTAAAAACAAGTTCGTTGCTCATGAAATTCCCAATTCATTTCTTTTCAGCCGTTAAATCAACCATCCCTTTCATATGCCCTGTGCCTGTTTTGAGTCTGCTCCTGTATTATGCGAATCGAGACGATCGCAGACCCAAGTCACCGCATTGCGTCTTATTGTAATACAGGACTCGAGAAACGCAAATGTCCCCTAGAAACAGCGCGAATATAAGCCGTTAGTATCATTCGCTTGTACATATATTGTAACCTAAGAACATGGGCTGATCGCACCGAACTTTAATGGCTTCCTTCAAATGGACCGTGGCGACCGGCGCAATTCTAGTCATCATAGGCAGGGCAGTCAGGGTCATCGCAATATGTATCTTTCTTCCATCGCGGGAGCGCCATTTCGATCTTGTCGCAGTCTCGGCGCCGCCGAAGGCCCTTCTTGCACCGCTCGATTTCGAACAGCCATTCGCCTGTTATCTTGTCGACTACTCGACAGCCGCACATGTAAAAGAAGTCGTGCTGCTGACACATACTTGTATGATGTTCCGCTCGATTGCTGAAAACCCGATATTTATGGTGTCGGGACTGGGGACTGTCTATGGACGCTGCTGCAGCCTCGGTATCCTGTGGTCTAGTTAAAGAAGGAGAAGAAGAAGAAGAAGCTGGCTATGAGGAAATTGAGCGGGTGACGCGGTTTCGGCCATAAAGAGGCTTGCTGTTGCTGTTGCTGTTGCTTTGTCCTTATCCTTGTTAAAAAGTTTAATGAAGATGGAGCCCCGAGCCACCGACAGAACCGATTAGAAAAACACAGGTCCGACTTGAAGCCGACTAATAAGGGCGTCTATGGTGGTGCATCGCAACACAAGGCGGAACTCGGCATCATAGAAACAACAAACATCCCTTGACTAATTAATCAGATGTTGATCTCGTAAGAAAACCGCTTCTGTCCATATGCCTTCTTTCAAACGCGTGAAGGATTGACTACGTAAAGAAGCTTTACCATTTAGTTACGAGTAGGCTTGGAAAACGTTAGCTCAAATTCTATATACACATGAAATTTGTTGAATTTGAAAACTCATTTCCCTCTCTTTTCCCGCTCTCATATAAGCGGAATGAAGAGTTGCCGTATCGCCGATTTTAGCCTTAGTGTGCTGAGGTGGAGACACGTCAGTATTCTATATTTAGATGGTCTCGCTGCAGTAAATCGCCTGTAAACAACGAGTCTCCCTTCAATGCATCAAACACCAACGATTAACAAAGCTGGATCGATAGGAGGCTGTCCAGGTGGTGGATGAACAGAAGCTAGGGAGGCCCCCCTCACACCTCTCCCTAACTTGAATGGTTAAGCCTAATGATTATTTTAACTCACGACACGTATAAACCGCAAGGGATAAAAAGGACCTGTTTTCCTGGCCAGTGGCACTAATAAAGTTAATGTGTAGTCGTCCATAGTATGATATTGAGTTCGGCTACACTATTGGGCCACCAGATGCCAAAAGCAAACCCTCAGTTTACGCACAGAATTCCCTGAAGCTCAGAAATCGGCCCCCGGGCAGTCGAAGATTAGCTTTCCAAATGTGAAGATTGTTAGCGCTTCCACCCAGGGTATCTTGTTTAATCGGTTGGTCGACGCTCGCCGAGATGGCTTGATGGAAGGGCCGTTATATCGCTATAGAGTCTGTCACCACAAAGGCGTGGTGCTATCAAGGATACGTCCTAACTACTCGCGTCTTTTTTTGTCGTCTCAAGAGGTCTAGTATCACTGCCATTCTGCGACAGAGGATCTTATGACTCCAGCACGGCTTGACCGACGGCTGAGGTCTCGACCGCTGGCTTGTTACCACCGCCACAATCTCGGCTATCGTTAGAAAAAAGGAAGGCATCTAGTGGAGTAACGCTGGGTATCCCTTTTCACCAGACAAGCCAACCCGTTACGATTTAAAGAGAGGAATCCCCGATATATACCGGAATCGCCGATCTTCGCCATGTTGTCTAGACACACCTTGCCGAGCATGGCTCTGGGGCAATGTGTTACTCGAAGGTTTATTATGTCACAGGCATAGTAGAGCCCGAATAATAGGGATTCATTCGTGTCAGCATAGAGTCAGTTATGACAAGAGAGAACCCCTCACGAGGACAACCGGTGCGACATCTGTGTCTTACGTTGAACTTGCGCACCACACACTCCGGTTCGGCGGGACCACACCCGGTACACTCGCCCTCGGCGTCGCGATAGTTAAATCCATTTAATATTATGAGGAGAGGACAATTACGTGACCATCTATTTGGCCAAGGGTTTCCGGAAGGAGTGACGTGGCCAGATATCCTGAGGGCTCGGATAAACCCACGTATCGCGACGCAGCTTAAGACCAGTAAGTCGGATCACGCACACCTTCACAATATAGCAAGCTGGTTTCCCAGTGATACCTTTCGGCAATGGGGTACAGACGGGATAAGTTGAATAGTGCATGTAGATATAACTATTAAATAATTTTTATTGTCTGGGCCCCCAGCTCCCCGAAATAGTCCCCCATTCCCTTCCGCCCCTTTCCGCTCGGTGACCATCAGTGTACGACAGGCGGGTTGTTCCAAACAACCCGCCCCGCATAGTGATGCGTTAAACTGAGCAGCTCTTCTTTCCGACTCGTAGCTCAGTATCGACCTTAAAAGCCAGCATATTTGCCACTTCACCTAAACCTCTCCCCGCAACCTGTGTGTAATTGCGAGGTCGGCGGCCTTCTCAGGTCATCACTCATATCGAAACAAAGAGTCGGGCATAACATACTGCAGTGCTCGTGGGGGCATCCGTATCAAATCACCTTGGAAAGCCGACTGCTGTCTAGTGGAGGCTGTCTATACAACGGTGCCATGAGTTCATGCTATCCTTGAACTGGTAGGAAATGGCTTGGTAATAGTGGTTATCCGTAGGCCCAAGCACTACACCTCTCCCTCCCGGTGCCGTTGTCACCACCGAACTCACTTCGAATCTCAAGGAACTTTGGCATTAGACAAGATGGAGAAGATAACGAGCGGTTAAACGAAGAGCCATCTGCAGCAGCAGCATGTACGGGTGAGGCCGAAGACGCGGCGTCCGCGTCGAGA
The DNA here is from genome assembly GCA_037356035.1 of Xylaria sp. Z50. Lineage (NCBI taxonomy): Eukaryota > Fungi > Ascomycota > Sordariomycetes > Xylariales > Xylariaceae > Xylaria > Xylaria sp. Z50. The sequence continues at coordinate 5,767 of JBAWJU010000007.1, forward strand.
TGGCATTGTTGTGTCTCTATTTCTTCATACTGGGCCTCTTCAATGCTGGGCGATGACGATAAATAACGTTCTGGTGGAAGGAGCGAGAGTAATGAGAGCATATTATCCTAGAACTTCCTTGTGCGAGGCGTCGTAGGTTCGGATGTTGGCGAGTGGGTTGATTCCCAAGACGCGTTTAAATGTAACGAAAGCGATTCTCGCCCATTATTTTGTTCATTATCGTCTAGTGGTAATACGTTTGGTGACAATGTCATTGATGGCGATAGGCTCGTTCCCCTCCTTTGGTCTTTGCTTATTATTTGATTTCGTGTTGATGCGTCTGACTCGCATAGCTCTATTAAAGTACATTTCTGCTTGATGTCACGGCCCGGATATGATATCACGACGGACCCTGACTGAGACATAGAAGAGGATGGTGACGGAGAAGGCAATGAGATGCTATCATGAGATTGAGCAATTAGACTCATGTCATTATCCATCTCTATGTCGTTATCAAAGCTAAAGACCAGCTCAGGCATTTCACTCATGTGTGAGACTCCTTTTATTCCCATCGATTCGTAGTCGTTCATCGAAAGTTCAAGGCTCATAGCCCATTTGCCGTAGTAAGCCTTTGTGGTGGCTGTAGTGTCGTAAGGATAAATATCTGATGCGATGTTGCTCGGTGAAAGAGCGAGAGGATTCAATTTCGAGTAATTACCGCATCTCAATCATAAGTCAAGCAGGGGTAAGAAATACAACTTGGCAAAATTGTGTGTGTAGTAAACTTCCAGGCTCTTCGAGGGCTCGGATTGAATAAGTTAGGGGAGTTTGTATAGAGTGTATTATCCCCTCTGCAAAGGAGCGAGCTCGGGCATTTCGGGTTGGAATCGTAGCTAGGTCGTACGGATTGGATTTGAGCACTCTACATGGATGAGAATCAGTACTACTGCTTGGGACGTTGATATAAAATCCGGCCAGCCCTGCACGAATGGGCTTGACCGCACTATAGAAATCCTCATGTGCCACTCTCGGGATGACGCCGTCTATGCTCAAGCTTTAGATGGATCGATTAGACAAGCATGCTAAGTCAGTAGCATCCTATAAGGAGGTCAATAAGAACATGTCAGACGGGATGCCCGTCGCTTAGCGATCCACATGCTTGTATCACTCCTTTCAAGAGACCGACGCTTCTATTCTCTAGTCGATATGTCGCCCAGCATAATTCTTTCCAAGCACGGGCAGCGCTACCCACCTCGCATTACTACACAGCATATACGGCGTTTCTTAGTTTGAAGCCACGCGCGCTTAGTCCCTGGTTCGCCCTCATACTCGCATTTTTCATATGTGAAAATGGCCGGATGCAGAGTATACATGCATAATGCACCGGTCCCCTGCTGAATCCGGGACTAAGCAGACTTTGATTGGGTGGTGAGGACCATATTAGTGCGTTAGTCTCGATGATAACATTTCGGAGGAGAGCAAAAAATACGACGTATACGACATCTAGAGCCTTATGAACTGCTTATCACTAAGTCAATATAATTACCGCAAAATGAAGGCAACCATGTCCATACCAATTGTGCCAGGTTTAATAATCTCAATGATTAGATACGTGAGGGGAAATAAGAAAAGAACCAAAGAGGTTTCAGAGGTGCCTTTCTATATTGAGACCTGATAGTCGACCACGAATATTAGTTTGAAATACATGGAAGCGTCCAACATTTCGCGAACTCCGCATCTAGTTCTAGATGCCAGCTATTTCTCCAAATAGACACACATGGATTAGTGACGAAACTCCAAACTCCACTTCATGAAGTATCTTTCTAACCATGACGGGGATTCATGCATACCGTCATGTTCACTATTATACCTTGATTCCTCACACTATACTGCACATTGATGCCACATCAACGTGAATTAGTCGTCTTCTATATCATCATCACTTAGAACAAGCTTCTGCACCGGTAGGGAAGCAACGGGCCCTTCGCTGTGACTTATCCGCCGTATAGAAAGGGCCTTCTTTCGCGGTGATGATTCTTCGGTCGGTTTGTCTGTAGCCCACGCTTCTTTGGTCCCCTCTAGATTTTCACCAAAATCCATAACGTCTTCGTCAGCAACCGATTCAATGCCGGAAAATGCCACGACTTTCTCGATGTCTTTTAATCTGATTGTAGGACCTAATATTCTGCGCCGACGAGCAATATGTGCCATATATGGTAGCCTTTCGAGTAGCATTTCGCGACGAGCAGAACTGCCGAGGGATAGTAATGCGGTGGACTGATCTGTAGTCTGTTCTAGAGCCTGGTCTGCCTGCTTGGTCTGAGTAAGATTCTGTTGAAAGCTTTGCCTGCCACTGGTAGTATTATTCGGGCGCCGAAAAGCGGACGCGGCGTTAGTCACGCTGTGCTCAGAGTGATTACCCTTGAGTAGGATAGAAGACCAGTGGTCAACTAGACCTTCTAGCTCCTCCTTCTCCCGCCATAATTTAAGACTCATGGGATAAAACATCTTGAATGCATCACCGCCGCCGCGTTTGTATCCACTTGCCGTCCTCTTGACTGGACTAGGAAGAGAGAAAAGCAATCCGCGTGTGGCCACTTGGAAAGCGATTTCTTCCTGGCGTAGCACATGACTAGCCGAATCTTGTCCAGAAAAGGCGGAGACTCTAGCACCACGCCTACCAAAGAACACATCCCAGGAAGGACAAAGCAGATCGCTTTCAGATAAGTAGTCAATACATCCTCCCATGTAGTCTAAAAAGGAGTACTGATGGAAATTTTCTGTTGGTTCGCAAGACAAAACGTAGTTTTCGTGAAGAGCTGACATGAAGGTATGTGTGTCGGTCCCTGTTTCATCGACCAAGTTGTCGACAGAGACCTCAGATCTTTTCGGCCTAGAACATGAAGCCAAATAATCAGGCAGCAATTCGGCCCTTCCTTCGGGAGATTGAGGGTCTACCGGCGTATCTTCTCGCTTGTTGTACACAACTTTCCCAATTGCATGAAATATACCTAAACTTGTTTCTCGCTGAGATATGAGCTGTAGTGTCTCCACTTCTCCCCGTGTCAATGAGACGGAGCTTTTAAGAGACCGTTTTGTTTTACCAAAATTAACTTGAGACCCCCAATCAGCTTCTGTATCACCTTTCAAGCACAGAAACTGAAGGGAAGAGATAGCACTTCTGATATCCCCGATCTCGCCTAATTTCTTGAGCACAAGCGGCCCTGGCGTCCGCCGCCTACCAGATTTCTTAGCTTCCTTTTGCACTATCAATTCTAGAGCGCCAGCAAGAAGGGTTGGTGCTATAGCATTAAACTCCATGACACGAGTCCCGGGATGGCGGTTTATTTCGGGGCCCAGCAATCGATGGGCCGTAAAGCTATCTGCAGAAGCAGAAGTAGTTGTTAAAAGCGTCTCAGATATGACCATAACAACTGGTGTAATTGGGTCTTTAGAAGGTTTTGCGAAGGTAGAAAGTGAAGGGGTATTCGTTGCTAGAAACTGCAAGACGGCCTGTCGAAAGGATGTTAGAGCTGTGGACGAGCGAGCAAATGTATTGGGAAACTCCTCAATGAGTATGATCTTCGGAGTGCCGTCGCTAAGTTCTTTATTCTTAGGGGCGGAATCTTTCAGGTCGAGGTCTAGTTGGGAAAATTTCCCCCCCCTCCCCATAAATTCTGCAAACTGAGCCGAAGCAGGTTGGAAGCCTTGATGCCCCCCAGGTGACATGGTCGGGTTCCGCCACTCGAGAATTTCACATCGCATTTCCTTAGCAAGAAGTCGTAATGTTGTGGTTTTCCCTGTCCCGGCTGCTCCCTTCAGAATGAGTAATCGTTGGCGCATTCGGCCAGCCATGACATCTTCAAGCCATTTCTTAACATCAGCAACCTTCTTCTTGTGAACAGCAAGCTCATTGAGATTCGTGGGCCCGAATCTTTCGGACCATGGTCTCTGTTCGTCGTCTGCGGTAGGATCTCGCGGTGGCAGAGATGGCCGCATAAATTTCTGGCTCGAGACGTTGCTTGTAGAGGGAATAATATTATTGGTAGCAGGGGAGCTCTTGAAACGCCTTTGAGAAGTCAAACCGACGTAGCTAGCCGTTGTAGCCCTGTGTTCTCCTACGTCGTCATCGTCGGATATTGGGTCACTTGTTATATCATCTAACTTGATTGACGACCGTGGCGCGGCCCGTTCGGCTTGTTTAGAGAACAAGGCTCTGAGATCAGCTGTCTTGCTTTTCTCGTCGCATTTCCCCTTGGCTGGTGGCTTAGCCCTTTTTTTCTCTGGGCTGGGGCTTGCGCTTGTGCTCTTCTCATTCTTCACACCTGACCCGTTGAGAGCAAAGGACTGTAGAGGTTTGGAGGGTTGGCTGGCGACTAGACGAGTCAGCTTTCGGGTCGGGCTCGGAGATGTGGCAATGGCGTTGGAGATAGTATTCGTTTTCGAGTCGGGTGAGGAGAGTAGGTACTTGTTTAGGGTGTTGACGGCATGTTTCGAGTCTTCTTCTTCTTCTTCTTCTTCTTTTTCATTTCGCTTCCGGCGCTTCGGAGGCGGCGCCATGTTGCATTTGATGCCGCAGCAGCATCTGCAGGTATTAAGGTTCTCGAGCTCAATTCATAATACAATTGTGCAATTACATAGTATTCAGACTAAACGTGTTTTGCATGAAGAATTTGAAAGTAGGCACATGCAGGTTGGCAATAGACAATCATGTACCTGACGTAGTTGATCGGAGGCTTAATGTGTTTAATGGGATCGGGATCGGAGGGGAGTGTTAGCGGTGTTAGTGGCGTGAGCCCGTGTTTATGGTGCGCGCCCTCCGCTGTAATTATAATGCGCGCTATCAGGTGACTTAAGTATTTACCCTGCTAATTGCACTGCAGCTTTAAGTGCCTATAGAACCAGACAAGTCGAATAAAACCCTCTCTTACATAGAAACCTGTTCATCTCCGGCTCAGCATACTTCGCACAGGGAAATTGTACTGCTTAGCAATTCGGCAATAACAAAGTATGTATTATTCGTGTCGTAGATCACAAACTCAAGACACTGCAGGTATCCAGACATCCCGAAGACTTCGTAGTCCTGCAATCGTTCCCGTTGGCCAAGCCACAGTTTTTTTTTCCCCCTATCAAGACCAACCAAAAGGAGATACAGGAAAGAAAAAAAAAGAAGAAGAAGAAGAAGAGAGAGAGAGAGAGAGAGCGAAAACAATTCATTGAGTACGCCAATTTGTTTTTAGTGTTGAGATCCAACCATAACAATTACTAGTATACCCATCCTTCGAAGTCATCGACAAACCGGACAGCTGACGCTAGATAGTGTTCATGCACATCCCCCCACGTCCGTGATGCTTCTTTTATCGCACGCACAGCTAGGTATTTTTAGCTCGGACTTTATATGGAGGATAGGGGGATAACCAAACCTTTAACAAAGTGGGCGTCTGTCGAGTAAGCCCCGGTGAGTGCCTTATTTTCCACATAATCCCATTGCTTCCCGTTTACATCGGTAGGCTTGACATAGTCGGGGTCGATCTTGGGACACTTGAAAATGGCGTAGACTGCAATTGTCAACAGCCACCATTGTCGCACCAGGCTGATGTGAAATTTCGCCGGAATTACGGGAAGAAGTATCCGCACGGCATGGCTTGTCGTGAGAAGATGGACAACAAAGAAGTTGTATGAATGTGTTCCTGGGGGGACCGTGGCTACGAGAAGAGATACTGCGGCCTCCTGGGACTTTTGGAACTGTTTCTTCGGATTATCAAGAGACCACGCATTCCAATACTCCATGACAAGGTCTTCGTGATCCTCGAAGAGAGTGCCGAGGTTTTGGAAACCTGGCTCCTTGAAAAGCTCTCTCACTCGTTGGTCATTACTCATTTGTGTGAGCAATTCCAGCGGGCTTAACGACTTGAGCGGTGATGGTCTTGTGTACGATGGATCGTCCATAAACTTATGGAAAAAATTGTACTCTGTTGCGGCTAGCCCAAGGCTTTCCATACCGATCTCCTTGTTGTCCATCTCGAAGGCATATCCAAGATGAATGAGGGGGTGGCCAACTGTAAATGTCAGTAGAAATAGATATTACATGTCTAGAGGAGAAACATACGACCACCAATGAGACAGTTCACCATCGGTTCTTTACCACCAAATAGATACTCCTCTGCCACCTTCTTCCAATTATAGTTGTGTCTCATTGCCAAAGAATCTTCGAAAAAATCAACAAAGGCACGTTGGTACCTCCTGTCGCCCAAGTAGGTTCGCCAATCATCCTGAGTGACTTCAGCAGGGGACGGTTCCCAAGGGTCTAGCACTTTAGCTTCCTCATCATATACGTCGCGCAAGTGTGCGTCTGAAGCACCAAGAAGATACGCCGAGCATAGTATATGTGGCATATGATTATGGAATCGCAAGTCATGATAGATGATGGAATGATTCACATGGTTTGCTCTTAGAAGATGCTTCAGGGTTCTGGGACGCTTCTCTGGTGCCGTCTCCACATTGTGAACCTCAACCGGTGGGATATCGATGGAGCGAGACACATCATTACTGTTGATGAATCGGTTAACAACCGGCACGTAAGATAGTATTGATGCCATGATGGGCTTCGTTCACAGCATAGACCATCGAGGCGATGTCTACCTGAGGAAGGTCGGTTGTGACGTAACAAAACTTGGAGAGGAGGCAAAACATAAATATATACAGGTATCTTGTACCTAGTTCACCCGGTATAAGCATACCCAACCACTTGGGGCGAACCTTGGGATCATGAAACACATCCGGAATTTTACATGATTCAACCATGATCAAACTGTCGACTGGATTCTTCGTGGCTCTTTTAACCAGGCTCAATAAATCTTCCAGTTTAACCCTTTCTCCATCAAAGGCACAGACCAGAAATCACAACAATCCAAGGCCGATGTTTTATGCTATAAGACATCAAATGTGTTAAACCATAATATCTCTTAAAAGAATTTCTTTCGAAAATGTTGAGGTCCCTGCTAGGTATTTATTGAGAACCTTTGTCATAAAACATTTCCTCGATTGTTCAACATGTCGCCCTCGCAACGCATTCTTATCTATGCGGAACGTTTGTTCAATATCCAGCAAGTATCCGTCGGATGCACTCTACCAACGCCAGCCTCAACAGATACACAAGCAATTGTCTCTGTAGATGGCCGGTCTCTCACTATTACTCACCATAATTCCAATCAAACCGTCCAGCTACCTGACGCTGTAGCTCCATTTTCGCAGTTGCCCATCCAGAAATCAAGAGGCACTACTAGTCTTTCATGGAGACTCCCGCTCGCTACCCCCTTGACCGGGCGCCCTCTACCTGTATCGGAGGAAGCGATCCCTTGGCCTGCTACAGACCTCGAACCGGGTTCGGCTGTGGCTTGTAGAACCTGTGAGTCAACCGTCGTCGGCGCTGGCACTCTCAAGGTATGGAAAGATCTACCGAGTGAGAACTGGGCAGAGATGATGGAGTTCTGGCATTGCCATAAACCGCACAGTCATACACATGATAACGATGAGGAACACTTAACCGACCGTGGGTATGGGGCGAGCTCGCGAATAACAGCCCAGCCCGGCGTAGGCTTTGTCGACCTAACCTCATTCCTCCTGGCAGACTTGGATCTCGTTCCATCTTCGGTAAGTCCTCTATGTGTTTGTCATTTTCAGAAAATTTTGAATTACCTTTTCTGGGTATATAGAAGGTGGCCAGAGCCAGCAAGTACGCTTTTCAGTGGGCTGGTCACCGATACTCATACCCTAGAGAGAATGCTTTTGCTTCCGCTTAGATGCCTAGTTTGTTGGATCCTAGGTTTATAACTTAGGGACCAACGCTAGCGTACCTGGAAGGCACCTCTGTCTTTCACCGAGAGTTTCCTTTGGATGTGGAAGTCTTGGGATTATACAGAGGGACATGTGTGTATATATATATTAAACAATTGAATGTCTACTCTTTCGTATTTAGCGATAAGTAGCGACTCCGATCCCATCCGCCCCATGCTCAACGGCTGATGCAGTTAATATAGATTTCAACCTCAGCAACTACCAATGACATACCCAATGAAACTAAAACGACAGTCGCCTTGCACTGTACCTCCTGTAGGACACAGTTAGGCGTGCGGAACGACCAAGCATTATCGGCCTCGATATTTAAATGGCAGGTCGTTGTCAAGCAGCAAAATCAGAACCCCCTAGAATCGTCTCCAAGCCTTGCCCAGTGTGTTAGTGCCATGCTCTTAGCGACCGTGGCTCGGTCGGGATGCTCCAAGTCCGTCCTCCTTCCCATAAAATCCAAAAACAACGCCCCTCTAGATGGATCTAAATTCGAAAATGGTAGCCAGGTACAAGGTGTACTCCAAATTTGGGTATTTAATGCGAACATTACGTTCTCGTCTACTAAGGCATCCAGGTCACCCATTGATGCCGTTAAGGTCTTCTACCGAATAGTTAGTCAGGAGGAGGCGGATATAATGTTAGAGTCTATAACTTCGGACGTTCAGGACATATCACTCCCGTCCGAAGCAATCACAACAATATTAGGGTTACTAAACGAGAGTAATAGTCTCGTTCCAGAGAGCGATCGGAAATTCAAAGAATGGACGGTCGGGCTACTTGAGAGATGGGATGGTAAGGGTGGATAAATGGCTCTCCGCCAGGTCTTCTCGAGCCGAGTGTTAATATACATGACAACGATCGACCGTCACTCATAAAACAGCTATCACACTAATTTAGAATTCTAATGACATGAAATGGATTCGGCTAATATAGGGGAAAGACCTGATATATTGATGGCACAGGCCCATTTGACCGCGTGGTGTGATTGTGAGCTGAATCCATCGAAGGATTCGAAAAGCCTACAACCTCTACTATACACAATCCATAATAGCAATCGATCATCAACAGAGATTTAAAACCGGCACGCTTAACGTTTTATGTTTCTCTTGGCTAATGCACAGGGTGTTTTATAAACACATGTTGGGGAAACAAAGGAAAGGATGGGTTGCGTTAGGGAGTATCTTAATTATTTGGAGTCTATTGAGCCTTGGATGAGATGATCCCTATGCAACTGTTAGTACTGAAAGTTTTAAGGCTTGAAAGGGATACTTACTCTCCACATCAGCGACGCTCTGTTGAAGAATCTGCTGAAGGGCCTTGGGGTTCTCGAGCTCCTTCTTTACCTTGGCAATAACGCTCTCAGCCAGTTCCCTTTGTTGACGCTGCTTAACCTGGCCCTCGTATCGCACCCACGAATCCAAAACGGACTTGGCCTCGGCAGCCAACGCGGTCGCCTGCTCGAGCTCGTAAGCCTTAGCCTCAAGCTGGGCGGTTTCCTACGTGATCATGATCAGCCTACTATCCCTCGTCCAATCTAGACCATCTTTCTCTTATTACCTTGGAAACCTCGAAAAGAGCCTTGGTGACATCAACGACTCCACCCATCTGCTGCACATTCTCGATTCGGTTCTTGACGGCCTGGGTGTGGTCGACACGAGCGGCGTTCAAGATGCCCTTGATCTTCTCGTTCTGTGCCTCTGCCCACTCCTTGTACATGGGACCACCGAACTTGATCAGGGCACCCCAGACACTAAGCAGACAGAAGGCGACGACAGTTTCCTCGTTGACGACATAGTACTCGCTGCTGATGGCATAGACGGAGAGACCGGCGGCGGAGGAGAGAATGGCGGTTTTGGAGATGAGCGAGTTGCCGGGCAGTGAGTCGATGATTGACTGGGCCTTGACCTTGGGCTCGGGTACGTTCGAGGCCGAACGCGAGGCTATCAACGACGAGGTAACGGCAGGCACAACGGCGCGCGGGCTGATGGTTGGGCGAAGGGCGGCACCTGAGAAGATGGGGCAAGCAAGGTGAGCAAAGCTGCTAGGAATGGCCAATTGAAGCACAGAAGATAGGTGGCGGAAGACGGAACTTACCCAAGGCGCGTGTAGCCATGCGGGAGGCCATTGTGAGATGATGGATTGGGTGGCGGCGACAGGGTCGGGGATGGAAGTTAATTTGCTTGCCGGGAGCAACAAACGATCTGCATGGGAGCTTTCGGATACGCAGAATGAGGTTTTATTCGGCTTTGACGTGAGCTCTAGTCTGCTTCCAATGGCTGACACTATTGGCTGGAATGGCACGTGATTAATGGGTCTTTACTCTTTAAATCCCTGTTAGAGGACCTACAGTGCGCTGCTAGTGGACTGCTGTAGCTCCAGCAGGGTATCAGCCTTGCTACCAACGCCTCTCGAGGCTATAACTTTTTTTCGTCTTTATTTATTGCTATTAATTTCCTTTGCTTGCTTTCTCCCTTGTTGCTTAACGCGATTGCTTGAAAAACCACCAAAAGATGCCGTCATTTACCCAGTCCTTTCTATAACTCCCAATTCATTCCGCGACCAATAGTAAATGTGCGCAGTACCATAAACGAGACGCCCTTCAAAAAGAAACGTGCCAAAGTACAAAAGCCGAAAGCAGCGACGACGACGACGACGACGACGACGACGACCGTAGCGATAACACTGGCGAACGGGAAATGGAGTATTGCTAGGCTAAATATTGATCGTTGAAAATGAGATACTTCAATAAGGGCGAAGCTATCTTTTCCAAGTTATTTCTGAGGGATATCGTCGGGCTCTCGTTGCGGGCTCTCGTTGGTAAATAATTTGACAATGTTCAAGAAGAGTTTTGTGAAGCGTACATCAGGGAGCATGCCGGTGTTCGCCTCTATACTTTAGAGCTCCCAGGCGAAGAATCCTTTCTCGCAGCGTGAATATAATCCGTCTAATTACCAACAGCGATATACTTGCGAATCGCCACGCTTCAACAGTTGATAACGATCTATTCCATGACGTCTTCGGGATGCCTTCATACTTCAAAAGCGTCCCTACTAGTACCAAAGACCTAGACGCTCCCTATGTTAGTCTTCTCAAAAATGAGATCCCACATGGTCTTGTCATTACATCGGTAAAAGAAGCAGTGCTAGTCGGCTTGGGTGGCATTTATCACGATTAATCCCAATCAGCGGCAAAGAAAATAGCTGCTCGAAATTATGACAGGGTCGATAACTCCTGGTTCATCCAAACCAAGCTACTGATGGACTTTCCGATTGATTTCTATAACGCTGGAGGATAGCTGTCTCTACCCACGCCCGTAAGTGTCTATTACCTTATTGGAAGTCGAAATTTATACTATCCTTCGTTTTATACGAAATTATACTCATTGCTGAATACCGATCCATACATGATCAAGACTTCTTCGATTGCTTGACGCTTTTCTTGGATCGATATCTTCTTGCATCTCTCGCTACAAGCTTTATTGAAAGATTAGCCAGGTTGTATCTTAATATGCCGCCGTCAGCTATTGTGGCGATAGTTCCATGGCACTACAAAATTGCTCATGAGAAATCGTGCAACATCAGTCACATTATCATTCTAACGGCGATACGATTGCAAGGAGAATACCAGAGCAATTCACTAAGCAGTGGTACAATATGGAGAACGTTTTGGATCATACATCGAAGCGTGAGCTTGTCGAGTATGCTCCACACTTACAGGATGCCGCTGACAATGTCCTAGCTTATCGTGGCCGAACCGTCGAACTCAGTGAAGAAGTTACTTGCTGATGAGTTTGTGATCCCTAAGCGCATTTTCCTACCCAATGATCCCGTTTCCGGAGTCGAAGATAACCTCGTTGTCAAGTGGTGGCAATTCGTGTAACTTGACCCCAGCAGCAAGGCCTCATCCGCCAATAGGCCGTGCCTTGAGGATTGTTAGAAGAGTCTCTAGACGTCCGATCGCAGGCCGTTATGAGTCAAAGGTCCAAAGTAACCAATTGGACCTACTACACTACAGTCTTTCACTATTTTCCCCACACAATGGAGTTTACGCGCAATATGCGCCATCTCTCCAGTCTTGCTTCGGTTTGGTGGACAAATGTGCCAACGTAGATATGCTATTTCTGTAGCAACTGTTTGAACCAGCGGACTCTACCTATCTTGGCCAACCACAGGTTTCCTCAGCACTATGTTACGGTACAACACGGCACACTATCCAGCCTCTACACCGCCACGCAAGACATGAGTTGACAAATGCCGGCAAACTTGCCACCTCATGTTCCTTTAGGTATCTTGATACAAATATTAAGCTCCACTCTAAGCTACGTAGGGCATGGTGGAGGATACTATCGAATATGATAGGATATCAAGTTGGGCACCAGTTTCGTTTCAGATACCCTAGTTACCTCACGATAAGTGGCCAGGACGCGACAAGAAGTAATCAAATTGGAAGATTTTACTCTAGAATACAACCCGGAGAATGTCCGATCTGCTCGTGTTACACCGCCAGTCCCTGCTTGAAGCTGCGCTGAGTCACTAGAAGTTAAGTGCAAACATAAATTTATATTTACTAAGAGAAACCGATCATAGTAAAGCAGTATACCACAACTCAGATTTCATAAACAGAGAAATACAACATCCAATAGTCACTTTGAAACGATATGATAAACATGCTAGGCTACTCGCATTTGACAACACAAGGTGACAAGTGGGTTCGAAAGTACCGTACCGCTACACTAGCTCTGCAAGAAACCGTCAACCAGGGACCATTTCTGTCACACGAGAGAGAACTCATTAATCATTTGGAGAAAGAGTCCGGGGCGTAATGGAACAATAAGCTCGACCACCACCTAGACAAGAACCAACCCGTTCGTATACTTGCACCTTATCAGGATACTGGTAAAGTTTCATCTATTCATGGAGGATCACGAGGTAACGGCCGCACTACATATAGTAGTGACTAAGTTGGTTGAGAAGTCATGAGCTTCTTTCTCACCGCTGGTTCTAGTGTAGATAGCCGATATGGGAATCATGATACACTACAGGGCTCCAACAGGCCCACGCGTGGTACTTCCCAGTTTAGAGCCATTGTGAAAGTTCCCCAAAATGGGTTGTCACTAAACTAGGCTTTCTCCCCTTCGGCCACCAGCTCGCATTCTAACGGAATAATTCGATCACATCTCGTAGGACCTGGCCGCGGTTTTATGCGGCCATGATCACATTCGACCATGTAGTTCGTGCCCAACAATTCCCAACTGGGACATGGGTCCACTCCCAGCTTCTTTCGTTCCACATGGTCTACACAGCAACCCAACTGGTATTCTCATGTATATGTATATAGGTATAGGTATAGGTATCGTAAGCATTCCTACCTCGGTGAGGGAGCATCTTGGCCCGTAGACAGTCATTGGGAAGCATATGATCAGCCCCCAACTTGGTCAACACCGCGTCACGTATTAAATTGATCGCGATGCCTTTAACACGAGCGTGTCATAAAGCAATGAGATTGGACTCCGAGGCTTTGTCTGTTTACCTATTATGGCCGGGGAATGATCTCACAACTCAACCGGAGCCGTGCGCAATGTATCGTCGCGCCAAGCGTGTTCCGGTCTGAGGATTTCGGAGAATCGTGTACCTGCAACCCAATCGTCCACTCGGGGCGAACTCTGCTCGTTCATGAATTAATTGTCACCTTGCGCATCGTCTATGCGCTCCGCCTATGCGCCCCTAGTATTGTGCACTTTAGCCACAATCATTGATATAACGGCCTATCATACGACAGCCATGCATTCTTCATTTGCACTTCAACTTGAGTGATGCATCTCGAACGCGCGCCTCTTCGGAAGTGTTAATCGAAACCAATCGGTCTGACCAGGATCGTCTCCAACCTCCCCGTAAATATTGATATCGGTCGGAAAACTGGCCAACTTTCGCCCCAATTGTATCAGAAAGCTCCGAGGATCATTCGCCTCCCGACTGACCTTATGCTCAATCGAAGGCGCGCTATTTAATAAGCAGCTAACATTTAGGCGCGACTATGCGCCACTCAAATGTTCACGTTGCGAAAGCCGAGAAGTCTTACCTTGCCCTTTCCGATATGCATGGCGACAATACGAGTATAGTGGGATAAGATATTCTTAAGTAGAAGCCGAAACTGCCCTTCATAGGTACAAATCGATTGCCAAAACACTTCCGAGCTGTCTCAACCAAAATTTAGATCGATAGCTTTTTTGCATCTGTGTTTTTGCTGAGCTTGGCAAATGCTTAACACCGGCTCATAGTCAGCACGTATTACTCCCCAGAAAGGTAACTCAGTTTAGTAAATGACTTTACTTTGATGTACCGATCCGTTCTTGAAGTCGAACCATTTTAACCCTCCTCCCGTATGCTGTTATAACGACAAAGAGTGCTATGAAACTTCACTGTATCTGTGCCCATGCCCGAGCTCGCCACCCGGCCACTCCCGCGCTTTAATTAGATACAGCTTCACCGCAAAAAAAACAATTCTTACTAACAAAAAGTCCAAGGTGGGGGGGTCAAGGGAGCAACCTTCCATTCCCATCATCCGATCATTTCAAATACTTAGCAACGTAGGTACTCGTCGAGTTCCTTTATTCCAAGTTGCTTGATGGCGGTATTTTACCGCTGCGATACTAGATATCCAGGAAAACCAAGCATGGGTGGAAGAGATCGACTCCGGGCTCCTTGTCTAGTTTTGATTTGACAAGTGACATTCCCGCCCTCCCGTTCCGAGATCCAGGCTGTGTCCCGTGTAAGCTAGGATATCAGAGCTTTATAGTCCTTGTAGGTAGGTATATATCAATAATAGTACAAGCGATAGGCGAGTGGATCGTGACGAGTGCTATATTCTCGGCTAATTATGACTAACCCAAGGTATACTATCAACTCAAACGAGAGGCTACTGATCTAGACTGAAATGAAATAAGGCAGATGTCCACCCTCAGAACTCAACACTGGGTATTCGCTGATGCAATCGTACTCTAGCTCGGTTTCACAGGACAGATACTGAACAGGTATTTACATTTACATCTGGAACACCGATTGACAGAGTCATGTGACCAATGAAACTGCTGCCAGTCGTTTCTCGACCCAAGTTGTGCCGAGGGCGAAGTACTTCCTGAAGGCCTTCTCACGAGAAGCCCTCAGCCACATCTGGTGCAAACATGCATCGCGGTGCGGTTCCTTGGTGAAACTCATTGTTGTCTAGCAGTTCCTATCACATTACGAGTCGCAAACCCAACGTTTGATCTGCTCTTCACTGCCAGTAAGGTCGGCGCCGGCCTGGCATTGATCTCTCAATGGTTGACGCCGCATGGGAGTAACTAGTATCATGATCTCGAGCGTGGGCTCATCAAGATAGCGCCCTATCGTCAAGTGCAACAAGAGCCTATAGCCAGTGCCTAGCAGTGATCTCTGGCAACCCACCACCTACTGAGCAATAGGAAGTATAAAAGCGCTTCCAGTGTCACAGGCGCCTTGGTGTGCAATGCATGGCTTCGAGTAAAAGCGGTTAGGTAGTAATTCACACCCAAGGCCGTCGGTGCCCAACCTGCACCCACCTTGGTACAAAGGTACATTGATAGGTGGTTACTGTAGAGGCACAGCTGCGAACGAATCGTTTCTCAGCAGCCCTTAATGGAGTCCTCGCATACTGTAACGGCTGTGCTCTGCAATCCTTCCGTATTGGGGAGAAACTGGTTTTGCACGGAGACGCCATCACGTTATCTCCCCAAACGAGCCAGTCGTCTTGTCTTTTACGGTCGGGGTGTACGACGTGCCCTCCTCTGTACTGTAAAGCTAGAATACGTACTAATCAACCTGCCTATGTTTGATCTTCGCCATCTCACGATAACCTATACATGTATACGATCAGACCGATCACAAATTCATTTGCCCGGCTTTGGGTCACTTGATTGGACTCAATTGTAGATCTAGGCTTCCTAACGTCCCAACAGTGGGTAAGTAGCTACTATACTAAGTAACGACGAGTAAATGTACCCAAGGTACTTGGAGATAATCATTCTTTCGAATGAAGAATAGGCAGGTACTGACAGGATATACTGAACAATCCAAAAAGGCCGATGTTACTTTTTTTTACTCTTTTTTTTTTCAGTCTTGTCTTCACCTACTTTTTGAATTTGGTGACAGTTATGAAGACGGTGGGGAACTGGTAACGGCCTAAGAGTCTTGGCTGAGGGTCACCATCGACCGGAACAGCTTCCATGTCGCTGTCCAAGCATACACCCCCGTAGACGGCCTCAACCTAGGTCCTCACACCACCACGCCAGCTCCTGTTCGTCAGCCGGGGGTCTCATGGGCTTCCTATTCTCCACTGCTATGCCATTCCCTTAGCAATTCCCCGTCTCCGTACCAGTATCGGTACACCAGTATCGGTACCGCTGCAGTACTGCCCGCGCAGTGTCTGTGGGAGTCATCAGAGACCCAACCTAGTGCTCGTTCCTTAAGTACACGGGCTTCCTCTTCCCCCCAGTCCAAATGCGCCCCCGACCTCATGGTAACAAACATCTTTATTGTTGATATTGTTCGAGATTTACGCGATCTCGCATCCTGCTACAGTTTCCAAGTCCTACGACGACTTTGACCTGTCTGTTCTTCTTCTTATTATTGTTGCTCTTCTTCTTATTCATATTCGTATACGCGTGCTCTGTTTTACATAGATAAACGGATCGCATCCTCGCACACACATTTTAGATTCATTCTTCTGGAGAGAGAGAGTAAGTTGAAAGACAATTAATCTATTTTACCCATGTACCACCTACACTATCTATCACCTACCTACCTCCTTTGCATCTGTTTCCTCCCTCTCCCCCCTCCCCTCCCCCTCTACCAGAGACACTACCCGGCTTTCCCGCTCTTACAAGGACGGTCCCACACCATTGGACATCCCAACACCCACTTGACAGCTCAATACTACCTACCACCTACCACACTCATACCCGACCTGTTTATCTTTTTATCAACTTACATATTATACTCGCTCTACCCCCCTTCCCAACTGCTCTTCTCCATTGTCTCTCCCATAGTATCATCCGTATACACCCTCTTCGTTTCTTCCTGTCTTCCTGTCTTAGAGCTTCAGGTCCGCCGAAGCTGATACATCTTGGTTCTGTGTGAAGGACTGCTTCGAATTATCCTTCATCCCTGCGCTCGTTCTCTGCGGCGCCATAGTCTTACATGATTGCTCTGCGTACTAACACGACGTTGCCCTACAGAGCTATACGCCACCTCTTCGTTGAACTCCCTTGAACATACACACATACAAACAGTTCCTTTGTCACAATTTCACACAATTTCCAGCAATGGGTTCTACATATCAGCAGATGCAGGCTTACTACAGGCCTAACCCTTTGACCGTCGACACAAGCCAGCAAAAGTACTTCGAAGAGGATGACGCCGGCATACTAGACGAGGGTATCCTGGATCACAGCACCATCGACTCGGGCTTGGAGATGTCTCCTCCCATGGGGGACAGCCGCAGGGATTCTTTTGCCGTTACGGGCGCATTATTCTCTCCCAAGACCGAAGATTGGCATTCTGTCGACATGCAGTCCGTGCCGTCAAACAATCCTTTCTTAGAGCCGCAGAACAATAACCCATTCACAAGACCAGACCCTCCGCATGCCACCTATGGCTCGCAAAATCAACCTTGGTCCATGGGTCAAGCATCTGGGACTTGCACCCCCGTGCAGTATGATGGGCTTGAGGCAACGTACGATGGTGGAGCGTCCCTCTTCCAACGACCTCTGCCTATGCAAACCCCATTCAGCAATCCCACTGGTCATGTTCCATTGTTCTCTGCAGTTGGCCCCAACAACTCTTCTATGCCGACTTCTCCTCAAAAGGATTGGATGAATGCCGACTTCAAGAACCAGTCCTTGAAACGGTCTCAAGTTGACAGCTCAGCTATCCGCTCGCATAATGAGATGCGCCGTGGCGATGGCATACGCAAGAAGAATGCTCGGTTCGATATTCCGGCCGAGAGGAATCTTGATAACATCGACACCCTCATCTCGCAGTCAACAGACGATCAGGAGATCAAGGAGCTCAAGCAACAGAAACGGCTTCTACGCAACCGACAAGCTGCTCTAGATTCTAGACAAAGGAAAAAGCAGCACACGGAGCGGCTCGAAGAGGAGAAGAAACAGTTCACTGGCCTCGTCTCTTCCATGGAAGAGGAAATTGCGGATCTCAACGGAAAGCTGGCTCAGCTCCTCCGCGAGAAGGATTACTTGCAGAACCACATTGAGGATCTTCGCATAGAGAAGGAGGATATGGTGCAGAGACACACTATCGAGACTGGAGAGCTGCGCAAAAAGGTCACCATCCTAACAGATCACGTTCAGCGACTTGAGCACGCCGCTATACCTGGCAACAACGGGTTTGGTAATGGCTTCAACGACATGGACGGCATCACTATGGATGGCACTTGGGATAACATGACCTACATGGAAGATTACGCCATGGAGCCCGAAGTCAAGCAAGAGGTGCAACTGGTCCACACAAAGAAGACAGAAATCAACCTCGCCGCCGAGGTCGAGAAACCAACCACCCAAAGTGGCCTCCTCTTCATGCTCTTCCTCGTTGGTGCCTTTGTTCTTTCTAACCGGTCGACCCCAACCATCCCTCGGGTGTCAGAGGATATGCGCGAGGCTTCAGCTACCCTGCTCAACAACATCCTGAAGGATGCTGATGTGGCAAATGCTCCCAACAATGCGATAGAGCCTGCAGCCCCCCAGCCCTCCGGTGCGACATGGGCCACAACTGCTTCCGTGCCTATGGCCAGCCATACCATGGATAGTGTAGCCCCATCGATGCTCGGGGATCTCGCGGATTCTCTCACACAGCCAACCGAACAGCAGGCCAACGAGCAGGTCTTCTCTCTTACCCCAGCGCAATACAATGGAATCACCTCGCAAGACTTCATCCGCGCCCCGCAACCCCCTCCCACTAGTCATAAACGCCGCAACCTTGCTGAGGCTCTGGCCAACATGCGTCCCAACGAAAAACAATCGGCGTCGGAGGTCTACACTAGATCCCTTCTCTGGGATCAGATCCCCGGCGACGTAGTGCGAAACTTCGCCAAGATGGTGGCGGAGTGCAACGGTGCTAGTAGCGGGCAGCCGATTTGCAATGATGCCAGTTCTTAACGACTTACGACGATGTCACGACGATCATGAATTGGAAAAAAATGACCCGTTCTCTATGCTTAAATCGATTTTTTACTCTTAATTGCTTCGGTTTTTCTGTGCATACACTTGACGCTCCCGCGCAAACCAGATCCACCACCGCTCACGCAAAACTGGAACTCCATTCTGATCTACTTTGTCTCAGTCTCTTTTGATGTCCAGATTAGCAAGCGAGCCAGCATTCTGATTTCTTGTCATTGGTGATTTTTATTTCTTGGGCCACCCATCATTGCTATCAGCGCGGCCTGTTTTTGTCTATTCTTCTTTTTTTTTTTTTTTTTTTGTCTTTCAACGGTACATTTGGGTAGTAGCATGGCGAAAACGGTGGTTGGGTCGGTGGTGGCAGGTCGAAGCCAGCACATTTTTTTGTACAACGGTCACGGGGCATCGGGGAAACAGGGCGATTGCTTGTCTTATGCAGTGTGCGACAAGTATATCCAGTCACAGATACTCACTTGGGAGTTTTTTTTTCTTGGGGTTATTTGGTCCCACCTCCGCCAGATACCGGAGAGCTATGAATAGCACGGCACATACACTCACACACACACACACACACACACACACAGACCACACATTTTAGGCGGGGTTACGAGATAATGTCTCACGACACGAAATGGGTTGTGCCCTCAGACCGGATTTTGGAGGGGGGCGGCGGACTACGGAACGACGAACGACACGGAAATGAGATGGACTCTTTTTTCTTAAACTTTTCTACCGCAATTTTTTATTTTTCCTTTTTATTTTTCACTTTGTTCGCACAGCATCCAGCAACGGGTGGTGTCTACATTTCCAATAACATATCAACAAAAAATCGAAGAATGATCATCATCGGGGGTATCAAAGGGCGAGCAATTAACCATGGTCAGATTACTGGCTGCTGGGAGGCGGAGGCATCGACTTAGCTACTCGATACTTTTTCCCATGTTACCTACTAGTTAGCCATAGATAATTCCGTCAACAAATTCATATCCCCAAAACATCTTGGTCCCATTTTTTTTTTTCATTCCCTCTTCAAACTATCCCAAACGTGACGTGCATAATCAAGCTGAAATTTGCCAATATTTCAGTTTGCAGTAGAGAGGTAATTAGCCCAATAGTTTGATCCCAGTTGCATACACAAGCTGTACAGACGTACATGCGTCTATCCGTGCCCATGCATAGGGTGCCTATTATGCGAGCATCAAGGATATCCATGTCTGAAGAAGCGCGCTCGACCTTTTGGTAGTGCACTCCCTTAGAGGTACCCAGCCCACATGCGTCTAGAAGTCGTTTACCTATTTATTCAACTAGCCTTTGTTGCGCCAAAACTACACAGCCATTCTGCGACCTACCCCGGGTATGGGCAGTGCATCTCGGAATCTTACTTGTCTATAGGCACGATATTCCTTGTGAGTACAGCATATAGTAGGCGCACATACTGCCACCCAAGCTGCGGGCGTGTTGTATGCTGTATGCATGCAACCTGCGCAACCCCCCCTCCAGTCTCGCCAACCAGTAACGCCAGGGAACCAGCAAAGTGTTCGCGAATCACTTTCCGACGACCTGATCACACACCCCACGGAATGGACATGCGCCCGCCGTCATACAGTAACGATAGGAGCGGCGGTGGGTGGGGGGGACAGACGAGTGAGTGGCTGAAAATTAACTAGTACACCCAGCTGCGAAACGAGGGCGTTTATCGACTTATAGAACAGCACCCACCCTCCCAAGAAGCCCATTCCCTCAGCCTATTTTTTTGTCCAAGCTCCGCGATACTGTTCGCATCACCCCCTCTCCCAATTCTCCATTCCGCCGCAGGCGATCTTACATGTACATCTACTGTATCTAGTAGTGTATGCAGAGGAGAGGCGCGCGCGCGGGAGAGGTGGTTTGTCAAGTGATCCAGTTTTGGACTTTCCTGGTACTGTTCCCGCTTTTGACACTTGACCTACCTGTACTACACACACTAACCTAGGTAGATACTTGTATGTAGCCTATATTTCTTCTTAGGAATGTCACATAACACTTCTCGATCGGCGCACTCCGAACCCGATAGATAGATAGATAGATAGATAGATAGATAGATAGATGGATAGATAGCATATACGAAAAGAAAGTCCGAATAAACTCATCGATCTCGGCTGTTTACCGTTTATGACTTCCTTTAAAATAACGAACCTAGTAACATTTCCTTTTCAGGAATTCCTAAGCGTGATAACTAGGAAGATCCATGGATCACTAACCGTGGGCTTAACAACGCCTGTACTAAGAACACTATACTAATTAGTACCTGTTTTTATAGTCTAGGTTGACGGTGACAGAGAGAGTCGTGACGACGACGACGTAATCAAGGGAAGTGGGCGGGCATGGCGCGACTAGGCATAAGTTCACTATCTACTATTTAGTGTAAGTCAGAGGTAGGTGGTTATACCCCCTCGGCATTTTATACCTACTCTCCACCTCCACCACCGTAAGGCATGTGCACTAGCTTGCCCGCTGCTGTACCAACTAAGTTGACGGTATGAGTCTATATGGGTAATGTCAATATTGAGATGACAGTTGAATGTGCAGGTTATAGAGTGGATTGATCCATCATGTAGCAAGACAAATGGGTGTCGATTTCAATAAGCGCTACAGTTAGTACAAGTACCTACCTAATCTACAACTGCGTTTCATCTACCTGTAAGGTCTTTCTTTTCCTTGGGGGCACTTTTGTGTGGGCTTCTTTGTATGGGCTTCCCTTCCCTTCCCTTCCCTTCCCTTCCCACCTCGCCTAAACCTCGCCTACACTACTAGGTAGGCACTAATAGTATATCTTGAAGCTTGAAGCTACAGAACTTCTTCAAGTCATGACGAACACGAACCTCGCTTATCCTAGGCATACTTGTCAACCCCGTTGAACATAGGCAATATGTATTCCTTATTATCTTCCGAGCTCCTGCCATCTATGTATTTCGCCGAAGCCACAGACTCGGCAGTCTTACGCCCATGCATGCCTACGCCTATGCCTATGCCTATGCCTATGCCTATGCCTATGCCTATGCCCGCGCCTATCAACCCCCAATGAGCCGACTCACGTAATCTATCTAAACTATACTCACTTCTCTGCTCACTGCGCACACCCACTCGCCAAGAACCACACCCTCCTGCGAGAATGCATGCGACTTCAAGAAGTGATAGCACTTCGCTCATCTTTACCCAAACTCCCTGGATTATTGTATCACCACGTCATTTCTGGTAGTTAGTCTCGCCCTGACCTGACCTCTAACTTCCGCATTCGTCCACTAGACCACATCCTTTCGGTCATTCTAGGCAGACGCATCATCCCCTTTCGTCGATGGGAAAACATCCACATCTCTCTATTCTAGATACGGGATCCTGCGGTTGTTTGCATCGAGAACTAACAAGGGCCCAGACCCAAACAGGCGAGGCAAGATGAAGTTCTGCAGCGAAGATGCATGCCCGATATCTCCAAATAGTGACAACAAGAGATTACCCCAGAGTTATGCTTTTTGGTTGAGAATGACCTTTATTTTTGTTTTAGTGTCTGTCCGTGAGAGATTATCTACACACCCTTTCCGTTCGATTGGCTCTTTTCCTAGAGTACTCCATAGGTAACAGGAGGAACCACCTAGTCATATCTCCTCGCTTAGATGTCTGACCACCCTATGTGCATTGCTTGGAAAACACCCCAAGCCGCACATGACGGAAAACCTACTTGTACAATCGGAAGTCTGGATAGAATTGGTTCTGCCAATCACCGCGCAGCCCCCAGCTCTCCAAGGCAGGCTGAGAGACATTCGGGATTATGTTGAGAGTGGCTAACGAGATATCATACGATGTATGATGAGAAGTGCAGTTTTCTCTGTCCATGGTTGAGGACGCCATTCTCGCGCCGATCTGCCAATATACATACCCAATTTATTCCGCTCAGTATTTTCAAGTAGCATAGACGCGGATTCGTGCGACGTAACCATGGATGGCATAGCCTATGATCTACCTAACTGAGAATCAAATCCCGAGGACTGTACCGAGGTTGGATTATAGGGTAGCATATCCGAACTCGGGGACCCGAATAATATGCAGCTCTCTCCACTTCCCCGTCCCGACAGAGGTCCATCCCAGTCGACGGATGCACTCTCATAGAATATAGGGTGATCAACATTTTACTCGAGGCCCCTCCTAACGTACAAAAATCCGGTAGGTGCCGCGAGCTCCACATCGTCGATGAATGTCTCTCCTGAAACCAGACGCTGCAATTCAGTTGCATTTCAGTTCGCATGCTGGACGCAGATACTAAGTCATGCTCCTGCACAAAGTAGAAACTGCTTATGTCCCCTGCATGCACAATTTTTTTTTAGAAGAGTTTAACTTAGCCTCTGGGAAATCTGTGATGGCAACGCTCAATGGCCAGCTCGATTTATAGTGGTAGATCTTATCTTCTTGCCATTCGCTCTCCGATCTCTCGGGTACAGCGGGTATAAGCAATGTTTCAGGAATATGCCGGATTATCTAATGTTACTCATAGCCTTAGTCTCTTATAGCATCCCCCAAACCTGGTTGACTCCGTAGCATGCGGGATCCTGCCGCAGCTCGTTATCCCCTGTCCCGCCATCGTCTGATCTGGGTAATATGTTCTCTCGTCGGAGGGTTCGGGGCTATATCCGAGCTTACATCATCTATGCGACGAAACCACATCGCAACCCAGGAAACTGACAGTTTGGCGTGAGGCTCTAGACTTCTCTCCACTCACCCACCCTTACTATACATATGCATGCGGGAGTATGATGACTCGGGTAGGCGTGACACCCACTCAAACACCCGCAGGAAGCTTGTCGTATTCTGACAATTTGAACAAGCTATTATCTGTGTCTTAACGGGGACATTCAATCTGTTCTAGAACCCAAGCCTCCTGAGGCAAGAAACCTGTTTTGACGCGCACAAACCTACCAACGTAGACTGAAAAAGGAGTTTTCATTCCATATTATCCTGACTCAATTCTTAGCTCGACCCAACTTTCCCATAGCAGCTCGTTTGGTCACTGGCCTCAAGCTTGCTTCTGCGCATAGCGACTGGTGGGGAGGGCGTTCTCGACCACGCCAATGGAGAGCTTCAATGAGTCCTGAGTCTGAACGCACGGGTGATTTACGGTGAATGTTACTCCGATACGAACTACGCAGGTGCTGTAACACCTCAGCTTCTTGGCCTCCAACAATGGAAAGAAAAAAAATGAAGATAGAACAGTTGCACATTCTCTAATCGGTATCTCGATGCGAAGACATATTACCTACCAACTCTACTTATTCTGCCTAGCACTTTTATCCCTTGAACTGTTTACAAGATATATCCCGACAAGAAGCAATTTAGATGCTCTTCTTCCCTGAATAATTAGCAAACATAGAGGAACTAGTTTAGCCCATCAACGTCTCAGGTGAGTCAAACCATATGCATAGCAAAAACAGGTATTGCGTAGTTCTAGTGTAAAGCTTTCGTTTCGATATATCCTCCCCCTGCTCCTTTCAAGTGAACTGTTCGAAAGCCCCTAGCATTAGCCTCCCTTCTCGACAACGGGGTTGATTTATGTTACTATTATTATAATGTCTCCAAATTTGCCCTGTTAAAACTCGCATCTATTTTGCCTCCCACTCTGTTTTCTTCAAACATCTCCTTCGCTGTTGATCCCGGCGACGACACGATGCACGAACACAGAATGCAATGATACGACGATGAGAGAAAATAAACGCAGCTAGTAATATAACTTACTGTTTGTTTGCGCAGCGGAGTTTTCTGGTGTGATGTAATGGTAACTACCGACATATAACATATGCACGAGGAAATATTCATCTCCAAATCCGCCCGACACCATCGTGAGTCAAGTGGTAGTGAGCGATAAACCAGTTAGTGAATGAGTGGTATTGTGTCAGGGCTTAAGAGACCCGAGGCTAGTAGTAGATGAATAGGCGAGGTAGACTACAGTACACCAAATTGCTCTCATCTGCTCGGCTAGGTAGACGGCTGATATCGTAGAACCAGGATATTACCAAATAAATAGACTCGTACGCGGCCGGCAAAACATGGAAGGAGGCCGGGCGCCTTAGCGGTGGGAGGACGGGGGTTCATCGGAGCCTCGAGGCGGTACTAGTAAGTCTACCCCAACCTCGCCCAGCACGACAGGCGCCGAGGAATTCTCGCCCTCCAGACGATGACCCGTCATATTCCGACAGGCAGACCACTGTTGTCTGAATTGCCGCCTCGCCTCGTCGCAGCTCGAGGGGCTAATTATGAGGGTTTAACAAGGTTAATAAGGCTAAGCTTAGTTATACATATATGTAGTCAACGCGGCATAACAGCAAACAACCAACTGAGCATGGATCTACCCGTCTACAAAAATTGCAGCAAGGGCTGAGGGGGAAAAAAAAAGGAAGGGTGAGTATATCAAAAAGCACCTTTGACGACTTAAGTACAATGACCCTAAACACCACCACCAACAACAACTACTACTACCAAAGAACATAAAAAAAAAACATCATCAAAACGAGAATGTTCACCTTTCCCTTTGGATTAAGCATAGAGATATAAATATGGAGCTGTCTAGGACTAGATAGGTCTGGCCCGAGGCCTCGTCCTCTTTGTCCTCCTGTTCGTGTAATGTACGGCTGGGATTGTACCTGCGTAACGGCGTTATACCTTCCCAGCCTCTTCAATATTCGCCACCACCCTAACATTAACTATATCCATTTGCATCTCTGGTACAACTGCTGACTGGCCGAACCATGTATGCTATAGATAATCCCTTTTTTTAGTTATTGTGGGCTGGGATATAGGCAACAGAGGAAATGGCTCGCCACAGGTGCGAGTCTCGATAAAGAGACGCTCTACCCAATCCAAATTCACTCCCTAGATGGGCGAGCGATGCGGCGCGAGGGCAAACATGGCGCCATCTGATGTGCCAGGGCATTCTACTCAAAACAAAGCAAAGACACGGGTCTGCATCGTGCCGTGGTGCAAACGACGGTGATGTACGATGAGTTTTTCACCATAGTAGACTAAGCCGTCGTCGCCACAAGGTAGGGTTGTCGTATATACGTATCATATACAAGTGATGTACCTTTTACCTGCTTCATCACATCCCGCTCGTTAGAGAAAGCATCTCGTGTTCCCACGTAACTCTTCTCTCCCTTTCCTAAGCGTATACAGACATCCCTCAAGTACACGTGAATTGATCGTCTCGACAATCAATTTCCAAGCCGGGTCCCAATCGCCATTCGGCGCTCCTGGCCGATCGATAGAGACCCAGCGATGAGTCAACTATCAACTTACTTCGGATCGTATTTCTCTTTCCAGATCCTGTGTGTGAACGTGTCAAGTCAGCGTCCAGCACCTCGAACACTAGCTGCTCGTCTAGCGTAGGGTCCATGCCTGCACATAGGGTATTCTCCAACAGTAATTGAGCTCGAGATATACTAGCTTTGCTGTTCTTGTAGAGATCAGGAAAGTAGAAAAACAATCCCAATGTACATGATAGTGATATGGGACTTGATGCGTTGTAGGCTTGTAGCGCGTGCACTGACACTAGCTAGCAACAGGATCTGATGGGGCACCCCGATCAGGCGCAGCGAATGAGTGCAAAGAAAGTGCAGTTTTCGGTGTGAAATTCGGCTTTGGTTGGCTCGTTGAATCGACTAACGATCCCCTAAGCCATTAAGATGGGACGCGCGAATGATGGAATGCAGAGAAGGCAGGCCGCAGACCTGCGACCTCGTGGAGACTGGAGAGACTGGAGAGACAAGATACGACTGGGCATTGACTTGATGGGGCCAAATCGAAACCGTTTAGCCGACTGATTGGCCAATTGACAAGAAAACCGTACATTCAGAAACGGAGAATCCAAGGAAACAAATAAACAGGGCGATTAGTGTGGGCGCCCGACAGCCTATCAGCCGTAGTACGTGCGAGTCATTCGAAACTGAGGCTTGTTCTGGCCTGCAGCTGTGCCTCTAGTGCATGGGGTAGATCGCATGTGCATGGGAGCCATGCTGGGAAGCGAACGCGACAACAAAGCCTACGAATGAAGAACAGATCAAAAATAAAGTGCTTGCTTACCAGGTGTTTCCTAGTGTCTTGCTGCCGTTCTTCTCGGCCAACCGGTAGTATTGCGCTGCTTGGAACTATGGGAATAGTAACAGTCGAGTTAGCCGTGTAACATCGTCGGGTCTCCCAAACAACAGAAGGAGAAAGGGGCTGGGAGAAAGTGGTGAGGACAACGGTGGCGTGGGATCCGATTTGCCGAACCAACAGGGAGTGAACTCAGTAAGGGTAGTCTAAGTTGATGCCCAACACGCGCGGAGATCCCGGCTTCAGCAACTTAGCTTCGAGCTGATGAATCCCCAAGGCGAAGCGCAAAAACCCAAGCCAGTGAATGTCCGAGCAAGCCGTAAGTTACAACGCTCTACCATCTGAGGCTTCTCAACACGAATGACTCGTCGCGTTTTTGGCATTGTTGAAGTCTGGCCAGCCAGGGGCAATCGTCCGAGAAATCTCGAGATCCGATGCGTAATGGGACTAGGAATCTGCCTTTGTGCCTGATCAACATACCTTGTCCTTTTTACATCCGTAACCCTCTAGATAGCACCATGCAGCCTCGTTCATGGCGTCTATACTGGATATTAGCCTACCGAGTTCGCTGGCCCCCTCTATGAGCCTGTGACTCAGAAATTGCTGGCACAATGGAGGAGTTGCCGGAGTGGATAACGAACTCACCAGTATCACCAAGATTCGCTGCAGTCTCGTAATACTACCCAACACTTTTGTTAGTCGTCGTAGAAGTAAAGGATCCTGTTCCTTAGTCGTCGTAGGAAAGCGAGTAGAGTTACAGTCACAAATAGCTTAGAAGGACATCCAACTTTGCCTCCTGGCCCATTCATGACCTTACTCTCTCCCCATGGCGTAGTGGTTGGACCGTACCAGCCTGAAGATGCCGTATCAACTCCGAGAATGAAGGAAAGTGAGATAACTTACCTGCTTGGCGGCGACTGGATCCTTCGCAATGCCCCAACCGTGGCGGAAGCAGTTGGCGAGCTCGAAGATGGCGAGAACCAGCTCGCCCTTTGCCGCACCCCCTTTCTTGAGGCCTGCCTTCAGAGCCATAGTTTCTACGGTGGCTGCGTTTGATGCTGCCGCTGAAAGGTAGGTGATGGCGCGCTCGAGATCGGGCTCACAGCCCCAGCCATGCCTATGAAGATTCCAGCGTTAGCTTGCGAGATGTTCCTCGGCCCTCTCTTCGGCCAACGGCTTTAATCTATCTTCGCTCTCTTCGGGTCACGTAGCATTGAGTGAACTCGATTCTTTCACGTTCCCAATTGATGCGAGTAAAGGCGTTGTTCCCTTAATAGGACCAGCAAGCACTAACCTCAGCGCAAGCCCATATAGAACCTGACTCAGCGGATTGTTCGCGCCATATGGATCGGCGAGGCGCCCGAATAATTGCGTCGATCTCTCAAGATCTCCCTCTTCGTGCAAACGTATGGCTTCCTGAATATCCTGATCGATCTCCTTTGACGAGACAACCTTGGGTGGTGGTGCGCCGCCACTCCCGTTGTCTAGGCCGCCGAGATTCGCATATGATGCCGACGGTGATGCAGACACGCTCCGTGATCTGTTCCTCTGGCGCTCTTCGTTGGTGGTTGCGAGGATAGTGGCGCGCTTCTCCCATTGCTGCTCCTGGGCTTCCTTAGCTTCCTTGTGTTCTGTAGTAGTCGGACCGTCGGGGATGCCGGTCACATTGATCTGAGGCAGATTCTCGGGCACGTATTCAGACGTCCTCTGTGAAGCTGAACGAGCTAGACCGAGCCGTTGCGATAGACGGCGGTGTTCCTTTTTAGCGTTGTTGTCGCTATCGCTGTCACCCGAGACGGATAGGAGGCTATTACCCCGCGACCGTGGACGGAAGACATCAAGGCTGCGACGCGACTTGGATGGCGACGAGGTGGGACCGTGCGCACTCAGGTAGCGGTCCTTCGCGGGGTGATTTGGCGGATAGATGATCTCTCGTGTGTTTGTGTCGGAGCGGATGAAGGTGAATTCTGGCCCTGCGAGTCTGTTTAGTGTCTCGGAATAGCCTGCATCACCTTCGCCGAGCCTATCTTTCTTCTTAATCAAATCGCGGAGCCCCATGGTTTATTGAGGAGGTGTAAATGCACTATAAGTCGGTATAGCCTATAGGTAGCGCGAGGTAGGGTTGCTAAGGGTTGCTAGTACAACGGGGGTCTCGATATGCCCTGTTTTTTCTTTGATTGAGGGCAAAAATGAAAAGAAACGGCTGTATTCACACAAAGAGGACACGAGTCGTTCCCGCCATGAGGTCGAATGTAGTCACTATATAACAGCAAAGCTCAGCGGCGCATCTTGGCTCGATTATGCGCCGGTCCTACATAGTAGAAACTTACCCAGGCTTGGGGTGGATAATAATAACCCGTCGGGGGTGGCTCAGCGTGGACACTACGAAAGTGAGTGCATTCGGCGGTTTGGTGGTCTAAGTCGTGCTGCAAGGCGGTGCTGTAAGTCGGCCCCCTTTGCTTGACAACTGCGAGGCATTTCTAGTATTTCTAGCATTTTCCCCTGGCATTTCTCCCTGGCGTTTCTCCCTGGCGTTTCTCCCTGGCGTTTCTGGCGCGTGCGTGGGCGCCTCGAGGCCGAGTGAGTCCACTGGACACACACATCCAAGTTAGAGGCCTGAACTGCCCCCAAATTTCAAATTTACTATGAGAACACCTGGCAATATCCAACATCGCACTACTACCTCTAAGTAGGTACCTATAGGGTAATCCTGTCCGCAAGTAAGTAAGTGCTGTTCAACAGCGACGTAAGCCTCACTGAGTCGTGCATCAATCGAATCACGTCACTTCATATCACCCATATCACTTCACACACCAAGTCAGCCATCTTGTCACCTGGTGCACAAATAGGCTGGAAAGCTGAACTCTGAACTGAATTTATTACTATTTTAGCATCGCACGCCATAAGAATACCAGCCTTGGTTCTTCTGTCTCTCTAATCTTCTTTTCTCTCGTTTTCTCTCGTTTTCTCATCAGTTTTCTTTCTAGTTCCGTCGAGAAACTCAAACGAATCTAGTCAGTTGAATTTGGGTATCACAACTGTACAAGGAAATCATCGCGTCCAACGCCAACCATTCGCCATCGCTATCTAAGCCCCTGGGTCGTGTGCGATTGCATGGCAGTTTTTTTTTTCTTTCTTTTTCTTTTCTCCCCACGAGGACATGGTAGCCAAGGCCAAAAACAGATCCATGTGGGAAAAAAGTCCAGTGCTCCCAGCCGACTGTCATGTCGGACCAGTTGAATATACTAATAAGGTTAGTAGTGATTGCAAGTGCTATGTAAACCCGATAAAATCCTTTTGTTCTGCAAAGCTCAGGTCGTGATCATCATGGGCGATGAACTCTTCGGCATCATCCGAGTCCACGTCGTCACTATCCGCCGCGTCCTCATCTTCACTAGATAAGTCGCTCATCTCTTCCGAAGACGCCTTCTTGCTTGCTTTGCGGAGAATACTTGCCCTTTCAATATGAAGCCGTTTACAGCCCTTCAATTTACAAACGCCGTTGTTGCTAAAGTCAGGACATTCGAATACGTGGCGTGCTGGGCACTGAGAACCTTTCTCGCAATACCCGTAGATGCCAAACGTGCGGCAGACAGGGTCGCTCGGGGAATGCTCAGCATGAATGTACGAACATGAAGGGTTGTTGCATTTCCCGTTGGCATAATGCATGCAAAGTGGGGTCCTCTCTTCCGTGATGTCGTGTGATAGGTCGCAATTATCGCCTTTGGGACAGTCGTTCTTCAACAGCCAATTCTTGCAAATTGCAGTCTTAGAAATATCGTGGATATATCGGCAGTTGGGGCCTTTCGGACAGGTACCTAGGGTTAGATGTTAGTGTGTTTCTAAGGGGGCTTACCACACCGCCTCCTGTAGAAATAGGTGCGAGGTAGGCGCTTCTTTTAGTTGAAGGATGACGATACCAGTCCATGAGAAGGCCTTGCATTTCTCGTTGACCTTCTTAATGCGGCCAGCGCGCCTGTGACTGTATTAGAGTGTAAATCAAACATACTAATAATGACATACCGTTGAGCTTCTACGATTCCGTGTCGTATAAGATTGCCGTTCTTCGTACGGTGAAATTTAACGCCAAACAATAAAGCCATTTTAGGAGTGGCAGTAGGTGGGTTGAGGTCATCTGAAGAACAATTGGTGTTTTTTTTAGCACTGATACCGTGAGGAACACTTGGGGAACGCACCAGGGGCTTTAACAAGTTTGCTCCCTTTCTGAGTGACGTGAAAGCGAACACCGTCAACTTCAACTTCGTATCGAGAAACTGGTTTAGACGAGTTAGAAGATGCGGTCATAGGATCTCCGCTAACTTGTTGTAAATTCCTCAAAATTTGTGCTTTCTCGCGATGGTCCTTGTCGACTTGTTTCTGCTTATGTGATTGCTCGATGGCGTGTGTTCGTTTCTGGGTTTCTCGCTCATATACATCGCTTTTGATTAACTGAAGGTGTCGGTCGGTTTTAGTCACCCATATGGGTGTCGTCGGGTCTAAAGGCTGATTTTCCTGATTGGGAGAGGTGGACTGACCCCCTCCATTTAAAACCAGAGTCCTATTTCGATAAGTGGGTGCAAATCTACCTCGACCACCACGGTAGATGTGTTGAGGGTATGGTGCTGATCGATGATACGAGCCTCTGCTACTAGCAGAGTAATCCGGGCCTGCATATTTAGTAGGTTAGTGGGATATATTCAATGAGATGGCGTGGGCTAGTGGTAACCATACCATAACTAGGCCCGTTCTGCTGAGTCTCCTTGTGACGATTAATGCGATCTATGAAATAGTGAGCGGCATTGATCTAATAGCTATAACACAGGGCGCGTTAGGTAACATACCGGCTAATTTGCTGATTCTGTCTCTAAGTTCTTGATCTTCTGCTGTAGACATGATGACAGACGATAGCTGAATAATAACGCTATCCAAGTTAGACGGTGCGATTCTTGACAAAACCTATACTACGATGGCCAAGTGGAAATGACTTCAATCAGGGCTCGGAGGATATGTGGCCTTTGTCTGGCCGTGGCAAGGTGCAAGTGAATGTGAGTCCGTAGTTGCTTAAATTGCACCTTGAGTGTCTTCTAGGAAATTGCTCAAAGGGCTGAGGAGAGAATAACGGGATAGGATGAGAAGGAATATGGTTGTGAAAGAAAGATTGGAGATAGGTAGGTAATAATAAAATGATAGGCAGGTGTTATTCACCGTTAACAAAGAGGTAGGGGCAGAGGGGATGGCGAAGACTGTGGTTGGGAGAGAGAAGATAGGGTCTTGTCTTTCCCCCTAGCCTCAACTCTCAACACTTTCTCTTGTCTTTCTTTGCTATGCGATGCGACTATGTCGTCACTCGGCGATGTAGCAGCAGAAATCAATCTTGTAAGAAAATGTAGTGTAGGAGGAGCTACAACAGGCTAAAAAGACCTGGGAGGTGGCAACTACGTCTTCAAAGACACCTTC
Organism: Xylaria sp. Z50; assembly: GCA_037356035.1. NCBI lineage: Eukaryota > Fungi > Ascomycota > Sordariomycetes > Xylariales > Xylariaceae > Xylaria > Xylaria sp. Z50. The sequence goes on from JBAWJU010000007.1 coordinate 38,369, forward strand.
AATACTCGATCGATAACGGCGATTGCGGTTTGGTTGAATGCGAGATGATGGGATGTGTTGTGTTGATCGGAAGACTCAACCAGCTATGCGAATTGATGGATTGCTTTGTTGACAAGAACCGACTAGATAGCCAGTCAATACTCTAGAATTAGGTCATCAGAATTATGGGACCGGAATACCCCACCTTATTGCTGCACGAGCTTCGCGACACGTGATCTCCTCTGCTGGCGGCTGCAACCGGATGTGACAACAACTGGCAAGGCTGAAGGTGCTATAGGTACCTCTAAGTCTGGACTAACTACTAGATCTAAAGGCATCCTTACATCATTCCCTTTCACGATCAACCTTCGACTAAAGAGAGCATCTTTCTCTGACCTACCGATATACCAGCATATTTAATTCTACATCGCGCTGGACATCTTGAGTAAATCCGATACGACAAAGACGCGTCAGCGCAATACATTAACCTGCTACACTACTAGAAAATAACTAGTAAACCGTACATCATGGCGTCCGTCAAAACGGAACCAGTAATCAAACCCGATCCTTCGATCAAGCCCGATCCCGATGCCACGACTTCAATGCCTGGCGCCATGTCCGACGATGATATGTACGAAGACGCCGGCGATCTCGAGTTCGCTGATTTCAGCCCTGCAAACCCTGCCGCAGCCGATGTCTACCTGACGCATGTACCGAGGTACCTCTATAATGCTTGGGCTAATCTAGATGACGACGATGAAATACGCATAGGAACTGTGCGTAAATGGATCGAGATAGGGAAAGGTGGTCGGCAAATTGTACGTCTCGACTTTCCACTGCTGAAATTGGGAATCTACGTTGAGTCTGACCATGATTTGTAGGAAAGAATGGCATTGCTGTTAGACCATACCAAGGCGAATCACCAAACCATTCCGAAAGAGTATAGGCTAGAGATGAAGGATAAAAACTTGGCCAATTCGTTCCTGTTCACCGAACAGGATCTCCCTGGTTACAAGTCTAGATCCCATGGAGCCAACAACGACTTACCTCCTCATCTACGCCGTAGACAAGACCAACAGCAACGCTCAGAGGAGAAGGCGCAACCGGAAGGTGGTGTAAAGAAGAACAAATACCAACCACGGTATAGGAAAGCCATTCCAAGTTAGTTCCTCAGCTCTCTTTTCTCACACTGCAACACTGGTCTTTATGCTAACATGTGTTCTAGAGAAAACTACTTTAGCTGGGAAGTTAAGCCGTGAATTTACTTGCTTGCCCGAGTGGACGGAAGAAACGAAACATATTTTGAAGACGATGAATGATGATGCGATGAAACCCAAAGTTGCAGCAACCATCGTCAAATCCTTCGACCCTAGTGGAGTTATTCAGGCTGGCGCCCATGTGGCAAATGATAAATTTAGTAACCTTGTTGTGAGTACATCCTCTTTCTATCATCTGCACAGTGAGGCTAACAGTCATAGCGCACGGCTCCGGAACAGAAGAAGAACAAGAAGCAGAAGGAAGAGAAGGCTGCCCGACTACCACAGAGCGAGCTACGCGACCGCATTTTCCAGTGCTACGACCAATATGCCTACTGGTCTCTAAAAGCATTTAAGCAGACCTTAAATCAGCCTGAAGCATGGCTACGTGAGAATTTAGAAGAACTAGCCGTGTTGCATAAATCTGGGCGCTTCGCAAATTATTGGGAATTAAAACCAGAGTACAAGCGACTCAATGCGCAGTCAGTCGACGGCGCGCCTCCAAGCCCTGAGGCGGTAGATTCGGATTTTGACGGTGATGATGATAATATCGAGATGGAAGACGTCGTAAAGCTGGATACTGATTAGTCAATCAGTAGTGTTATATGTCCCGAACGCATGGGAATAGTGTTCGGTTGTTTCAGGTGATTTCTTCATCTCCTGACTGTAAAACAATATATACCCCTAAGCTACATTGTGGTCCAGGTTGACCACTCAGGTTGGGAGCAGTCTATAGAACGGCGAATAATATTATACTGGTGAACTCGTAATTCTTCCCGACGTTGTCGACCTGCCTATATTATGTGCCTAAGGCTCTATTTCGTGCATGGCTTGTTTGTGAGTGAATTTGCCCATGGGATACTTCCGAATTCAACTCTATCGGGATTAAATGAGCTGGATCCTAGATTTCGTGAGTAGACAAGCTTAGATTGAAAGTCTCGTCACCAGCAGTATTCGATTAAAGCCTTTGAATTACCTCTTTTAGAAAATGGACGTGCACTATCCAATCAAGAGCCCCGCACTAGCACCCATATTTCCTATTTCCCTTTTAGACCAACGTCACGGCTCACTCCCTCCCTCTCTCTCTCTCTCTCTCTCCTTTCATATTTATACGCTGCCTATGTCAACTGAGTGAGCGGATACCTAACTTTTCCTTCCTGCTAGTCTAGTTTGGCCTCACTGAAAATGAGTATTTTCCTGGATTTCGATGGGACAATCACAACAGAGGACACGGTGACGCATCTCGCCAACTTTGCGCTGCGTTTCCAGTCTGAACGTCAGTTACATGGTGAAGATGGCCGTTCATCATCATCTCTCTCTACACAGGTACAAGACAGTTCTATATCAGATGTTTCAACCCAAGGGCAGGAGAAGGACTGTCTCTCGTCCCGTTGGGACGATGTGGTTCACGCATACATATCGGACTATAAGTCCCATGTTTCCTCGTATGTACCATGTGCAGTGGATCGACAGTGCGTAGAGGACGAGATCGCGTTCTTGCGCTCGCAGAAGCACGTCGAGACGAGGTCTCTAGGACGGATTAATGAGTGTGCGCTGTTCCAGGGTATTAGCCGACATGCATTCTCCGAGGCAGGGCGCGAGTTGGTGTGCGATGGCACTATACGCCTTAGGCCCGGGTTCACCGACTATATACGCACGGCTTTGGCAAAGGGTTGGCGTGTCAATGTAGTTTCAGTCAACTGGTCGGCGGCGTTTATTGAGGGTGCATGCGGGTTTACGGAAGGGGAGATCTGCGTTTTTGCAAACGAAGTGCGCGAGGGCGATGGAGCCGTACTTGGGCCAGGGATACAATCTGGGGATGCCTTGCTGATAGATAATAGGGATGATCTCACACACGGCAAGATGGGTAGAAACCTTACAAACTCTGGTGATAAACGTGACGTCGTTCAAGAAGTCATGCGCAAACAGAACTTGCAGGGCAAGCCATTCTTCTACTTTGGAGACTCAACAACCGATATGGAGTGCTTGCTTGAGGCGGCTCGGGGTATTGTAATTGCGGATGACGAAAAGTCGACGTTGATACAGACATTAAGGAGGGTCGGCAAGAGAGTCCCGCATGTGTGGAATGCTAAAGAAGGCGAGGAATTGGTGTGGGCGTCGAACTTTGAAGAGGTCATTGGTGTCCACGTTTGACCTAGCACGACAGGATGGTTTACATTGGGCTGTAACAGAATAATGGAAAGTGGTGAAGAGAGCGCGAATCGCCCGCTTTGGATAGCTAGAAGCACGCCTCGAACTCGAACGGTACGTGCATTTCTCTTGCTCATGTACGGCCAAATATGGTGGTTTGCTGACGCTATACCTAAGCTTCTCACATAGCAATCATTGATACTCTCGAGCAATCCGGCTTCAATAGCCTATATGTCCCACACTCCAAGTTCTCTAGATTCCATTGCGCATCGCAATGCTACCTCCTTGGCACTATCCTTGTGACTACACTGGTCAAGCCACCACACATCAATTCTAAAGGAAGCCTTAAAATAAAGACTCGCTTTTCCTTTGAGGTAAAGGGAGACGAAGACTAGTGCTCAGGTCGATCGTCTGATCCTAACGAATCAGAACCGTGAGATGAATACCTATTAGCGCATGCCATACAATACCTCGTTTTCAAGATATTTTTCGCACTATTATTCGCTACAGAGATAGTTGAGATTGGTCTTTACAGGTTCATTAGCAAAGACTCCGCCTTTACCCCCAAAGTTGACAGCAAACCGAAGAGTCGCAAGATAGATGTATATATGGAGATTTTCAGCCTAAATGAAATGCCACTGTGTTATCGTTATCCTGAAAGTGGAATATTGGGTTGCACGACATCCTCTCACCTTGACTGGGTATGCTGATATCATAACGGAGAGTCGTAAACATAAAATCTAGCCTCGCACATCAACTAAAATTAGTTTAGCCGCGCCCATTCATCACCCTATCGCCCCCTTCCTCCGATGCATTGGATTAGTTCTATAGCGCAAGAAGCCAATATAGAATGATGGTATGAAACACGCCTTGGATATTGCCAGGCTTCGAATTTAACCATAGGTAATTGAGCTTGTTCAATGGTCGAGGTTCGTACTTGGGGAGCTTGGTTGAGCTATAGCAAAAAAAAAAAAACAAGGCTTTGGCTAGAGCGACGTAGGTAGTTACACAGAAGTTGTTCCGGGACGTTCTATTCCATCATTATGTTTACCTTTGAAAGTTCGTAGGTACGGGCTCCCCGAATCCCGCGAATCAGCGCCTCTCTCTTAATAATGTGTGCGTCAAATTGTAACATACAGGGCGATGCGCTCAGGTGGGAAACACGTAGTTCTTAAAGGCCAACAGAATAAACTTCTTGTTTTGTCACTGACACGCAATGGCATCGCTAGTTCGAGTTCAATTCGTTGGCATTGTGAGTTGGTGTTGGTCACGGCTTGGGCTGCAAAGAAATGGGTTGGGCGATCCGATCCCACGTCTTCAGAGTCGTGTAACCAACTGGAAGTACACACTTTGCAGCCCTACAAGGAAGAGAAAATTATACATCATCAGGCGCATAAAATAGCAAGGAGGTATAGAAGGATGGCAGTTCTCTTCATATTGAATTGAAATCCTTGTGCGATTTAATTATGTCAATCGAACCTTCAATCGACTATCCCTTGTTCTCTTGTATTACTCTACCATAAACATCTTTATATAGGTCAGGGCCTCTTATAACCAGGCTCTCATTGGAGCGTTGTGCCATGTCCTACCAATCGCCTAATTCCATGCCTTCGCGCCCATCGACCCCCCAACCGTCAAGATACTCCTGTCAACCTCCAAACCGCCAACAATGTTCTCGTTCTCCCCCACCACCATACAGCCACCCGCCTCTAAACTACTCTACACCATATCCCCAATTGTCCTCAAGTCCCCGGCGCTTGAGTTCTCCTCCGCCATATCTTGAATCCTTCTCGAGCCCCCGACGCTTAAGCTCTCCCCCACCGTGTTCTTCTCCGCTCTTACACTACCAGCAACCCCACACATCTGAGCATATAAATTCCGCCTATACTTGCGGCCATGCTTGGGAGTTCCCGTCTGGCGAACAGAGGCGCCACAATGCAGATACCATACCCACCGCCTATCAATGTTCTAGAATACTCGATGCCAAGCTGGAGAGGCCTATTAAGAGGTCCCTGGCAGCTGCTACACTCTTACAGAGAATGAACCGATATCCAGAGCATCCAGATCCTATTCCACATGGAATGTTGCTTCACATGTTTCAACACCTATATGGGCGCATGCTGGATACTGTCAAACATATAACGAGTGACCTACTGCAAATCGGAGATCCCAATGAAGTCTCATGTAAGGCGACAATTTGCCGCTTTGACAAGAGGGATAGGTGGAGAGTATACAAGTCGCGGCTAGGGGTCCAGGATCACTTCTATTGCGCGCCTCACATTGAGGTCACTCTGCCATGGTTTCCAACTCGCGCGGCAATAAAAGAAATCATTGAAGCCATTATGGACAGTTGCAGCGCACTCGGAAAACACATGCAGCCCGCATATAAGTTTAGAACCCAGACATATTCGTGGAAGTTCGAACCTGGCACTGTCTACGAATCAGTTAATGAGGGACATCTGGTGGCGAAGCCCGTCATAAATGAACACAACTACGACGAGACCAGTCACGATGAGATTAGCCAGGAGATAGAACATCAATGCGACCATTTAGACAAAGAACACCATGGGCAACTGGTTCCCCATACCGGTCAGAGTCATGAAGAAGAAAGTTTTGAGATGAGCCCGGGCCATTGGCCCAGGAAATTGAAAGACATCAAAAGGGAATGGCGATTTGGTCCGAACACCAACCCATGCAAAGAAATTGTTAAGGGTGTGCTAGCCAAGCTGTTTGGGCTGGACCCTCGACACATAACAGTGTGGTTTTGGGCTAAGGATGTTGAACTCAGTGATGGCAAGTGGTATCCTTGGGGTAGCCTAGATAGCACATACGGCCTGACAATTACATCTCAAGAGCTTGTCCGGTATGACCCGGAGGAGGCCTGGGGGAATTCCAAAAGACCGGGAAGATCAGGTCGCGTCACCAAGGAGAAGGAGCTGCGCGACGTCGCTCCGACTGTACGCATCGTTCTGCCGGTTGAGCGGAAGAACTTTGCAAAGGATGACGAGAACGTCAAATGGTTGCAGGAGTGTGTAGAAGTTATGAGAATGCAATTGTCTACGGCGTCTATCTCCCATAGTCAAGCAGCTTTCTGTATTTCGTGGAAAAAGGAGAGAAGAGAATTTGCGGATTGGTTTGGCCCCCAGGTGGTCTTCAAGCCTACCGGGGATGGCGATAATTATGTATCAGAGAGCGCATAGGTGAGGGAACGACATTCTGCACATGCGCAGAGGGACAAGGAATGGCAAAAAGGTGGTTTAGGAGGACCATGTACTTTATCTTAGGCACTACTCGGGCAGCATTAGATTCATCATAATCAGTATTAAAGACTGCATGTAGGGTGCGAAGATGGCTAGATGGTGATGTAACCCGTGGCTTGTGTGGTTCCTCAATTTAGGTAAACATCGGAAGCTGCCTTAGGTATCTTGGGAACAAGTTTTAAGAGTCGATGACCTACCTGTGGTACCAAAAGGTCGACAACCATCAGAGAACAAAAAATCTAAACTTTTGGCTCTTTGTCACAAACCGACTCTTTGCATTGGAATACATTTGTTTATAGAAGAATTACAATGCCTTGTTTTTTCGTGCGGGATTCTATAAAGGATGTGCCAATATCATTGATTCCTTGTTAGCCATAACAGAGACGAAACTTTCGCTTAAAGGAATGTTGAAGCTTTACTTCCATAATAATCACAAGCGAAAGTTTTTGAATATAAAATACTTGATGAGCACCTGTATACCCGAGTCAGGATTCAAAGCATCATCACCATCACTATCAACAGATTGCCAATCCAACGACATTGAACCTATTTATACCCAATTGTGACAACTAGTTACTCTACCTTTGCAGAATCCATTCAGGATGTCTAATAACCCTATCGTTACACTCGTCAGCAGCGATGACGTTAAGGTCCAAGTGACTCTTTCAGCTATTAAGCAAAGTGTCACGATAAAAACTATGTTACAGGTACTTGACGAGGCTCAAACCTCCAACTTGCCCATCCCAGTTCCAGCTGTTGATGGCGAAACTTTGACTAGGGTAGTGGAGTGGTGTGAGAATATTCGTGACACCTGCATCACCTACCCTATGCTGGCTGAAGCCAGCAACCAGAGAGGCGAACCTCCCCTATGGATCCGTGATTTTTTCCGCGGTCGAACGGAATTTCTATTTAAACTCGTTAACGCCGCTAACTACTTAGAAATCCCTGTTTTTCTAAACTACGGGATTGCTGAAGTTGCTCATCGACTAGAGGGTATGAACACTAGAGGAATGCGAGGATTTCTCAGACTACAGAACGACTTTGAGCCCGAGGAAGAGGCCTTGATACGCGAAGAATATTCCTTTCTTTTTGATAAGTTATCATATTGAATTTACCTGGGCTAATCAAGGTAAGAGCGCTAGCTTAACCGTTCCCCCATCTTCAATATGTATTCGATAAATAGTTCACTTCTTCCCTAGTTATCATGTGTTTTACTTTAAGAACAGCCTTCCAGTACATAAATAATTCAGACTCCTCTTTAAAAGACTTTTTAGATTCTAAACTTTGTGCTTCAAGCCCACTCTAGTCAAAGGTTTATGCAACTTATTAAAATTAGATAGTATTAGGTTCCGTGCACAACAGCAAGTATCTACCTTATATTATACATGTACTCTGACGCACGTTGTAGCGCATGTGCTTTCAGAGTCCCTAACCTAGACTTTGGCCCCTTAAAATATAAACCTCGGATCTTCCGTACCAGACTCTCATTTCCTACACAATAAGTGCGACACGCGTGCTTCATAAATAAATCTCGTCACACTAGAACCTAGAATTCCTAAAATAATGGCTCTAGCTATGTATCTACAAAATACTATCTCTCTACTGCGGGAAAGCGGCGTCATAGCCGAGTAGTCATTAAATTCACGCAGTGATGTAAAATATTCGCCTGATACTGCTCACTTATTGTGTGCGGATGAAAATGCCGAGCGCAGGGTTGTTCGAAGTACATTCATCATAAGCATTAGTGTAAGTCCTCGCTCTTGTGATTGTTCCGTGTTGCGAGGGCACTAATCCCGGAAAAGGTGGAGATTTCCAGCGGGCTTACGAACTTGGGTTGTGTTATCACCACCAACAACGCTCAATTTCCGGACTGAGGACGGACGAATGTCACGCTATGGGCTGACCCCTGCCACACTTCTCGAGAGAGACAGAATAATGGTTGAATTTGAGGCCTGTAGAGTCTGCTACGGCTCTAGCAACAGCGGGGGAGCAGAAGAAACGCCCGCCCGAGCGGACGCCGAGAGAGGACCAGTGCACTTTTAAGGTGCATATATAAGAGACGCGAGATTCGAGGGCTCTGTCTTCTTTTTAGAGCCTCAAATAATACCGTTGTAGGATTACCAAAGACACACTTCCATTGAAATTTTTGAACTACCGTTTGAACATCTTCTCAGAATCAGTATGGCATCAGCGAAGCAAACCCGCAACGTGGCCCTTGTTGGGGCAAAGGGCACAGTCGGTGCACCTATACTCTCCGCCCTTCTTGCAGTTGGCCACAAGATAACCGTGCTTACTCGGCCTGGGTCGAGCACTGACTTCCCCTCTGACGTGACGGTACACGTTGGCGACTACAATGACGGGGAATTCGCCTTGCGCGGCTGTAAGAAATCCCCAGAGTCCTTTCACTCTCATCTAATGCTCTTCATAGCATAAGGGTTTACTTTAAAGTCCTCATCAGGCTCTGGAGGTCTCTCGTATGCCTGAAATAATCACATAGAGAACTCAAAATGACAATAACTAACTCCGAATGTTGTAGTGAACGGCCAAGAGGTCCTCATTCTGGCTCTGGGATTCAATGCCTACGATGCCCAAATCCCGTTGATTAACGCGGCAGCTAAAGCCGGCGTTTCATATATCGTCCCTTGCGAGTTTGGGTCCGATCCCACGCATCAGAAGCTAAATGCCGAAATCCAAATGATGAATATGAAGGCGTCCTACCGCAAATTGATTGAGGATCTCGGTGTCAGTAGTTGGGTAGGCGTGGTGAATAACCCCTGGGTTGAGTTTAGCATCCGCCTAGGTTTGTACGGTGTCGATTTGAAGAAGAGAACCGTGGCCTTCTATGACGAAGGCAATGTCAAGTCGAACTTCACAACGCTTACCCGAGTTGGGGAGACACTAGCTGCCCTATTTACCCTTCCCGAGGCCGATCTGTCTAAGTATAAGAACGAATTCGTCTACTTCAGCTCGTTCTATGCCAGCCAGAGAGACTTTCTTGCTAGCGCCATTCGTGCAACTGGCACATCCGAGAATGATTGGACTATTACCAAGATCAGCACAGACAAGGCTATACAGGATGCCAAGGCTCCTACAGCTGACCCTAGGGCTCGCATGATGCTGCTTTTTACCCTGATATTCAAGGATGGATATGGAGGTGATTACAACTCGAAGGTCGTGGACTATGAAAAGCTGGGATTAGCCAAGGAGAACCTTGATACTGTTATGAAGACTCTTGCCCAGGAACTGGATGCATAAATTTTGGGCATTCGGCTATATAGTGAGCTCCCCCCCTGTTTTTGGGCGGATTCTGTTATTCGGCAACAGGGGTAAACCTACATGTCAATTTATTCAGATCGCGGACCTACGTACTGTATTGAAACCGTGCTATTTATAGCTTTTCTATTTTATTATCACCGTCGCTCCTACTTCAAGTACCTTAGGTACAACTTGATCTAGTTTTTGACACGTTTATAATTGTCAGGATATAATGTAGCAATAGGGTAGAAACTATCCACTTGGGTGGGACTAGCGTATTATTTGGGTGTATATAAGGAGAAGAGCGCTCCCACTTGTTATAGGAGGCTTAGGAATTAATAATATTAAGTCCTTACCTTATACTTTTACTTGGTTGCGACCTACCTGTGACTTACCTTTACTCTGGAGACAAATCCCCTGATAATAATCTAGAGCCTCTTGCCTTACCTTCTAGGATTAAACGGATGAAACAAAGAAGGTGTTGTGTATATGACCATGCATACCAATTAGTGGTATGAGACTCTTTGTGTAATAACGAATATTTATCACCACACTATATTCAGGTCATGACGCCTCTTGTCACATGGACGAACACCAGGATCGCTGGAATCATGATGTCTCGGTGTTGGAATTCAGCCTCACCTCGTTCCGGAAATTACTCACCTAGCTACTCACCTCGATCCGACATCTCTTACATTGATCCGAGACACAGCTGGATAGGTGTATGTAAGGGTGTCTGGAATAGGCATGGCAGGTCGGCAAGTCTTCCTTTAGGTCGGCAACTATCGTTGCCGACTGCCGACTCCCTTGTGTATATATAGACCAGGAATTCCAGGGCCATTCCGGAAGGATTCCGAATGGTCATAGGAACCTCTGGACCCTAGTAGAATTATCGTAATTCGAGTACACATTCCAAGCCCTTTTATGAGCCCTTGTTACACCTCTGATCGGGGGTTCGGAAATGGGAACGAAAATTTGTCGATAACTTTTCTTTAGTCGAATTGTATTTTCCCATTTTCATAGCATTATCTGCATTGAATCTCGCCGATCACCGTGGAGGTAAGATGTGGTTCCAAACCATTATTAGTGTTTGGAAGTTTATATTGACATATATAACAATCGTCCCAACTTGATGATTGGCAAAATAATTCGGTATATACTCTTTTATTTAACTAAGGGAACTGTGGAAGGTACGGATGGGGTAGATATATACCCCTCACGGTGGATGCCCTGTCAATTAGACCATTCCCTCTACAACATCCTATTGCCAATTAAATTGCCTTACAGAACCCGTGTTAATTACTGTGTAGATTTATAAGATAACTGAATGAGATTTATCGCCACTTTAAAACGCATCACGACACCTCGAACAGCCCACTCCCGAGATTGGGTTTCCGAGCCACCTTAATCCTGAAACTCACCATCTGCATGGCTCGGCTCTTTCCGTCAGTTTTTTCAACCACAGACTTTCCGGCAAACGCAATTCTCCCGACAAGCTCCATCCTGGCTACGAATGCCCCTCTTGTCACATGAGGGCCTTTTTGGACCGGCGGTGCATGGGCCGTAGCAAAAAGGGAGCAATTGACAATTATCGGATCGTTTCGGAATGCCACAGCTAGCGCTATCGTCCATCAGAGCCAAAATTACAACTACTGTATAGATTATGATGCCGATAGCTGCAAGAATTATAGCGGACTGGGTAAGCTTGGTTATTGCCAACTCACCACCGAGTGATACACATGAGGGGATACGCATACCTTCTGGGAGTTTGATGATAGCTTCACTCGACGATATAGCATAGCTCAATAGAATCCACTTGGAAAGGTAACTGAATCGAGACTAATGGAAGACCGTGTAAGATTATTTGAATAATGAACATGGTTTGGCACAAAGTAGCGGAAGAGTTGAGATGTGATAATAACATCATGGAAAGCCGGTCGCGGAGGTTACACATCTGGTATTACAACAGCATCGTTTGGAGCTATTCTCCTAAATATATAAGAAAACGAAAAGCCAGACACTCTTCAAGGTGAATGCGGTGAAATGGGTAGGGATCTCTTTGCAGGACCAATACAACACTCTCATCCTAGTTCTCCTCGAATGGGATACAATGAGTTAGATATCACATTGAATTATTTTAGTTCACTGTGTATTTTATGAGCGTGAGTGCAACTTGATTTATGAATCCATCATGCAGCGTTGAGCGTTGAAGTCGCTATCAGCTTGCGCGTCACACATTGACCGCAGAGCAGTTCGTGAACAGTTGCTCTACGAATTTATGTCGCTTAGTAAGTCAACAACGCCTATCACACAACTTCCGAATGTCGCTCTGTCTCATGGAAATATCGATTTATCAGAATACCTTTATAACTTCTACAGATTGATATTAATAACATCATTGGTGCTGGTACGAGCTAAGTATTGAGGGGAGCACGTTCACCGGATGTACAAGAAAGAGACTATAAAGCATGATAAAGGCGCATCGTTGTCTTCTAAATTGATACTCTTTTCGATAGAAGTTTTTATCTTGCCTAGACTAATCGTGCAACATTCCCATAGTAGCTAGATCCTATTTGTAGTCAAATGTCTTGCCTCATATTTACTTGAAACTAGCCCTGAACAGAATTAAAGATTTTTAACATTTATCCGCCGCCACCGCGGGTAAACTAAACTTTATATATATAGTAACTTGGAATACATTACGAGTATGAAGAAACCCATGTAGCGGGATAACCGGCTATTGATTAGATATAGTTTAACCATTTCTCTCTCAACTTCCTTTTATTTTCTTTACCTATTCATTCGGACATACCGGTAGCAGGAAGCGGCTTTACCTGCTTACTATATACTACATATGTAAGTGTCTGACCTATCTACTAAACTACCTAAGTCGGTATAAGTAACATCGTAGAAAGATATGACAGAGAGTGTGTATTTTAAGAACCCTTACGGTAGATGTAGATGTAGATGTCGGCCATTTACACCACACTGCTTGTACACTCTACATAGTACTATGTAATATTTTACTTGCATATGCATCTAACCCAGTATGTGTGGGGATCTGTGGCGACAAGTTTTCATTCAGCACGGGAGATTCCGTGCTAGGTACCAACCTGAACCGTTCCTTTTGTAGCGTCTAAGTGTATAATATGGTCTATGGGTTTGACTCATGTCTATGCGATAGTTCTCCAATCATCAGCATCCTTATTATCATCGTCGTTGTTACACATTATAACAACCGTTAATCCTGGTACAAGTATAGCACGTGACTTGGAGGTATCTTTAGTTGGCTGATGCTGAGTACCTCCTAATAGAGGGTTATCTTCTACCTATCTTAGGTATTACTACTTATGGTTAATACAACAATAAGTACCATTCTTTATTGGTCATATAGGTACATTATTTCAACAGTCGTATATTCTCGTAGCGTATATTAGCCTTCTCCAAACCCCGCAGATCAATATCTCGGCGATTGCTCTATCGCAACTTACAAAGTTACCCCCAATCCATCTCAATCTAACGCCTAGCAAGGGTGCCATTCACGCTTTTATGGCATTTAATCTAAGTTCAATACGAGCTCTGACGCCATCCCGAAATACGCCTAAGAGACGATTATGATGCATTCATATTATCCCTAACGTGGCTTCAGATACTACGACAACGGATCCTTGGGGGATGTACAACACTAGGGACACTTTTCATAGTCTAGTGTAGCCAAGGTCCCGAAACCTAGGAATATCCAAGCACTACGCATGAGCCTATATATTAACGTTATCTTTCACTGGCTTGGCGTATAGCAGCTTTTGACGCGACCTTGCTTGCGCCTAGCGCTTCATGAAACGATGCTGACTTTGATCCTACCGAAATAGATACTCGAGATAAAGCATGAGTTATGTTGGGGTCGAAGTTGCAAGGCCCACCTTATTCGATAACGCTCGGTAACGAGCTACTGGGAGCACTCAACGGTGTTCCAGGCTCAAACGAACGCTTATTATTACGAGAAATTTGTAGATGGTGAGTAGTATTAGTGATGTTACGGGGGGCCTAATGGCATATGCCTATACCGCGCTGCAATCTTCCCATCTCATGGGGACGGCCCATCGGCCGCACCCAGAGATCGGGCTGATGTGTATGTACTTGTGTGTATGTACGTACGGGGCGAAACCCGCACCAATCCAGTCGCGCCCGTCCCAGCCCTATCATTACTTGCCTGCATACATATGCACAGGGATCAAATATATCCGACCCCGGGGGAAGGGGCTCAAAGGATCTTGGTGGTGTCAGCGGGAACAAACCTCGAACCTAGACGCACAAATTAAATGCGAGCTCGCGGAAAAGAAGGCCACCATTATGTTTCAGATGAGAAAATCATATATTATTGACAACTTGTATTCGACAAGGTTAGAAAGTGAGACTGCATTGGTTAAAGTGCACCGTAGTGTTATTTTGTTAATGCTGACAAAAAGTATGATCTACAAGTGAAGGCATTCCACCCTTCCTCGTTCAACGTCCAGAACGTCTCTAGTATTCTTCCTGTATTCCCTGAAGCCCCATTTACCCTCTTCCCAATATAACCATAGTACATGCTTAATTGTGCAATTGAAACACGATGCTTGAGCAAATGATAGACACATATATGTAAGAAGATCGTCTAAGAAAAACATGTACCCCTAACGCCGGCTATTAATCAAATCACCCTAGCTAGTATTTGCGCTGTCTGTAGGATATGCGCTAACGTTCCACCGCACTAATGGGATGAATGTAGATGCGCGTGAGTTGGGTTTAGGGAAGCCTGCTGGTTTGGCGGCGACCCTGCTAGAGTCGTTCCGGTATTATATACACCGGGGCCGGGGAGTTCTGTAGGCTGGTGCACATTCCCCGGTAGCTCTGCGCTGTATTGCTGGTAAGGCTGGGCGTATTCTATAGGATTCTGCTGTGTATATTGCTGGGGATACTGTTGACTATACGCTGATGTGTTTACGGAGTTGGGACTGTGAAAGTATACCGTCGACATATTAGGAGAGGTGGAGCCGAGGTTTTTAATGGGTGCATAGTACCCCTGCTGCGGTGTCCCATTTTGTGGGTTGTATGAACCTGCTGGTGTTTCATGGGGTGGGTGTGATGAACCGTCGGAGAGCACAGCCAGCTTAGCCTTAGAAGAGGCCTTACGACGACGAAAAAAGAAGAACACCAAAGCCCCAATGATGGCGACTGTTGCTATACCCACACCGGCACCGATTCCAGCTGTTGCTCCAGTCGACAAACCACTAGACGAAGAGGATGGGGAGATTGCGCTGGTAGTGGCGTCAGGGGGCGATATTGTTTGCGAAGCCGTGACATCTTCAGGAGTCAAGACTTTCCACTTATGGGAATCAATTAGTAAATGCCTTTTCAACCGAGTACATTACTCACGGTAAATTGCCGGTAATAGTATAAAAAAACGAATATTTAAGACTAGTAAGAAAATTGGGTAGGAGCCTATGGGGGAACTCATGATGAAGAAGTACACTTACAGAACCAGACCAAGACTCTTTCCAATCATTTGTGCTGGCCTTGATCTCAGTATCACCTTCGGCCAGTGTGATAACCTCTGGACCAGGGATGTTTGGACCGGGTGCTTGCGCAAGCCACCATGTTTGAGAATCCCAATTTGATCCCACGAACGCGTCCTGTAAGAAAGCTCGCCCAAGCGTGTACCCGCGAGTAGACCCTGTATAACAAGGGAAGTATTGCTGGTCACTGTCAACGAGCGGTTCGGTCAGGGTGAGGTTTAGATGACGGAAAGGGACCGATATGTTAACGCGTTGAGTATTGGAGCCCGCAAGGAACGTAAAATCCAGTGCTGATGCTGAGCTTACGATCTGGGAGTATTTCGCGTCGTCTTCCTGCCACATATACAAGCCAAGTTTTTCATTATATTTGACGGGTAGGTGCTCCGCAATGGCGTCGCATGTTGACTTGGGTAATGTTAGGTACGGCGAACAGCCATCAACGGATACCTTGATGCCCCCAGACGAGATCGAGGCGTTGTTTTCCGCGAGTAGACCACCTCTGTATTCAAAGTCCCAAGGCGATGAACCGTCGACAACGCGGATGCTGATATCCTTGAGGGAAATTGCCTTTGTATAATCGTCTGACTCGGTGATAATATTCCCTATTATGCGGTTTTGATCATACCCTCCGAAGTATAAGGAGCCTGGCATAGCCGGGTTGACAGAGCCAATGTGCATAGAAAATGAATTGGATGGGAGTTTGTTTTGGGCGTGCAATAAACCAGGGATCAGACTTGCGTTAATCGCAGGTCCGTAGCCCGTCGTGAAGGTTTGATTGACTGTTTTGGGGGCTCCCACTCCGAGACAGCCAACGGACAGAGGATACCAAGTACCATCTGGGTAGGCAGCGTAAGAACTAGAGAGCAAAGCAAGAGAAACGTTGGGTACTGTCATGCCGCCAATATTCATATCATCAATCCATGATTCTGCATTTTCTCCTGTAGTTTCCAGTCCTATCATAAAATCTGGCTCTGGGGTGAATTGTATTTCGCCGGCTGATCCTGTATTATCCACCTGAGCTTGCTCTTTATTATATAAATGCGCCTTTGAGCCAGGGCAGGTGTCGTTGTTATTACAATAATCGCTCGTAAGTAAAAATGTTTGAAACTCTCGACCTGGGTATAGAGCAATCGTTTGGTCAGACCCTAGAGTAACTTCGACTGCAGGCCAAGGGCCGTCCGGACCAAACGTCGATTCGGACCACGTTACCGCGAAAGGAGTTGGATCAGCCGCGGAGACCCTAGAGACAACGACGAGGTAACAAAGGAGTGATAGGGGCAGAGGAAGAAACGAAGACGCCATGATGAGGAGCTCTATTATGAACTAGGCGCGAGCAGCGCAAGAACAAAGAGAACTGCCTTAATACATACACATTCAACTTCACACGCGAGAAAGAGAAACAAGGAGAATGATAAGTAGAGAGGGAGAGAAAATCACGGAAAATCCATTCTGGAAATGAGTACTATCTAGATAGCTTTGGTAGGTAGTAGTGTGTAGTAGGGTGAGCAATAGGACCTTGGACAGGAGGACTAGGCCCGGCCCCCGATGTACACCAGCTTGATGAAGGGTATAGTGTACTACGCATAGTTACAAACGTGAACAAGATGTCCAATAACACCAGAACACACTGTATCGACTGTCGAGGATCGGCAATGGGGGCTACGTAGTAGACAATAGCACAGTCTGATCGAAGGACAGAGAGGGACTATCGTGGATCTGTCGTGGGACTACACTAACACCTCGCACCATGTTTGACTATGTGTGTCAGGATGGTGATGGCCTGGGCCGCATGAACTTGAAGGATCAAGATGCTGGGAGATTATTAACCATTCCGGGCTAGGGCTGACCCGCCGATCTCAGAAGGCTCAAATTCTCTAAGACTAGAATTCGAGAGGGGAGCTTTGCGCTCTCCAGCAAGGATCCACGATAGAGGAGGTACTAGATGGTACGGTATGCTGCACCGCCTGTTATGCCAGCTGTTATTGATATGGATTATTAAACGCCAAGCGTCGAGGAAGCAGTAATGCGATATCTATCACGTAGATATCTATGTACTATGTAGGCAAGGTACCTTGCTGTGTTTTGAGGATCAAGTATAGAGGACCGGGCTGTTCCATCGAACCTCCAGCCCACCGGGTCTGCCTACGGCACGCACAACACACGCAACAGGCGCATTAGTACTACTTCGTACACGGTAGTTGTATGTTATCATCAGTACAATAGTGTTAGCGCAAGGCTTAGTGAAAGCTTGGCTCTATCGAACTGGGTTTCAAGGCTTGCAAGCCCCTTAGGCATAGGCATCTCACGCACCCGACGACCTACCTCTACTTGTAGAAACTATCTATGGTAGAATGCTCGACTTGGCGAGGTGTTGATGAAAGACCTGGTGTAAGTATTTGATGAGCAAATTCGGGCATCTGAAATGTCCTGTCACTGCAAGGTGTTAGGTACTAGGTAAGTACCTAAGGTAAGTCCCTAAGGTAAGTAAGTGTGTAGGTTAGTACCTGCCTGTGTACATACATACATGGTGTAGTAGCACATCTTCTAGGGATGTCCCTGGCACTGTATTAGTACCTGTGGATAATGGGCTTTCGCCCCTGGATTTGTCAGAATTCCCCCAGGTGTGTATTAAGTTTTCCAAACATTGGTTGACGTTATTCCCGACCGTTGCGACTCCAATATATGTACTTCGTATCATATACTACCCTAGCTGTGAGGGCTGAATGGGTGGGTATGCCTTTTCCAGGTCATCCAGCAATAAAATAAGTGCTGGAGATGAAATCAGTGAGAGCGCCTCACACACTAGTACATTATATCTATACTTAGGTACTTGTAAGTAACCGTACCTGGGCACTTACCTGTACGTAGCACTACGTAAGCCAACCCACACACACTTAGTGTACCTACATACGGAGTACTTATCTGTCAGATTCAACAACCACACCGCAAGCCGGCCAAGCTGGCCCGATTACTTCACCTTCGTATTCCTCATCTACCTATAGAACTGCCCAGCTTACCTGTCCTATACCAATTGGCTATTCCCTAATTTCTTCGCGCTCGAAAACACGCCTCTTTTGCGGCGGCTTGCGCTAGTCTTCGTTCTTCACGCGAATGTTCAAGGTTGCGATACTGCAGGAGTAGACAACACAAGGTTTTGGTTGATTGGCTTAGTCGAAGTTTGCGCATCTTGTCGCCCTACCAACCCGGTCCATTCGCCCTTTAAACTCGCCCTTAAAAACTCACTGGCATCCAAGCGCCTGTCATGGCGCCTCTCTGGGGGTCATCGTGGTCTTTATCAGGGTACAGCCGGGTCCAGGGCGCCGATACGAATGGCAGTGATCTCAAGCCCAGCTTGGGCCAGATCCTAACCTCAAAACGCATCCGTTATACCGCTTCCGCCCTTGCCGTCGTCGGTCTCTTCTTCCTTGCTTTCCGCAACTATGATCAATTCCCAACCTTGTCCACGATGCGAGGCAGCTCCCCGGCTGCCATCAGCACCAATGCCGACTGTCCACCTGCCGTCGTGCCCTCTTTCGATGGCGCTTCTGTCGACTGGTCGCGATACGCGTATACTCAATATGCTACCAACAAAGAATATCTCTGCAATTCCGTCATGATCTTCGAGACCCTTCACCGTCTACAAGCCAAGGCCGAGCGCGTCATGATGTACCCAGAGAAGATGATGAACCCGACCGAGACAAATCCCGAATCATATGAAGCCAAATTACTTGTCAAGGCGCGAGACCATTACGGCGTCAAGTTGGCGCCTGTGTCTGTCCAGCGACGGGCTGGCGGAGATGGTATGTTGATCATGACACGCGAACTGTCTTGGTGCGCGCTTTTTGCTGATTTTTTTTCTAGCTACATGGGCGGAATCGTTCACCAAGCTATTAGCCTTCAACCAAACTCAGTATCTACGCGTCTTGCATGTGGACTCAGATGCCACTATCCTCCAGCCGATGGATGAACTCTTTCTGATGCCTCCCTGCCCCGTTGCCATGCCTCGCGCATACTGGCTATTTCCCGATAACAAGATTCTGTCATCGCAGTTGATGCTGGTTCAGCCCAGCGAGATTGAATTCGATCGCGTTATGAAGCAGGTTGAATCGTCCAGTCGCGATGATTATGACATGGAAATCGTGAACCAACTCTATGGTGATACCGCCATGATCCTTCCGCATCGCCCTTATGACTTGCTAACAGGCGAGTTTCGTGGTGATAACCACCAAAATTACTTGGGCACTGATCGCGAGGAGTTCGACCCGGTCACAATCTTCAACGAAGCAAAATATCTCCATTTCTCGGACTGGCCAGTACCAAAACCCTGGATATCGACGTCCGAGGGTGTACGCCAGGACAAACAACCAAAATGTGATAGGAAAAATGGTCAAGAAGATTGCACTGCTAGGGAGCTGTGGAATGGGTTTTATAGCGATTTTACCCAACGCCGCTTAGTAAGTTTATCATTAAAATTTGAACAACCCACAACTAATATGTGAGGCAGAGGGTTTGCGACACGACATCAAAGACCAGACGATGATTGAGATTAAGATATGTATATTTTACGTTGGAAATATCCGCCTAGCGCATGATTTACAGGTGGTGTTGTCTATTATATTTAACGGGTTACGACACGCGATATGTTATACTATAATAGAGACGACGGCTCGTTTGTTTCACTGTTTACGTTGCAAACGTCATCCACGCCTACGATCACTAAATTAGCTCTACGAGGCGTCCGTTGCTTTTTAGCAAGAAGGCACAGTGATTTCAGTCACCACGCTGTATCGATTCGCCTACGCAAATTTGGGCGACAACGGATCATTGTATGGTACTAGTTATATCGCTCTGCCATCCTATGCGCTATGGGGAGTCTCCGGGGCTAGGTAGAGCGTAAGGGGCCTGAAAGAGACGAAAAGTGAACTGATACACCGTAGGATGTGTCAGTCCACAGGGTCTAGCGGGTGGATGTACATTATAATAGAATTACCTCTATCTCTAGGAGAGCATATTTAGTCTAGTGGTGACGGCCCAGATAACTTCCACGAACCAGCTCGATTGGGGAGGTCCAAAAACTTGACAAGGTCATGGATTCTAGAATGACCAGACCACTTGTCAAGATCGTGGTGCTTCTGTCAAACCCGATGCCTACACCGTACTCGTAATAGCTCGCGCCAAAAGTTAGCATGTTTGCTGATTAAACCTTTGCATTTTCCTATATCGCTTTAACCCCATCCTAGTGTACGGCGACCAAAGATCCCGAGGCTCTTGTCTGCTCTATGTACACAACATCGGAAATATAACCCACGCCATATGGCTCTAGGTTTCACATAGAAGTGTCAAGGTCACGAAGGGATAAGTCACAGTAGCGCCAGGCAAGCTGTCACTAAAATGGAAAGCTTCACACGTACCTTGTTCAGGTTTCCATTTTAATATTAGTGAAAATCAAAATGCTTTGCATTTCAATTTTAGTCATAGAGTTCCGCAGAGTCTTGCAGAGTTTTGATGGACCAATGGGAAGCTAGCCTAGTTTCATGGAGTTTTAGGGGTATCTGAGTAGAATTTCTCAAGCTTCACCTTCCCTTTTTTTTAAAAAAAAAAAAAAAAAAAAAAAAAGAAAAAGAAAAAGAAAAAAAAAGTGTGACGATATGGCGAATCTTTCCAATAATGTATATATGGCTACCTCTTGCCAGGGGGAACTCTAACAGAAATGAATAGAAATGACAGGACAGCGCGTCAGTACATTAACCTCTTCCCCCCCTACACGTCATGTAGTAGCGGTACACTAGTGGTTGAAGCTACTGTGGGGTTATGGATCATGACGTCACTAAGATCCCCACAAGAGCTTTTCCTCCCCCTCGAGTTGTGCTCAATTGAGCACATGCAGTGAGGTGGCGTGTGCTGGCAGAGTGTATGATGTACCGTTTCCGTCCATCAAACAAACGACGTGGGAAATTTACGATCGAGATTCCAATGTAGAATCAATTCTCTTAGCTGCTTTGTACGCCATGTACGTCATATATTTCACCTGAGCTCCCAACGTCTAAGATACTCGTACGCGACCAAACCTCAACGACCGCTCCGAGATGGCCTGAGTGGAAGTTAAGAGACATGTATCAGCCCAACGTGTTTTATGTCTACAGTATATAGGAAAAAAGTCCCCATTGAGATAGGGGAAGGGTATGTAGATAGACCTAAAAGCACATGCACGCAAGGTTACTGAGGCCGGCCCTACCCGGTAACTGGTAATTGGAACCAGAACCATAGACGGTCTAAGACACTCCTGCCTTCCATCATTCATCATTGTGATTGTAGGTAGATAAAAGTAGCCACAAGTGAGTGACGTGATGCATTATTGAATCATCATGCCAGCCACAACTACCGCATTCACCTCTCCCACCTCTCCCACCTCTTAGATACCTCTGCCTCGTCATGCCCTGCCTAAAGCATTCATTGTTCAAACAGGATAACCTTTATTAGCTGACTTACGTATTGCCGTATCTGTCTACCCTATCCTGCCTAGAGACGTCCATTCTAGTGTAGGCTAGGTTACGTAGTTCTCGTTGCCCTCTAGGGAGTCAAACCGCCTCCTCAGTACCAAAACTGCCACATCTCTCCTACCTTTTTCCTTCTCTTCTTCTCTCCCTTCCATCTCCTACCGCTATCGTTACGCAAACCCGAAATTCCATTCTCTTAGTAGCCCAAGACACAACCAAGACTTTGACCACGCGTACTAGTCATTCAACTACCATCACCTCACTCCCGCCGTCATGAGGTTGGCAAACCTCTTCACCTTCGTCCTCGCGACTGATCTCGCTCTTGGCAGCAGTAACTGGTTTTCTAAAGCAGGTGTGTTGGCAAAGCTCTACCAATAAACCCCCAGCTCTTCACAAATGCCGCTCCAATTTCTCGGGCGGCGTGCTAACTTGGTATCTGGAAGCCTACAATAAGTGGCATGAGACTGAGCTAGAACGTTGGTTATCCGACAACGACATACCCTATCCTACACCCGCCGACCGCAAAGATCTCGAGAATCTAATCCAGAAGAATTGGGACAACTATGCTGTTGCGCCGTACAAGAACTGGAACACAGAGAAGCTTACTGCCTACTTAACTTCCAAAGGCGTTGGGGCTAAGGGTGCTGCCGAAGCCAATAAGGAATCCTTAGTCTCTCAAGTCCAGGCACAATGGTATGAAACAGAGGACAAGGCTCAACATGCCTGGGAAGATACCAAGGACTGGATTCTAGACACTTGGACTGACAGCACTCTCAAATCCTTTGCCGATAAACATGGCATTCCAGGTATGTCACCCTTCTATTATTATAAGTTCGTAATCTCTTCTCAATTGACTTTCTAAATGTTACAGTCCCTCAACCTCGAAAGCGTGATACACTGCTTCAGCAAGTTCGCTCCAATTACGAAAAAGCTGCGAAAAAGGCTGGGGAGGCAGCTTCATACCCTGGCAACTGGTTGTACGAGACTTGGTCCGAGTCTGATCTAAAAGAGTGGCTAGATACTCATGGGCTCCCTGCTCCTCAACCCACGACCGTAAGTTTCTTTTTCAATTCTATTTATTTTAAAGTGGCATGCTAATGCGTTCTGCAGCGTGACAAGTTGATTGCGGCTGTTCGCCGTAATTCCCGTCTTGCATATCTTAAGTCGCAAGCACAGTTGGATTCCGCATCCGCGAGAGTTAATGCTGCCTATGCAACCCTGACCGACAAGATCATCGATGCATGGAGCCAATCTCAATTGAAAGAATTTTGTGACAAGAACGGGATTAGTGGTAAGTATTAGGCCTCAATAAAACGGGTTCAAGCTAACGATATGCAAAGTCCCCCAAGGTACCAAGACGAACGAACTGCGCGCCCTCGTACGTAAGCACCGAGCTGAGTTCCTAGAGGATACTCTATCGGACTCGGCCGCTAGTGCGTTTGGTGCTGCCACAAGCAAGGCTGGAAACCAATATGCTAAAGCCACCAACGATGCCAGTCTCGCTGTCCAAGAGGCCTTCAACGAAGCAGTGGGAACTTGGTCTAACAGTAGACTAAAGGCATATCTTGATGCGCGTGGCGTACCCGTTCCCCAAGCATCTAAGACTGACCAACTTCGTGCTTTGGTACGACGTAACTCTCACAAGGCGGCCGTAGGCTTTAATAAATGGACCTGGGATGATCTATCCTATCAAAATCTTAAGGAATATCTTGTCAATAGTGGCGACTCAGCTGCAAAGAAAGTAGGTGAAAGTTCTAGCGCTACTCGTGAGGAACTAGTTAGGGCAGCTCAGGACGCATACGCTTCTGCCTCTAGCGTTGGTGGCGGTTCGTATGCTTCGGCTACAAGCTATCTCGCTCAGGCAACGCAAACTGTCAAGGACAGTGTCTTTGACACATGGAGTGAAAGTGAACTCAAGTCTTACTTGGATAGTTATGGCGTGGTAAGAACCCCTCATTCAAGGCCATATGGTTTGATACTGATAATCCCCCCAGCAAGTTCCTCAGGGCTCTACGCTCAACGAGCTCAGGGCCGAGGCCCGAAAGCAATCTACATACTTCAAGTACGGCACTACCAATCCCGTCGACACTGCATTCGCCAAGATCAGTGAGAGCGTAAAGGGCGCTTACCAATGGGTGTTGGACCAGGTGGGTGCGGGTGCTAGTGAGGCCAAAAAGAAGACCAAGAATGAGCTATAAAGACCTTTGATGATGGCGGCTCTATCTTGAGGATCGAGAAGCGAGAGTATATGAGCTTGTACGAGACCATGAAAGCTGGAAAAGTTTGCTATTTGTCTGCCAGTTTGTGTATGAGGGCTGTATGGAAAGGTCTGGGTTTTATTGCTCACTTCGCATGAATATGATACTAGATAATGTTGTACTAGTATGTGGGAAGTTATAGAGTTAGCTGGATCTCACTACGCTTGAAATGGTTACGTGGATTTTTTTGCTTTAATAAATTGATCACATAAGATACGAAATTTTGCTTCTATATTCGAGATGCACATCAAGAAACCTTATTTATTTATCCTGGTGAGAAGGTGCTGTGAATACCTAATAGGAAGTGTTCCTGTAGGAATTTGTCATGGAATGGGACTGACGCAAGTTCATACCTGGCCAGTTGCAGTCACTTTTAATACACTTACAAGGAATCGTGGTAGTAATAGACGTATAATAATCCTTAAGCTAAATTCGGATACAGGGTACTAATTCTACTTTGCGTCATTCCTTGAAACTGCTATTCTTGTCCCATATTGACGCATTTAACTCATGCAGCGCCCTCGAAAACACACATATGCCCGTGATGCAGCTGCCACGGCTCACGGTCGGGTTCCCAGATTTTGAGTGGGTGAATATTTGGTGGATTAGGTAGTCAATTATGGAAATATACCTAGTATGGCGGTAGCAGGAGTGAGCATTTACCACCATTTTACGATTTGTAGGTCCTACATAGCCTGTCGCCAACTTAATTTAAATTCCTGCTGTACACGGTCGTCTGTATGATGGTGTCGAAAACACTCACCACGCCCTGCGCCGTCTGAGCAATGCAAAAGCCGCCATAAGGCTGTGGGTTGACTCTATCTGTATTAATCAGAACTATCTGGCCGAGAAGGGCTCCCAGGTAGCCATGATGGGCGAGATCCATTTGCGAGCGAATTGGTTGCTTGTCTGGATAGGAGAGCCGGACAAGGTATCGCAGCGCTCAGGCGAGTCCTCCGGCGTCCTCCAGAGCCAATTCAGAGCAAAGTATTTATCATTGAACAATCTTGCAACCCCGGGGAAGTTTGCCCGCGTCCGTAGCCTCTACGATACGATCTGCGCGACTACGCCGCACTGGTGAGACCGCACGTGGGTGGTCTAAGAGGCTGTGTGCGCCGAGCGTATCACGGTCATCTTCGGGTCGCATGAATTGGGATGGCACCGTTTCCACAAATTCCCATATATGGTTCATGATGACACTCTATTCAAACATGAGGCGGATAAGGAGTTTATGTGCTGGTCCTGCGCACTGTGGATGGGGTTCAAGGCATCAGAAAGAGGTATTAGAAAGACAAGAAGCCCAAGACGCTGTTATCTTGGATTATTTGGCGCGCAAGGCAGACCCAGGTGACGCAGACCCGCGACAAGGTGTACGTCTCCTCGCCATGATGCCCCGAGAAACTTCCGCATTTCTTCATCCCAATTATACAGAAGAAATCGCGGATAACTTTGTCAAAGCCATATACTGTATTATTGGTTGGATGCCGCATCCAACCAAGAATATCGAGGTCTCTATCGTTAAAAACACAAATGGAAAAAACGCGAGACGGGGCTCAAGATACAAATTCAAAATGAGATCTATAGGCCTTTAACGGATGGTCCACGACTCGGCCAGAAGTCTCTTCACGGACCTCTCAATATAGTACCGAAAATTACAAAGGCTCGTCATGCCTCTATCTTGAACCTAGAAATACGGTGTGCGATTCTATCTGTCCCGGAAATTAAGGCTTCTCCAGGCCTATTACCACCGCCTACGATTGTCAGCGAAAATATCGACTTGAATCCGACCGGCAAGATGGAGAGTATATGAATGATTACGACATACGAAGGAGAAGATACCGATGGAAACACGAAGGTGTCACAGGAGCCAGAAGGAGATTGAGATGTAGACAAAGATAAGGGTAAGAAGAGGCTTGTTCTAGGTCTAAAAGAGCTAGGTCATAGGAGATGATTAAAGGAAGTGTCATGAAGATTTCGATTGAGTCTTTAATTACACGTGCGATGTCACAAGGGCAGATGTTCTGGGCTTGGGAATAGCTTCATTCCTAATATTCTAATAATTAGCTATAGCGTCAAAGGAACTCTTAAAAAGTTTTCCTTAAAGAGGTTTAAGACCAGCCAGTGTTAGATATAAGCCTTTATATATAAGCACATAACTGTGACAACGGGGGTACAACCCACAATGGCTATGGTGGACCCACTGCTACGGAAGAGATGCCTGCTTTGGAAGCACTTTCTTTAGGAGTTAGGCCCCCGAGAACACGGTTACAACATGCGAGGTCAAGAACCAAAATTTAGCTAGGTAATGTTTCACCACTTAAGTGTGTGCATTACAACAGCGCTATAGAAATCGCCGGGCGACACTGCGGTTATCAAGCTCCCAGAACAGCAGCTTTTTGCTCATCTGGCCCTTTTTCTGAGACGTCTGTCTTGTGATCCGGTGCATCGTAGCCCGTGTTGGATAGCAAGTGGTAGGATAGGAAATGGTGGGAATTTGTATGCGGCGACGGGGTTGTGTGCGGAGATGGGATCGAGGTTCCAGCTGCAAGCTGCATTGTGATGACGGCGGAGACGAACCTTTAGTCTGTTGTAGATGTCGCTCGTTAAAAGGTAAAAGATGTAAACGAGATATTGTGAGATGGGTCGAAGGCGTGTTATGTTGTGACTAGGCAGGACGTTGCTCTTTATTAATAGGTAATAGCTTAAAGCGTTGTTTAAAGTCCATATCATAAGGCTCAGAGCGTTGTTCAAAGTCCATATAAAACTCGGAGCGTTGTTCCAAGTTCATATCATTAGACTCGTTGCTGCCGACTTGTAGTGTAGCTAGGTCTGTTATTATTGTTGTTGTTGTCAAGGGCCTACTGTATCTGCTTTCATTCCATAAGATACCCCCGGTGTTTTCTGATGCCTGGCATTAAGGCCAGAGGTCGTAGTTGTATGGGTTATGGTTTCTTAATACCTCTATCATCTCGACTATTAAGCTCTCGGAGTAATCAGAGCTAAGGCTGTGCGAAAAGGGGGATAGCGGACGGTTAAGCAGGTTTCGCGATCGGACAAATTCGGCCCAATCTGCGTCGTGTTGTCTACCACCACAACAAGTAGTTGTATAGGAATTTCCTGCGCTAAGATTTGACATCTTAGATACCGAGTTACGTTGAAATAAAAGTTTATGTAATATTAGTGTTGCTTGTGATAGAAACAAAATAGAAAGGAAGGTTTATATAATGTTGATACTACTTGTGATAGGGACACAAGATAGAAATGAAGTTGTGGCTTACTCGGCTTTTTTATTACATAATCAGGCTGCTGGTGGCTGTGAATGTGGCGCAACTGGCTTAGCATTTCTTTGTTTTAAATGGCATAATACATACGCAGGGAAAGGCAAGGAAAATAAACCCTCAATTTTTATATAAACTTGTTGCTACTGATAGCTGTATTGTGTGACGAACAGTAACGAACGCACGGGCCACTAGGCACTGGAAAAACAGAAAGAACGAATCAAACACTGGAGCAGTATTTCCGATGTTATGTCAACTACCTACAGGGCGACTGGGTACAGCTTTTGCCGTTAGCAAAATTTGCATACAATAGCGCATTCAACGAATCCGCGAAGAAAACACCAATGTACGCCAACTATGGCTACACGCCTACGGTATACGGCGAAGCCAGGGAGGCAAAGGATGCCTCTGCAGCTACGAAAGCAGCCGAATAACTTAAACAGCTGCATAAAGAACTTAAGACAGATCTCCAATTCATCTAGCGACGCATGATAAAATACGCTGACAAACGAAGGATGAAGGGACCATCCTTTAAAAAGGGAGATAAAGTCTATCTCGCTCGCAAAAACATCAAAACAAAGCGACCAAGCGACAAACTTGACTACAAGCAGATTAGACCGTTTAAAGC
Organism: Xylaria sp. Z50; assembly: GCA_037356035.1. Classification (NCBI taxonomy): domain Eukaryota; kingdom Fungi; phylum Ascomycota; class Sordariomycetes; order Xylariales; family Xylariaceae; genus Xylaria; species Xylaria sp. Z50. Next base: position 66,483 of record JBAWJU010000007.1, read on the forward strand.
CAAGCGAAATATTTCAGACACTAACTACGAACTGTTACTACTACGATTAATGCAGATCCACCCTATTTTTCATATTTTGCTTTTAGAACCAGCACTACCACGGGCACAGCTTGACAAGACTACAGAGCTCGAAGACGAAGAAGAATACGGAACAGAATACTGACACAGAGTCAACGCGAGAATGTTTGGGATTGTGGAGAAAACATCAGCGGAAGCTAGGAAGGTCGCAAAGTAACGGACTCCAGCAGTCTCAACAGTAGCAAGAATAATATAACCGGTTCCTCCGACATCAGAGGTAACAGACGAAACACCGCTTCTGAGTTTTGTCAGCCACCCAAGTAGTAATAAGGGCGCACAAGAAAGCAGCGAAAGATGGAGGAGCGGAGAGACCTTGGGCATTGATGGAAGTATAGCCCATATCGTTCAAAATGGTGGGCAAAAATACAGGCAGACTGGAGTAACGAACATTACCAGAGAAGTACATGAATGCACACAGCCAAGCCTTAATGTCGATGAGAACAGCACCAATTTCCTTGAGACGAAACGCCCCAATTCTGACATTTGCGGCGTTGATGCCGACCTGGCGTATTGCTCTCGATTTGACAATATCTTTTTCTTCGGCATCTAAGAACCTAGCCTTCTCGGGAGAATCGGGTATAAGGTAAAATGCGATGATTGCTAGGAGCACGGTTGGTAGGCCTTCGACAAGAAATAATAGGCGCCAGTTAGCGAGATGTGAATGTCCATTTGTAATAACATAAGCTAGAGTGCCTGCAAACGTCGATGCTAGCGGAGTAGCAGAGGCAAAGTTACCACAGCGAAACCCGATCTCGTGTCGTAGATAAAAAAGGAAAGCAAGTATATGATTCCTGGTCTAGAAGGTCGACGTTAGTAGTAGGTATGTTACAAAGACCTTGATTGATAAATAACCTACCCATAGCAAGCTTCGAACACACCAAGAAGAAACCTCAATGCCATAAGCCCACCCCAGTCTTGGGCACCGGCTTGTACCGTCGCGATTAAGCCCCTTTTTCAACTCAACATCAGATGTGTGTGTTAAAATAGCACGATATAGCGTTTTACGTACCATCCAAGCACGACAGTGGCGCCGACAATATGAGGAGGGAAAATCTTCCACAGCAAGATACCAAACTCAGAAATCACATAGGCAATGTAAAAGATGTTGACTAACCATTGGTATCTATCACTGTCAAGATGGAAGTCCTCCTGTAAGCCCGCAATTCTAGCGTTTCCGACATTACCACGATCTAGGAATGCTAACATGTCTGCCATTACACAGGTATCGTTAGTTTATTTGAGTTATAGAAGGTCTATTCTGAATTCCACTGGACGAAAAGCTTCATCGTCAACTCACATAGCACGGAAAATAACGTCATTAAGTTCCAGTCAAGCTTGGAAACAATACGAGCCTCCTTTCTTTCTAGTTGTTTTGCTAGGCTTTTATTTTGGCGTCCCCCCCGCTGTGATGTCACTGTGCCATCACTTTCAAAGACTGATTTCGTCTTCTCGGACATGGAAATTGAGAGGCTGAAACGACTTGTGTGGTATGCAATAGCACAGTATTACGCGCTATTTGTGAGGAGGGAAAATTGCACAACAGACTATGGCGTTCCTATAAAAAGATGTCAAGCGATCAGTAAGTTGGTGTAAAGTTTGAGGGGAAGGACAGCCACAATAGGCTGTATCGAGGCAAAGCTGGGAACAGTTATATAACACTGCTTGTTCGTTGGTCAAAGGCTGACTCATGGATGGCCGGGTGTCATTCCCTAATGAGCTAGGTGTCTTACAACATATCGTACTCCAACTATTTGACGCCACGTCCGGTAAATGTCAGGAACTAATGTGACACCTACCCTAGAGGTAGGTGTAGTGTAGAATCTGTGTATATATAGGTGCCTTGGCACCTTATAAGAAATATTAGAGGGCTCAGGGGTTAATTGTATCACTATTCTTATTACAATCTATTAAGCCCTAACCTACTACCTACCTCCTAGCTGCCTACAGGTCTGACTATTCATTCTGTAACAATACTCCTGACAGTAAATCATCGACAAGTAGTTGCCCAGCCTACTTGATCCCACTGCATATAATGATTTTAGCATTTTAGCCGAGTCTTTCCATAAATTCGACCCTAAGTGGCTTTTCTTTTCCAATTTCGGTGGGATTCGTGAATATCAAGGACTGCTCATTGCCAAGACCAATTGTATCTACTCCAGTACGAGTCGAGCCACGCAGTAAATAACACCCTCACTTCAACATCTAGCCCCCCACCTGGCTCTATGGCAAGCAGTTAATTTGCTGTGAAACACACCCACAGAGAATATTCATCTTGCTCGCCTATAACCACTAGATAGGGTTCCATTCCATTGATAAGCAACTCACGACTTCATCTATGATCAACAGGACTGTGACCGCCTCAGGCCATCGTTCCTTCTAACTGGCAACATATCCTACACACACTTAACTGAGGCGCGATGTTACCGGTACCCTATGAATAATAGGTTAGTATTTAAACCCGCGCGTATTCGGTACATGCCTTGAGTTGCGATATGAACATCAAACACCACCATCCCTCGGATTATCGTTATCTGTTTCCCCTTCTGGGCACGCCCGCTAAGGCTGTGGCGCTAGGCACCCTCACTTTCATATAATGGGTTGTATTCTTGACTACCCATTAACCGCTACTACCCGTTCAGGAGTTCTAGTAATTCAAGATGGGAGTCACGTGTTTAATAACCCAGTAAACCCAGGGATAACCCTAGGATACCCTTACTTATATCCCCTCAAATTCATACGTCACTTCATTAGAGAATAACTTAGGTCCATCGCGGAGTTACTAAACAAATAATGTCTTCCGCATTCCCACTTAGCTTGGAGCAAGAAACATATTCTCACGAATCCCAGCTATGGGAAAGTCTGGGCACTTTCCTCCTAATCAACAACGTCGCTGTTGCAAGCGGGCTATGCGCAATAAGGACGTTTGTGGGTACTCCTTCGCGCATTTTGACTGATAATATCTTGGTCATCCTAAGCGGAGCTAATTATCTCATTCATCTCATGGATACCTATTGTCAGGGTACAATGTAGCAATAGGGTAGAAGCTACCCACATGGGTGGGACTAGTGTATTACCTAGGTGTATATAAGGAGAAGAGCCCTCCCACTTACTATGGGAGGCTCAGGAATTAATAATATTAAGTCCCTACCCTATACTTCTACCTAGCTGCGACCTACCTGTGACCTACCTTCACTCTGGAGACAAATCTCCTGACACCTATATAGTGACTATGATCAGCCCTCCTAACAGTGTTCGCATAATCAAGGTCTTTGTTAATGCCATCATACCGAATCTCATGGTAGCAATTCATTACGGACATGGCTTTCATGTGTATACTGAATAGGCTTCTACTTCTTTCAATTCCGTACTTTATGCATTACTATGACCGGTTTCCCATCCTGGCAAAAACAGCCTTGGAAACATGAAAGGGCAGCGTGGCGTCACCGTCGTCCTGAGTGTTTCACTACCAGTAGTATTTGGCCTTATTTCAGACACCGGACTATTGATATTACTCATTTGGGCCGTGTCGACTTGCTGGTTGTCTTCGACATCGGTAATATTGCCTGTGTTCTTGAATTGGCCCGTACACTTGCGCTAAACCTAAAAACCGATGATAAAGATGACACAAGCTGTAAGTAATCCCTAAGGATGTTAGCTCAAGTATATGAACCTTAGTAACCTAGCACATAGACAGTGTCACAAGATTCTTAAGCCTTCCGGCCGCCGAGGAGACTACGGCATTATATTTTTATGAATGCCCTTGTTTCCAAGTATAAAGCTTGTAACTGACGTAAGGAATATGGGGTCGCGCTGTTTGCTTATATTTCTCATTCAAATTACCGATTTCTTTTGTTGTGTAATTATTTTTAATATACCTATAGTGGAATATTCGTAATGTTTGCATTACTTCAACATATACTTTTAATAATGTAATCTTAGAATATAAGAGCTCTAATAGCAACTTTAATCAATAACCTTGTTTAATTCCATTGTAAAGTAGATGTTATATAAAGGTCTTGTTATGTAGGCTAATATAGTAGAGGGGACTACAATTTCAAAACCTGAGCCTCTAGCCCTAGAGAATGTAGAACACTGGTATTAGGGGATTTGTCTCCAGAGTAAAGGTAGGTCATAGGTAGGTTACAGCTAGGTAGAAGTATAAGGTAAGGACTTAATATTATTAATTTCTAAGCTTTTTATAGTAAGTAGAAAAGCTTTTTTTTTTTATATATACCTAGGTAATATACTAGTCTTACCTATATAGGTAGCTTTTACCCTATTGCTATATTGTACCCTGACAACTGGGGGATAATATATTGATATTTTATCGCGTTATCCGGGTTTCGTATCACCTTACGCCCGTACCCATCTTCGATTATACCTAAATTTAACCTTTCTCAGAACTCAACGATCTTGCGCTCGCAACTCTCTGCCTCCGCAATGACGAGAAACACGGCATCCATGATATTAATCAGCTGACCACCCACACCGCCGATATTACCTACCTACCAACTAAGCCATATTCAAAGATGCCGTCGAAACCACCATCCAGGAGCTAGTAGAAGCCCTGTACACCATTTTGAAGGTGTCGAAAGTGAAGACCGTGGCGTTGAATGTTGCATGAACGCGAACGCGATATCAAGCCCCTCCTGTTAGTCACCTTGGAAGGGAACGAAAGCATTGGTTGAGCCTTAGTCTGTACACACGCACACACGCACACACGCACTACTGCGCTAGGCCATACGCCATCTTCGATCCGAGGTGGATAGGCTGCTGATACCTAGACTTGCATCAACAAGTGTAAAGCCTGCTCGGAACGAATTGGTACACACATAACCAGCATAGAACGAAGTCTTAGTGGATTCAAAGGATGTAGTTAGTGTTCAGGGGCCGAGCCTCATGGACTAACCTATGAGCAGAGACAGCTGCATCGTGCCCTAAAGAGGGGTGCTTGATGAGAAATCGACATTCGTATATGTAGCCATCTCTTTTAACGCCTCCCTTCAAATTATCGTGTTCATTGATAGGTAGATGAAGGGCCCCGTTAGGTTTGCGTTTAATCAGAAAGCGGTATGACCCTGCTATTATTCCTAGGGGGTTAATATGGGCGGGTGCTCTCCGCTGGAAACAGTACATCTTGGCCTATGCCATCGTCGGTTCCGGTTGACCCTCACGACTAGGCTTGTCAAGGAGACTTTGGTACAGCACGTGAATTTTCCTTGTAATTTGCTCTACTATCGAAAGTACCAGCTCCCATATATTTCCCGGCATTTCCCAAAGAATCACGTTGCGATGCCGAGACGAGCGAGCCCAGAAGTAGACGACTATGACAGTCGAGAGAATATAAGTCAGCAAAGGCACAGTCACAAAGCTTGCTGTGAAGCCGCTTGGTATGGGAGCTTCTGAGTTCGGATCTAAGAAGGGTATCGCCCAAAAGGCCTATGAGACCTATATTAGTGATCACGCATGTACAGTTGAGATGAAGTATATGTTACCATACCGTTATGAATCCCAATGGGGTAAAAAATACGGTCACGGTAGTGAATACTCCGATATATAAATTGAGTGTCTTAGCTTTAAGAGCTTCGCGCAGTGAAGACGCATTTAGTAACTATAGAATATGCGTAGTTGGTTAGTTCAATGCCATAACCAAGAGGTCCTAATAGGCTGGTTGATGGGACTATCATACCGCGTCTTGCAAGCTTGCAACTTCTTCCTTCTTCTTCTCGATGCGGTCTTTCAGGGGCGTGACTCGAAGTTCGAAGAACTCCCTAACCTTGTCGATGTTGTTTCGCAAAACTTCAACATTTAGAGGCCATTCTAACTCGTCCATTTCTGCGTGTTGCTGGCGCCAGGATTGCCACAGCTCACATTGTTGTGCTAATCTGTCGGCGCTTGAATATTAGTGCTGCAGGAAATAGCACTGGTAATATGCGACGCCGGGGGTTGAAGCGAACCAAAGACTTATCAACTAGGAAAATAAAATAACGAAGAGCACGTACTCTTCCCCGAAGCTTTGAATGCCCTTCTCTGTTTCCCCAATCCAGTTTTGGAATATACGAAGAAGTTGCCGGACAGTAAAGTATTGTTCCGATAATTGAAACGAGTCGTCGAACATCAACTTGCCCCAGCGTTTCGGGTCGAGGGTGTCTTGAAGCTTTATTCTTTATATTAGCCTAATAGTAGTGTACGAAACTGAGGTTCCAACTTAAAAAAAAATTGACCAACCTGAATGCTGATGATTTCATCGATTTTATCTAGCATGGTGTCCCAACATTTTCTCCAGTGGTCAATTGTCCTCGTAAGAACAATCAAGACATGGAAAAATCCCTCGCCACCAGTGTCACATGGAGGAACACCAGGATCGCTGGAATCATATGATGTCTCGGTGTTGGAATTCAGCCTCACCTCGTTCCGGAAATTACTCACCTAGCTACTCACCTAGATCCGACATCCCTTACATCGGACCGAGACATAGCTGAAGGATAGGCATGGCAGGTCGGCAACTATCGTCGCCGACTGCCGACTCCCTTGTGTATATATAGACCAGGAATTCCAGGGCCATTCCGGAAGGATTCCGAATGGTCATAGGAATCTCTGGACCCTAGTAGAATTATCGTAATTCGAATACACATTCCAAGCCCTCTTATGAGCCCTTGTTACAACCAGCGCCGCAGTCCTCTAGGTCAAGATCAAGATCAATCCTGTCCGAAAGCACAGGAAAAGTTGAATCGCGAACTGTCTGGCTGTTGAAGTTTGTCTTGTAGTCTAACCAAACGACAATATTGTAATTTAGAGCCGATGGTGCTCCGACTCGGCTTCTCTTTTTGAGGACAATTGAAACCGATAAGAGAAATTCGACGGCGAATTGGGTAGTTCCTCGGGCTAGGTCTGGAATCTTGGCTGCTTGTCGTTGAAGAGGGAACCCTATGCCTGTTGGAGAAATACCCCAGCTATTTTTGAATCGCGAAATCCGATGCTCTGCTTCATCGGGGATGCAAGTGCGCATATTCAGTTGTATACAGAGCCAGTCTCCTCTGCCAAAGTTTCCTGTACTATGAAGAGCAGGTGTGGTATGTTGGACCGGAAACCAATCACTGACAGTTCCAAAGCTAGTGAAGTTGCTATTGGTTGGTGCGAACAGGCTCTCGAGGAAAGCAATCGTTCGCATTGATATTATACTGCTGAAAATGCTTGGTAAAACTTGCCTAGAAAAAGTGATAATTAGTCCGACCGTGCTCCTACTTGTATTGTGTCATATTAAAAGATGAAAATTTATTTAATCTCAACTTACCAAAGCATGTTATCAGAAGGACATAGAGGAGTGTCCACTGCGAGGAGATCTTGACTACCATCGGCTTGAGATTTTCGGCAAGCAACAATTGTGCCGTAAGTGCCGTAGTCTAGTCGGGGCACGCCGGGGTGCCATTGGAAGCACCGCCGTTGCCCCTCGGCGTTGATTAGCGAGCCGAAACTTTCTGGCCAGGCGTCCGATAGCTGCTTGGTAAAACCTTCTGATTTGCCTTCTTGCAGTAGTTCGCCCAATTCGTGATGGCTTTTCCGTACTAACTTGGTGAGGGATCTCTCTTTGGAATGACGCAACCAAAGAGAAGCTCCCGAGGTCTCAGGCTCCTGAAACACAATGTGGAAAGGCCGGCAGTAGAGCAAGCGCCGCTGCAGTTGTTTGCTGTTTACCCATCTCTGGAGGAGGCCTTTCAACCGCTCGTCGGTTGGGACACAGTCTTCAAAAAGTGTATAGAAGTCTTCTTCTATTAGCACCGATGTCCGACCCGGTGTTTTGCTACTACGTTTTTTCTTATTCCTAGTAAGTCTAAGAGCCGGATGAGGATCTTTTATCATATGACACCTTTCAGCATCCTCGGCGCCCGTGGCCCCGACACTAGTTGAGCATGTCAGCGTAAGGCCAATTGTTTACTTTTATGCTTTGAATATGACTCTGATCGGGTAACTATGATTCTTACCCAAGGCCTAGAAAACCCGGACCGTTACCAGACTCATATATTGCTTCTCGGTTCAGGTCAGAGCTATCGCGGATTCCGTCACGAATCGAAGGTTGCTGGTTCGTCATCCATGTCACAGGGGAATGACTGCCATCCATGTCTACGATCGTCGCACGCCACTTAAATATATAATAATCAAAAGGCACTGAAAGGGGCTGCTTGTCCGGGTATTCGCTCTGTCAAATGAAGGATTTCAAAAGATGACGACAGAGGCAAAGAATCGGGATGCGATATCGAAATCCATTGAAAGAGAAACAATGAAGATGGGTCTTACGCCATTTTCGCAATCGCCCCCAATGGTTATTGATAATTACCTGTAGGGAGTAAGATCGTGGCATGAATGTAGGTAGCAAATACCCCCTGTCCGCTGAAATCCGCCTCGCTTGGAGCCTGCAGGTAGGCGCTCTCACGAAGAACCCCCTAGACTAGAAATTTCGGGACTGCAGGCTTACATGGCAGGCTTTTTGGTATGGTAGCATTGTTCGCGTCACAATTTACGGAGAAGTATCCTATAAACCCCTACGACACGTTATTGGGCTTCCGTGCTTCAGCTGTTCTCTCCGCGTTGAAGCTGTAAGCTGAGATGAGGGCTATCCTTCGATAGATCGCGAGGGTGATACCCCCTCAATCAAGCCGGAGAGCCTTGCCCGATTTTGCACCGCCCGGTTTCTATTGGGGTTCCGCATAATTACTCATAGTCGGGAGGGGGGAGGCATTCCGTCCTACAGCCTACCTAGCAGTAGAGGATCAGATAGGACTTAACCGTATAGGGGAGACCCGAATAATAGGAAACTCCTTTGCCTAATTCTTGGGTATAATCGCTTACGTAAAGCGACTGCTTCTGCAGATTCCTCCTGTAAGTTTCGGAAATAAGGCTATTTAATTATTCAACAAAGACTAGGAAAATTAACATACACGCGATACCTGTGTATACATACATGTCCTCCACCAAATGGGACACGCAAACTCCTAATGATCATAATTCCAGAATTGCCTCAAGCAATTTGAGTAAAAAAAACAGGGAATAATTAATTGTGAAATGTGAAGTAAAGGCATTGAGAGAGAAAAAAGACGCAATATCATCCGGCCACCATGCATTTTACTAACTCGTCGCGTCTTGTGATCTTGAATTCGTTTCTGTCGTTAAAGTCATTTATCTCGTTATTCCCATTAATATTTCTTATTCATAATATCGTCGCTGTGTTTGACTCGTAGTATCATGAGTTAATCGGTGAAGGAAAGAAAATATATGCGCCAGTCAGAGTGCCTATGGATTGGGAGGGAATCGAGATGTAAAGTGTTTCGTCGAGCCAAGCAGTTAACTTTCAAAATATGCATTCTGGCGATTTTGGCGATTCGCACGCCAACTCGCGAGTGTTTAATCTTCGCTGGGACTGAAGTCGTCGTCCTCTTCGTGGCTATCGCTCGCATCCTCCACTGATGGGTCAGGAATAGGAGGAATGGGCGGAGCGGGAGGAACTGGTGCGAACAGTGCCTTGAAGCGCGCGGCTGCTGTAGCGTGCGCAAATTTGATCTGAAAAGCACCAGTATTGCGCATGCGCTGACGATGCGGCCGATACTCGTCACAGAACGAGTATACCTGAAGATCCCGCAACAAGACGCGATGCGGCGCTTTGTGGATTATCCAATCCTCGGGTACGTCGGGGGGTACTGGAGAACGAGGAACATCAATAACTACAGAGAAGAGAAACTCAAAGACGACAGTCGACTGGAAATAAATGTGGAAAATCCAGATAGAGTAAATACGAGGCATACCGAAAGCTGTCCAAACGGGACAGTGTGCGAGAGGACCTTCTCGGGCTGTAACATGTAAACGTCGGCCTTTGGTGTGAAAGTCCTGAACAACAATTAGGCAATGATCAAAGTCGTTGTCGATGATTTGACTGCAAAAGCGTGTTATTCTTGGCTAATTAACGTAGGTAACGAGAGTACTTACGCTTGGAACAAGCGCTTTTCTCTTCGTACTCTGAGTTCGTGTCGGTCAACGCCCCGCTCCCAGTTGTTACGAGCCTTGAGACAGACGAAGGTACAATAGAAAAGTATCAGTTCTGTTTTGGATCAGCGTCATAGTTAATTAATCTAGGTGTAGAAGACAAAGCTAACCTTCCCATGTCAAGAACGAGAGGCTTGCCCAAGCCTTCCTACGTCTTTCAATATGATTCCAATAGCTCAAGTGTAAAACGGATGACGACTCTCTCTCGATAGCGAGGATGTCAATGTGACGGATGGAGACCCAAGGCTCGCCACCAGCAGTACGCGTACGGACGAGGATGAAAGGCATCATATCGACTTGTCGTAGAAATATTATTATAGAGACACGATCATTCTCGAAGGTTCTTCCGAGCTAACCGTTAGCTTCACGACAGGGTGATTCGCTGGAAGTATCGTAGCTAATCGAGTAAGGCATATAGTGTAAGAAAACAATTTAATCGTACCGCTTCACTAGTATTTTTACATCATCGGGGAACGGGTTCAAGTGGCCCATTCTATCCAGCGGCCCGAAAGCGTCGGACCTGTATATTATTAGTATTCCGTTGCAATGGAGGGATACTCAATGCGAGTAGCTCACCTGCCACGTTTTCTGAATTCTCGCCGGGATGGCAGGGGTTGCGTGAATATAGCTTCAGCCCAATGAGAGTCCTACAAAAGTTAATAAGTCCCTTCGATCCTGTGAGGATGAGACCAACCGTTTCTTGCTTCCAGAAGTCTAGCGCGGTGTCTCGTCTGACAAGGTCCGTCCGGATTGGGCTTGGGGGGTCTAAATACTAAGCTTAGCTGTGGGTTATTTGGGCAAATCATATTGTCTAACCAACCGATTTTCCTAGCCTCGCGCAGTTGAAGAATCCGTATCCGAAGGGCTTCCATGGCATTTACATCGAAATTTGGGTCCCTGCTCGGCAACGGAGTTAGGCTTTGTTAAGGATTTCTGATCTGTAAGCACGTACCTTGTCAACATGTAATTAAGTAGTCCTAGGAATTGATTGTACATAACAAATCTAGCTGGCAGAGTCGTACCCGGTAGCTCATTGCTCATACTATGATACATAGTTCTCCAGCGGTGTTCTTTGCTCAGGAATTTGTCTTCATAATAGCCCATAATGTCTCGAAGCGTGCGGCATAGGCAGGGCAAAATGACGTTTAGATAATCAATCATCACCGGTACTTGGGATAAGTGTATTTGGGACTTGTCGGCGAGATCACGGAGAAGCTGACTTGTGATTTGTAACTGATCGATGACAGCAGTGAGGTGCGAATGAAGATTTTCTGGCAGGGCATTGCGCAGCCCCTGCAGGCAGTAGCCAACTCTATCGGCACGCTCGGCCTCAATGCAACAGCCGTCGAGTACACGCGGACCTAGATCCCGGGCCGCTAGATCCCGGGTTGCGATCCTGGGGACCGGAGTCCTTCCCCGGAGTCGGATCGAGTCCATGATGATAAGAACCTTACTTTTCCATTGTGGCCGATCGCCAATAACAATTGAGTTTAAAACCTCCCATCCAATCCTCTGCTACTGCTAAGGGAGACGCGATAAAATTTAAAATGGAAATAGAATGTAGATGGTTTATTATGGAGGAGAAAGAAGAGCCAACTAGGCCCGACGACGGTTATTAAAGAGTAGTGGGTGTCTTACAAGGGACCGTCAAAGTGGCCGTGTGGGGAAGACTATAGAGTCCAATCGCGCATGAAAGACCAAGGGCGGTTATCTGGGGAACTGGAACCCAAAAGAAATATTTTGCGAGAAACAATCTCTCTGCCAAATGCGGCTCACCTGACGTGGCCAGAGCCCAATGGGGAGGTGGGGGGTACACTTCGACTTGATCGGTTGATGATCCGGCTATCTATAATGATGCCCTGGTAGAGAAATGTAGATGTGCTATGCTAATGGGTTTACAGAGATGCACTAATGATTGGGCACCTTTATAAGGCTTCATGTAAGAGAATACGCGAACCTGTCGTTGCGATTAAGTGTTTGACCCAGAGACGAGATATCCGATCAACCCCCATTGGAAGGTAAGGGCACAGGCATGAAGAATATGAATTACTGGCGATTTAACATATATCGACGTGTCGCCGGCATATTGACGATAATTGGTGAGATAATCAGATAGATAGAAAGGGATGGTTTAATAGACGGAAACTTGCCTTTCGTCAACTGGCTTAGGAGCATGCCTATGCCTGAAGGGGTAGCTTAAAGTCCAATGTGCTCTCCCGTTGGGCGGCCAAAGGCCTCAGTGAGGGACTGCCACGAAGCCAGTACTGTGATCCAAGCAATCATAGGCGCCGGGGAAGTGGCACGATGCGGAATCAGGGTCCGGCAACGGTGCTTCTGGCTCTCCCACCATGCGGAGAAGGGGATAACTTGTATGAATAACCTGCAAGAGACCTGTTTGGCGGGTGATCGCGTCGCCGCTGGCTTCTTCTAACCTACTGCGTGTTCTCGTCCGCTATAGGGTTATTTGACGAGCAATGGCGAACGACATATCATATATGTAGGCTAGTCGCACGTTAATATTCTTCCCTTGTCTTGTCGCCCAGCTGCATCGTCACCGAAACAACGCACGTTTCAAAGCGCCACATCGAACTTATCTACAAAAATAGACGAAGCAACAATTAAGTGCGGTAGAGAGGCTAGTGAGTAAGAGTCGGGTAGAAATGAATATGTATCTAGGGTGGCTGAGAAATCATCCCTCATCGCTAAAGACGGGACTAGAGAGTGTGGGGTCACGATATCCGATTGAATCAGCAGCCCATTTCGAACGGGACCCCAAAGAAAGAAGAGATTGGGTAACAAACAGCCTCAGAAAGGAGCGTGGGACACTGGTGCTGGAAACGTTTCGCCTGAGACGACTTGCATATGCGCCTAGCCAGAGTCAGCTTCTGCGGAATCCCGGTGCAAAATAATGAAGAAATACGATTGGTATGCCGAATAACACTGTTTAATTTATTAAAAGGTGTGTTTAAACCATGTAAGGAGTATAGATCTACCAACATCTTATTGTGCTAGGCATGTAGTGACTCTTGAACAAGACTTTGCTCGACGTCCCATTTAGTGCGAAATATGCTTTTTTGGAGGTGCGAATTGATAGAATAGATTTGGCTCCTTGTTTGGATACGAGTATTGAAGACGATCTGATGCATCGCGCTACGGATCGCCTAGATTGCTATTGCCATTTTGGTTCACAATCTTTATCAACCACATGTATTTCGATGTTTGACACTGATTGCATAGTTGTGTGCTTGACGCGTTGATGGAGAACCTCGGTTATCCTTCTCGCGTGTCGTTCATCACGTATCTGATACACGTGGAGTTGTTGCATCACGAAATGTGGCGTCAACTAATTTACAAGGCGGTGTCGTAGAGAAGATTGGTTCTCAGTGCCTTTTATGGTTATCTCAAGGCCAAAGCAGGACAACACTGCCAGAGTTCGAGCACACCCGGCTCTTCTGGCTAGACGACACCCCGAAATCAAAACGAAGCATCATAAACCATTCCTATGCTTCACAACACCGACCGAACCCATACGCAATAGAGAAAACAAAACTTAATGCCACCCTGGCCATCTAGAGCTTTCACAACCGCGACCTTGAGCATATTCATCCCGTCGTGAAACTTTCTCTGGATCGCGATAGACAGGCAGTGAGCTTGAAGTGTTCGCACGCCACCTTTATTTCCATCATACTTAATCAGATTCGGCCTTTGTGTAGGTTAGCAACGTGTAGTAACTTCAATGACCAAAACCGTGGGCTTACCTGGTAAGCTTGCTTCTCGTCCTCATATCGCTTCTTGTCTGCAGCAGCCTTTGCCTCATACGGGGCGCGCTGCTTATCGTTCAGAGCCTTCCATCGCTCACCGAGGATCTTGCCGACCTGGCCTATCATGGTGTTAGTACCATGTTACGGAGGTTGCGACATGATGGGATCGTACCGAAGGAAATTCCAGGGTTTTCATCACGAACGTTCTCGCGCTGTTCGTTGGCAAAGAACATGTATGCAGAGAGACCACGCTTAGGAGCATTGGGGTCTACCAGTCTGTTAGCAGGTCTGCCTTGTTGCTTAGACAGATCCGAGGCCGAGATAGAACATACCCTTCTTGCCCTTTCTCTTCTCGACCTTACCGGCCTTTCCGCGCTTGGTGGCTTCCTTAGGCATATTGATTGGAGATCTATTGAAAAGGATGAAAGTCAGAGTCATGATCCAAGGAACAGGTAGGTGGCGGAACATTGTATAGCGGATGGGAAAAGCAAGGACATATGGAATGGAAACAAGCGACTTTAATAGGAAATATGAACAAGGACGATTTCAAGTGTTGCGACAATGTTGTCATTTGCGCCTTGGTGGATGATGATAATAGTGCTGATATGTGGCAAGCGAAATGAGCATGTAGTTGTCGCATGTTCAATTGAGCTCGCCAACGCGTAAAAACCGCGTCTTGAAGCTTAGAACCGGCGACAACAATTGCAATCACATACCGCTAGAGATTTACAGGAAAATCCAGGTGCGTTGTGGGTGTGGAAAATGCTATCGTGTTGGGATGCTGTCAGTGGATCTTGCTACTGAGACTCGCGATGGTGACTGCGATAGTGTTGGTGACAAGTGATGGTTCCGAGGGTTGAGATGCGACGGATAAAACTGTCAATAGGAAAGAGATAAAAAGACAGTAGTCCTAGGATGCGACAACTATAAAAATTGTAGAATAGAAAGCGCAGGCAGAGTGTAGAATGTGATGTTGTTGAGTGACTTAGTGTTTGCGGTGCATAGCCATACAAAGACAGGTACTTACATATAATATGTATACACGCAAAGGGTAGGTGTCGTGTGTATTGAGGTTTGAGTGTGTGCAGGAGGAAGGCAGAGACGAGGAGGAAGTGTTGGGCGGGCACGCTTTTCAGAGTGGGCGGCAAAGAGGGAAGGACCGAGTGATTGTGTGAGGGAGGGAGAAGGAGCGAGCCTACTACCTACCTCATGGTGCGAGGGGGGGAGGGCGCGTGCGGACAGTACAGCTTAGCAGGAATACCTACTGTATGTAGCTCTCTTTTAGCTTTAGTATGTACCTGAGGCAGAGTACATATGTAGGGGTACATGTAGGCTTTCTGAAGTACCAGTACCTAAGGGCATGATACCACCTCGGCTTGTACCTATTGTACCTGCCTACTACACTACTTACTTGGGTTATGTAGTTTCCTATACCTACCTACCTCTTATATACATTTACTTATGTGGTTGTTGGTGGCAGCAATTGTTGTTTATAAATCTCTCTGTACATTTGTAAATGGGTTAAGTAGTGTAAGGAGATAATAAATAGGTGCCTTTGATCACCATTAGAATTAAAATGTTCTTTATTTTATGTCTGTTCAAACACAATTTTCCCCTACCCTACCTATTGTGTGACAGCTTGTAGTGTAATAGGTAACTATGCCCATTAATTGTATACCTACGGGGGGGACTGACTGACTTGCAGCGTTGCATGAGGTAGAAGGCCAAGACCTGGGTGGCTGTAGTGTACTATGGTCGTCGAGACAGCTTGAAATGGGGTTTGATTAATAGTAATCGTTTGTTTCCTTGCTTCCCTGCTGGCGAGTTGTCTTGTAGTTCCTTTCATTGGATTTGCGCATCTCTGTCCTCTATATTAGAGACAACAAGGAATATATAGGTGAAAGCCACATTACCAGCAAGCGATCTTGTAATACGCATACATACGGATGGGATAGCTGAAAGGGTGTGGCGGGTTTACGCATTTGCTCCCGTCTCTGATTCATTGTTTTGGAGTGCTCACACCAACTACCTATCTAGTCTTTGGAACCCGGGTCCTCATACTTTTCCTTGGCCCATAGCATTCCTTGCTCTCCTAAAAGCAGCCTTATTCCATCTTAACGTGTCTCGTCTGTCTTAAGCTGGCGTTCAGTAGTACCGAGGAGTTGTGGCACGACACGAAGTGATGCTTATAGCCCCCCTACCTCCATCTAAATTTGTTGGTGGTTTTATTATAGATGGGCGTACAGCCTTCTATCGGGCAGATGGGTAGCCAGCCTTGTACTTATATGTAACAACTGCATGGTCATCATGCCAAAAGTGCTCGCTTTGGGGGGGTGGAGAGACGGCTGGCACATGTACCTCGCCACCCCTTGTTAGCGCAGATGTACATACAGGTCTCCAGGATCATAAAGGTTAGCGCAGCGCTAGTAGATCGGTTAAACGCAAGATAGTAAAACAAACGGTAAATCGATACCTGAATAATTATTTTATGTATAAAAGCCAATACTCTAAGCTCTATTAGGCCAGTTAATGTGGGCCTGGCTATTTTAGTTACCAGATCTGGTGGCAAAAATCATCGTATGTACCAAGGTACATAACTCTTTACACCGATCTTTTCGGTTTAACTGATCTACTAGTGCCGCGCTAACCTTTATGATCCTGGAGACCTGTACTTAGTTACAGGCCTAGTCCTTTCCACCCTTTCTACCACTACCTCACTAGGTAGAGCGCCTCTGCTTCTGCAGCTGATCCCAAATACAACCAAGGAATGGGGTGTAGCAGACTCCCCATTCCTTGGTGTATCTGCTTTTTCTCCTCTTTCTAGTCTTTCTTCCTCGGATTGTCCTTGGGCTCTTGAACCCCACAAAAGGGTATCCCTATTCGTCACAAAAAGAGACATTCTCTCTCAATATTACCTGCCTTCCTGCCTGCCTACAGCCAAGTCGTTTTCTTGACTTTGATTTGGCCCCTACTGAGGTTTCACTCTCTAAATTTGCTGTACTGTACAGCTTGGCCATCGAAAATTGAAACTTGTACTGCCTTTCCTTGCACATTAATTTACAATACATACACTATACATCCAAACCATTAGCTATGCTTATTTTCAGTGGTAATAAGGTTATAGCTTAAAAAAGGAGAGTGAGAGAAAAGAAAGGGAGCGGCTTTGAGCTCGCAAGAGCCTTACAAAAAGGATGAAGAAGTAAGTAAATTAAGAAAAAGAAGAAAAATGAGAGAAAAAAAAAATAGGCAGGATGTGAACACAGACTCGCGTCGCGTTTACAATAAGAGAAGCTGGTGCAAGTGATCCCATTAATAGCTCCTCAAGATAGCACGGCTCATCCACCAATAGGGAACGGAACCTAAACTAGCTGGCTTCTTTTACAGAGTAGTGACCCGGCGAGAGCTTTTCCCTACTCCAATATTGTAGAATGTACATAGTATGGGTTGTCTACACTACTAGGCAGCCCGTTATTTTTGCGTGTCACACGTCAACGGGGTAATCCTCCCTTTTGCCAAGCATAGCATGTACCGTGTAGTGTAGCGAGATGTGTATTGTTAGCGATACTTACAAGGGGAAACCAACCTCTCTCAAGCGTATTTTCATCTTTGAGCCTTCGTCGACGGCTGTAGTGGTATATAATACACTAGCACAAAATTTCCAAATTCCGTTGAAAAAAATCATGACGATTAAGCGTGAAGTCAAACTCGCAGATTGTGTGGGGCGTGGTTGGAAGAATCTACTATGTCTGTAGTGTAGTTTATGCGATTTCCATCAGACGATCAGACGAGTGTGGTGAAGGGCAAGGCGGATATCTGATTCGCCGGGATGGTCAATACTGTACCGCACTGGCTACATATGGTGAGATCCCGGCAGAAGCTTTTTGTCACAGATTGGGGCATGATTACCTCGATTCCCACTCACTTGCTTGCGTCACGTATTTATAGCTACCTACCCTGCCCGCATACTACACTACACTAACCATAGCTAGTACCTACATAGTAGGGTGATGGATAAACAATCTCTCAATACACAGATATTTGACATTGCCATCTAGTTGATCGGTCTCTCTTATCCATTTAGGTACCTACACACTAGGCATCTACAAATCTGGCCGCGCATCCGGCTGTCCTTATATAGGATGGGCTGAGTGGCTCGTTATGCGGTTGCAGTGCAGTGCAACGCACCGAGAACGCTCGTGTGTGGTAAAGTATTCAGACGAGCACTTCCGGTTGTCTATTCCTAGTTTGTCATCCTACCAACTGTTTCCATCCTACCCCCGGGACTTTGGCTTGGGAGAGGTACGCATTGCCGCCTTTTGGGTCTCTTGGGTTAATCTCCCCAAAGTTTCGGGGTTGCGGGTAGCAGTTGAAACAGGATAGACCATCATATATCGAACTACCACTCGTTCGCAAGATCAGGTGCTTGATATTTTACCCTCGTAGTATGCTCTACTATAGCTATAGCCCACACCCACCTTCATTATCCTGTAGTGTAGAGGACGAGCAAAACACCACATTGTTACTTCAGTGATGTATGCTAAGGCATCATGATGCTCAGCTAGTGGTATGATATCCTGAAACAGCCGGGATGTTGTTGTATGTCCAGATTCACCAGCACACACATTAAAGGGGAAACTGATGGCGAAGCATTCTTATGCTTATTTAAGGAAAGGGTATCATTAAAACACGCATACAATCGCTTCCCACTCCTCCCAATCTCACTGGTTGTTGTCATTGAGTATCATCCTCCTTTAAACCTCTTCTTCTGCTGGGTCAAGTACTATGTCCCTTAGCTCCGTATCTCTTGCCCAATCGGCACCGCTGCCTGCAACAATGGCACTCGCCGCGCCCTTGAGGACGCGCCATCTCTGTCTACTGCTCCTCACCCCGGCTTCCAGTTCCGCGATCTCGGCTGCGTGTTCTGAGTTGCTTGGGAGAAGTTCTGCCTTACCCTGTTCCGTTTGCCTTGCGAGGTCTAGTAAGCGCTCTGCAAGAGCGACGTTCTCTCGACCTAGGCGCAGGGAACGGCTCTCAACGTCCGTCAGGTCAGAGAGCAAAGAGTGAAGCTCCGTGGTCTGCGATGCAAGCGTACTCGAGGCGGCGTCTCGATCTGCGAGTAGGGGAAGGAGATCTCTGCTTCTGTTAGACCGACCAATGAACAGGGCTGGGTTGGTATCCGCAATGACCTAAACCAATATAATATATGGACTGGCGTCGTAGAATAGGAGTTGTATTGTAGGAAAACTCACTTTTCAATAGGCGAGGCCTTCGTCCCGTAGTGCACGGCCTGCAGTATGGGATTTGCGCATACAACATTCGCGACCACCTCATTGCGTAGCATATACCTAGCCCGTGAATCTAGGAGCTCTCGTTGTGCTACTTCTATGGTGCGTCCCGGAGATGTATCTGCAAAGCATATTAACAGAATTCGAGTGGGTGAGATTGGGCGTTGGGGCCTACCAGGAACATAATTCTTCTGTGCATTTAATAGTGCCATCTCTAGTTGAAGTTGTTGTAATTTATCGTGGAGCTCCAGCACTCTCTTTTCCTTGTCGGAGAGAAGAAGAGGTGCCGGACCATCTATACCCTGGTCGGCCATCTTATCAAAAGATCAGGACGCCGCTTCTAGAATATCGGGATTGGCATGCAGCATGTGCTCATATGAATGTGGCACGCGGGTGCTTCACTGAACGCGTCGGGGATTATCTTGAAGTGAGTACCTACCTACCTACATCATTACAATGTATTCACCTACTCGTTCATCTAGTGGCGGTGCGACAAGTTGTGGCGCTCCCTCTCCCTCACCCCGACCTTGAACAATCACATCAAACCATGGCATATGTTGTCTTTCCATGTTTATTCATTCCGTCTACATATTTCGAGAATATGACGCATAATTTCTGATTTCATTATCCGCTTCGTATTTTTCGTATCTTGAGTGAATTCTTGGTTGCATCTTCTACAGCTAGCTCGCTGATTGGGTACCTAGGTACAGTATAGAGCTCGCTGTAGCAGGTAGGCATAGGGCCCATGGGCATTGAGCGCTGCCATTGAGCGCTGCCTAGTCGGCACCAGGCCTGGGCATACAGTGGGCCGGCCCGGCCTCTTCTGGCTTGGTTAGGTCCCAGGATCTATCAACCTGACCTCATTCTCCCATCAGCTGAACAATAACAGAGCTAGAATCGTATCCTGCCCAGAGCTCCCAAAATGGTCGTAGTCTAGCTGGCTCATTGCATCTCTTGCTTATTGACAATCTTCCACCCTCACCTAAACCAATCCGTGTATACCGTAACGCGCCAGATGGGCTCTCTTTTACCTCTACCTTCCACCGTCTCCTTGGTCTCTTCCCCAATTCCATCTCCAGCTTCCGTTGTTAGGTGCTAGTAGTCCGGGGATGGACAACAAGCGTCATGGCCACGCAGACGCAGGTGTTGATCGCCCACACGGGCCAGCGCCTGCAAGTTGATAGTTCGCAATTTTCTGAGTGAGTGCTTGTTATTTTCTTTCTTTCGCCTGTCTACAAGCCTATGAATGCCTCCGGATCCCAGACCCCAATATATGAAGCAACGGCGTCGGCTGACGCTATCTTCGCTAGTCTTGACCGGTTTAAAGAATGGGTTGCCCGGCAAAGCGCCATAGCTGCGCAGAATGTTGTAGCGCTTACCTCCCAAGGAAAGACGATCAAGATCCAAACAATACAGTCTGAGGTCAGTCTCTTCACTTCGCCAGTCCACCATTTGCCCTAGAATACTCACGCACTTCTCCGTATCAGAAAGAGATATTTGTATACGACATACGAATAACGCAAGCGTCTTCCCCTGGCGCATCGTCATCCCTCGTTCCCGAGTCTCCCGTACCGAAGCGATACCAGGTCACAACCGCCCCAAACTCGATAGACGATACACATTCACTCCGATCATGGCAAGATCTCTTCAAGAAGCGGCGCGACTGGGCACTCCGTGTCTCCGAAGATTGTCAACAGATGGCCGGTGTTGCGCGGGACCGCTATGCTGAAATCGACGTAATGCTTAAGTGCTTGGATGCTGCTGTTGCGAACCTTGACACTGTCTTGAAGCCGATCGAACCAAAGTACAATGAATTCAAGAAATGGGCCACTCCAGCACAGGAGGAGTACGCAAATCTGAAGGCGAACTGGGAGAACTACCTCGAACTAGCTCGTAGCGTTTCTGTATCTCCTGCCATGGTGCGCTTCATGACGGGCCAAGACGCTCGGAAGCCTCGCCCACTTACATTAGAAGACCTAATCGACCCTGATCCAACGCGTAAGGCGGGGAAGCTTGCGGCGACGGCTTTGCGGAAATATAACACCAAGATATCAGATTTAGACAAGGCTGCAGATAAGTTGTTTAATGGGTGTGAGGAACTATTTCGAGACTTTGATAAACTTGTGGCACGTTCGGCAATGCAGCACGAAAACGACTGCACGCAACTTTTGGAAGATATCGAAGCTGTCACAAACAAGATCGATACAGATTACCAGGCCACACTTCAGTATACAAACCAGCCAAAAGATTTATCGCAGGTCTCTAGAACTGCCGCCAACCATACTAAGCAGCTCTTGCCTAGCATCCAAAAGCGAGCCGTGGAAATGGACGGAATGCTCCATTATGCTGCAAAAGTTCGGAATGAAGTTGCCGTCGATTCTCTTACTTTCATGCGCAACATCTCAGAGATTACAACGCTACATCACGATGTCAAGACCCAAATGAACCTTATGAACCAGGTAGAAGAAGAGATGACGACCTTTGACTATCTACGGCTCATCCAACAACTCCCATTCATGTATGCTTCCTTCATGGTCGAGTGTATTAGAAGGCGAGAGTGGTCAGAGAAGATTAAGACAGACTCATCGACCCTTGCCAATGAAATGGCCTTATTTCAGGACGAGGAACTGAAAAGAAGACGGAAGTGGGAAAAGATGGTTGGTAATACTTATGGTCCAGAGAAAAACATTAACCATGTTCTTGGTCTAGAGGTGAATCTTCGTGGTGAAGAAGAGCAATGGCCGGATGCAACCAAACAGGAACTGGACGATTTCCTAGCAGCAATCCGACGTCTGAATGCGGATGAAGGTGTTGTAGCAGATGTTGCCAAGCTCATCAACGAACTCGATAATCCAACGAAGCAGCAGTATAAAAGGCTGAAAGCTTTCAAGAACGGTAGTGTTCATGAGGCGGCGTTGGGCCGAAGTGGCCTTCTTATTAGGGGAGACGATGATCTAATCCGAAGTTTACAAGGTGATAAATCAAGGCTAGAGAGCAGGCTTAGGACTGCAGAAAGCCGAGTTCGTCGACTAGAAGACTTACTACATCGACACACTCAAGCGACAAGGCCGTCTATATTCCCCCAACAGAATGATCAGAATAATTCCTCGACGTCTATTCCGGGTTTGCGTACTTCCCACGACCGCCGCCGCTCATCTGCCTCGGAAAACAACGAAGCCCTATTACAGCGTATTTCTCAGCTCGAGGTGGAACTTAGTACGCAAAGAGAACGCTCTGCGACCTTACAAAATGAGGCTCATGCGCATGCCGAGCACATAGACGAAGCCAATTCAACAAAGCAAGACCTTTTGGGCAATATGGAAGCTCTAAAAAGGGAATTTATGGAAGAACGTAAATCGTATGAGGACGAAATCAAACAGCTCAAAGCACGTCTAGAAGAGACCGAAGACGCCATGGTCCAATCGATGCAAGATGAAATCGATCGTCTTAACAATGAGAAACGAGACGATGCTCTCAAGACACAAGGTCAGGTGGACTTCTTACGCAATGAAGCCAAGGTCCAAAGAGAACGGATTATTTCTCTTGAAAGAGAAATTCGTGAAGCCCGCGACACGGTTAAAAGTACTACCAAGCAAGTAGAGGCTGCACATGAAAACATGGAAGCCCATGCTCGATCACTCAGAGAGCTCCACGACCGGTTGTCTCCGGCAGAGGCCGCACCACAAGACTTTACAGATTTGATAGACGCTGTGGTAACAAAATCGACTGATATTATTGTAAAGTTGCAGTCTCTTGAACAAGATCTTTCTTTGATGAAGGCTGATCTTGGTCTCGCCGATGCTACCGTTAGGGGGGTAAAGTTAGAGCTGTCATCCACAAAGGAAAAACTATCTAACGAGGAGATGGCGGCCGTCCGCCTCCGTGAGACACTAGACAGGGAGAAGGCTAGATGTGTTGCTCTGGAAGCTGAAGTGAGCGATGGCCGTGAGCAGCTCAATGAATTGAGGGTCAAAATGACTGAAGGAGAAACCGGGTCCGAGACCCTACGAAAGAATCTTGAAGAAGAGGAAAAAAGAGTCGCTGACTTGACAGCACAGCTAGCGTCTAGACAGTCTCAAGTGGGCAGCCTAGAGGAAGAGGTGCGGATGTTCCAAGAAAAGCTCCAAGCAGCTGCATCAAGCCTAGCGGCGTTGAACGCAAGATTTGAAGATCGTAATACCCGCTCCAAGGACCTAGCCCAGCGGCTATATACCCAGAACGAACGATTAATCAGGCTCCTAGAGCGTCTAAGCTTTTCGGTCACACGGACAGACGGGTCGATGGCTATCCAGAAAATTCCACGGTCGGAGCGAGTATCGCAAAACCCTAACGACTCTTCTGATCCTGGAACCTCTATCAGACACTCATTATCATTGGGCAGCACTGGTCTCGCCGATAGTACCGACCTACGATTACTCTATTGGATGAACGCTGAGAACTCCAGCGCAGAAGAAGAGCAATATCAGGCCTTCATGGCAGGGCCGGGTAATTTTGACATTGATGCATTTTCTGATATAATCTACCGCCGCGTGAAGGAGATTGAACATACAGCTCGCAAGATGACACGTGACGCTCGTGGTTTCCGTGAGCGTGCTCATGTGGCCGCTAAGGAAGCTCATGAGAAGATCGCATTTAAACACTTCAAAGAAGGTGATCTTGCATTATTTCTCCCAACTAGGAATCAAACAGCGGGAGCCTGGGCGGCCTTCAATGTCGGCTGCCCACACTTCTTCCTTCGTGAGCAAGAAGGTCACCGTTTACGAAGCCGAGAATGGCTTGTGGCCCGAATTACTCGTATTCAAGAACGTGTTGTCGATTTGTCTAAGAATCTACAGCCTGCAAACCCACTTCTCCCCGAAGGCGAAACAGATTCTGTCAATACAGGCGATGATAACGACAACCCATTTGACCTATCAGACGGCCTACGCTGGTGGCTGATAGATGCGCACGAAGACAAACCAGGTGCCCCGTCCACGCCCGGCCTTGCCAAGTCAACAGTTGCCTCTAATAAAGTCGAAGCTGTAGCAGATATGCATTCGCATGGACGGCCTGGGAAAGCCAAGTCCAAACTTGGCCCGAATGGCGGCATAGAAGGTGTCAGTAGAACGCTTAGCAAAAGCCTTGAGAGCAGACGTAGCAGTTCGGGCTCTAAAAAGGCGCTGCCATTTGCTCCAGGTGTCACAGTTGCTAAAGGCAGTGCATTGGCTAGTGAAACGAACAGTTTGCGTGCGGTTCCTGCCGAAAGTCTAGTGGTCGATACAAGCTTGACTTTGGAGCATAGTACCGCGGGCCCCAGTAGCGCACAGGAAGAACCCACGACAACAAAGTCCTACCACCAGGAGAAAGGCAAAGGGGCGGCCCCTCCAAATAATCCTAATGAGGTGCGGAACGTTGTTGATACCCTCTTGGGCCCTTGAAAGCAGCATGGGACTGATGGGTTCTTAGGGCCGCCCTCAACCAGACGACGCCTCATGTTCGCAGCAAAGCCCACAAAGGCAGAGCCAAGTTCGGACACAGGCGCGCCACCACACGGCGCCGCGGCTCCAGCGAGACGCGAGTGATACCCCCAGCAGGAGGAGTATAGTCTGGGATTCGTTGTGGAACCTGGATGTTAGCTATCCGGGAAAATAGAGGGGGTATAGTTGTTCTCATCATGTTATTCTCTCAATCCTGTGCTCAAGCAGTCTTAACACCTTGCTTACTACAACTTTGTCCATGGGTAGGGAGCAACGGCGTTTTGGTACTTCTGCGAATATTTTGCAATCCTAAACGCGGATTTAATCTCAGTGGAATGATATTGGGTAGCGCTTTCGTCATTTGATCCAGGTCCCAAGTTGTGGGTATGGTGCCTGGTCCCACAGTAGTGCGGATTGTAGGGCTTTAAGGTCGGCGGAACACCCAGTGATGAAAGGAAAGCAAGGCCCAAAAAGGAGGAGTGTTAGAGACTATCAAAGACCTAGCCGCAGCAATAGTGGCAGTAGAATGAAATACCGTTTGTCGGCTATATGATAACCTGACATCAATATACATACATAATTTTAAGCATGATCGAATGCTCAATACCGGAAGTATCCTAGTGTATCAGGTCGCGTGAAGAGTATTTAGATAGGCAGAATAATTATCGGAAACATACATGTTGTACACTTGCTGGGTAAGAGCTATCCGTGTCTACGTATGATAACATAACGGGTTGTCCATTTTATCTCCATTTGCGTGGATAGCCATAGTGTGGTTTCACTTCATGTCCATGTCCACCTTTCCAGATCGCCTTCGAGTACCGGTTCTAAGGCCCATCCGACTTCTAAAGACGATTTTCATCCCAACTCCTCCGACGATTACGTATCGAAGGCCACGCGATGGCATCAACAAACCCAGGCTGGGCCCCAACATCTATAGACCCAGGTTATGCATGTTATACAATAGCTGATCACGGCTCCTCCGCCACAACCTGCACAACGCGGCGCACAGGCTCGATCTCCCTACCGTCAGCGCCGACGCCTGGTGAGATGAGAACCTCGAAAGTGCCAAGCCTCTTGATACGGTTCTCACCGTCATGTTCCAAATCCAAACCCACAAGTTCTAGGGATTCCTCCTCGAGAGAAACGCGGCTGCCCTGGGGGTCTGCAAGTAAGTTCTCCTTGATTAGGGACAAGATGTCGGTTCGTGACACGGAGCCAAAGATGGGCGTTACTGCGGCAGACTCAGGAGCCGCAGGGGTGGGAGTAGAGGTGGCGGCGTTAGCGGCCAATGAGGGGGAGCGCGGGGAGGGTTCCGGGGGAGGCGCCGGGGTCGTGGATACGGGGATACGTGGGAAAACGAGGACTTCAGGCAGGAGTGCGGTGAGGAGAGTCAGTGTTTCCTCGGGCTGTTGTTTCTAGTTAGCAAATTCTGTTCTCGCCGTCTCGGCTTGCTTCCCAGCGTGGTGTCCCCAACCATAGAAATCTAGGAAATGGACTTGGATAACTTACCGGCAGCGTCAGAACTTCCTTGCGCTTGTTCTTCGCTTCTGAAGGCTTCTCTGTTCCCTCTCCTCCTTCTTCTTCTTCTTCCAACAACAGCTGCGTGCCGAAGGTGCGGTCGCGCACTCCGATAGCAGCCTCGCTTAGTCCCAATTCGGCAAACCTCTGCCTTGTCATGTACTCGGCAGCGCCCTTGGGGAACCAGATGTTGCGCATGCGGCCGGCCTTGACGCGGATGATGGCATCTATTGTGTGTGCTTGTTAGAAGTGCTTGCTTGGGTACCTCTGGCAAAGTCGGATGGTATATCTTGAGGCTCGTGAGAACGTACGTTTCCGGCCAAAGGTGGCGATATCGCGCAAAAGACGCACCGGGATACCCTGCAGGTCCTCAAGCTCGGCCTTGGTCGTCCTCGCGCGAGCCTGGGTCCACGAGAGCGGCGAGGGGGAGGACGGCTGCGCCAGCCGGCGCAGGCAGCTTAGACAGGTCGGGGAGCGGGCGAGCCGTGGTGTCGCCATCCTTTTGCTTTCTCTCCGTCGAGCCCAATTGACCGGGTTTGGGTGGCGGATCGGGTTTGTGGGCCAGACGCTTTGCTGTTCGTAACAAACTCGAAATGGGAGGCCTTGAAGCTCTGGATGTCTAGATCCGACAATCAAGATGTTTTTCGGCGTGGTCGATTTTTAAGTGGGTCTTGCGCTGTACCTGGATACAATGTGCCAATCAGGGCATCTCTTTTCAGCTTTAGGTAAGATCTTGGCTTAGTTCCCTTCAAGAAGTATCTCGATTGAGTATCTAACCCTACCTGTTCGCTCTCTATGGGCTAATCTAGGAATTGGTTTGGGAATATGGAGGTCGTGATGACGATGGTGATGATGATGATGATGATGATGATGATGCACGGTACACCAGGAAAACAGGTAGGTAGGTATATAGGCAGGCAAGCAGGCAGGCAGGTAATTCAATGCTTGATTCAACATGGTATCGCATTCCGCAAATCAACAATGACACAACGCAGCAAATGACTTAGCACAATCCGAATCGTGTGTGCTCTATCTCTATCGATGATCAATCTTCCTCGATCTCCTTAATAACACATGCACACCTCCTTCTTATCCACGGCAGGAGCCTGGCCGGCCCGTCTAGGTGTTTCCTACTTGGGGACGCCTGCATGGTGATGCCACCTCAGAGATGCCCCTTAAGAGATGCCTTCCGGTAGCTATTCCCAGCATACCCAAAAGTCGGATGGGAAAGCAACATTGATAGGGAAACGGTATTCATGTGCGGTACTCATGTGCGGCACTCATGTGCGGCATCCATGCGCGGAATACATAGGCCTACTTATATTAAGAATGGTAAGGAGCGGTCTTCTTTCCATCCAGTTTCGAGCGGCAGGTGCCTCGAAAACACAACCAGAAACGCATAGTCAAAGGTTGCTTCGAAAGCATCTCCCCTACTTCTTTTTTCCTTTCTCTGCAAACGAAAGGCCCGGAGTGTTTCCGCCGCAGTAATAGTTCATCCGGATCTCACCGATTCAACGCAATCTGTCTCTTTCGTACGTAAGCGCCATAGCTAGTCGACTTGATGTCGACTCCTAGCCTTCCCCCTACGTCGTCGGTCAAACCGGAGTCAGCCAGTGCCTGCATAGCCGGCCCTGAAGTTCAGATGACGCTCCTGCAAGGCAATGGAGTTGGAGATCCTCAGCTGGAACCTGGAGAGATCCCAGCCTCGGAAATCAAACAGGGGGCCGTTGACGATAGCGCTTCAAACCCATTTTTAAAGTACCATGTCACCCCAAATAAACATGACGCAAGTGAACTTTACAACCAAAAAGGTTCCCCCCGAGTGTCTGCTGACAAGTAGCAGGATGGGAACCTGAGCCAGAGCCCTTTCGCGTGTGTCGCTGTCACAACCAGCTCGGTTACCCCCTTCAACCAGTCTGCGCCCGTAGCTGTCCACGTCACACCCCCATCAATGAATTCGATTCAACGTCGCAACCATGAGCGACTCAGCAGTATAATTACTCGATTGCAAAACTTCGACGGCTCTGTTACTGAGCTGCTAGCTGTAGCTAGTGTACAACAACAGTTAGATGTTGCTTTCACTGATCTCGATCGTGCGAAGAATCAGCTCAAAGATGTTTTCCAGCAGTTTGAACTTCAGGGGCGTATAAGCAACCGCCAGTGCCAGAAGAAAAATAGCGCCACCAGAGACCTCACAACCGCTTCTCATCGCATCGCGCAGCTGACCAAGGAGCTATGGGGCCTTCAACGCCGTGCGTCAGCGGCTTCTGACGCAGGCATCTAGATGTGAAACATTCATTCTTGTACTGAGGGGAATGCGAAAGGTTATAGTGCTCCAGATCTTTGGATTCTTATCCATTAACGAGTTCACTAAATAATGGGCTGTACCCACGTCGGGAAATGTCAAATTAAGACATGGAACTAACTATAGTGGCCCGAGGTCACTATGCATATTATTACCCCGATTGGTGCTAATTTGCTGGTAAATAATATCCCGGATGTAGACATCGTGAAGACAACTGGCGTCTTCGGTACGCCTCAAGTTACCGCGGAGATCCCGTGGACAAATTGTGCAGGGGATCTTGTATGCACTCTTTAACATCATATGCTGTACACCCCTATATCCCTTCATCTACTTCATTTTTGCACATGGTGTCATCCCCGCACGCAATTCGGTGCTACTAATGCGCGAGGCCACCGGGCCAATGCCTTGATCTTGTTAGGTAATAGCACTAGAATCCCGGCCCCGTACAACCGGTCCATCTTACTGTCTATTATTATTTACGACAAACAAAAATCCCCAAAGCCAATAGTACTATAGCATGTCTCATTATGTTAGTCATTATGTGCTCTGACTGCCAGAAGTGGCTGCTCAATCTCGGGTTCCGAGTTCAGGGCAGGATCAGCTTTATTGAAATGGACGTTCAGGACTGAGCATCATTTTACCAGAATTTCATTCTGACCTGGCTTTCCAGCCCCTTCACCATCATCTCGAGGTCGCGCTAGCAATTAAACACCCTGTCATCATCAGCATGTGCCGTGTTGGTACAGTCATTATGACTTCCCTGGGCTGCAACCATGCACGACAGAGTAATTGGCAGGATAACGCTGTGGCAACTCATCTGAGCGATCTCATAACTCGATGCTCTTCTTGCAAGCCTGATCAAAGCTACTGCGGCAAACTTACTATCGACAATAGTCTCAGCACTCAATCTAGCTCTTCGAGCCGCCGTTCCCCAAGAGTTCCACAACCCCCGTCTTTAGCATCTTTAATTCAGCCTACTCAAGTGGCCCGCCCAGTGGACAATACCCTCGATGGCAAGTGCAAGTTCTGCACATTGTACGAATCCGAAATTCGCCTGGCAGATCACATAAAACAAACCTTGACTGACTATAATATGGCACTGCTATTTGACGAAGCACGTTTTGCGGTAAAGGCTGAAAGTAAGCTAAGTTATAATAATATTTTAGAGTCCATCAGAACCAACAATACTTCCTACACCTCTTCTCGTCCCGTAGATAGCGCTATTACAACTATTCGGAATCCCTGAAGTCACTCTACATATTGAATCGCTAACTGTGGTGTTGGTAGTGGAGCGCGTATTTCAGCATGCCGTCGACGAGGCAGTCAAAGCGTATGGTATAGATGGAAAAGGCCGGGATAAGGCTCTCCGAACCTGTTAGTAATTTTGCTTTTTAATTTTTTTAACCACCCGCAGATATTCTCCAACCCGGTGATTATTGACCTAAATTTTGCAGTGGATTCCGAATATCAGAAAGCCAGCGCTGAAATCAGCCGGATCTGTGGCGAAAGGCAACTAGCACCATATCGAGAGCTGTATAGGTAAACTTCAATTTTGCCAAATTGCTCTACAAAAGCAGGTTACAGCTACCAATCACCACTACGAATTTGCGATGATTTTCGGGTTTAGGCGAGGAGTACGGAAAATGGTTCTTTCTAGAGGACACTGGAAATGCTGGATTGACACCGTCAATTGGCGGTCTAAATTATTCGCCACGAAATATTCAGTGTGTTAGACCAATAGGGATCTGGAGGAACGCACGTGGGTTTTGAAGTATGTGGCCACCAAGGAATCTCGAACTACCTACTTTATACCTAGCATGTCGACAAGATTTATTGTCATTGATGCGAGCTCGATGATGATATGAAACAGATAGCTCCCCAAAACGATGTGGCACTTCCTTTCATGAGTAACATCTACGCACTCTAAAATATAAAGCTAATAAATATGAAACATTGCTTCTTCTCCTCTCACGAGCCGTTGGGTTTAATAAAAGTTCGCCCGCATCTAGCAAACCACCTTTTGAATATGCCTTGAGTTGAACCGCTAACAACTCGTTTCAATTTTCGAAATCAGGGTGTGTCTCCCGTTATGGTGTGTGGTGGACACAATAGGATCGTCGTACATAGCCTTGAGGAATACTTCGAAGACGGAAACCCGATGAGAATGCTACCGCCGTTATATTGTCCATGTCAGTCATTTCCTGCCCCATTGTTACGCATCGAGCAACGTTGGACAAATAAGTAGTTATCGTCAATAGATGTTAAGTGCGAATTCAAAGCACAATACAAGATCTTCCTAATCCGCTCCACGTCAGGTTTACCTTTTATTGACATTTATAGATAGACTAGTTTATTGACACTATCACGCTGAGGGTAGGACAACCTAGTTTCATCCAAGTTCTGAAATCACAAGCTATAGTCTGGGGACAGCTATGTATTGTTTCAAGGTCTGACAGGCCTGTTGCCTGAGAACCTTTCATTCAAAGCCGGGGCTGGACATCGTTTCCCCCCGGGAATAACTCTCCATTTCCGTCTTCCTTTTAAGCCAATCATATATACACACGACTTCCTTTGAGTAGTACGGAATTGCCACCAGTACCCCAATCCGACGCCGTACCAAGTTAATGCGCATTCCACGTCACCATTTCCATTACCACCGTCAGTCCACCTTGCTTTCCGCGCAGCAGAGACGAATAGTGGAAGGAGGGGGGGCGAGATCCTGAAAGGTCACAATGGGGGTAAATATTCGTTCCGCCCATGACTAGACGCCTCCGGTAACGAGATTCAGCGTGGTACAAGCTTTATTTAAGCCCCAGCCTTGAGATTTAGATCCTGCTGCGGATGACCTCCTTCGATGTTCCTAGGAATATGAGCAACGACTAGTTATAGGAAGCATACGAATATATCTTGGAAAAAGAAAAAGGAATTGAATGTACATGGAGCTGTATCCGGCTTGATGGGGACGTATAGTGTCTTTCTTAATGTTCATTGGATTGTTTCGTCATGTCGAACCCGAACACTCATGTTATATTCCAATGCTCCGATGTTTTCCCAGATCCTTCATCTCTTGGCATACCGGAGAGTGCCAAGGCCATTCATGGCCACTTATACGTTCGTTTGCTATTAAAGCCTGCTGCACCTCTTGCTTTTGGGTCTCTCCCCTTGTTCAATGTTCCCTGTAGAAATGGAACTTTATACGCGAAGTATTCACGACAGCTGTTGTTTCTTGCCTTGAGCTCGGCGCCAATGCCAATGCTAAGTAACAACAGCAAACCTAATATGTAACTGTCAAGTCTTAGTGTAGATAAACCATAACGAATCATTCTTCCAATTCTGATAAGAGATCGTTTAGCCGGACTTAGATCCTTTGGTGATAGATCGTCCCTTTCAGGCAACAGTCCGTGCTTTCGGAGATAACATCATGTTACAGGGTAGGTAAACAAAAAGGAAAAAAAAACATTGGCACGAGATAGAGAGTAAGAAGGCAGGTAAGCAATGAACAACAGGCAGCAGGGTTGGATAATAAGGTGGCATGTCTTTTTCAGTCGATGCCTAGCAGGATCTAATTGATGTTCAACTTTATTTGTCTATGAAATTATAGTGTTTAATTGAATGTCTTCGTTGCTCAATGGACTGCACTTTTGAGGCCGAAAAGCGGTTTGGCCCGGTCGTCATAGACTGTCGTCGGGCGTTTGACTTCACGCTCTTCTTTGAAGAGCTCTTCTTCAAACTCATCCCTTCGATCCTGTTCCTCGTCGCGGCTGTTGCACGTGTTGCTGTGCTGGCCAGATCTTCACCGAGAGTCCGTTTCGGCTCACTGTACTTTGCCAAGATTGTAAGAACCCCGGGCGGGAGGGGATAGACACCAATCGCTTGCTCACGCGCTGTAGGGTGTGGCCGGGGTCTTTGCGGCCCTTGAATTGGGGTTCTTGATAATCACGTGTGCTGGCCCTAGGACGTCCATTAGCATTGCTACCGCAGTGTTGTGCTTTGTTGTGTCTGTGGTGCTGCTGGCCTTGTCGCATGTCGAGCATACGCGCTCGGTTCCGTCCTCTGACGTATTGGGCTTCTACCTTATCATTACACCCCTTGCTCGGTCTGCCGTGGTGCGCACGTACTGGTATCTCGATGGCTTCCACACTCTCGCCTCTTTGAGCCTCGCTTCGTTGCTTGTCCAGCTTTGTATCCTCACACTCGAGAGCTGGAGCAAGCGCCAATGGCTTATTGGCGATGTTCGCCAAGGAAGCCCCGAAGAGTGCGCGAGTTTCCTGAGTCGGAGTCTTTTCACATGGGTCAACAAATTGTTTTTCACAGGCTATAGACGACAATTGACCGACTCTGACCTCAGGATTATAGACCATAGTCTGAGCGGATCGGAGCTTGAATCAAAATTCCACCAGCTTCTAGCAACTAAGAAATGTAATTAGGAATTGGGGGGTTTCTCTCTCTGGTGATTGAAAGTTGATATATGCTGATGAACTTCTAGTTGAGCGCTATGGCCTTATCCAATTGACATTCAAGTCTTTGGGGCTCTATGCCTTTGCACCCGTGCTTCCCAGACTCACCCTAAGCGCATTCACCTTTGCACAGCCATTCTTAGCATCTTCGCTCATCCAATTCCTCGATGGGGACCAAGGCTCGTCTCAGAATGATGGATATGGGCTAATTGGCGCATCCTTCCTTGTGTATACTGGCATTGCAGTGAGTTAAGCTTAGGGACTCCGACCTTTAGATCTGCTATTAACATGTCTTAAGATCACTACTGGATGGTATTATTATGTGACCCATAAGATGACAACCAAGGTTAGAGGGGGATTGATCACGGCGCTCAGTCATAAAATGCTCAAAATTAAGCAAGAGAAAGCCGTCGAGTCGAAGATTCTTACTTTGATGATTGGCGACCTTCAACGGATTACTGCTGCCCTTGGGTTCGCACAAGAAATTTGGATCGCGCCGATTGAGACAGCGATCGGGAGTTGGCTCCTGTGGCGACAGGTAGGGCCTTCAAGCTTGGCGGTCCTTGCCATCGTGCTCAGTAAGTATACATATACCGTATTGCATATACATGAAAAATAGCTTATAGTTTCTGTCTATAGTCTGTACCGTCGCTTCTGTGTTCATCGGGAAGCATTCAGCGACCCAGCAGAGGGTTTGGCTAGCGGCTACTGAAAGACGAATTCAGGCAACGAAGCACATGCTGTCCTCATTGAAAGCCATCAAGATGACGGGGGCTGATGGGAGGGTGACAGCTGCCATCATTAAATTGCGAAGCCTAGAATTTGAGTCGTCTAAGGTATTCCGCAGGCTACTCGTCGGAGGCTTGTTTTCATGTGAGTAGAATGCACGTATAAGCCCTGGCGACGATCAGTGTCTTACTAGCTTGTTATGCAGCGTTTGCAACCCTGGCATTGTCGCCCGTGGTCGTTTTCGGTGCCTATATAGGAGCTACAACTTCACAGAATCGGTCCCTGGACTCAAGCCGACTCTTCAGCTCACTCATTCTCATAAACCTCGTTGCGAACCCTTTGGTCATACTATTACAGACGTTCTCCCAATTAGGGGCTGCGATTGGCTGTTGCGCTCGCATCCAAGACTTTCTCCAGAGGGAGGAACTAGTCGATTCCAGGGAGCACATGTCCCGGTCACCCGATCACGATAGCACTAAAGATAAGCTTGATCCGAAGGTAGCAGATGTCCAGGAAGTTAATGAGCACAGGCCAGCACTTCGAGAATCTTTAATCAAGATCACTGATGGCTGTTTTGGCTGGGATGGTAGAGTACTTGTAGAGAACGTGAACCTCAGCGTCAGTAAAGGGGAACATATCGTCATTACCGGGCCCGTTGGCAGTGGGAAATCACTCTTGTTGCAGGCAATCATCGGAGAGGTACAGCTCATCTCGGGGAGTATCCTTTCGGTGGACGGTCCCATCGCATATTGCAGCCAGACACCGTGGCTGGAGAATAGCACTGCGCGCGAAAACGCGGTCCGAGGAGCCCCAGACGACAATGCCTGGCAAGAAAGAGTCATCGACGCATGTGCCCTGCGAGAGCTCTTCGACGCAAAAGCTCTAGGGGAAACTATTGGTAGCAACGGTGCCAAAATTAGCGGCGGTGAAAGACAGCGTCTCGTAAGTCAAATTTAAGCTAACAGAAGGCGAGATAGGGATTAACTCATTGCAAATAGGCTTTAGCTCGGGCTATTGCTCTCCGACCGTCTCTAATATTGTTGGACGACATGTTTAGCGCGATTGATCGGACTACCAAAAAGCACATCCTCGAGAATCTCTTCGGGGCAAACGGACTCCTCACGGAGCAAGGCACTGCCGTTATCCAGGTTACTCAAGAGTGTACTCCCCCCCTTTCTAATATATAGAGTGCGCGAACTGACTAGATCTACGTAGACCAACCGGCTCAATTCGCCGATAGAGTTCTTAGAATCGAAGACGGGAACTTAGTCTTGTACAGATTTCCGGACTCTGATTACAAGGGCGACGAGCTACCTGAAAATTCTACTGAAGCTCAGGGACCCGAAGCTCCCGGTGGCGGCTTGAGTGGCCTGGGAAAGGATGGAAAAGAAATGGAAAAAGAAAAGGAGGCCAAGACCGTCCAGAAGTTGATGATTGCAGACCGCCAAGTTTATCGTACCTACTTCGGTTCCATCGGGCGGACACATCTACTCATATTCTTCGCGTTTGGCGTAGCCTTTGCTTTCACGCTCAGATTCCCAGGTTCGCCAACTCCCATTATAATAGAGATTGCCTGGAGTTTTGACTGATCCTTTATTGATAGCTGTCTGGGTGCAATGGTGGTCCGCAGATGAATCTAATCCACTATCACGAGACCACACTACGGGATACTGGGCCGGCATCTATGCTTTCCTAAGCGTGCTGCCACTAATCACTATTAGCCTCTGGTCTGGGTAAGCCTTCTACCTCCACGATCGCCCGCAAACTACATTCTTCTAACATGTCGCCGGCTTTAGTCATCTAGTCTTGACGATTGCCCCGAAGTCGGGCGTGGGACTACATAATAAACTACTCAAGACTGTCATAGATGCTACATTTGTGATTATCAGCGGGATTGATACAGGCGATCTAATCAATAGATTCAACCAGGACCTTCTCCTTGTTGACGTTAGGTTGCCGTTTGATCTCCTCAACACGGTATCGGCATTTTTCGATATTGTCGCCCAGACCATCCTGATCACCGTCGCGGCGATCTACGTCTTGGCGGTAGTTCCTATTGTGTTCGTCGCCCTGTTCCTAATCCAACATGTCTACCTGCGAACATCGAAGCAGCTCCGACAGCTAGACCTACAATCGGGGGCAGGGCTGCAAGCCAAGACGTCGGAAATGTATGCTGGCCTCGCCACGATCAGAACCCACGGCTGGCAGACGATGATGCTCGCCGAGCTCCGGGACTCCCTCGACAGAACGCAGGAGCCGAGCTACCTCCTCCTCATCGTGCAAACATGGCTGAGACTAATACTGGCCCTCTTAGTAACGGGCCTATCGGTCGTCGTCGTGGGCGTGGCGGTGGCTACGAGGCGTAGCGCCAGTGGAGGAGCAATCGGCATCGCTTTCTTAAATCTTGTGACGCTGGGCAGCGGGTTGACGAACCTCATTAGTTCGTGGACGTCTCTGGAGACATCACTCGGCGCGATCGCAAGGATAGAATCCTTCGAACGGGACACGCCGGCGGAAACGAAAGTCTCTTCGCCCGTCGATGTATCTGCCGACTGGCCCCAAAGGGGAGAGCTTAAAATCGAGAACCTGTACGCTAGCTATGGCACGACTAACTCTGGGGACCCTGCGTGGAGCCTGCGGGATATCAGCCTGCACATAAAGGCCGACGAGAGGGTAGCGGTATGTGGACGCAGCGGCTCCGGAAAGTCATCCCTGCTTCTCTCCCTCTTAGCTCTCATTGACTGCCCTAGGGGGAGAATTCTCCTCGACGACGTGGATATCTCGCAGATCCCGCAGCCGCTGCTCCGATCAAGATTCTACGTCGTCTCTCAGGATACTTTTACACAAGGCGAGAGTGTGCGCGAGGCCTTGGACCCTGATGGACTATTTACAGATGACGTCATTGAAAACGTGCTGCGTGAATGCGCTATCTTGGATAACGTCGTAGCCGCGGGCGGTTTATTAGGGGAATTAAGCAGCACGAACTTTTCGGCTGGAGAGGCGCAGTTGTTCGTGCTCGCTCGGACTATTCTGCAAGCGGGGGGGCGGCCAGGGGGCGTGGTTTTGCTCGATGAAGCGACTAGCAGGTAAGAAGTTCGCGTTGAAACTTCTAGCGAAGATACTGCTGCTAACGAATCCTTAGCATCGACATGACAACGGAAAAAAAGATTATGGCCCTCATAAGACGTAAGTTACAGTGCAAGACCGTCATATCAGTCCTGCACCGTCTCGAGACAGCATTAGAATACGATCGTATCGTCGTGCTTGAGAACGGCGGAGTTGCACACTTCGGCACCCCGGCCGAGGTCTTGAGAGACTCGGAACTTTTCTCGACCATAAGACAGACTGGCTGACGGCAAACTACTTTCCATTCATCTTCTCAGTCTGGGATTTCTTGTGTGCCGACCCGCCAAAAGTAGGCCGTTAAATTTTACATGACTATCAAATATTGTCTTGGTTTAATTAGGAGAATATGCTAATGAGTCCTCGAGACGTCCTACGCTACGCCGTCGAAAGTCTCCGCCACTAATTCATATGCCATCCCACTCATGAACCACCATATCTTAACAAGATCTTCGCTCCTTGAAACACGAAGAAAGATAAGTCAAACACACGTATACGGGCTATCAATTCTTCAATGACAATGCGCATGTATCGTGGGTGACTCCGCGCTGTAACACTAAGTTCGCATAACGATGTCTCTCGATAACGTAAGATATCAATCTATCATGCAAGAGAAATCAGTTAGACGGTACATGTGATATACACAATGTATACTAGATGAACGGGTGTCGGCGTAACAAACAAGTAAAAAGGTACGTCCGTGCCGCACCGTATTATTCATACGCAAGCAAGCCCCTTCAGGTCCTCGCGGGGGGGGATACCTCGGACTTTCCCCTCCATGCTCTCTTACCACCCATCACCGCATCGGGATCTGGCCTGCGCGAAGCGTATACGGCGATCTTGGTTTCGTTAGCACTGATGACGGGCGGGGGAATGGCGGAGCGCCTGGTCTAGTCAGCGCGCGTACGAGCTGGGCCGCTGACGCGGCCATTCAACCCACCCAACAAAGCGGCGACTTCCAGACAAGGTTAGATAATCGCTGTTCTAGCCTGACAGAATAGCATGTTGTGGAATCAATATGTGTTCGTAAACTCGCGTGTGACTTTGAATTATCACATAAGCGTAAGCATTCCATATTTATCGAATATGTCTCATCGCGACCGGGTCCGAGCGGTACCGATACGGTCTCACATAGCTGAACCCCTTTTGACAACATTACGGTTAGAAAATGGACTGCGAAACACTAGGTCTGATGCAAATACCCGGGATTGCCACGTGCCACCTCGTGGCTGCATGTCTGATTATGTGATCTAAGCGGCTCTCAATACGACGCCTGCGTCTCATTTCATTTCTTGATAAGCTTATATTTGCCCCCAACGAGCTCCAGCTCACCCTCGCCTAGCTTCTCGGCAAGAAATTCTTGTAATTCCTCATTGCTCCAGGGGAAGCCGTCTTGAATGAGCATTTTCATCATCATGGCAATATTATTAAGGGGCATAGTAGGACTGGAATTCGTCAGCATGCCCACAATGAACTGCCAGTACATCGTGCGCTTCTCTTTTTCCTTCTCGCTCATCCCGGATTTCACTTTACGAGGGGGCGTCTGAATAACATCCACGATAGTTGCTGATGTTGATGCTGCGGCCATGTTAGAGTGTCCCGCCGACGGCGATTCGGTTACATCCGAAAGTCGCTCAACGACAACGTAGCGACCGTCATGCTGTCTACGTAGTACCTTTTTTTTCTCCCACGATTGGAGTGCTGCCGAGAGAAGATCCTCATCAATTTGCATTTTCATCCACAGCTCATCGAATGACCAGCTAGAGGCGTTCTCCTCACTAAACGCATTAATAACGGCTGCCTCATAGGTGTGCACCATTTCAATAATGGTGCGATCCTCAAACTCGAGTTCCACGGTAGCTTGGCCAAGATGATTAAGCCACTTGAGCTTACGGGACGGTTTAAGGTGCTCGAATATAGATTCGTATGTCTTCTGCATTGTGGCGACCTCAGAAGGTAGCTCAAAATTTTCTTCGCCCACTTCAGGCCAGTAAAGCCGGGAAAGAATCTTCGCGTGAATGTTCCATGTTTGTGATACCTCGGGTTGATTAGGAACACCACGTTGGATTACGCCATCGAGCCTTCGTGAATCTTGAATGTCCTTGATCA
Source organism: Xylaria sp. Z50 (assembly GCA_037356035.1). Lineage (NCBI taxonomy): Eukaryota > Fungi > Ascomycota > Sordariomycetes > Xylariales > Xylariaceae > Xylaria > Xylaria sp. Z50. Next base: position 105,342 of record JBAWJU010000007.1, read on the forward strand.
TGACATCGCAAGCCTGTAACGACGACTCACCAAATCGCTTCTTTAGGAGATCAAGCACACCCACCTCTTGATCAAAGGAAGTTTGTTCCGACAATAAGCGCTCGCCAATGATATTTTGGAATTCCTTGATAAATACTTCGGGAGATCCTAGAGCGCTGATTAGAGTGCCGATGACGTCCTCCGATTTGCGGCGTTTGTAGTTCGAACCTGCATCCACCGGTGGTGGGATCCAGGTTAAATCATCCCATTCTTCGTCTTGACGCTCAGAACGATATTGGTCGGGATCATAAAGCAATTCCACTAGCTCGACTAATTTCGTCTTACGAACTTCCGAGTCTACCTCTTTGGGAGTGGATAGTAAACCGGAGACGATGATACGCACTGTATCCTCGCGAGTGCAAAGGTAAAGCTGTAAGGAGTAGGCTACACGATCGAGTAGAACACGGGAGTGGTCCAATTTATGAAAGGTTCGTATCATGGCGATATATGTGCGTAGGATTTCTAGAGTTGAGCGACCTGGATGCAGCAGGCGGGTTTGCAAGGCTACAGAGAACGCGTCGGTAAGCTGTAGTCTCCGTTGAGGGGTAGTGACGGCGAAACGGAGATCCTCAATCCCGCCCTCGCTATTCGGCCAGTTGATTACTATGTCAAACAATTCATTGATACGAAGTGTGGCAAGCCTGCCAATGGCGGTCTCCTTCCACTTTTCTACATCAGTCCAAGAGACTTCTACCCCTCCAAGTCTAGTGGTGACTTCTACGGCTAGGCGAGCATAATGATTCTCAACCCAGTCTGATAGCTGTAGTATACATCGGGGCTGGGTGGGCTGGTATTGGCTAGTGTGCGAATCTAGCATGGGCACGTCTTGATCTGTTGGACCCCAGTCTCCGGCAAAGGATTCTTGCACGTACATAATCATCATCTCATCCAGAAGCTCAGCAAACAGGATCTGGAATCGTTCACCGGCCAGTCCAACTTTGCAAAGTGAGTCGACTAATTGCGATAGTTCTTCTCGGGTATGATCCACGCCGGCTGTGGGATGTTTAGGCCTCTTTTCATTCAAAACTGTAGAGCGTGTAGATTTTGTAGAGTTTATCCCTAGTACTGCTTTCATCATGAAGCCGAGGACCGTTCGGAGAGCAATTACTAGAGAATTAGACATGGAGTTCCCAACAATAGCATGCAGGTCCCGAAGAAACTTTTTCAGCGCTAGGTCTGCCTGCTGTGGCTCCATAGGCCGCACGATTAACGACAAGCCATAAAGATACTGTCGACGTGCCGCTTCCAGGGTTCGAATACTGCCTAAGAGGACCTGTGTCTTATCGGAATAGCCATCGCATATACCTAGTAGGGGAAGCACATGGCTGACAAAGTGTTGTCGCACCTGTTGCGTGTGCCAAGCGAAGATATCTTCAGTATGCCTAGCCAGGGGCAAACGTGAAGCAGGATTTACGACGTTAAGCAACGCATCTTCGAATATGCCACCTGCTAGGTCCTGGGAATTTGGAAGAGACCCAAATGAGTCTTCTATAGAGACTGAAGGTGGCAATGCGATTTGCGCTGTGACTGTGTGCCAAGCCCTGTCGAAGCGGGTCTGGTGGGAGGCATGGGTATTTTCTGGTGAGGCCGACCAAGTCACACGCTGTAAGTCTCCAACGCTAGAATTAGCCCACCTTCGGGCCGGAATGGATTGCTCTGCCTGCTCTTGAACGAGAGGCCCCCCAAAGGGCTGGCCCTCTTCAGTGAAGCGCACCAAGGGGGTTGACTGCGGTGTTGGCTGCGAGAAAGCGTCAGTCGGGAAGACAGAGTGAACTGCGCGCCGCTTTCGTGCGTTCCATTCTGTGTCTACCGCCGCCATCTCACCAGCTTTCTACTGGGATTCCCGAATTACGGTGCGTCTGGCGTTTAACCTGTTGCACTAGGAGCGACCCTTGGTTGTCTATGCGTACATAGAGGCTAGTAGCAGAAAAGGGGGAGAGAAGAGGCGTCAACCATTTTCCCCCGTTGCTGTGCAGAGCAAAGGGTGGGTGGTCCTTTCGTCTTCGATAGGCCTGGCAACCTCGATGGCGAATCACGATTTGTGTGAGTTCTCGTAGTGAGCTCAGCCGAGCCGTGTGTATGTGTGGTGTGATGTGGTGTATGGGTGGGCAGAAGCGCGATTGGCAAAATACCCAACATGTTTTTAGCTCGCGGAGGGGCTACATGTATTTTAGGCAGGCGGTGACGGCGCCTAAGCATGTCTATAAGCGCTCGTTTAATCTTGCCAGGCGGCGCCTGAGACAGCTGAAAAACCGGGCGCCGCGTCTGTGGCGTTTATTATTAATCTCAGCTGTAAAACACGCTAAGTTATGGAGGGTCGTATAGCAATCTGCACGTTTGATTGGATACTCGCTACATGCGTCCCCATCTTCTATAACTTCTATGTTCACACCGAGTAGGTTTAGAGGACTAGGTACCTACAAGTAGGTAGTTAGCTTGGCCAGGCTTTAATACCTACACGAAGCCTGCAGTCAGAGACCTGACAACCTACCTTTTCAAGCTAATTTTTCAAGTCGGAAGTAGAATCATGCTTACCGAGTACTAGTAAACCTAGGTAACTAAGCATTTTGTTTAAGGACCTCTCTCGCTAATTATCAATGCTACACTACCTAGTGTAGTGCACCCAATCGGCTGTCTAGTGTAGATTACGTCATGGAATTGTACGTGTAATGTACTATGTATACTACTGAAAAACAAGTATTGGTAGAAACCGATGTGCCATAGTAGAGATGACTTATGATAATTAAACACGCCTAATCGACCCCTGTTACCGCATCTTTAATCTTTATCATTATAAATAAAAGTTTCAAGGGTCGTGTAGAAGCATGAATTTCGACTATAGCATGAAGACTCCCTATAAGATATCGATTATAGGTGTACTGCGGTGTGAAATCTCGGAAGTTGTACGATGACCCGGGCGAGGTGTGCATCTCAAACCACAAAGATGGCCCCTTGCACACCAACTTCCTAATTCGGATCCCCACAACGACAACGTGGTCTGGAAGGGGGAGAGCAGCCCCCTCTGGTTCTGGCCTCTCTGGTGGTCGCGAGCCATGCAAGATCCGCGATAGTGGGCACCGGGCTCGCGTGGTATCATGATACGTGGTAGATCGGCCCGTCAAATTCCACCTGTCGCTCACTACATCGCGATGAAAAATTAATACCACGACTATTGTTTCGTCTGGTGTATGTATATGAAGAAGTATGAGTACCTTCGTGCGTATCCATTAGCTGTTTGGGGTCATAATGATATTCCACACTACACACACACTAGCTACAAGACGGTATCGTGCATGTCACATTCTTCATCTTTTCTGGAACGCGCCCCCAACCTATTTCCAGCGGTGCAGAGCACCATAATATATGCATCATCAATTCGTCTTAGAGGACCGATGAAGATAAAAAAATTTTCTGTGAGACGCATAACCTGAGGAGAGCCAGTAGCAACTCGGTGACTCCAATAGAGCTACTATACCATGCATAGGCTGACTGAAATCTGGGCAAGCTGAGATCACCTTCGATGCGCTTTAGGGTCGATAGGACGTTAACATAATTTATAGAGTACCATTGATAGCGAAGGGGGTGAAAAGCCACCATTTCTTGGTATGTATGAGGGCTAGGTTTAATGGGCTCCCAAGCCTGCCTCACATGCCGTGCCCGACGTTGTATTCGTGTGGGTAAAACAAACCACCACCATGGGACGAGCATCGCAATGTTTTAGGCAGCACGCGGAAGTTTCTGCCGAACTTTGGCCCAGGATTTTGCACCGGCTAACAGTCAGGAAAGGAAAGCTCCAGGAGCTGCATAACACATTTTTAATGGTGTGATTTGACATACGGATATGCAGTTTTCCTGCGCGGTTTATTTATTCCGGTGGCTCTTCTCCAACGGCAATGGTGGCCCTCGAGCAGCAATCAATAGTAAGTGCAGTTAAGCGACAGCCAGCGGGCGATTCGATCGCATGAGGTTTGAGGGTGAAGTACTATGTAAGTATCACTGAGTGATTAAGCAGGGCTACATTGACCTTGCGGATATTTAGGTGCAGCGAGGGGGAAACAACATCTCCTATTCGCTCGAATACTTGCTATCCTAGCCCTTATTCTAGAACCAGACGCATATAACCATATCGCAGCGTTTCAGCGGCGCGTGGCGGGAACAGGCTCTCTATTCAATTGTACTAAGGCCGTTTCGCTTGCTGAGATGCCGTCCTCAGCCTTAGATTACATCGTATCACAAACACGAAGTCTTCTCAGCAACGCGCGTTAAACGGTAGTATAGAAGTTGCCGGGCTGGGTTTATAGGTACCCAGGCTTTGTGTTGATGATGCGCATCCGCCAGTCGTGATCGCCAGTCGTGATGACTTTCCCGCGTCGGCCGTAGCAGATCAATGATCAACAGGGACTCGAGACAAGCGACGCATTGCTAGTGTAGGTACTGTAATGCCCATAATACACTAGCAGGCTGGTGGACTGGTGGGATTACAGGGTCTTTTGCTCATGTTGCAAAGAGGCGTTCTGCAGGCGACTTTGCTCATTTGGAGCAATCATGGCGGAAAGTAGGCTGGATGCCCGCCTGCGGCACAGCAGCAAAGGTCGCCGAGAGCGAAGCCGAAAAGTACCACGCAGTTGCGACAATTGTGCGATCGACATCCGTCACTCCCCAAAGAATTCAGGACACTATCCAAGATAAGTCAAGGTAAGTCATGGCTCCGTAGCAGTCTTTCCACGATCAGACGGACTCTTGATGAGAAGGGGACAGTAAACTCCGCAAGTGGGGAATTTATTTATTTATTTATGGTCTTAGCGTCTTCGCCCGGCCTCGTAGGTTGTGCTAGGGTGTTATATGCTCGGGTCCGATCCAATAAGATAATGTCCGAATAGGGTAAGTGATGCACCAGACAGATATGTAATTGCCGAAACTTAGATAGGTGAGTAATGCGATTTTTCGAAAGGGGACCTAATGACTGTCAAGGGGCGATCAGGGGCCCCTCTCCTCGATATGCGCCATGCTAGTGTACACTATGTGGTGTATCAAATGCTTACCTGCCTGTCCGTCAACCTTTGCTACGGTACGGGAGAAGTCGACATCATATCATGTTATCCAGGGGGTTGTGTTGATGGCAATGCAGGCGTCGCTGATGCATCGAGGCACGCTCACCCGGAGAAGAAGAAGGACAGATCCGCGCCGCCATTTCAATCTCACTTTCCCGCGGCCTGTGGTTATCGTGATTTGTTGTGATCCAACGAGGCGACGTAACTCAGAACACAGTACCTTATGTAATGTCTACTTACATTGCATGCAGTAGGCGTAATGTGGTAGGTACCTACATAGTGTACACTAGATACATCCAAAAAGACGTTGCGAGTGCACAGATGAGCGGAGATGGGGTTGAGGGCACGAAGGGCGGGGTTCTGACCGGGTAGTGGTAGGGTTCGCGGCTCCGACTCTTCGCGGTACACACGCCCGCAAGAATCAACGTCTCTCATTGATTTTAGAGCGGTGTACGTAATAATTAAAGAGGTTACCATCGATCGGGGTAGTTCCTGGGCAGTACCTGGGCCGTGTACACTCCGATGTACTAGTAGAGAGCAAGGGTCCGTACAACGCTGTCCGTTCCAATATTTTGCACTTTTAGGTACTGTGTAGCGGTGTCTCCGGTGCTGCAATTTCAAAATTTAGCTGGGATAACGAGGCCCATACGTTCTGCCTACACTACCTAGGTATACTATAGTAAACCCCCATTAATGTATGGGCCCACAGTCGTCCCCCGCAACCACATCTACAAGTAGTACACTAATTCCTTGTACTTACCTAACACTACCAACCTGGGCGCAACCTAGGGTGCACGCTACCTCCTAGTCCAATATTGGTGCAGTGTAGTTTGAATAGGTAGGTAATGTATAACCTGCCTAACCTAGTGTATCTAGGTATAGTATAGTGTAGTGTAGTGTAGTGTAGTGTAGTGTAAGTATGTAGTTCAAGTTGCTTCTACATGTACAATGGTGTTGAAGATGGTAAGACCTTGTGGCCCTTCTCCGCATGCAGATTGTACTTAAACCAGACTAACTTTCTTAGTCGTATGTTGTGTTCCCTACCTAGTGTATGCACTTCTTTCTGTTAGTGGGTACAGATTGAGCGGAATAGCATCGTCCTTTGAATATCTCAATTGGGACCGTCTTGCTTACATTTATGAATACATGTGTAGTAGTTGTAGGTAGGTAGCGTATTCAAGTTTATTCCACGGATCCGAGGAAGTCCCCCTCTCCCCTGTAACTTTCGCATTTGCATGTTGTTTTACCATTTGTCGTAGCAAAGAGATTCTATCCTATTTATTGAAAGAAAATTAAATTACAAAACACATGTTGTTACATAGTATTTTATGCGATCTCAAGCTAATCGAGTAGTGAATCGGTAGTAAGCAGCGGAGATATCCCCAACTTTCCCGTAGCCTTTCTCACGATCAACGTCCTTAATAGACCGACCCTCTTACAGTGTGAGAGGCAAAGAGCCGTATGAACCCCGGCCTACTTTTGAGAGGTTTACAACTACTACAGGATAGTAGTATTGATACCAACATGGAAGATCTCGCGCGAAAATAGTTAGGTAGATAGATAGTGTACTTAAATATGCTACAGTAGGATATACTTGTACTTTAGAGAGTCTGTTCTGATAGGCCACGACCATCCCTGCATTTGATAACGCAAGTCTCGCCAATAGTGTAATTGTCTAGTGTACAACTTTCAATCTACATAGTAATATGTAGTGTAGTGCATAGTGTACCTACTAACGTTCTATACAGAATGAGAATCTCCCTTCATAATGTACAGTACTAAACTATTGACAGTTCTAATTGAGTTTCCTGGTGTTAACGAGTGTATCAAACGAGCTAGGTATAGTACTATACTTAAAAGTATATCTGCCGGCCGCGTCCCGTTATCGATCCTATCCGATACAATGTATGCCGGAGGAGCTTATTGGGCTGCATCCTGCCGCTCAATAGCGGTTTGAGGCTTATCGGAAGGTTAGTTGGGGAAGAGCTGATCAGCCGCAAAGGGGAAAAAAAAAACATTCAATCAGCCAGTTTTGTAGCAGAAACAGTTATCTACTAACCTTAGCATGTAGGCAAGAGATATCAATCCCAACAATAATTTAATAGCCTACCTACATCTAGTGTTGCATTATGTATCGCACTAACACACATACCTAGTGTATAATAATGACCATCAAGGTTGGTTTTTCTTTTCTCTCTTGTCATACCATTCATGGGTCCGTTACACGGTATACTAAAATTGGTGATGAGGTCCCGGGATCATGGGTCTACACTAAGGCTTGTCCAAGCTTCAATTCCAGGACCGCGATACTGGTTCGTTCCACGTACACTACACTAGGGTTCGACGGGCCAAATCGAAGAGGTCCCTAGCCTCCGGAATAACGGTAGCTAGGAGCCCAGAGGGCCGGGTTTTAGGGCACTTATGTGTAACGTAGTACCTCCACTCAAAAACAAAAACACCACTAAATCTGTAACGTGCTGGGTACCTAGGTACTTACTTAAGCAAGTACTATGTATATATATACTTACCATAGTTGCTGTAGTGTAGGCCAGATAAAATGCAACCCGCGAAGGCTCTCTCATGTGAAAATAATAGACTTGCTCGGTCGCCAGTTCGGAGAGCGCCTCGCAAATCTCTTCTGGAAGGGGGAGGGGGGGTTCATTTTCGAGATTGGGGGCCATAATGTCATCCATACGGACTCCATCAATAATGACAGTGATGTGATAAGCAGGCGAGATAAGTGCTAACAGCTTAAACGACTTAAACGAGACGCATGGCCATTTTAGTGTGCCAGCGTCTTCCTGGTTAGTTAAGCGCATGTTACTATTTTCGGATTTAAGAAGTTGCACTGTAAATCAGCGTGCACTAATAACATTGAACCACCTATTAGTGGACCATAATTCAGCCCATCCCCCCTGTAATGGGCAGCAGACGGTCATGTACTACTATAGAGCTTCCCGTCTCCTCCATCCTTACTACAGACCAGGAGATTAAGTATGTACATAGTAAACTAACCTAGTGTATTTAGTAGGTACATGAAAAAGATGGGTGCATTCTCCAGATTCTATTTCTACACCGCACTAGACTCGCCTTGATGCGACGGATTACTGAGTACAGGCCTAGTCTAAGGTACCGTAGAGGAGGAAGTCATGGGACGGTCTCGCCCTATACCAAGGGTGTAGCTAGAGTCTCCAAGTCTGCCCGCGAGCCGGTTATCCGAGCCGGTTTGACCCGTGGGCAGAGCCTATAGGCGAAATAGTCAGCACGAATAGTTTTGCCATCAAAGAATACCGGAAGTGCGGTATTAGCTATCTCGCCGTTGTAAGTCACTCTCTGTCTCCTGGCGAAGAAGGTTTCTACAAATCTTATGTAAACCGAAAGGTCACAGCATTATCCCCATTTCCTCCTGCTGTGTGTGGCCTGACTTGGAAAGGCCTTGTGCATTTCCCCGCCACACAAATGGCAACCTTAGCGTCGCCTGTTGAGCAAGTAACCGACAGGGGTTCCAACCGTCGTACCAGTAACAAGTCCATGTGACGAGCTCACTCCCCAACGAACTAACTGTATAACAGCAGATGGGTGTGATATAACTAATATGCTCTTTAATTTCGTAATAAGCTACGTCTAGCAACTGGTATCAGGGCTTCCTAATCTGGCAGCTCAATGGCCAACCCAGCATTTCGCATTTCTCATAAGGGCGTTGTCTTTGTGTTCCGGATTCCTTACGTTACCATACGCTAGCTACATGTTAGCCGTACGATGCAAATCGCATCAAGGCGTACTCTTATGCAGTTCATTTAACAAGCCACAAACAAAAGGTATCATGTAATAATAGATAATGCCTTAAATTTTTTTCTCCCCAATCCCCTTGTACGTACAACTATGGACAGTCAAGTCTGTGACTCGAGAAGCGAAAGGTGGGGTATATGAATATCAATAGCCGCAAACCGCATCTACTCCCTTCACATCTGTCATCCGTATAACCATTCGCCCCGGTTCAAATGAACATGCCCCGTCAGTTAAGTCCACCCGCTCTTTACCAATAACGGTCATGGCCGTCTCAAGTGAAATCATCCTTTGCGCCAGTAATTGCTTTATCGCAGTGAAAGCAATATCCCGTAAACCCCCGTGACCGTAATAGTAGTGCAATCCAAAGAATCGAAGCTAGTAGTATTTATACATAGATACGCGCGCATGCTTATGAGTTGCGTCTTTGTTTACACTTGTCGTGCAGTAAGTGACCGTTTCGTGCCTGCCATATAATTAGTTTTCAAGACAGTATCCCGCATATCAAGTTATAAACCCACCGTAGTCCTCGTGAATTCAGCACCGCAGTTGGGGCAGCTAGCCTTAGCTGCTTGTCCGGATTTTTCTCGTTGGTGTCGCAGGAGGTTGCTGAAAGTGGAAAATTGTCTCCCGTTGCATCCATGCTCCCAACATTGAGGCTTAGGTCTGCTCTGCACAACCCGAACATGTCCAGCATCCGCCCCCGATGGATTACCTGAAGGCAGAACTGGTGGCTGGACAGAATACATCATCCCAGACTCGGACATGGAAGAAGCCCGGCTACTACACCACCGAATTAGAACATATCCCATTAGCTGGAAGAAAATATGATTTACCTGTACTGAGAAGAAAGACTGTGGTGTGAAGGTGGCGGTGGATACCCGGCCTGGTAATTCATACCCATATAGTCGTTAGAAGGCCTTCCCCAAAATGTTAGCATCACCACTTCTATGCTAGATACGAAAATAACCTACAAAGGTGAATAATGAGGAGAAAACATTTGAGAGCTTCCGTGGTCTGGCAAAGGAGATGTTGAATACGACGGCATGTAAGATGGCCCGACGGTCGTTACGGGTTCTGCAAGAAGCGATATCTGAGATGGCGCAGTTGTATATATCGGCATAGGTGAGGCAGACGAAAATTCGTGCATTGTCACGGGCGGAGACTGCGCTGCCGGGGGATATGAGTGGTTACTCATGCCACGACGAACTCTAGCAGATGTTTTTGAGTCCCTTCTCGCTTGGTCACGTTGCCGTTTTAGTTCGCGCTGTTCTGGCGTCAAGATAGGTCGAGGCGGGCTTGATGTTAAAGACCTAGAGCCACTTGGAGGGGGCGTTAGGCTACTAATATCCGATCCGTGACCAACACTAGATATGTCATGAGACAGTATTTCGGGGCTCGATTCGAGACCAGGAAGACCAGGAAGACCTAACGGGAAATTTGCATGAGTACTAATCTTATGCTAGAATTTCATGGGGGTTGCGTACTATGCCATGCGTAATTTGAGCGTGGGACACCCATCTCCATTCTAGGATCAAAAGAAACGGCGACAGCACTACGCATGTCCTGGTTAGCCTAGAGACGCCACCTTTCAGGTCGAGTTGACTAACCTCATGGTCGGTCTCCCTATTGAAGGCGGAATAGATCTAGGAAATTCTCGGCTTCCCTCCTCTTGCTGAAATGACGAAATGTCTTGAGCCTGTATTCGATTGCCACTCAACCCAATACCAAGATCACCACGATTATGTCCCAAGATAGATGAGTTCAAGCCTAGAGTAACAGAATGACTTGCGGCGTCCTGGGAGTAGGGCGTAGTCTGAGATTGTAAGTTGATCTTGCGTGATGGTATTTCCTGGTCGTAGTAAATGTGAGACTGGCTTGGCGAATTGATAGGACGTATGAGTGGTCTTTCTACCACCGAGTCTGCACGAGTAATATCTGATCTGGGCGGAAGTGAGTTAGAGCGCTCAACGTGTGCAGACCGAAAGGGATCCATTGTGAAGTAGGGACGAGAAAATCGAGAGAAAATCGAGGCAAACGTACGATTACTCTGAGTTGGCCGTGCAAGTCGCTGTCGTGATTATAGAGGTAAAGGTCAACTAGGTAAGTCGTGATATATATGATGAAGGCAAGTACAGACAGCTCCCAAAACCGAAGCTTCGTCCGATGAGGATATATGAACTCGAGCGATCTAGAAAGGTACGTTTCAAGCCTATGTTTGGCACCAAACAAGGTATGGACTTATGATGTCTCTCAGCCTCAACTTAAACAGCTGTAAGCCGTCAAGGCCTGGGGAAGCTGACTTTTAAGTATGTTACCAGTATTGGGGCAGTGTGTACAATGGTGGAGTTATCGACCCTCCGTCGAGTGGTGCATGGGGGGGTGAGGAGCGCGCCGCCTGTGCCCTGCTCTTTTAGAAACAAGTGACAAGAAGTACCTACATACACTCACCCCAGTCGATGCCCTCGCTTTAGAGGTGTGGGTACGAGACGAGGTAGGTACATACTCGGTTGAGAGTCAAGAGGTAAGTATACGCAGGTAGGGGTCGTGTAAGCAGTAGGGGTGTGATGGGTGGCACCAAGTTTACACTACTGCGCAACTATCTTCTAGCTGTCTTGTGCTAGGCCAAGTAAGTAAGTGGTGGTGACATGTTCTTGGTCGAGTTACGCGACACCCAAGTGAGGAAGAGATTCTCAACCATCATGAGAGCGGCAGACTAGGAGCCGGCCATGTTATGCCTCCCTCTTGTGGCAGAACGAGACGATACGGTGGTGAGTAAAGCGTCTGACGAGCCAACGCGCCTAGGCAATGTGTACACTTTGCTGACATGCTGTCAACGACTGTTGATACAGACCATGGTATGGTAGCTACTTCAGACGATTAAGAATAGTACTAAATCGTCTAGGTAGTGTACCAAGACGAGGAAACAAAGTTACACAGTAAAAATACCTCGTCTGTCATGCTGTACGTATAGACTAGGGGGGGCTAACCTGGTCTGTTTAACAAGACCTTTATGAAGCTGCAGGTTGTTGTCCACATCAGGCTGGGTGGGTATCTAGTGTAAACATCTACTCAAACCCAGAGACAAGGGACTTGGTACTAGCAGTGGCCGGCAAGGGGTCCCTCGCATTCTCGCCCTGGGGGGTATGCGAATCCGAATCGGCTTCTGTACTTCAGATATTGATGATGCAGTAGTAGTAGTGTGGTGAGAGTTGTGCAACAAGACAGGCGAAAAAGGGGGTGGGGGAAAGACACAGTACCTACATTTGTACATCACCACACCCACCACATACATATGTGCCTAGTGTAGTACGGTACCAGTGGACTAGGGGTTTATTTGTGAAATGAGCTAACCACAAACGGATAGTGGCTCACTGAAGTGCTTGGCAGCTGGTACAGTCCATCTTGTACTTAGGTTGTACTCCGTACCGCAGTAGACAATGGAGGTATGTGGGGCATGTCGGTTGTCAGCCATGTGAGGCAGTCCTTTCTCAAGTACATCTCTCTATATGTAGCATCAATACATATATAGTTATATGGCAGAACCGTAGGTATTTGAACCACGCTTCCACCCGAAGGTGACAAGGGATTTTTTTTTTTTCTTACGGTGGTTTCTATAAGCCGATCAAATGAAAAAAAAAAATTAAATTGCCTTAGCACTACTACGTTACAGACAGCCTGGATTCCCTGAAGTTGCCATGGACTCGCCTCAAACACATGCTAGTAAAGGAGCTACAACAGCTTAGATCTGTGACGTAGAGCCACAGCCATGCATATCTAGATGATTTATATCGAGACCTAAGCAGAACGCTTCATAGAAGTCTAATGCCACCAACCCCGGGGGTACTATTTACGGTATCATAATAGTATGGTTAAGCAAATGACTTTGAAATGTGCCGCAACCAGGAATGGAGACGGAAACGAAAAGCCTCCTTAACTCCATAGTCGGCTAATTGATAGCACGTTTCCATAGCTTACCTTTCTAATTTCTTTCTTATTATATACGCTTCAGAGTGGCTTTCCGTGGTTATATCGGTAAAAAAAGAATTATAAAGTGGTGATGTTTTTATTAACAAGCTTACTAAGACGACAAATCTACTACTATATGTAGACAAACAACATTGCTACTTTAAATAGTTGTTTTCAGCAGGTTTTGTTTAATCCTCAGCAGTCTAATAAGAATAACCAAACTTCTTAAGTGTAAACGTGTCTCTCGAGATAAACTTGAGAGGGGAAATACAAGCAAGACAGGCGTAGTTGTGATGTACGTCTGTTAGCTTAGCACAGATGATTAGCAAGGCGTAGTGTGAGGAGCAGGCACTTTCGCCTGAAATAACTACTATGTAATAATCATAACAATATAACCATTCAAGGGCTGAGCCGACGGGCAGCTGACTCAGCGACCATGAAAAGAAGTCAAGCTGTTGCAGCGCTTCTCTCGGAACAAGCGCTGGCGTCTAATTAATCGCCTCCTTATTCTTTCTCTCTCCAAGCTGCATACAGGTCCGAAATATTAGTGCTATCGTGAGAATCTAAAACATGCCAAATGAAGCGTTTCAATATGCAACTAGGCTTAGCTAGTCTTAGTAATTGTTAAGGAAGGTTACTACTATATGTAGATTGGCCCGTAGTAAGTACTATTGACGTGCGCCTACGTTAGCTGTTTAGTGTATATTCCTTACCAATTACTCTTAGTTTGGCTCTATATTTCTATCGTGCCAACTCTAGAGTACTTGACGGGGTCTTCCCCTCAACTTCAAGCTTAATCTTCATTTGAAAGATGCAGTGTGCAGCGATGCGGGGAGATGTTCACTATGATCACATGTGGCCCATACAATAGCCTTTTTTCTCTTTCTTTCTTTGGATATATCGTCTTGGAGATCATAGAAAGAATATGCTTACCTAAGTACCTTGCCTATTCTAAGTCTTAATTTTACTTTGCAATGAAACCTAACAACTAGCAAGCCGTAGCATTTTGTCTTGAGGCAGTTGTTGTCGCAAAATAAAATAAACTTTGATCGATTCTCGTGAGCCATCAGGCTTACTTCTCCCGCGCCGCCACCTTTCCGGACGCGAGAACGCCTAACTTGATGCAACCCCACAGTATCTGACGTTGATGGCTCGAAAAAGAGGCGTACGGCTAGTTTATGCCCCCTAATAAGGCAGCAAGTGGGCGGGCGCTGTTTTGTCAGAACACTGCCGCCAACCGCCAGAATGGCCGTTGTTAAAGTCGACCCAACAGCTTCTGCACAGTATGATATGACATTCAGATACACGTTACAACACCTAATGTACACTACGACTATATATGTACAAGATCTAACCCCAGGCCCACTTGTCACAGAGTTTCAGTACTGAGATTCGGCTTCTATTTTAAGATACAGCATCATCACGCAAGATAGAACACCTAGGTAATGTTCATTATAGTCCTCTAGAGCTACAGTAGTGTGTACATTCAAGGCCATTTTTAGCGGGTGAAAACGGAGGAAATGTCGTTGAGCTAGTGTAATTGACAGATATAGCGTATAGTTGAGATGGCGTAGTGAGTGTAGGTTAATTAAGCAGCTAAAACCTCTGACACGGAAAGATATCAGCATGTGTTCCACACGGCCGGACGCCAGCTAGAGCATTCCGTCATCCTGCTCTATCAGTCTATCAGTCTATCAGTCTATCGGTCTATCGGTCTATCGGTCTATCGGTCTGTCAGGGTGCCGTCAGTTAGTCCTGCATACCTGTCCTACATGAATAGGTTGCGCCATTCGGCAATTCTATTGATATGATTCAATGCCTACTACTTGATATGTATGCTAGTCTGGTACATACTTGGGTTATTCTATTGTAATATAGACCAACCTCCAGCGTATACCACATGCGCGAGACATCGTACGTGTACACTACGAGTATGGTGATAAGTGTGGTGTATACTACGGCCGCTGTTACTAGTACATTACATAGTACGGAGTAGTACCGTTACTAATTCTCACGGGACCGAAGGAGTAGCGTCGACTACTAGCACGCTCGTTTACGTTTCCGTTTAGCGTTTACCTGCCTCTTGGGTCCAAAAGCGAGATGTGTCTTTTGATCTAACCACCATCTACACGACTAGCAGCGTGCGAGTATTCCACACTCCCCAACTAAGCCAACTATATAGGTGGGTTTATGGGCTTTCTCCACAAGCTCAGTGATGATCTCTACAGGAAACGGACAAGCACGCTGCTACCCTTGGCGCCATGACGAATCTAATTTTACTACTGTGCAGTGGGAGAGTGTCAGTAGGTGTGATTGCGAATGGGGTTGACGGCCAATTAGGTATCCCCTGCCAGACTAGGAAGCGTGCTAGTGGTGTAGAGTACAGAACAAGTACCGTACTTGGGCAAGGAGGATACATCATCATCTCTAGTCTCAATGCGGAAGGCGTGTTTAGCTCCAATCCCCACTAAATACCCAACCCAGGTAGACTCAATCACCTAATAATAGCAAAGCATACTTTAAGTACATGTAGTGTACCAGGCCAGTTTCTACAGTACATACCTGGGTAGTGTACCTGCTATAGTACATAGTATGTAAATAATATTAGTACTACTATGCACGTCGAGCAATAACAACAGTCTTTGGATTCGTAGTGTAAAGAATTGAGCAGACGTCGATCAAATCCATCTTGTTGAAGTGTGTAATGTTGCTCAATTAATTACAATTAGTGTACAGGATAACAACATAATACCGAGCATGCGACTTACATTCCCTCTCGACAAAGCCATATATGTCGTGACTGTTCTGCTAACAAGTCGGGATTGGACAATTTATCGCGCAAGCGAGACTGGACAAGGTATTCTGGAAGACCTCTAGAAGCTATCTAGAAGCTCTCTAGAAGCCTCGTGGTACTATGCGTGAGCAGTTCATCGTGCACCAGTCAGGGTCCAGTTCTGGACGCCAGAGCAGTGAAGACACCAGTGACCAAAGCGTCAGCGAAGGAGAAGAGCGGATGGTCGCCAGATTCTTGGTCCACTAACGCACCAATGCAACTTGGACCATGCGATGCACGTGTGCACTACAGTATACACGTGCTTGTGGACTGGCAGTTGGAACCTATTCCCCTGCAGACCATATGGCAACAAGCCAGTGACCGACCACGGACTCGCAGCAGTGGGTCGCAGAGAACCGACAACCTGCAGGACAGATCTATGAATGGGTACAGATAGAGACTCCTGCATATCCAATTATGCGGACCCATGAGCATGAAACACTGCGTATGCCAACGCTGGTTTATCACAGACGGCAATGCCGTGAGGAGACGAGTGCGGGGTGTTAGATGATGTAGCATTGCGACTGGAGACTACCTTATCCATAGTATCTGACCTACTATAGTCTAGGTACTACGGGAAGCAGTGTACGGTACTTGTATATAATGTGTATGCTATAATAAGCCTCTCAATGGATGTGATATGCACGTATGTATGCTGTAGTGTATCCATGGGCCGTCCACAATCCATATCATTAGATTGCCATTTGAAGAACAATGTATGCTACTAGTGAGATAACCATAATTCTAACCAATTCCATGGGATTAACCCAACATCCAGCCAGTTGGTTTAGGAGAGTGGGAACTTGTCGTGTAGCTCGAGCCAGCCTGGTACCATCGCGTCAGTGTACACCATTTGATCTGTGGTATCCTTAGTATCTATCATCCCATGTCTGCGGAACGGTAGTGTACGTCGTATGTTATGATATCTTTCTTTACACAGTACATTACATGGCACTGCTATGCTTGGCCCAGACAAGTACCGTAGTGTGCAGGAGCAAATCATCCTGCCGACTTGAAAATGGAATTCTTAAATGTGCGCCCCATCTTACGGGCTCTCCTCTCTCCAACACCCGCACTCTCTCTCGTTTCATTTCATTTTCTGCATGTTCGGGGCGAACGGCACAGGCACAGCCTTACCCTGTCAGGCAGTTGACACAACTCCAAGCCATGCGGCCACAATGCTCTAAGGTTAGTGTATGTAGTGTTCCCGCGCTTCTAGCTATGTACCACGCCATAGAGTAGTCCGTCGAACTACTGCAAATATAAAAGTACACGTAGTGTAGTGTAATGGTAATTGGAAGCATTCATGTTAGTGCGGTATTCTATGTTCAACGGACATCACCGTCGAACTAGTTACTTAGCACAGAATCGTCTCGTCTCCTTCGCATCAAGATCTAACCTACATACTCTTAAACCGCCTAGCAACAGGCGCTGACGACGGGCTTGACAAGTAGTTACAGTAGTTAGCGCACATTATAACGCAGTAGCGTCTTCTTTTTCCAAATCTGCGAACGGTGTTTCTAGCCGAGGTTGCTTATGTTTGACATTATTTATCACGCATTTAGCTCGAGTCATCTCAAGTTGAAATGAAATTTCGTGTAGTGCAAGATGCTATGCTACTACACTACGACATACCATGACTCCCAGGAAGAAAAGAATGTTGCCCGGGAATAAATCGCGTGACTAGGTATTCCCGAAGGACCCTTGTACACCATGCCAATTCGGCCGGATTCGCTCCGGTCGGTCAGCAAGTACATCCAATGTCTAATCTGCGGTGTAAGTAACACGCTCTGTTCTAGTGGTCATAACAGCTCGTGTAGCAGCCTGGTGAGGCAAATCATCGAGCCGGCCACCAAGCGGAGGATACCTGTTGGGTATCTCTCGAGCTCGTATCATAGGCCTTTTCTTTTACCCAAAACAATCTGCTGGGCACTTACTTAGTCCCTAGTAACGCGCATCTCATAGCGTCTGACCTAGTGCCATCAATTTACCGCAAAGTGCAGGAAGACGATTTCAATATTCAATACCTATGCCGGCGCACTAAATTTGTCACCGCGAAATCAGACTACCAAATTATTGGAGGAGGCGTTGCTGCACCATACAGTAGTTGCTCGAGATCTGACGGGTTGCCGACGATATGCATGCAGCCGCAATTTGATCTTGTTACTTGTCATCTGCACCATATTACACACGGCACGAATACCTATCTCTTATTTGCCAGGGGACACTTGTACGACAACAACAATAACATCTACACCATAGTATCACTCCACCACACTACACGTAGGGGTGTATTATATGAAGCTCACAAGATGCCGCCTCCGCTCGGCTAGAGACAAAAGTACTGCATACAATGCTGTACGAACATAATCGACCCTGGCCATGAGCCGTTTCTTGGTTGTTTTACGCGTGGTTACGGCACAGCAAGCGCGTGTCGTGAAGTAACCACTCAATTGTGTCTGTGTCACGCATTCGGGACATGGCGAGTGTGTTCTCTCTCTCTCACTTGCATATGTAGTCCTGCATATGACCCATGACTGCCACACTGCAATTGGTCCGGGCTACTCTCTTCTTCCGTAACTCTGCAGCAAATCGATGTCCTAAGCAGGTTTCACGACGACGGAAGGTTGGGATTGGTACGTTCGCGGTTGGATAGGGGACTTTGGGGAACTAGGTGAATGGTCAATTAGACGCTGATGCTTGTCCGACGGTCCTTGTCGGAGCTTGACCATGAACTCCCCTCCCCTCACGTTCGCAGGTGTAAAATTGATATGCACACCGACTCGACCTACACTCAAAACACGAAACTTGCCGCGTATACAGCATTATATTGGCGGGGAACCAGGCCTTCAAAGTTCTAGCACCCATTGCCAGGCATCATCGTCGCACAGATCAAAACAGTCATTAGACAGTTATGGGGAAGACCAGTGAGCTTACAAGTCATTACGGAAGCGTACCATCACAACACCATTTCGAAAGCAAGGCTTCACCATTATGCCGCTTTTCTTGCTATGCCTCATCGGGTACTCCAAGCCGTGAAGGCGGACGACTGCACAATCAATTGCCGTTACAAGACTGGTCTAGGACATACCATAGGAATATCAATAAGAGCACTTTCGAACCCTTGAAGATAGTATCTAATATGTGAATTAGTCGTCTAGCCTTTTCTTAACGAGCTTTCTTATCATTGCGCTGTAATGCTGTCACTAGTGTGTAATGATGGCAGATTCTTCACCAAGGGTGCGCCTAGACCAGGGTCGCCTTACCGGAAGCAAGTCAACCGTCGCCCTGTTTCAGTGCTCTGATAAAGGCGTTAGCAATACATGAAGCTGAATGGCCCGAGGCTCAAGAACCCTGTCTTCCCAAAGATCTCCACTAGGCCTTCCATTGGCTCCGTGGGTTGTTTCTCCGCAAAAGTTGCGGTTGCATGCGCATTTCGCATGCTGCTCTGACACCTCCATCAACTAAGTGCGCGCAACTATTCGCTGCTGTCATCACTGTGTTGTAGTCGGTTCGTCAATCAACATTGCGTCACAATACACTGTATTTAGACCCCCCCATGACTCCAAGTATCCGATCACATTCGCAAAGCGAACTGGTCATATCGAGTCATATTTGCGAACGAACCGTCATGAAAACCAGATTCAAGGCTTCAGGGTTCTGATGCTATTGATAGCACAGGATCCACAAAAAAATATCTCTCGATGATTCGTGCCATCTGGCCAGCTGAACAAAACGAGGCACGGCTATTGGCGATCATCAAATCGATGGGGTTTCCCGTCATCTGATGTAACCGCGCCGCAGTGAAGCTGTACCATATTGGGTATACGGATACAACGCTACTGCGCTATTGTTGAGAAAATAGGCGGTCGTTGTTGATTAGGTTATTCTTATGTCCGCAAATAACAACTTCTGAAACATGGCGTGTCTACTTATAGTGCACGGTAGTCCCGCCACTCGACCACCATGGTGGGGTGTAGGCGAGACAGGCTTGGCTAGTAAAACAGGCCACCTCTGCCGTCATCTTTTCGTTTTCTCCATGTCTGGCTCGACCTTGGGAACCATGTAACGCTAGGCGTTGGTAGGGGACGTAATTGGATAGATCACCCCAGCACCTTCACCTTATTGCTCCTCGATGTCGATCGTCCGCTCTAAGCGAATCCAGGTCGGATCAAGCGCCACCTACCCCAGCCTACCTTATTTCGCGTTCGGATTATTTCAGGCAGAAGCTACCTAATCAGAGGTGCACCAATGAGACCGTCACTGCGTAAGCTCGCAGAAATAATATTGAGTACACTATATTACCATCAGCTTCATTATCCAAATCACTGTCAAGACACAGTAGGCTCACGTTATGTCTTATCTAGTGTAACGACTAGTTCCAATAACCAACGTAAGATGTTAGATATTAGGTATTAGGTATTAGGTATTCCATATATTCCATATTCGGCATGACGTACCTCAACTAGAAATCTTCAAAGTCGAATGACTGCCAAGTCTAGTCGTACTTGCACCGTTTAGGCCATTTTAGCCGATAATGGACACTAGCCTGTTGATCGGGCCAGTATCGAGTGCTTGCTCATACGATCTAACTCTGCAGCAATTTTCCACTTGAAAGAGTCGGCCGGCTCGGTGAGGTATGCCACATTTCACATACTACACACCGAGAGAGCCAGACTATCTAGGCATTCGTAGCGAGGTGGCTAACCACTAGGCCCGGGTCCTTCGGTACTCTTTTTGCCCGCGGACCAGGACGAGCGGACTATGACCTGATTGGGAACTGCCCGTGTTACCTATCGAGGACGATGCTCTCACATTGTTGCACTACATAATAAAGCCGTGCATAAATATTCATATACATGGGCAGATGCTAGTACATCAAGATACGGGGGTTTGGTATAAATGAACATCGTCGCCATTACGCATAACCAGATCCCTCCCACCTTATCCCAGACAGTCTAATTGAAAGGTAGTACTAGCTCATAAGGTTTCCCTTGATATCAAGACAGCCTCCTCGTTACAACTCTATTGGACAACTTATAACTAGCTCACTTGACGTAGTACACTCCTTCTACACATAAATATCAGTAACCCGCGCAACTGGTCTGTCGCATGAAATGGTCAAATCGCGCTTTCCACCGTTCCAGAGGACTAGTCATAGACTTCTATTTCATCGGCCGAAATGTCATTACCGCTATCAGGATAGCGAGTTTCTAGTTAATTGAGGTGTGACGACTACAATTCGCGAATGTAGCCAATTAAATCTATAAATTAAATATGCAGCCATGGAGTCCTTGCGGATGTGAGTTCTCTATTGCCACCTTACACACTATCACTCGCCACTCGCAAGAGTAATGCGCGGTATCACTCGCATTTGATTGCCCTCTCCCATAATCAATTGCCACAAGCCTGTGGTTACATCTACAAGCCAGCAAACAGATGGGGGCCCGACGATGCCGTCTACAACTTTTAGCAGGGGCATAGTTGGCGAGATAGATTTGGGGGCAGAAAAACATCTCACCACAGGGTGATATAACCGAATCATAGCTATAGACTTTTCCAGAATCCTCCAGGTACTGCCCCCAAAGGATACGGTCATAGATTTGAGCACGAATACGGATCACTTCTTTATTTTCGAGCAAATACTAGGCTACCTCTATCCCCGAATAAAATCCTTTCCATTTTTAACGTTTTCAGTGCCAAGCCAGGCAACTCATAAGTGTGAGGGATGGCGTGGTAGTACACGTAGTTAGCAAGGAACGTACGACTAACGCGCGCGAACTTCTCGTCACGGGCTTACATGTCGGACCACTACCCAAAAACAAGCAGCTTTAGTTACGAAGCTTGAGGCATGTGAGCATCAACTGTAACTGTGGAGGAGATGTTGACACTCCTCTACCCATCCTGTCATTGCTAGAGTGAGTCTATTACAATTCTATTCTTGTCCGTTGAGCATCACCTGCTGAGGTCCTTACATAGCTATTTGCTGTATTTGCCTAACTAGTCCCTAAAGTACAATAAGTGCTCTGCATGCGTTATGCACACGAGAGGCGGCGACGCAGGGGCAAATTTCCGGTTGGATATACTCCCCAGTATACTGTAGTCCTGCGGCGTTGACGTTACAACGCAACTGCAATCAACATCGTGGAGCATACCACGAGCTACCCAGAAAATTACAAACATATGCGAGTAGGCCTGCCCTATACCCATGTGTGACTAGGACTCTAATCCGCCTTTTTATGACATCGAGGCCTTCTCAGGGGACCCACGAGCAAGAGACTTCTCTCATGTACTCTCGAAGTATCTTCACAGTTTCCATAGGTCTAGATCGAGCATTCGGTTCTGTGCCAGTGCGGAGTTGACGTAGTATTAGCCTCACAGCTCGATCTTCGCTGCCATAATTTAGAGCTTCCCGAGACAAACGCCACACTACGTACTGTGCCAAAACTCTCGTAACGGCCCGTCATGGCTATTACTAGTTGATTCAGTCCCGGGCTCGGGAACTCGAAATCCAAACCAACCGCGGTTATTTGTTTCCGCCTAGCTCGCTCGCCACGAGGGGTCTGAGTAGTATTGGTCCGAAACCTCATAGTACAAAGGGGGTAGGGACATTATTGGTATTGTCGAGACAACATGTAGCTTATCTAGTTAGTTACCATTCAATTCGGCAACCCTCATGGTGAAAGACGTGAGATAGCAGGCGGCGCGGGGGACTCAACATCTAGAAGATACATGTAGGTCTATAATAGTATCAACGCTTTTCCGCCTGGCTTCGGTCCATCTGGAATATCTATACCCTACATAAGAAGGTACTTCACTGGCGATATTCGTCTACAGTTACAGCTTTATCGACGGACGCAAAATATGACGGGCTCGAGTAAATTCAAGGCATTTTCCGTCGATCTTGATACTCTCCGCCTCCCCCGCCGGGCGCAGTACATCGAGGTGATACAGTCTACGATCCCTCGAAGGAGAATCAAGAATATTCGGTTTTAATAGAAGAAAAGTCCATGCAGTAGGTTAATTTAGACGAGCTAGCCTGGGCCGATCACCTTCCTAGCCGATCCCGGACAGTACCCGGATCTATAGACGTACCTACCTACGCATACTAGAGACAAATAACGTTAGAAGAGAGTAGTAAGCGTTGGTATAGTGAGAATGATATGCAACATACGTACTGCACATACGACACTGCCACAATATGGTACAATGTAAGGAGAAAACAAACAATGGCATTCTCCACAGACTCTTATGTCTGCGTGCGGCGTAGTAGATAAAGACCCAGTACTAATCGCAGTTCATGATAGATGGCCAGTCCCAGGTTGTATTGTGTGAAATAAAGAGAGAGGGCCCTCTGGGACCCCTGCCAAGTTCTAAGTATAGAACTTGATATGGCAAGGCAACGTGGAGAGGGACAGTGACCGGAAATGGTCTTGCATCAACGCAACGATGCAATCTGGTGTGCATTGGACAATATCCAAAGACGGCCCTTCTCTCTCTCTCTCTCTCTCTCTCTCTCTCTCTCTCTCTCTCTCTCTCTCTCTCTCTCTCTTCAACTGTTCGCTTGCTCCTGATCCTATAGCGATGAATCAAAGTTATGCAACAGGGCAGTGTCCTGTGGCTTCAACAACTAGGTCAGCAGAAATACAACTAAAACGACTAACCGGCTGACTAACCCGTGAGATAAAGTGGATTCTATCTTAACCACAACGATACATGCATTTTCATCAATTCCGACACGCCACTGTAAAAACTATGATGCCAAGTGTCATCTCGATAAAATAAACCCCCTTGCTATTCGCCTACGCGCTCGCAAGGTACGCCGTTAGTGTACAACACTTTCTTTTTCCTCGCTCCCCTTTCTGCCTTTGCTTGTCCCGGCCATCCCACGCTTTGCCATGTGGGTACAGGGATATTAATCCTTCAAGCCTGATACAGTGTCTGTACGTACCCGTTGCCACTGGTCTGTGATAGGTCATTCAATTATGTGCTGCGACGTAAAGGGTGGGTGTGGTTGCATTGACAAGGACGTCTGCCTCTATATAGCTACCATGCACTAACCAGCATTACGCCTAAATGCCCTAATCATCTGAGGAACTTAGTTCTAGGCAAGGTTGATATGTAGGTACCTAGTGTGGTGGTGGTGCCTGCGTTGCATCGCGCATTATTAACAAGTCCTTACTCGCTACGGAGATCGCTCTAACGGCAAACAATGACGGTGGCGTTTCTTTATCAGCATGACGGGGGTTTAAGGACAGAGACGGGACAGGTCCGCTGTTATACTTGCGTAGAAAATCACGCCTAGGTAACCAAGAGGCGGGGAGGGATAGCTGCACTTCCCCATAGCAGCGGACACCATGTCCCGATCTGTCCAGGTTGCCCGCCCGACTATCCATCCAGGTATTCAGTTCCCGTAGGCCTGCAGTATGGTTTCAAGAGTCGCGATAACGCCGATTCAGTATGTCTCTATCTCAGGCGTCTGCTTCAAAGTAATACCCGCGCGGGCGTGTGCGACTAGTTATCAGCTGCTACCGCGTGATCCGAAATTTGATCTTTGTTTATGTCGCACAAATTGGTCCTAGACATTTATCGCCTGCCTTCGTGATACATGAAAACGGCGCAGGTAATTAATTACAGGGAGTATTTACTAGGCGTTCTAGGCTCTACCATTGGTTTACTACACATCTCGAAGCGCGGATTTCCATGGGGAAGCCTCTCCGGCTTCGGGACGCACTGG
The DNA here is from genome assembly GCA_037356035.1 of Xylaria sp. Z50. Classification (NCBI taxonomy): domain Eukaryota; kingdom Fungi; phylum Ascomycota; class Sordariomycetes; order Xylariales; family Xylariaceae; genus Xylaria; species Xylaria sp. Z50. The sequence goes on from JBAWJU010000007.1 coordinate 129,757, forward strand.
TTATAGCTTATATACCCGAGCACTCGATCCGAAGGTCGGCGACAAGATAGGCACCGAGGAGGCGTTCTGTACCTGAGGGGAAGAGCTAGACTAGGCAGCGGCCCAGCTGAGGTGACACTCGGTCAGGTGATGAAACAAATAAGAAGCTCACCGGTTGCTACGTCACAGCAAGCTTTCGCAAGCCAGACACTATTTCAGATACTGTTTTCTTTTGATCGGATGTTGCCTTACTAGATCGATATCTAAGGCTTGGCCTACGATTTAGACCACACGGCAATGGCTTCAATCTGCCCCCTCGTTCTATCGGAACATCTATCTGATTAACTACCCTGTTTGCAGTGTAGATCAGATTTGTAGTGAACAAGAATAGAAACACACAATATTTGAAACAAGGCTGTGCGACATGTGTATATGCCGAGCAATGACGCCCCCCCAGTTGGGCAGGTGACAAGCACAACTCACCTCACCTCGCCTTGCCACAGGATCTCAAATTAACCACATAGCACATTTCCTGTTCCCGTGCCTAACCACCGATCCCGCCTAAAATATGCCAGATCATGCTCCTCACTCCACGCAGGGTCACCTCGGCTGTACGAACTGTTAGGGATCACGGAGTGCGCAATCGCATCCGCATACCGTGACTATACATAGTGTACTTACTTATAGGGTAGGTTCACGCATTCTGCATGAGACTAAAACACACGCGAGCGGCCCAGACGTCACGACACGACCTATTTACAGAAATTGTTTCTTGTTTCATGTTTCTTGTTACATCGTCACTATAGCGAGAGCGACAATATGTGCACTAGGTATTGGGGAAAACGCTGCATACAACCAACCAACCTCATTGATCTTCCCACACCCCGCTCCACTAAACGGCGCCTGCTCGTCTAGATTTACCCTATACGACAATAGGACGGCGTAGCGATTAGCGAGCGGTGGGCCCGAGCTCCAAGGGCGGAAGTCGGTTTCTGAAACGAAGGCACCGCCTGGTGTTAAGCTCGTAGCCAAGTGTGGCGAAGGAGGCGCCGACGAAGAACGTATTCGCCTACACATCTGCCTCATCAGACATACTGGCGTTCGCGTGGCGCCGCTTTGGAATCAATCGATGGAAGGTCGCGAGAGTAAGGGGGAGTTAGGATAGGTACAGCAATAGAAACAACACTAGAACAAAGATGGGTCTGCTCTATCCCCTACATCGACTTACCAACTGTTTCCTGATCAGATACGAACTTGTTTTTTGAGACAGTAGCCTGCAATTGTGGTGCTTGGTATCCAACATCTATTCTAGTCATGACACTAAGTATTGTCGCCCCGTGTTTCTGCAGGTTTCGCTATGTCTGAACCCACTACCAGCAGATGTATTCTTGCAGCTCAAAGTAGATGTTCTGTCACAATCTCCATACTCCTGTTTGAGACTTACTCTGCACACCCTAGGAGGGATACACTGCGGCGATTAGGATGGGATAACGCCAATTTCTGTTTCTGAGACTTAGGACTAACGTTTCTCATGAAAGAGGATTAGATGGTATGTCACTGTACATCTAGGGCTTCAGTGTTGGTATCGGTATGATAAATGGCATATGGATGCGTACGTGTTATGGTATCGTTATTTTTTTAAAAAAAACAGAGCTAGGTTTCGGTACAGCCTTCGTGCAGTATTCTAGCCAGGCGGCTATTGAGTACGAGCTATTGCCGTTAGTTTATTACAATATGGTGTCTTCTCGACGAATCTTATATTTAATATATTCCTCCCGTACCGTTGTCAATACAAACGGGATAGTGATAGGGGCGTACCGTTACTCGTCCTATCTCTGTGTGTTGCCGCCTTGTCATTCTAATAACTATGCACTTCTAGACTTGACGGTTGAAAGCGTCACTGTTATTCAGTGTTCCATCTGCGTTGAAGTGTCAGTTATGGATACTAGATAAGTCGAAGCCTTGCTCTATATAAACTAAAATTTTACATTCTGCCGGTGTAAAAAATTAAGATGATAGTTATTTACTGTACGCTTGCGGAATAGTAACGAGATATCTAAACAAGATTACGAGTACCCTGTGGAAACATTAGAGTACTGCTTTCCATATACTATCTCATAAACCATGATAATTCGAACGAGGTACCAGCGACAGAATCTACTCATATAAGTTCAGATACTCCCTTAGCAACTTTTCTAAATGTCCTATCCGTCCATTAAGTCTCGGCGAGACTTACCTAGGTAGGAATTAGCAAGAGGAATTTCCACTAAATATCACTGATATGTAGTAAAGGTGAAATTAGGTGGTCATCTTACGTAGGCAAACGAAGGTTGTTGTCGTCAAAAAAAGACTGAAGGCATTTTGATCCTAAATTCAGGCTTGCAGAAATAACAAGTCAAAGAGACCCTGTGAATAGAGAGGAAGGTCTCAAATTTCCTCCTCTCTTTTTTTAGACGATGTACCCCCTATCATAATTTGCTTTCAATTCTGCTACTGTGACCCCTTTAGTTCGAAACGTGTTTAGAAACTTTCGAGGGGGAGTTAGCTGGAGACGGACACCATAATTTCACTGACCTGAAGATACCAGTAATATATGGATATAATGTTCTCATAGTTTGATAAAGGGAGTTTGGGAGAAAAAACGAGAAATTCTAGGTGAGATTCGATGAAGCTGCACCGCAGAACTTGATGCCTAATTTCAAGCGGTCTGTAGCTTAAGATTAGTCATTGCGGAAAGCTATAGGTATTTATATATCAGGGCCGCAAGTACTTAACCATCTGAGCTCAAATGGTGTCGTAACTTATTATTTAGCAATCAATATGTCCCGTCGGCTCATAGCCTGGTATATACCTCGACAACATCTAGCCTCATTCCAATATAAGTATTCGTTCTACCATATGCTCAAGATAAAAAGCTAGCGTGTTTTTTTCAGAATATTAACCTGCGAATATTGTATCCTTTATTTGTATGGCCTTCCGATGCCGCGTCGCCTTGGAATAGGCAGAACAAATACTAGAACGGAGCGCGACTATTTTGCTCTTCTTTAGGATTCTAGCACTAGACAGATAGTTCTCGCAAGGATTTCCCATCAGAACTCACTCATGCCTTTGGTATATGAGTCACCAGAGGTGGAATTTGATGAGAATCTTCATAGTATATGATGGTACGTTACGAGATGTATTTGACAATATGTTGTGTCTTCATGTTAAATCGTCATGGGAAGTTTAGATCCAACCCCACAGTCTTCATTCACTAATCAGACAAACCGGCTTTGTACTCTCTGCCTTGCGTCCTAGGCCTTTATACGATTGTATTTGAACGTTCTCGTTAGTCATATTATCCGGCTGCTGATTATTAAAGCGGCTTCCTAGCAATAGTTACCGTGGTGAAATTCCGGACTACGGCTCCGGTGGATTTATCAGCTTCACCCTATGCTTCAGGCATGAGTTACCTCCACGCCTTGCCATACTCGTCATCCTGCCCGTGCCAGTGTAAGCTGAGCTCTTCAGCCAAACGTAGATCTAAGTAGGTCCAGGCTTTGAACATCTCGGGGGATGGTTCATGGGAATATTGGACTGCTGTTTGGAACCTCTCTTCAAGTGTGTCTCGGGAAGCCTAGCAATCCAACTAAAAAAAGGTCCCCGTCAATACTTTTTGTGCCTTAGGGTGATCTACTTTGACAATGTACTTCAAATCTGCGAGATCCTTAACTTTTTGAAACCTGGCCGTCATGTTCAGCGCCTCGCTATCTGACTTCGGGGCCAATAAATCGTAGTGATTGAACGGGTCTAGCTCGTCCCATTTAACGTAACCACTAGGCTTTATTATATCATTAGCCGACCTTCGCTCTCGCAGCCTTCGATCTATAGGCTAGTGGATACAGACTCAGGAGCATTTTGGCTTTGGGCTGCTACTACGGATCAAAGATAAACGAGACGTAGATGCACAATGTTAAACTGCCTATGCAGAGATTATGGCAACTCTTCAAGATACTTTTATGTAGACAAAATTGAATTCTTCGGTAGCCAGGAGTTGTGTGGAAATAGGACTCTACTGATATCGAAGCCGTGGTACTGGATATCTAAGCCACCAACCTCTGGATACTTAACTAGATCGAAAAGGCATAATCTATAACCAGGTGTTTAGTAGATATCGCAGCACACTTTCGGAAAGGAACGTGTTGCCTACCCTATTCCGGTTGCAAGATCTGCAACTTGTAGCAAGTCTTTATGTCTCGACTCTCGCTTGTGGCGCAAATAATTATGGATCACCGGGTGTAATAAGAACCCCTGGGCATCCTTGTACATGAAGTGTTGCAAATTTAATCTACAGACTTTGTCAACAATATTCACCTAGTTCCATTAGTTATGCTTTATTATATGTACTTTGACGGGGTTACATAATTGCGTCTTAGGTGGTGGTCATCTGAGCTTATAGCGTCTAGTTCAGTCATGTTAAATCGATATTCAAGCTGCTTGAGTCAAGAAAGGTTGAAATACTTTTGCTCGACACAGCGAGACTTCCCTCTTAAGTTTCTTTAAACTCATAACCCCCTATATGAAGGTAGTAGCTAGAACCTATGTATCATTTGATTATTCCATTGGTGGCTATGGGTTTCCACTTACACGCACTTGATGGCACATTGTAGCGGGATGGGTTACGGACAACATGTGTCGTATGGAAAGTCAGGAAATACCTTTTTTTTTCAGCTGGTTAAACGAATGCGGACTTACTGATTTTGTATGACGTCCAAATTTTGCCTAATAACTAGATTATCTGGGCTTTAGATTTATTTGAATTAATCAATGAATTTTTTACATGTCTTGGCCACCTCGCGGAGCCTATGTTACGACGTATTGTTTTAGTATTTTTTATCTATAGTATATAGTATATAGTTATCGTATATACTTTTTTTACCACGGCAATATGCCTCTAATCCTGTATCATAATACTACATGTTTCATATATCTATACTATGCTGAGACTGTGCGATAACTGGAAAAGACTTGTGCTGATGAAGTTGGTGTTGCATACTAAAGTTTACTTCGGGCAGGCCAAAACACCGTAGAACTAGGCTTATGCTACCTGTATTAGGGCCTCGGCATGGGGTATGGTGAATTTTTGCTATTATACAAGAGCCTAACAATAAAAATTCCAAGTCTCGTGATCTCTACTGTATATAATGCACCTTCTTTGTTCTCGAAGGTGCAATAGTAGGTGACGTTCCTAGTAGAAGTGGGCAAGTAACAGGCTTCGTGTTTATGGTACAAAATATTAAAAGGCAGTGAAATAAGGCAAGGTATTTATATTGGAATTACAGGTATAGTGGACTTTCCAATTTCTTCTCTTTCCGGCTTTGTCTTGTTCAAGTTAAATATACTATCAGTTTTTCCCAATAGTAAGAATAGTAATGCATGGCTTTTTACATAAATGAGACATTCGTTTTTTTTTTTTTTTGTAAATTAGTTCCTCTTTTTTGTGTGCGGTTATGATAGACAGCCCATGTGGAAAACCTGTCGATTCCTCTGCGTCCACATACATTCATGGTGAATTCCTACCTGCACCTCTATGGGAGGATCTCGCTAAGGATTTACTAATCTATGACTTAGAGATAATATAACCTATTAGGTGGCCTTCATTTTCTTTATTATCCCATCTTAATGCTAAGGATATATTTTAGAGGGGTTACAAGAGCTATGTGCTGTCGACTTCATCAATAATAATAGTCGGGCATTCATTATCTGACTATATTCTTTTTTGGATCACGGTATTCTCTATATAGAGCTTCTTGCGTTCACCGAGACCTGGACGTATAGCGAGAAATCTATATGCGGTATTAAGGGCCTATATATAGGTGTGCCATAGATGCCACTCATTGCGCAAGGAACCCGGAACGAAGATGGGTAACCTCTGATAATGATGTATAGAATGCCTCTGTTCTAGAATGTGACTACATGATATACTCATTCATTGGCTTGGATAAACAATAGTAGATGTAATAAGTTTAATAGGATCCTATCGGCAAATTATAAACTTGTAAATACACTAGTGTCGACTGCTTCTAGCTCTTTAGCTTAGAATTATGCCTCATGTTTACACAATTTTCTACATCTGCTGTGTTGAATACGCGGTGGGTATGTAGGCTACCTTTAATGAAAGCTTATTCATCTCTTCTTTATTAATAGCCTTTAAGATAAACCTTGATCATGAAGGGAACGGGAATGAATTATTCAAGATAGCGAATGCTCATGTCGATACACCAAGTTATATCGCGCGGAAATGACGCCGTGATGAGTTCTCGTTATAGGTGGGCTCGTTGCTAGCTCACTATGAGTGGAATGGAAGGGGTACATATGTTTGACTTTTGGCACAGGTTTGTTAGTGACTATTTAGATTATATATGACTTAAGTAGAAAGCTCGAGATACATCTTGCGTATTATCGATTTTGATGAGACTCGACGACATAGCTTTCAATTGGATAGTAAACTTGGACTGTTTGATACTGTAGTAGACCTCATTCCATACGCGTCCTAGAAGTAGTGGATGCTTGTTAGCTTAAGGATGATAAGAGAAAGCACTGATCTTTAGCAGGTTTAGGATGACTGTCGAGTGTAGGCTGCCGGAAAAGTTTCGTTTGGCATCACGATGCCCGGCCATCAACGACTCGTTGAAAGAGTTACAATTCTATAGCGTTGTGCATATAAGAAACCTTCACTTGAATGACGTGGCAAAGACGAGCCGTTTAGCCAGAGTTGGACGACGCTGGTAGCAACTAACGCCCTTGGGACGTAAAAAGTGCCCACGTAGGTAGAAAATCTCTTTCGATCCTTACTGTGCGTCATACGCAATTAACGCGTATAAAATAGTTGGAGTGGCGACCTGCTAAAACCTATGCATGCGTTCCGACTTTTGGCCGACAAGGGAGAGAAGCGGCTAGGGTAGGCACCGTAGTAGATGCACGGCGCGAGGTGGGCTACTCTTTTGATCGTGACACAGTTAGCGAAACCCGCTGAGGATCAGGCGGTGAGACAGCTACCCTGCCGATGTCGATAGCGTGAGGGTGTGGTAAAGTTAGAGTATCCCTAGGTGGCTTCGTTGAGCAATAGTAAAATGGGCACGGTATCATACAGTAACTGTCGCAGCTAGTGGCAAGCCACTAGTGAAGATTGCCGTATGCTTTTCCACGCAATGGATCTTATGTCATGGAACCTTGTAGGCCACACAGAATCAGCTGGATTACGGCCGCGGACAAGAGGTGCCTACTTACTGACAAGATACGGCTACTGATACGGCGGAAGGTGAGTCGATAAGCACTACGAACTAACCTAGGTAAATGCTAGCGATATGGGAGCCCACTATACCTATATATTAATGGATCTCGGCACGCGAGGATAAGAACGTGCCGATCTTGGTGTGAGCTGTTAGGTACACCACAGAACTAAGTTGCGAACCGGGTAACCGAGCGGCGCCATAAATGCGACTGGTGGAGAGTTGTAGACTGCTAGAGTTCTAATCCGCGGGGGGGGTTGACTCGGACTTTTAAACAGTTGAATATGTGCATCAGTCTGGGCGGTAGACAAGGAATCCCGAGTGATTGGTTGCGTCATGATTGAGGCCTGGCCAATTAAAAGTGTCGGCGGTCTGACGGACTTCCCAAAATGACAATGGGTCCGTATGCATTGTGAAAGTAATGTAGTGTAGGAGTACGATAGCAAGGGGAGAGAGGACGATAGATGCTTGTGGAAATCCTTCTTCGCTGTTAGGAAGGATACGGGGCAAATTTGTTTTGAATGGCGAGCCTTGGCGATGGACCAAAGGACGCCTTGATGAGAAGGAACATAGCCGATAAGGGTCAAATCAAGGGATCCTCATGATCAAGAGTGAAAAAGACGCCGTAGCAGTTCTCAGCCCATCGACTGTAACGATGATTGCTTACCCGGGTACCTTCGGCATGAATATGCGAACGCTACGTTGGGAGCTTAGGACTAAGTGATTGCATAAGAGCGTTGCCAGCTGCGTCAAATGAGGGGACGTTGGACCCGAAAACCCACCTGCACTACTATGAAACTGTATTGGATAACCCTACACAGGTACTAATTGAAATGACCCATTATGCTGTGTGTGTCCTGGTTATTATTCGGTGACATCCTTTTGGCGATATGTCGACGATCTCTTTCGCATTCTCGCATGTGGGGGTCGGCTTGTTTTGCCTAGTGCCCTCGATAGAAAGACGAAAACCGTGAGTAGTTCCTAAAAGGTGCGGTTAGTATTCTGTCCCATCCGCTGCTGTTAGGGCGATACATGTAAGCAAGCGGCTGTCGGAAGATTCTCAATCTAATAGTAAACACCTGAGGGCGTTCTGATCAAAGTGGCGGAGGGAATGTAAGGACTGCCCCCTTTGCAATGCTAGACTAGACAACAGGCGTATCGTATGTGCGTGAGGGTGTGACTGGTTTATTCCGGGCCGGCCGGCTTTAAAGCACGGGTACGGTATTATCCTTTGGAGCTCATGACCGCAAAGCTCCGAGGCTGTTGGACCAACCAATTCCCAACTCCGAGCTATAGGCGAATAAATTGTAACCGAGCTGTTCCAAGTGTGCGCAGCCCGTACTAAAAAGAGATTAGTTGGAGGTTCGTGTGACTTATTAGTAACAGTGCATTTATGTATGATCTTCCTTGGGGTTGAACTAGGGAAAGACGCACCATGCTTCGCTAACGGGCTTGGGTTTCTCCTTGGCCACATTCCAACATGGAAAATGAGTACTGGCTAGAAGTCGTGGCCTTGGAAGGCCGAGGGGCCATGCAGCACATCGGCGAGCGAGCGATGATATGATAGGCACCGGGTACCTAGTCTAGAGAGTTGGTCTTAGTGAGGTCGCATCTTCCGAAAGATGCTACCCTTCATACTAGTAGTGTTGCCGTGAGAGGCGCAGCCAAAGGTGTAAGAATCTGTCATCTTGGCCGTGATCATAGTCGTTTTTGTCTCTCGTAAGCAAACACGCATTCAAGGCGAGAAACAATCATCTTTGCCGTGTTTACACTCATTCGTTGCACTGATTATGTATGATCATCAACAATTTACCTAGAGGACGGCGAGGAACTCCACCGAAAGAGGAGTTGAAGGTGGCGTTGGCGCTGGCGCTGGCGGCGGCATCGCCTCTGTACATCTATTTGTTCATATACCTAGGGAATGTAATGCCGCCTAACGAAGCACGGCACACAAACCGCGGCTGTTGGGACAACTACAGTGAGTGATCACTTGCACACGGGGTATCGAGCCGTGCGGTATTGGTGATATGAATTTGGTGGTATTGGTGAGAGGGCAACTTTGCAAGGAGGTGTTGGACGACGCAATCATGATGACGAGGAGTGAGGCCAGATTACCGTGCAGTGATACCTACCGGGTAGGTAAGTGGTGAAGGGGTAGAATATAACGGGTCGGCTGAGAAATACTGCAAGAAACAGGTGTGATTATATGCGATGTCTCGTCGGACCAAAATAAGAGGATCTGGTTCGCGGCAGCGAATTGTGATTAATCCACCTAACATGTAATAGCGGGAGACGATGGCGATGGCGATGGCAAGACGCGAGGCTTTCTACACTACCTCCTAGGTAATAGAGACACTACCTATCGTATACCTATCGTGGACCTACCTATAGGAAAGCGAGAGACAGCATTCGTGGAGCTTTGGCAGGGCCTCTACCTCTACTAGTGTAGGTTTAGGTAGTATGCTAGGCCTACCTGTATGCTGCTACGTGTATCCCTTAAGCATGTACCGTATCACGCCCCTGTGCAGCCCGCTACGCCATCTACATCTACGTGTAGGGAGGGCCGGGTAGGTATTTACCCCGCCTTCGGGGTCCCAGGAAGTACATACCTAATACGCTGAACTAAGTACTTCCATGCCTCCAACAGGACGGCTATATTTGCTGGCTACATTTGTATTTGCTGGCTACATTTGTATTTGTTGGCTACATTTGTTGGCTTCAATGTTCAATGTTCCATTTAATCTCACGTGTCGGTTGCATCAGGACCTGCTGACGCCAGTCAGATGTTCGGTGCACAGGAACCGATTGCCCGCCTCTTTATTGTTTGTCCAAATCCCGCCGCATGTGCCGGGAATGACTACTTACGCAAGTAGTTGGGAAAAAAAAAAAAAGTCATTTATTTGCTATATCAGCTCCTTTACTCCCTCTCTCACCCCGGCATGCTGCTGAAGGACAGCCATATGCTCCAGCCGCATCGAGTTGAGCATTGAACTTGCATTAGGAAGTGGTCTACGTTTTAGACTGCCCCGATCTTCTCGCGCAGAGGCAACCAGTGTGATTATGGGAACTTTGGATCTACTTTTACCCCGGCCGCAAAATACCAGTTACATAACAGACGAATGGGGAAAATGAGCGAGTGTGTCAGATTCTGTGGCTCTCTCTCTAGCTGAAGATGATTTACAACGCCAAATATGATACTACATGAGTAGATCGGCTGGACTCTGTGGCCCGCCATTTGTCGCCATGATGCATCCGAGACGTATAAGAACTCACAATCTGAGAGCGTAAGAACGTGGCACGACCCATACTGCCGGCTCTTTCTCCATCACATGGCTGAGTAAATTGCACACGCAAGGATGGGGGGAGACAGATTTCCCCATGCATTTTATCCCTCGACTCCCAGGACGAGGTTCACCTCATACTTGCCCATATCTACACTGTAGTCGTGCAGGCCTACGGGCCTACTCGACATGCACTTTATATAATGCCGAACAATTCCATTAGATGATGATTGCCGTATGGCCAACACCACGGCGGATAGTTGGCAACAATATCGTGCTGTTTAACATTAGGTAGGTAGCCCATGCAGACTCCAGTCAGCCCACTTCCCTGCCACGATGTTCTGTGTAATCTAGCTCCTTACACTAGATGTCGTGGATAGCGACCGTGCCTCGGCCTCTAGGAATGTAGGCCCGGCTTGAAGGGAGATATGCGACTGGTCACTCTCGTATTTAGAGCCATATGCACCAATGCACGGCACATCTTTGGGGACCGATATCCGTGAAATTTGATATAAGAACCGCGCCTACCACACTGGTTTAATAGATTGACTAGTAGCCTGAGGGGTAATGCTGCCCACTCGATCGATGAATGGCGGGCTGATGTTTAGCATGGGGAGAGAGGGAGGGCGACGCAGTGGACAGGGAGTTGAAGCTAGCCAGAAGCAACAATACAATTAAAAATCCAATTGAATGGAATTCAGAAGAAACATTTCCGTACCGCAAAGACAACATTGCCCAAGTACAACTGAGGAGTGAGAACATTACTTCGTAGGTAGGCCAGACCAGGCCAGGCTCGGCTGGCCTGGGCAATTATAGTGGCAAACATTGGAAAGTTTCAAGGGCTGGTACGAGGCGAATGTGAAGACGAGTGAGCGCACTGCCTCGTTCACTGACATAGGTGTCTGGGCAATAGAAACGGATAAAAACTACAGGGTGCATCCCTCATATCGCCAGATACATAATTGCACAACGAATAAACGATTAAAAAGAAACAAGGACCCCCATTCTCGCCTCCAAACCCAGGACGGATGTCGTAGCCTACATAGGTACCTGTGTCTACCTCCCAGTACTAGGCCAGTAGGTAAGTAGGCAGGCAGGCAGTAGCTACTATGTAGGTACGCTATATTCTAAAGCAATGATCCCTAGCATGTGCTCTGGGATTGGTGGACCGGTCCCCACCCATGTCTGATTCAGCCGTTCTCAGGCAGGCTGTTATGGTCTTTATGCCTGATCGGAAGGCCGAGGGAAGATGGAGAAAATTACAAGAAAAAAGAAGAACCGTCTTGGATTTGAATTAGAAAGGCAAGGGGAAGGACCGAAATTCTTTCCCCTTACTTTCTTGTACACCTGCACCTTGTCTTGTCTTCATATCCCTCATTCCGATGCCCGCAATCACAGCGCATTAGGTACACGTAGGCCGGGTTTCGGAAGATCAACTAACCTACTTGGTGTGTAGGGGTATAAGACGTGCCTAGTTAGGTATTGTGGAGCTGAGGACATGGGATAAGCAGTATCGTGTTTAGTAAAACGTACCTAGTTAAGTATTCTTGGCAATATCTTAATAAATCAAAAGTATTTTATTTAATACTATAGATTTTTTAAATATATATTTTATATAATAAAGTATTATTTTAAAAATATTTATTAAATAATTTTTTTTTTAATTTTTTTTTTAAAGTAATAGCATATAAAAAACAATATATATATAACTGTGCTTTATGGCAGCTTTGCGGACGAGTTTTGCGCTCCACAAAAGCCGAGTACTTCGGACCCACTAAATATTTGCCCAGGCTACCTGACAAGGCACGTTTTACTGACCACCAACCATAGTAGGTACATAGGTGGAGGACATGACGGAAGTGATACCTACGGTACCTCAAGTACCTAATATTGTCAAGCTTTGAGGCCATGTTGCCATGAGGCCATATTGCCATGTCGGTTTTATCAAGTACTTACTTGACTTAGATGTATTACGTAGTAGGAGTAGGAGTATGAGTGCGATTATGAGTACGATTATGACTATATGGATCAACACATGATGATGCTTTGCTCTTCACAAACCGGAGAGGTTGCATCCAAGGTGCAACTCAGACCGTCGGAGAAAATGCACATTAGCACACAGAGCCCATCCGTGGCTTGAGGTCATCTGATACCACAGTACCTCCCTACCAGGTAGGTATGCCAGAACAGAGCATCCAAAATTTAGGTATTTAACCCCCCTTCTTCTTCCGCACCGTCCTTTTTGGGTTATATCGCCCCGTCATGACCTGTAATGCCTACATACCTAGCTATATATCTATATCTATATCTATATCTATATCTATATCTATATCTATATCTATATCTATATCTATATCTATATCTATATCTATATCTATATCTATATCTATATCTATATCTATATCTATATCTATATCTATATCTATAGAGGTATAGAGGTATAGAGTCATGTACATATATAGGTATACTTGGCCGAGTCCCATTGCAATACCATGAAACCGAATTGTTTCTTGTGGCTGCCAGTTGTGTTATATTTATGTCATGCAAGCACCTGAGTACGGAGGGGGATGTACCTCCCTGGTAAGGGGGAGCATGAGGAGGGTAAAGCGAATAAATGCCTGATGCTAGACGTTATGTATGTATGGGCGGATGGATGGAAGGATGGATATGTCGATGAATGTCGATGAATGTCGGTACACTACACTAACTGGCTGGCAACAGCTCATTAGTCTGCTTGCCTACCTCCATCTACTTACTTACTTACTTACCTACCTACCTACCTACCTACCTCTTACTGCCTACTTCATGTATGAAAGAGGTATGTATGTATGTAGGTTAGGTAGTATGGCTACTTCTTATCAGGTAAGAAGTGAGCCTAAGATGCTCGCTAGTTATTTATTTCCAGTCCCAGTCCCAGTCCCAGTCCCAGTCCTGCCCTTCACGACCCCTCCTCGCGAGCTGGTCTCTCTTAGGTAGTCTAGGTTGTCACCAACCAACTGTTACTGCCCACCGCTGTCACATTCTCGTCATATATGCCTGCCGACCTAATACTTACATACTTAGCATCTTTTCCCTCCTTTCCTTTCCTCCTTCCTTCCCGCCCACTGTCCTGTCTGTACACCTCCACCTACCTACCCTCTTGCCTATGCGCCCCTCTGTCCGTCTAACCTCCCTGTCTGCCTACATCGTCATCGCTGTGTGTTTGTGTTAGTGTTATAATTGAAAACAACAATCTTAGCGTTAGTGTTATGTTGTGCTTATGATGTGCGCTGCAATGTGCTGACCTGACTACGAGGCCGCCTATTGAAGTTTAAGGTGTCCCGGGAGTCCATTGAATCCTGGGTTTGCCCTGGCTTTCACTCTTACCTACCTCCATCACCAAACACCACCCTCCTCTCTCTACCTTAATACATACATACAACCTCGACCACGATTCCTTATTCTTCTTCTTCCATTGATCCCGAGTCTGTGCTCCTATTATCCCTGTTGTTCTTTGTGATACAAATCTACCGCCCGCATTCAGAATTTATTAGTATTTTTCTCCCAAGCAATCTAGTATCTGTTTGTCCCGAGCTCCGTGCGTTTGGTTCCGAGTTCGAGCCTAGCCAAGTATTTCATTCACCAGGGTTAATGTGACTATTGAGGGCGTGATTCAGCCATCCATCCATTCGGCTCGGAAGCGGGAACCAGACCATTGCCAGAGAGGTCCAACAGCGATAGAGCGTGCGCGCACACACTGCTTATTCTTCACTCCTCGATCCATTCGGCTCGTCGCTAAACACCTATTTTTAACCAACTCTTTGTTTCTTTACTTCTTCCTCCTTTCGTCCCTCTTTTTACCAACAATATCGTCAACCTTGCAGCGCGCATTTTGTCTGTCGTCTGTCTTCGATCGTCCCTCTTAGATAGAGACTCGGTACATACATATATTGATCATCCCATATACTCTTTTATCTGCTTGGAACCCTGCTCGTCTAGCCGACAACGCCCAATACGCCTCGTGTGCTCCAGCTCGCTCCAAGGCTTGCATATTCCGGTGGTAACCTTATCTTTCCAATTCCTTCGTCCGTCTTTTTTCTTTGAAAGTGAGAGGATACTCCGCCAACGAAGCCAAGTCGACGACTCGGAGCCCCCGGTCTTTCGACTGTGCGATCCCCTGCCCCCAATACTGTCTAGACCCATGGAGACTGCCTAAGTGAATAGAACCTGTTGAGTGTCTCTTCTCAACCGCCTGACCCCTCACCATCCATCCACCATCATTCGACTCTCATACGTGCCGATCCGAGGCAGTTTGAATCTATTCTTGGTATTGAAGGCGGGAGTGACAGTCTTTTTGATTCTATCTTTTTATATATTAAAAAAAAAAAGGCTGCCACTCTCCGGCAACGGGCATGGATCACTCCAACAGCATGGATTTCACGATGCATCACCCTAATCACCATCACCCTCATTATCACCCCAATAGTGCCTCATCGTCTGCCTCAGCAGCCCGCTGCCCTGCGCTCCGTGCGGCTGTGGAGCAGCGAAATTACCATCTCCCTACGATTTCGTCGGGCCGAGGTCCTGTGCAATATGACCCAGTCCATGGCCATACCGGCAACCGAAATGTTTGGCAGTCGAGGAGTCCGCAGAACTGGCGCCCAGCTATGATATCGCCTTTTGCGCAGGACCCTTCGATGATAGGCACATATCCACAAACCCCAACAGCACCAACTCAGCCTACACAGCCTGCGCAGCCACCTTGTCCCATACCGGATATCTTGAATATGCCAAATATTCAAGATCCTTACCCTCATTCTCAGCAAATGCCTTCTTTCCAGCAATTTCGGCCCGTAATGCACCCGGTGCCCGGTATTGGACTCGGCCAGCATCCTTATGAAAGCGCGGGAGGGGTTGTGAGCTCGAATCCAAGCCAGCCTAATAATACTCAGCATCGATTGAGCCGTCCTATCCATAGAGCGAACACTGGTTTACCTCCTCCAGCCTCGTTACTTTCTGCCCCGCCCGTGCAAGTCTCGCCCTCAAGACCTTCTGCAAACCCATTACAAATGGGCCAGGCAACATCTTTCGGTGGTGAAACCGGCGGCCCTGGTCAACAGCTTCCTAATTTGATTCCTCATATTTTCCCAAATCCGAACATCTCGCCACTTTTCTCTCGCCAAACACCAGACATCGTAACACAAGCCACCGCACCAGCCGAGGAAGACAGCCCTCGACCGGGTAAGTTTATCTTCGCGCGTCCCGCCAAGTGGAGAAGATTAATCTAATATATACTACTAACTACAGCTTCACACTCCCCGCCGGCACCAGCGTCAACCGCACCGCAGCGCACCAATGACCAACCCAGCCGCATGGTTAACCCAGTCGAAATACGACGAGCTTCCACTGCGGCGATGGGTCGAGCTAGACGATCTATGCCGCGATACACTGCTACACCGTCTGAGTGGCTGAATGAAAATGGGATTCTATTTCGGCGGGGGGATATGAGTTTGATGGAGTTTGTTGAGAATTTTCCGGGAGCGGTTTCGGATGGAGAAGGTCCCGGTGGTGGTCGATTCTTAAGAGGCAATACGTCTGGGAAAAGAGTGGCTTCAAGAAAAGCCATAGCATCTCTACAGAGCGTCAGCATAATGGATCTGCCGGAAAGTGAGAGAAGTAAGTTTTCGTATGCTATGAATCTGGCTTGAAGCTAACTTGTATAGCCTGCGTAATATGTTACAATGATTTTGGAGTAGCAAATCCCGAGGGTGTCAATGAGGCACCACTTAGACTACCCAAGTGTAAGCATGTATTCGGTGATCATTGCATCAAGAAATGGTTCCAGGAGTCGGATAGTTGCCCCTACTGTAGGGATAAGGTTCATTCGGAACTTCAACATATGGCAGCCCGCCGAAGCTATCAAAGCTTCCGGTTCATACCTCCGTACCAAATACCCGCACAGCATTTTCCACCAGGTTATCAAGGGCGTGACCCAAATCAGCCGCGCGACCGCGACGCCTTGGAATCAGACTCCTCGCCTCAATCTGGACAGTCTTCGGCCGCCGGCACCACGGACCGCCTAAGGTGAGCAGCGCAATATGAGCATGAGTACGGATGTATTTTACTAATCTGCTATCAAGTCAATTCCCAGATATACTGGGGAACCGACAATCGTCTAGTAGTAGGAGGGTTGAGAATAATCCCCACCAACATGGCACACGACCAACATGGAGCTCATCCTATGAACGTCGTTCGCCACCCGTCGAATACGAGCGTCGTCGAAGGGCTCGACAACGTACGCGAGTTTCCCCACCGTCGACTCGCGCGAGTATGTTTGGAGGCCCAGGTTCAAATGGCGCGTCGCAGACTTCGGTCCGTCCCTCCAGAAGTTCCCGCTCCCGATCCCCTTTTGACCCTACGATTTCTGGGGTGGATTCAAATAGTCGGCGATCACTAACAAATAGCCCCGAACAGTATCTCTGGAATAGTAGTCCTTCGCCCAATTCCACAGCGGGAGCGGCTACATCGAGCCCGCCGAGTGGTCCAGCATTCGAAGCGTCTGGGTTTCATTTCCAGTCGCAGATGCCCATACCTCCTGACGATTTCTTCCGAGGATTTAATTCGGCAAATCTAGATACAGCGCAAGCTAACGAGCATGCGTCGGGATTACCACAAATGCGTTCTGATGCTGGTAGATTCTCATCTCCATCCACACCTACCGGATCGTCAGATATATATGCAGTGAACTCGGGTCATGCGAATTCTAATCAGTTTACTTCCTATCAGCAGTCGTAGGAACGTTCATTGGCTAGCAGTATAAGGCGGATGCGGTTATTATAAGAGCTGCACACACAAAACACATAAAAAGATGGAACAGGAGAGAGGCAATGTCGGAACCAAAACATTTCAATTCACAGTTTCGCCCTCGAGTCCACGTTCGAACGATATGCGTCACGACGACGATGACGACGACGACGACGCGCTAGGAGCATGGTGCTACGGTTCTTTCGCTCTTTAATTCTCGTACTTGCAGGGTTATGGTTTTTACTCATATAGACGGGCTGCATCGGTTTTTTCCTTTCCTTAACATCCCACAAGATTTCATTGAATGACGTTCGGAGTCATATATGGAGGCGGCACTCTGTTCTGCGATTGAGCCATGAAGTTACGAGTCATAGGCGTTAAAGGCGTTCAGCGAATGGAGATTTAAGTTCTTCGGGGGTGATCCCTTCAACAAGGCGATGGATTTATCGCGTATTAGCGGTGTAAAGCGCAAGGTCGTGGGGCGACTACAACGTTAAGGAGATTCTTCCCTTCACCATAGCGAGGTATGAAGGCGATTCCACTCGGAGGAACTGGATCCCAAAGGCATATTTGATTTTATTCTCGACCGCATTTGCACCGATTCCATCAGATAGATCAATCAGTATGTAGCATAATCAAACACGATGTCACAGTACATACGAGCGTTTCAACAAGATATTTTTCTCATTCACAGGCACTCTTAAGGGATATCTCTTCTCTCTATCGAAGCGGCCGAGCCACTTACGCTTGTGAGTATGTGTCCTACCGCTGTTGTTTTCCCACCCGGCCGGGTTTTCTTAAGCGGCATGTGTGTCTAGCGAGGTCAGCCGTTGGCTCAAGTATTCGGGCTGACAAAGCTGATTTGCACGAAGGGCTCTTCAGGTCGTTTCTTAACCCCATAACTCTGAAACGTATCGGCTGACTTGGAATATTCAGTCAATTCCCAATTACCCGACGCCTAGCGAGATGTCGATCTCAGTCCCGATTACATGGTGCGCGACCATGGTCGCCGACTGCAGCTCCCGGGGCCGTCGAAGCTTTTTCGATGCTGAGGGTCAGGACACGACGACAGTATGCTGCGCTAGGTCGAGGGCCGGGCGTGGATGACGAGGAATATAGATCTAGGATGGGTAATACATAGGGCCGGCTAGGCTCTTTTATGATGATGGGAGGAGGAATTGATGATGCTTGTTTGTTGAATGTTGCGCGTAGAATGTCGATGCAGGTGTAATTGCGGATGGGCGTGTTTAGAGGGTTTTAAGGATAGGTAGGTATGTAAAAGGCCAGAGGGCAGACTACAAATAGAGATAGAGATAAGTTGCAGTTCTCAATTTCGCTAGTTCATTATATAGGGTAGATCAAGTGGGATGGCGGAGGTGTCTTTAGAACGTAGAGAGGAACGAGTATTGAGATGAGCACATCTTCAATTTTCATACTTGAGAGCAAACATGTTATAATTGTATATACATTTACATCCGCCATTCTCGCCCAATAAATAGTACATCAAGAAACGTGCACAAATGCTCGCTTTCTCACGGTTTGGGCGTCTGTACCGTCGTCCCAATTCTCATCCACGTAGTCTTTGATATTATTCTCCTGAATCTGCATACCTGCCACTTTGAGGGCGGCTATGTTGTAGCCCATCTCGTCTTTCTTCTTTTTCAGCACCTGCCGTAGGTTTGTCCGGATACCATCGAGCATGGCACGCATGGTTCGACTAGTCACGATTTGGCGATGATGTGTCTTGAGCATGAAGAAAAGGACACGGCAGGTTAGGGGGATATTCATGGATCTTACGGCGAAGATGTTGAGGAACGTGAAGAGTATCGGCACGGAGGCGAACGGCAATACGAGCAATGCGTCGTTTAGCGCTGATGCCGCCGGCCGTGATAACACCTTCATCACGTATTCTTCGGCAGAAATATTACCGTGTGCCATGAACATCGGGTCACGCTGAGGCGGCCCGATATGGGGATTGGCTGCCTTTGCCTCTTCCCACTCCTTCAAGATATGCAAGTCTGCCATGCCAAGCTCCAAGGCCTCGGCGATGCGCTCGCCATGGTTTAATGTCTCGGATGTCTGCTTTGTAGCGGCCGCAATCTCCCCCTCCTGGTCTTCCTCATCGGCTTCTTGCTCGAGGGACCCTGTCAACGTACTTTCGTATAGCTCCTCGATCTCCTTCTCCCTCTCTTCCTCGAGGAATATCTGTTCGTCTGTCTCGTGCCACACTCGGATACTCTTATCGTGGCTGGCGCTGACAATAAAGGGAGGCTCGGTGCTGCGACTGATAGCCAATGCCCAAATCTCGCCGTGGTGGCCATGCAGACGCTGAATCTGCTCAAACTTGTCCCCGTCCCAGTACTTGATGGTGCGATCTTTACCGGCGCTAAAGAAATGGTGACCATTACCTTCGCGGTTATTTGGTATAAACTTGACTTGGA
Source organism: Xylaria sp. Z50 (assembly GCA_037356035.1). Classification (NCBI taxonomy): domain Eukaryota; kingdom Fungi; phylum Ascomycota; class Sordariomycetes; order Xylariales; family Xylariaceae; genus Xylaria; species Xylaria sp. Z50. The sequence continues at coordinate 149,512 of JBAWJU010000007.1, forward strand.
GAATACTATCTTGGTGTGCTATTATCGCTTTGTGACAGTCTCCAAAATCGAGGCCCCATATTCTAACCGTTTTATCTGCCGAACATGTCACTATTAACTTTCCGTCGTACGAAATATCCATGTCTAAGACAGGCAGTTTGTGGCCGTATAAGTTTAAATAGAGTTTCAAAGAGTCAGTGAAGAAAACCTTCACTGTGCTGTCCAATAGGGCAACGGCGAGGTATCTGGCGTCAGGGGAGAATTTCAGACTGAGGATGTCATCTGATACTTTCAGTGTTCTCGCGTGTGCCAATTTAAGCTTTTGTGTTGTTCGAGTTGTTCCAAGGACTGGTTCTTGGACGACCTGGACTTTCCAGAATTTGGCTGATTTATCAGCGCTTCCCGAGACAATTGATCTACCGTCGGGGTGGACCTGGAGAGACCAGATTGCACCTTCGTGAGCTGTTACGCTATCGAGGAGTGTGCCAGTTGATACTTCGAACAGTTCGATTTCGCCAGTCTTTGTGCCGATAACAACTAGTTTGTCTCCTGGTAAGAAGGCACAACACAATGCATATCCGCATTCCAAAGTCTTGCCACACTTTTGAGTCAACATTGACCAAATCTTCAAAGATCCGTTCGACGCGGAGGCAAGGAGTCTGTCGTCGGAGCTCAAAGCTAATGACCGAATATCTGCTCGATGTCCAGGAAGCTCAACGGACAAAGCTCTTTCGTAGTCTGGGACCTCCTCGTCTTTTGATTTAGAGGACTTTTGCTTCAAAGGAATGTGATATAACTCTAGTTGGTTGTTAGTCGTAGCAACTAACAATTGTAGTCTTTTTTTGCCTGTGATATCAGCCCATTCAACGGCGCGAGCTTTTCCACCTGTCCGAATTATGAGGTGTTGTGCAAACGCGTCCGCTACATCAGCTTTGTTGACGTTTTCCTCTTGCTCTTCCACGTCGTCCGCCGGTGCATCGCCATCTGTTTGATTTCCCTTCTTTTGTGCAAGCTTCTCACGCCTCCTTCTCCTTTTCCGTGCCATACTCTTTTTTATTTCTGCGTCGGATCGTATTCTCCATACCTCTACAGCTTTTTCCGAACCGTGTACGGCAAAGTAGTCTAAACGAGGATGGAAAATTATCTCAATAGCTTTATCCTTTCCTTGTCGAAATAAGGTCCCCCTGTCGTGTAGGTATTGCATATTCGCTGGTAGATCCACTTGATGTTTGGATGAAGCAAGAGAGGCGGCATCAAGGGCCCATACCTTGAGCTCCCCAGAATTTCCCGCTGTTATACAACCGCTGTAATCTGGGGAGAGCCCCAAAGCCCAGCATTCCCCATTCGTCTGAGCAATGTGAGTTTCAATGCAGTGCCTCGAACCCAAATCCCAAAGTTTTATTAGCGAATCCTTGCCGGTAGTCAACAGAAAACCCTCGGATGGGTTCGTTACGCCGTCGAGAACCATGGGCTGCACACCATCTTCCTCAGTGACCTCCTCTTGCGGCTCGACAAACTGCAATCCTGTAATCTGGTCCTTGTGTCCCCGGAGTTTATATTGCCCAACCTCTGCCACGAGATCCCAGACAATGACATTGGTATCCTTGGAGCCACTTGCTAGTCGCACGCCGGATCGATCGAAAGCAAGAGTCGTGATCGCGGAACGGTGGCCGTTAAAGCTTACGATAATGGACCCGTATTTGTCCCATAGGCGGATACTGCCATCCTCATAGCCAACTGCGAAAACATCTTTGTCGATCTTGCTCTGGGCAATGGCAGAGACCTGCGCAGCACAATTAGAATCCTTCCATCGGTTCAGTATATCGCCCGTCTTAATATCCCAGCTAATGACCTCCTCGTTGGCAGCAACAATGGCCTGGCCGGCGCTTGTACTAGAGCCATCTTTGGATGTCCAGAGGATGTTGGAGGTACCGGACGTGACAAGACCAAAAGATTTCGCATGCTCATATTTTCTGTCATGAAAGGAAAAAGAAAATTAGTCAAATGGGTCTTTAGAGAGTAGGCTACGGGGCATGCGCCTACAAATATGACTTGACCATGATTGCGACCAATTCCTCATACCGAAGCTCGACCTGGATGAGATAGTATGCATCACTAGACCAAAAATTGTAATGTCCCCGAACTTTTTGATGGAGGGATGAGGCGATAAGGATGCTTATCAGAAGCTCTTACGCACAGACCATCCGCCGTCGTTGGTGGCTTATGGGGTATATGAGCATATGAGCATATGAGCATATGAGCATATGAGCATATGAGCATAATGAGACAAAAGGAGGGGGGGAGGATGAACGACGTAACAGCGCTGCCCCAGCATCACTGCCCCACCAAAAGCTCAACGGCCATTCCTCCACTACCCGACCTGTCTAGGCTCCCTGTTACCACCGTCTACCGCCGTCTACGATTACTATCTGCACCTCAACCCACCATTGCCCAAAGTGCCAAAGTGTCTGTTGAACGTTGAAGAGAGCAGCGCACGCAGTCAATGCCAGCATGTTGCTCCTAGACTACCAAAATGTCCTGATACAGTCTGTCTTGACGGAAAGATTCTCGGGGTAAGCTTCGACGCACCAATCCACTGTCGGTCAAGCAACATGAACCTAAACCATAACCACAGAGCACCACCAGCCCACATTGACCAGACCGTATCCGACTTCGACGGTGTTACTTTCCACATTTCAACGCCCGAGACCAAGACCCAAATCCTAGTGTCGCTCCAGATTCGGTGTTTCAAAGAGCTAGTACAGTATGGTGCTCAAGACGTTCTACAACGCGAATACGGCCAATATGTCGTGCCTCCCGAGACTGGCTACGACTTCTCTGTTCTGGTAGACCTGGAGAATTTGCCTGCTGATAAAGGTGAGCAGATTGTTGAAGAATCACATGTCGGCTCTGGCAGTAGGAGTACTAACGGCCTCACTCAGAGGAACGAGACGAACTAATCCACAAGATATCCTTACTGAAACGCAATGCCATGGCCGCCCCATTCGAGCACGCCTACAGCGAGCACTATAAGCTAAAGGAGGCTGCCTCCAAATACACCAGCGAAGAGGCACCTCAGGGCGTGAGGGAAGGCGGCGACGTCATGGCAATTCACTACCGCGATGAGGAAGCCATCTATGTCAAGGCCAGCCACGACCGTGTGACAGTCATCTTCAGCACCATTTTCCGCGAAGAAACCGACCGAGTGTTTGGGAAGGTCTTCATTCAGGAGTTCGTCGACGCCCGGAGAAGAGCAATTCAAAACGCACCGCAGGTACTATTCAGGAATGACCCACCCTTGGAACTACAGGGAGTTCCTGGTGTGAGAGAAACACCCGGCGGGGAGATTGGATATGTAACTTTTGGTAGGCCACAATTTACAGCCCTGACAAGAATGCAGCTGACTTGGACAGTCTTGTTCCCCCGACATTTAACCCCCCAGCGCATGCCCGACGTTATTTCCCACATCCAAACCTTCAGGGACTATTTCCACTATCACATCAAAGCATCAAAGGTATAAATAGTCTAAATCATTTCGGTTACATCTGATTCTAACTGAGAGCAGGCATATATTCACTCTCGTATGAGAAGGAGGACGGCAGACTTTCTACAAGGTGAGCTTCTTCTTGCATCTAACAAATCCTTGTTCATACTAACCCGTCGTAGTCCTGCGCCGAGCCAGACCAGAGAACGAAGAGAAGGAAAGGAAGACAGCGAGCGGAAGAACATTCAGGGTTCAGGGCGCTTAGAGGGTCCCATAAACGGATCCTAGAACGCGATAGGCGTTTACCAAGTTATACAATGGCTCTTTATAAGTCAAATACAGCGAGAAATCCCAGTTCCTCCCAACGTTACCTTCAGCTCCGTGGGCTTGCTCCTCCGATGTAGATATGCTATAGACTCAAGGGGCTCCCTTGTTGTAATCTCGATTGATTCTTGATTCACGCCAGCCAAAGAGCCTCTCCAGCCCGAGGGGTAGGAGATATGCGGACAATAGATAAGAATACCCCCCATAATGATTGCTTGCATCAATTACTCTCTCTTCTATAACGTTAGTAATGATACCGTTGCCCAACAACCAACATCGTACCTATGTAAAGAACATATTCTTAGTGGGCTGGAACCAGATGTGATTTCCCGCTGTTTGAACGCTTCGCAAAGGCAGTATAGAACGTATAGAGGGCCTATCACTTAGGTATATACCAGTATAATGTAGAGCCAAGACGCCAGTTCTTGAATCTCTCATATCCTACGGCCGCGCTTAGGCACCTATATATAGGTAAAGTGTAGCAATATCAGGATTCCACTAGATCGTTGTTAAGTAGAAGGGGATAAGCGCCCATGATAATAGCTAAGTTGTAACTAGGTACCTAATCTTATAACTAGTGCTCCTATTTATTAGCTATTATCTGGCTCAGTGCATTTCCTTGCAATCCTATCGTAGAACTAGACGGCTAGTTGTTCTTGATATATATAATATATTGTCACTCGTTTTATTATATAATAGTCCGACCACTCGATACTTACATGATAAACATAGCCGGCGATATCAGGTAGTCAGAAAAAAGACGTAGATGATGCAACAGACATTCCTTACATGGCAAACCCGTCATGTCTAGGTGGATCGCAGAATCGCCAGAGGCCCACGCTCTCAGCAGCCTTCCTTACGGCAGAGATTTCATCAGTGGTGACAGGGCGATTAATCTCAGCATAGCGTACACCCCCTCCGCCCTCGTCCCCCTGTCCATCCTCAGGGTCACTGCTGTTGCCCTTGGCTCTACGCTTTGGCTTGCCGACATGCGCATTCGGACGATACTGTTCCATGATATTAATAAACGTATCCCGCGAGACGCTGTCCGCGATGAACTTGACGATTTCCTTAGCTTCGTCCTCCTGGCCAGGCATGACGAGATGGCGGACCAAGAGGCCTTTCTTGGCGATCCCGTCGCCCGTGAAGCACAGGTCGCCGACCTGCGCATGCATAGCGCGGATGCTCTCCGTGGCGGTGGCAGCGTAGTCATCCGCCTTGAGCAGACGCCGCGACGTCTTCCGCGACCAGACCTTGAAGTCCGGCATGTAGATGTCGACGAGGCCGTCGAGCAGCTCAAGGGACGCGAGCGAGTCGAACGCGGACGTGTTGTACACGATGGGGACCTTCAGCCCGAGAGTCCGCGCGTGCAGAATCGACAGCGCCACCTGCGGGACTACGTGCTCTGGCGTCACGAGGTTGATATTATGCACATGCCCTACCTTTTGCAGCTTCATATACCACTCGCCTAATTCCTCGGGCGTCAGATCGAAGCCGTTGCGCTGGTGCGCGATGTCGTAGTTCTGGCAGAACGAGCATCGGAGATTACACCCCGAGAAGAAAACCGACCCGCTGCCATTGTGGCCTTGGATGAATGGCTCTGGGGTATGGTTAGCTGTCTATCCCGGGACTGAAAGTTTAACCGTGTTCTATAGGCATATGCATTCATTGCTTAAGATGATAGATACGAGTGTTGTAGATCAAAGGCGAAAAGGGCCAGCCCTACCCTCGCCGAAATGCGGCGCGATGACATTGACCTTGACGTCCGCGCCGATAAGACACATCCCAGTCGTCTCATAACGGTTGACCCCGCAGAGGCGCGGACAGAGATTACAGTTCCGCAGGTGCGCATAAGCCAGTGAGCGCTTCTTTGCCGCGTCGACTTCGGAAAGCAGCTGGTAGCGGGGAGTATAGTCATCCAACAGGAAGGGCGGCGCCAGATGGAGCCGCCGTCGCTGCCGCTGTGTGAGGATGACGCCCGGTGATGTAAGTCGGGGCCGAGACCTGCTACATCTAAACGCTGCCACAGCCCGCAGCTGCGTCCTGCTACTTGATAACATCGTGACGGGCTGTCCCCATCGCTATGCTAGGATAGCGTATCTCCGAGTAACCCTCGAATCGCCAAACCCACGCCCGCGTGTTCCGTCTTGCGGATCGCGCTTTTAGATACACGCAGATCAGCGAGTCAGCAATCCTTCTTCTACCTCCCAGCGGCACGGAATAAATACGAAATTCTTAAAAGGAAAAGAAAAACCTCGGCGTTTGTCCCGAAAAGCTCGGTGTTGTGGGGACCAAAGGAGGCAACCCTCGGAAATAGGCTGATGTATGAGCCTTAGTAATGGCCAGATGGATGGACCAAAGTCCCGAGTGCGACAAGATGGGCTTGCGGACTCCAAAGCTCGGAAATCTGCGGGGCTTTATGTCGAGCTTCGTGGGTCATATAAAGCCCGACATAGGAACCCTTAATAATGGGAATCTTCGAGGGGGACTTTGATAATCCTAACCTATTATTTCCTGTGACATCAAGTAAGCGAGGTATTTTTGCCAGTACGGATTTGCTTTATTTTTTTCTTCTGAATAACTGTCCGTTTGTCCTTAATTTGTTCAACTTGAAGCATTGCTTGACGTCATATCTACCCTCTGGCCTATTTCGGCAACTTTTATAACCGCCATAACACCCTCAAGGAGTTCTACTTTCTAGAGGACGAGTTCACGATTCGCTAAAAAAGAGTCTTCTTTTAAGATCCTATTATATTTTTCGCATTAAAATAAATCGCCATGGCCCCTCAACTTATGTGGATTGGCCTGGGGAACATGGGCAGGGTGAGTTGGAACCCCGGTGTCACGTAACATGCAGAGGTCAATTAATAAAATATATCATGCAGGGGATGTGCACGAATTTGGTTCAGAAGGGCAACTTAGAAAAGCCTCTGATCCTGTACAACCGGACCAAGAAGCGCGCCGACGATCTAGCGGCGAGCCTACCGGCCGGCAAGACGGAGGTTGTCGAGAGTATCGAAGAGGGCATAAGGAAGGCGGACATCATCTTCACTATAGTCAGCAACGATGCGGCGGTAAAAGAAGCCATCGACACTGTCATCCGGGGTAACGTCAGCGGAAAGCTCATCGTTGAGTGCTCGACTGTCCACCCTGACACGACGAAGGAGGTCGCGCAAAGAGTGCTGGGTCGGGGAGCCGATTTCATCGCTTGCCCCGTCTTTGGCGCACCCGCTGCGGCTGACGCCGGCCGGCTCATGTAAGTACTTCTTCCACGGTAGTTAGCAAGTTGTCAGAGATGATGCGGGACCAAGTTCATTAAAGAAACGTCCTAAAATATGGTCTAACACCTACCCCTAGCTTCGTGCCGTCAGGCCTCAAGGTATCAATAGATAAGATCCGCCCATATATCAAGGGCGTGATGGGTGTGGCCGAGATACCATTTGACGACAAGCCTTACGAGACCTCGCTTAAGCTCAAGCTCCTGGGCAACACCTTCATCATAAACATGGTGTCGGTCCTAGGCGAAGGCTACACGCTAGCCGAGAAGGCGGGTGTTGGCCCGGAGCCCCTCAGGCAATTCGTCGACCTGGTTTTCGGTGGCGTGTACAGCGACTACTCGGAACGCATGATCAAAGGCGTGTACTGGAAGAGAGAGGAGCCGCTGTTCTCGGCCGACAACGCGCGCAAAGATGCTGGCCACGCGCTGAGCCTGGCAAAGGAGGCTGGGGTAGAGCTCAAGCTTCTGAAGCAGGCTGATGAATATATCAAGGTCGTTGCTGACCACGCAGGAGGCTCCCAGGGAGATATGGCCGGGATCTACGGTGCCGTGAGGAAGCAGAATGGATTGAAGTACGAAAACGATTCCTAAAGATAGACTTATTTACGGATGGCCGTAAATCCTATCCATAAAGGGCTCAGCACATATGAATGTAAAGATTAACAATTAGTTCAAACACCTGCAACTTGTTTGTAAAGAGTATTTTAGTATATTCGACGTATAGGGTATGCAACTTCCGGGTAGGGAGAGAGAGTGTGGAGTGCCAAATGACTAAGCCCATTCTTGGCATTTCGTAGCTCTGCCAGTTATCAGTTAGGAAGGGCCCTTGTGCATTTATGCACTATATTACGCAGAAAGTAATAGATCTCAAAACGGAAAACCGTCCCAGGCTATTTTAACCGTCAACTAACCCAACGCTAAGGGGATAGTGTGCTTCTCAACCTCCTTTACTCCGTAGAGTGGCCGCGGGGTTCCACTGTAAGCCTGGTGTGAGCTCCTCCGTATTATAGCGCTTGAGAATAAGTTCCTCGAGTGCTTCCACCATTTTCAAGGTATCTACTATCTCTCGTCCTCTATCACAAGGGGAGGGGACTTCAGAGTAGTGCCCTTATGCTACGCGATAATTCGGCACAGCTCCGGGTTGTCTTTCGCTTCTACTAAGACCTTGCGCTAATACTCCCTCTTCGACTCGCGCACCACCCTAAGGAATTCCCTACATTCCTCTACCCAGAGCTCATCCCCTCTTCTAATAGATTATGTGACCGTACTCGATGCTTCTATTGGCAAAGCGCTAAATCTAGTCCATATTTTGTGTCGAAATACAGGCTTTGCTAGTAATGCCGGTAGAGCTGAAGGTTTATTTTAACATTTTGGACAAGCGAATTGGCATATAGAGGTTAAGGAAATTTTCTGTAGTACCGTAAACCCTAGGACAATCACAAGGTATTTTGCCTATCAAGAGTTTACGAGAACGATAGTAGTGTCGAGATATGAGAACAGATATGGACTATGCAGGCTGTTGAAAGTATAAGGGGTCAAGGAGTCATTGTCATGTTAATCTAAGAATAGGGGCAACGGTCATCAAATCATGTATATATAGAGGTCTTCCCACCAGCCTAATAACCAGTCAGTTAGTTAATCAAGACAACTAAACCACTCATATACCTACTACTTCACAGGTAATCACCATGAAACGGACTACAACGGGATGAGCGACCCGTATCAACACTGCATACCATATTTCGGCGTCTATTGTTATAATGACTGACTTTGAACTCTCACTTCGCAGGCTCGAGTAGGCCAGTGAAACCTCCTCTAGAGGCTTCGGACGACTTTGTCGGAGTTGATCTTAACCAGTACCACGTGATGACTCTAGCCAACCCGAGATTAACAAGGACGCCGAGATGGCCGAAACATGCTTATGATTGCACCATGAGTCGTCTCAACATGACCTACAATCTCGAAACCAAACTTTGAGTAGAGTGGGACCCCCTCTGGCGCTGCGAGCACATATGCACATCGTCCTTGCTGATCTGTTTCTTCACAAATGCGCTGCATCATCATTGAACCTATCCCTTGTCGTTGATACTTCGGATGTACCGCCATAAAGGTCAGCCCTAGATGTAGAAATCATTAGCAAGTAGGTATACTAGGATAACGTAATTTAACTTACGGCATATACTATCGAGATCCTTTAAAACCCGACACCGTTCTGCTTTCAGATCATTTGATAGAGCAACCCAGCCATCTACATCAAGTGTATCCGGTAGCCAGGATGACTTCCGAGCCTTTTCTCTCTTTCTCGGCTCACCCGCTTGTTGTCGGTTGTGGTTCTGCTCTATAACAGTCCAACCGCAAAAACCGACTGGAGTCCCATCAACGGAACATGCCTTCAAAAAATTTTCCTCCCGCGCTTGGAAGGCATTTTCTAACATCTCGATATACCAGCGAGCTATTTGCTCCTTTTGTAGTCCTGTGACTGTGTTGAACTGAGGAAACATTGTCCGGTATAATGGCCCATTTTGCATAGCGGGTACTTCAACATGATTTCCAATGTCCTGTGCGTCAGATACCTCGACATCAGAAAGCTTGAAGTCTGTTTGCAGCATTGAATTCATTCTTGGCCACATGCAAGATGTTGGATAGGTTGAAATAACCTAGGGGATGATGCGGGCAGAAATCACGAGAAAGCAATGTGTTTGTACCTGCCGATGTGCAAGAGCTGAACCTGCCTGTTGGCTGCGGATCCTTGGCATCCGTGCTCACGATTGGACCAATTAGCTACACGCAACAAAGACATAGCGAAATGAAGCTGAAGGCACCCCGCGCCAGGGCCAAACCTTGAACACTTCGTTCTGTATACTAGTAACCAGTCCTTTGGAGTATCACTATCACGGTGGCCAGCCCATATACCCGTTATACTAATAACTAAAAAGTCTGCAATATTCTAAAGTGAATACCATATAGTTTCGATAGAAAACTTGGCAACCCCACCACATCCCCTTACTATACCATGTTAGGACTAACTAACCGGCAATTCAAACCAATGCTAAACCCTTTATACACACTTATCGATAACACCTTTTATAATCCAATCCCTAAAGGGGTATAATCTGGGGGTATAGTGGAGTTGCCAAGGTTTCTTTTTATCGAAACTATACAGTGTCTAGGCTGGTACCTGGATCCATGTCCCGAACTGGTAAAGCGCCATTTGGCTTTTCTCTATAGAAACAGCCCGTAGGTAGTTATACTTAATGACCACATGCCTATACCAACTACTGAAGTAAAAGAGTGTCCATACTCCTATCCCCTTCCTTTCCCTTCTCCTTCATGCTTGCGATAAGCCTATCAAAGGGCCCGTTTCTCTGTTGATTCGTAACAGTACACTTCGACTAGCAGATAGTTTCTCTGCTGCATTTGCAGCAAAACAAAAGCCGCTCCTCTATCCGCACGAGTGGTTCTCAACGTGACCGTCGGATGATGACTGGCAGAATCCATCACAATGGCATTTATCATCTTCATCGATACCAAAAATCCAAAGTGCCTCAATCAGCCGACTATCGGAGATATCCCCACGCGCAACCATTATGTTCATTTTGCCCTCCGTGACCTCGACCGTGAGGTTTGAGTCGTGTTTGTCCAAAGCTCTGAGGCCCACAATCCGATCCATACCAAGGTCGCATAGCAGGGTCGACAGTTCGGACAGGAATTTCTGACTGACTTGGGCACTGAACTGGAGCTGTTCGGAGGGCTTGGTGAAGTCGAATTCGTAAGGCACCCACTTTCCCTGGACTAGTTGGAACGACCGTGGCACAATGGAACTGCCGTGTTTGTGGGTGACAGCGTTGAGGTCATCGCCCACGTCCCACGCCGCCGCGACATTTCGGCAGTCGACTAGACGCTGCGTTGGGCTAATGGGGAAATGCTTGTGTAGCAGGCCAAGGCCCAACTCTGTGTAGACCCTGTGACGCAGGAACAGATCGCGGATAGGACCTACAACCTTGGCCATGGCATCCATTTCTTTGAACTTGTGAGCTGCAAGGCCAAGGCCGGGGAGCGAATCAAATGCCTTCGGATCGTAAGGAGCACTATTATAAAGTTAAGAAATCGTCTGGGAAGAGTTCCGCAGGAAACTTACTCGAGGATAGTTGGCACGAAAGCCGAGCTCGAACTTGCGACAAGTGACGCCATTATGCTCTGGCTTGAGGAGTAGATCGGTAATGACTAGTGTATAAAACACGTAGTGTGATAAGGGCTCTACTGTGTGAACTAAAGGGCTTGGAACTTGGTCAAATTCAACTGATAATTCTGTGGGATTCTCGGGTGCCGTGGTTTCTTTCCTCCTTCGAAGTGAGAGAAACCTTGGGCTATTTATACCCGTTGGGCTTCATACAATCTGGCGCTTCCTCTGCCCGTTCGTGGACAAACCTAGCTAATCCTCATGACGGACCAGTCTCGAGACCCGCTCGCGTTTGCTCTCCTGTGTGTGGTACCGCAGAGCTGTGTGATACCGTAGAGCGCCGCCGTCCTTCCAGCTCGGTCATAAATCTTCCTCCCTGCATCTCGCCGAACCCTACAGAAAGCAGCATAGCGAGAAAGAGGCAGTATGATGAGGCAGATCTACCCAAGAAAAAGCAGAGGACGGGTCAGTAGAATACCCAAAATACAGGTTCGATTCAAGTCTCATGAAATGGGGAAATATACATAAAAAAGACGCCACTATTCGTGTGCATGGTGTTGGGTCAAACCCTCCGTGCATAATCGAATCGAGGTTGGTGGGCACCGTTTTCTTATATCCGCCCCTCAGCGCTTCGTTGTGGCTCAGGTGAAGGCGGATTGGTCTACCGCTGTGGTGCAATTCATAAAAGCCACGATAGGTAATAACATTGGTAGTCACGTTATTTCTTCCTAGGCTCCCATGCAAGGATTATTATATATTAGATGGAGCCTTACCGGCCATTCGGAGACCAACTGCATATTATGTTCCTATGCGCATGTATAGATTGGATTTACCTATTACAAGGAGAGGTCAGTCGAGGACCGATTACTTAGCTTGAATAGCTAGTGCTTCTCGCGGGTTTTACTTGTTATGTGTGCATATGCGGTTGGACATTGCATTGGGTGTTGTTTATGGGGTTGGCTTCCCATTTAGGAGTATATTTTTTCGAGGAGCAATATAGAAGTTAAGCTCGCTGCTGCAAGGATCAGTCGAACCAGAGTGTCGGGCGCCTGGCACTAGCTGGGCATGGCATCTCTGCCGAACGCCTCCAACATACAAGCGACTCAGGCGCAGTGCCACCAAGTCAGGAGCCATACTGGTCCAACTTAGACGGGTTAAGCTTGAATGTGATAGGTGTAGCGATCCGCTTGTCTCATAAGGGACTGTACTATTCCACCTCGAACCAGTTAATTCTCTAGGTGCTAGGACTAGCAGTATGTCCATTTCGAAAAACATGAAAGAGACCGTCTTATCCTGCGCCGAATGTATTGTTAAACGCCCCGAGCAGGTTAGTCATGGGGGAGGAGGGAGTCAATGGCAAACCACTCGCGTGCGTGGCGGGGCAGAGCTGTGTAGTGACGGCGATATCTGAGCCCGAGACATCCACAGACAAAAGCGTGAATAAAAAGGCCAACATATCTAGACGCTTTAAGTTTGAGAGTAGTTATAGTGTCGAAAGAATAAATCGAAAAGTAACTTGGACAGAGTTAATAAATACCAGTATTACCATAGTGGCCGATACTACACACCCCATGGCCGGTTTGCCATGACTCTAAATTTAGCATTCAGAACGGCGGTCATAGATCATATACGGAATCGGCCTCGGCAGATATAAGTTCGAGCACTTGCCTGTCTATGCTGCTCCGAACTTTGAATAAGGAACTACCTTCTGTTCGTGGTCACGACTGCACAGCGATTAGCGATGTGCTCCTAGAAGGAAACCAAACGGGCTGCAGAATGTATCATCACCAAGCCTTGGCTTACCGAATGCGGCTCGGCTTAAACCCCATTGTTCAGTCATATATCTGGTGGGTATTAGACTGACCGATGTGCCGATTTAGGGACCGGGCGCAAATTTAGGAATGGAAAAGAACTGTTGGCCTCTGCTGATAAAGCAGAGACTGGTTCCTAGACTTGTGCCGGGGAAGGCCGGGTATATTTAGGAAAGGCGGCGCGTTGCCTACCATAATTACCCAAACGAAGGAAGGGGAAATAAAGGGTACGACTCTCAGCTCGGGATAAGTATCAGGATAAGAAATGCTCTAGAACATGGAGTGGATATGTTGGTAGGAGAGATCTACAACTAGGTTATAGAAAGTAGTAGAGAGAAGCTGGATAGAAACCCTGAATATATCCTCGCTAGTGTTGCTAAATGTAGTCTGGAGTTTGAGGGTGACAGCTGGATTGCCTGTGGCTATCTTCCCTGATATGTTCACGTTCTATATATTTGCGCTTACATTTTGTTGTTTGTCGAGCGACTTCCTAGGAAGTCACTGGTACGGAATACTAAAATCCGTTTTACAATCTTGGACGGTCTTTGTTTTTGTGCAATTACGGTAAGCGTCCACGCCCGGTGTATTAGATATTATGCAAGTTCCAAGTTTTGTTCATATCGGGTCGTGAAAAGGCGGGTCTTGCGCCCAGGTTGCATTCCACCTATTCCGATTCGGGACGGCCTATCTCGTAGCTACTTGTTCCAGCTACGTGAAGCATACAATACAACATCTAGGCAGTTTTGATCCCGCCATAACAAGCTTGACAGCTAGGGTTTCCGTCGCATCCCGCCCTCAACGTCCGTACTCCACGTATCGAACCAGCACGCCAAAACCACTGAAACCATCTCAGATTGCAAAGTTGATAGCAATGGCGCAAGGGTAAGTCGGCCCGGTTCAGTCTCTCCCTAACACAATACGAAAGCAGTGGGGGATAGGTCGTGTTTTTAGGCTTAGCTAACATTATATGGTCATATAGGTACAGTATCCTCATCGGTCTGGTTGTTGTGGCCGCCATGTGCGTCGGTGCATGGTTCTTATCACCAAAGGGCGAGAACCAGACGTAAGCAACCCCGTGCCATTACGAACATCCATCCCAGCACATATAGCACGAGCAAAAGAACCAACGGAGGCAGGGGGAAGGAATAATAGCATATGGAGGAGATAAGAATGCAGACAGACGGCGGAGAACCAGGAAGGCTAACGTGCACTCACCCCACAGGACCTGGCGCTCATCGCTCATCATCGCCTTCATCAGCTGCTACCTGATGTGGTTCATCACGTTCATGGCGCAGCTGCACCCGCTGATCGAGCCTCGACGGTCGAACGTGAAGGAGGGGTTTCAGCACGAGTAACGGAGACGGCCATCTCGAACACCATTCATACATACATCACACCATACAAATGCACAAAATGTCCTCCTATACCCAATCTCTTAACATGAATGTCGCGAAACTACGCGACATCACACGATACCAATAATCTATCCAATTCGAAGCGAATACCCACCCGTCCCTCACGAGAAAGGATCATATCGTTGTTGGGCCCTCATAACGCGAGGTGTATGTATGAGGCAACGGAAACCAACGACGTGGAAGGACTCTGAGGGGGGGAAACCGAACTAGAAAAAAAAAAGAAACGATCAAGTGGAATTCATCAGAGCACGGGACTTGTATTAACAGCTAAAGACCAGCATTTGTCATCATCCATCGGTTATTCTTGTCTCCTAATCGAGGAACCATGGTTTTTTTCGGGCGTTAGGAGAGAAACACGGAAGGAGAATATACGGATAGAAGAAATGTCCCAAGCTAACGCGTAGTTAGTTGGCTGGCTCTCTTCGCTACCTATGCTGTAGTTCAATCTGGCTGGAAAGCTTATAGATGTATAATGCCGTTTTCAATAAAGGGATTGTTTAATTATAGCACAAGATTCATCATTTCTGACATGGCATGACTTGCATGAGTCCAGACGCAAGAGACTCGGTTCTAAAATCTACACTCGCTGGCTAAGGTATTAGAATAGAAAAAAGATTCACAGCGAACGCTCGGAAGGCTTCGAGCCTGCCTTATCCAACGGCCAATCGACCTCCCCATTCCCCCGCTCTTCCGAGCAATGCCCAGAGCGCCCGGCCGTCGACAGCGACGCCGCTCTCGGCAGCGGAGTCGACGCCATGCAACCCCACGCACCATAGGATGCCCCTACCGATGAGCCAGCGTGTGATGGCCCCCGCGGCCGCCAAGAAGACGGCGACGCCGTAGCCGCAGTCGAGGAGGATTTTGAGGGCCTCTACATTGTTTGCGACGACGGCCCAGCCGAGCGAGCGCGCGGCGGCCGGGACGTCGTAGTCCCAGATGACCATGAGGATCGGGAATAACTTCGTGCTGCTCGAGACGAGGAGAGCCGTGGACACCGAGTTCGGGCGCGTGTACGTCGGGAGCAGATCGAGGAAGGAGAGCGGAGAGGCCGGGGACGAGGTTAGGAAGCGGATACTTAGGTGGAAAGCGAGGGTCGAGAAGGTGCAAAGGATTACTGTTGTTTGTGGTTAGCTGACTGGCTCTTCTTGAAATAAAGAAAAAAGGGGGAGATATCCCGTACAGAAGAACATATATTGCAAAACAATGGGCCGCTGTGCTAGAGCCCCTAGATTACTCCCGCCGGCCGACGTAGCACCTGGAGATGTCGAGGACTCGGGAACAGCCTGCTTCTCGATGCGCGCCCATGTTAAATAGACGTCGAATAAAAGGAGGAGCGTGCCGAGACGTATTATGGATGGCTACGAAGATGTGCGATTAGTTATTCTTCGCCTTACGATCTCTCCACGGCGCTACCCATGTACGCCGACATGTTCATTCGGATAGAACGGAGGTCGAGTCCGGATAGCTGGTTTGGAGGGGTGATGGGACGTACATCGAATTTATCGCGGTCGCGCATCAATGTGTTGTATAGGAGGTGCCGATAAACCTGTTGATTTGATCGCTCGTTAGCAACGCATTTCAGTATGTTCCCTTCAACTGTCCCCTCCATAGCCTCTCTCATCGGCAAGGGGATGAATACCCACCTGCGGCTTAATCAAGACTAAGTCGATAAACAGCACAACAAAGTCATGCTCGACGTACTTGTCGCAGAACCGCCCGCAGTTCCGACAGACAGTAAGTCGGATATTCGAGCTCGCGTCGCCAGCGCCCGAGTACTGGGTCCAGAGGTTTCGGACGGGGTGTTGACACTCGATACATATCGGCATGGTGTGTGCTTGCGCTTTCCTCCCGCCCTTCCCTTCTCCTTGTCCACCCCGCTCGTTTCCTTATTCTCTCTTCCCCGAGAGGATCTCTATATACGAACGTGTGCGCGTGTGTCAAATCTTAAATCCGAGTGGCCGTTATCGATCAACTGTCGCAAATGAAATCGCAATCCCTCCGACTATCCCCCTCTCAAGAGTTATAGAGAGACGAGATGGCTAGTATGCGCCAGGAATTCCATTCTGAAGCGGGTATCAATATACTAGGTAGCGAAGCGAAGCGAAGCGCAATGGATCGGAGGGTTTAAATACTTATATCATAGTTGATAGGAGGTTAGAAGCTTCAAACCCCCCGCCATATACTCTTCATCCCTTATCTTATCAGTTCTCAAGCATCTCCCTTACTACATACCTATTTACCTTATGTATTTCTTGGGTACGTATTCTAGCCCTTCTAGACCTCCAAAACAACCAGTCAATATTAGAAAAACACCTGCATAGCACAAGCAGGTTTAATAAAACGCGCGGGTTGCGGTGTATAGAGCCTGCTCTGGATTGCAAAAGCGGAACAAAATGATCAAATTGCCATTGGCCGCGGCAAATCATGCCATCTATCTAGACTTCGAAATCGTCTTCTACTGTATGTGGTACGTATGTACCTGGGGAGAATGATGCTGTAGGTAACAATGGAGGAAGTATATACAAAAAAAGGCCCGCTTGTCTTGCCTAACCCCCTAAAAACGCCGTCAATGATCAATGATGTAGACCACACCGTCCCTAACGCATAAGAAGGGCCCAGTTTGGGAGTGATATATTAGTGAAATGGGGAGAACCGTCTAAAGGCCGTCCAAAGCTTGCATTATTCCGCGTCAAATCGCCTTCAATCCGTCTTCTTACCCACGTTGCCTTTTCCCATGGGCATTGTCCGGCCGCGTATTGACATTGCGCCCTGTCCGTCGCTTCTACTAGTTGAGCCATGAAAATCCGACTCCAAAAGGCCGCCGTGAGAATGTCCACTAAGCATGTTACTCGTCCGTCCATCATCACTAGTAGTGTCTGTTAGTTCGATAAGATCGAGGTCGTCAACGGGCTTTCTTAGTGAGCCGAGTACCGGTGTACCGGGGCGTTTTGCCCATGCCCCGCGCAACCAAGTCTCAATGGATGCCGCAGCATGCTCCAAGCCAGCGCCGTTCCGCGAGGGGGCCGTCGCGTCGCGTCCTTCTTCGAAAGGACTCTCTACGATGCCGGTGCTCTCCTCCGCCGTCTTCGAGAATCCAAAATGAGCGGTTTCGGACCCCATAACCGACATGGAGGGTAATGAGTCAATGTTAAAACCAGGTAGCCGTTTGTTGACCCAAGTGTTGAAGGAGTCTGTAGCCGGGCCCGGCGCCTTGACGCTCTTTCCCATTGATCCCACACCTCCCGGTTTGCGCATCCACGCCGGGACACCTTCCATCTGTCCCATACTATTGCCCCGGCTTCGGCCGGATGCAGGCGAACCGAGACTAAGACTCGAGGCCATTGGTCTTGCGCTGATCGTGCTCTGTCGCCTAGACGAAACCCTGCCAGGGCTTTCTGGGACCCCGGAAGTATTTGAAATTGCCTTGGATAATTCTAGGGACTGGCGCGGAGTGGAAAGAGTCGAAACGGTATGGATGCTCTTCTTTCTCCTTGGCGGGAAATATCCGACTGTTGTTCGTTTGACCCTTACTATCTCCACTGGCTCTTGTAGTGAATCAAGCTTCACCCATCGTACGTGAGTCCAGGGCCGTTCGTCAGCTTCATGTGCCGAATTTTCTGTTGCCTTCATGTTCAAAGAGCCGAAATAGTTGTCGTGTAGATGTTGCTGTGAATCTGCATTGGACTGAGCGAGGCTACTGGTGTGGCAAGCCTGATGCGTCGTAGCTAAGCGGTCAACCTTTTGAGGGTGGAAGGAAGGAGGGTCACATGGTCTACCCTTGATTTCGCAGGCATCTACAGGGACCAAAAGATGCTTCCGAATTTGTATGTTGTCTCGCGACCATAGACCATTGGTCTTGCGAAATGCATGCTCCATACATCTGTAACGAAGGATAATGCCGGCATAAGTATCCGTGGGCTGCACATGATGCAGATACACGAGAAATTCTTCTATGACTGGCTGGCTTACACTTCGCATATTGTCGTCCGACTTCCTTCTCTTGTATTTGCCGGTGATATCTAACCCGCCGTTCACTCCGTCATGGCTTTCTAGCACGCTGGCTTTCTTTCTGGCCATTAACTGTGCCTCTCGCTCTGCGAGAGAACCTGCGGCGATGTCCCCAGGTGCAGGGCGCGAATTCGGGGCAGTAGCAGGGCCCCATGTCTCGGACGGCTTGCGCGTTAGGGCACTCATTCCTCCGAAGCCTTTCCAGAAGGATTTCGGCTGTGACTTGGGACCACTCCTGCTGTTAGGGCGCGAGGGTTCGCTACTATAGCCACCATCAAGTAACGACGTGGCAAAGTCTTGAACCGATGACCAGTTCGGAGTCCATGAGCCTTCGAGCAGGCCACGAGAGAAGGCGCCATTGAGGGGACTTGACAACCCGCCGGACTGGAGCTTGGCGTCGGTGAGGCGTGCAGACGGCATAGGGCTCACGCCTCGACTCGGCGTGGGCTCGGGGCTCAGGCCTGATGATAGGCCGGACGTAGTTGCATTATTGGATTCAATGTTGCTGTGGGGTGTTCTCCTATTCCTTGGGCGCGCGGCCGTGGGATTATCAAGGCCGGACGGAGTCAAGGCCGTCGAGGACCTCGAGATGAGAGGCTTGGGCGACTGGCTGGAGCCGGCCATTTCCCACGATCCAGGGGCGGAAGGAGGACTATGGACCGATTGACACGGTTTGTATCCGCATGAAGCGGGCCGGGAGACCAAGGCGCATCAAAGCTAGGAAGGATGAAAGACGGGCGGTTGAGTGAGGTCACATTGGTTTCGCTTGTAGTCGGACTTGGACTCGGATTGTATGAGTAGGAGCTTGTGCCTGTAGCCGGCAGGTTGTATGGCGTGTATGGCCCGTATTGCGTGTACGGCTTGTCTGTAGTGAGTAGGGAGGAATGAAGTCGACTTGCCGTGGTCCTATCGATCGATGGTGGTACAGGGACGAGCAAGGGTGGCTTTGGTTCTGGGAAGAAGGTGAAATGAAATTAGTGACCTGGGAAACCCCGGGAAACCCACCGTTGGCATGTGCAGCGGGTCACCTCGAATTGCCAACGGGCACCTGGGCGCGCTATGAGGACGCTACAAGGACGCTACAAGAACCTAAGTACTTAATAAAATAGGTACATGTACCTAGCAGCGACGTGGGTTAGTGCAATGTGTGCTCTCCAGGGGTTATGGTAGCACAATCTCAGTAGGTTAGGTACCTACTAGGCAGCTTAAGGGGACGGGTAATGAAGTAGTAGACGGATAGATGATAGATAATTGTCGAGCACAGGTAGGTACACTAACCTTAGAATATGACAGAAGCATGTTCCGAATCTCGAATGAGGAATCCAAGGTCGGTGCAAGTTGGGACGAGTGCGTGTCGGTCCTATTCGGACTCATCAAGTGGGCTGACGACGGTATTTACATAGTACTTGTACATTTGCCGCTAATGTGCTGAGACAAGGTGTCGGCTTAGCGGACCATGAGCCAATCGACACCGGCCAAAGTAGCCCTGTTACTACCGCCGTTACACCCGCTGGGTTTCTGTCTGCACCGCCAACGTCTTATTCCGGCTGTCGAGTGCCGGCCACACATCCACGGAAACATGCACATGAAATGAACACGGTGTAAAGGTATCATAGGGGGTGTGATATTGCATGTTGAAGATCAAATGACCATCACGTGAGGGCATCTTGAATCTATCTTGAATGTACCTTGGTTGCATCTTCAACAACGGCCACTGACTACCAACACATTTCCATTGTCGAGATATTACATCCAGGCTTAAACATCCCGAGATGGTGAACCCGAGTACTTTATACGTGTCCACATATATGCCTTCTTTTCCATCTACCTCATCGTACAGCTAAATATCTTTTTTATTCAACCCAGCGAAAGGTCCAAACCAGTCAAATTGACATCGTTCCCGTTAATCCCAAAGAATTGGAACCTACATACCACGTATTCTCGTTAGTCCTTTTTTCTCAAATACGTGCAAGCCGTGCTGGCCGTGCTGTTCATCTTACCAGTCTTCTACATTCAATGTAGCCGGCACCGGCTGGCCCTGACCGGAACCAGTGCTCCAGCTGTCACTGGGGCTGTGACCCTCTTGCACCGCATTCACATCGCTCCCCGGCCATAGTGTCGATGGCTGCCCCTGGAATCCTGGCCCAAGCCCTGGTTGCAAGAAAGTGTTAGCCTGCAAAGGACTCCCGCCTGTTGTTCTTTGCGTTCCGAATCCGTGGAAAACATTATGCTGGCCCGACGCCGGAGACGACATACCCTGTATCTGCGATATGACATTTGGGTCTAGATTCTGTTGGTTCTGCGGAGGTGACATCTGGGGCAACGGTACGATGGAGCTTTCGGGGAATAACTGATCGGTGTGGAAGTTCTCCCAGAGGGACTGCGATATATTCGGCGAGTTCCGTGTGACGAGGTAGAGATCTGGCGGTGTACCGGGGACCGAGAACGAAGGGTTGAACGGTGTCGCCGGTCGAGTATGAGGCCTGCTATTAGTTCCTCCCATGAAGGTGTCACCTGACTTTGTGTTAGGCGAGGTCAGTGGAGGCCCCATGGTAGCCTGCGCGAGCGTGGGCTCGTTTCGTGGTGTCTGCGGCCGCGATCGTTCGTAGGATTCCTGATGTGTGGGTGTAGTCACGCTGAAGTCAATAGCCATTTCATCATATTTCCGTTTTGCCGCATCTTGTTGCCGCTGATGCTGATCCAACTGTGCAAAACTCTGCTGGGCTTTTCTATGGCGCTTACCGGCTGCTTTCTGCAGCCTCTCTTCGAGTGATTTATTACCTAGGATGGATTCAAACAAGGTGTATACCATTTTGCCCACAAGCCATACCTTGGAAACTTCTTTCAGAGCATCCATGCATGTTCGGATTCGATCATGCGTGACCCGCTGTATAGTCAACACAGGTGAGCGCATCTGATATACGTGCATGATAAGCGCCGAAAACAAACTATAGACGACAAAGGCAGGGCAATAGCGTAGCTCATCGTGAGCCGATAGGTTTTCAATGATAGACGTGATCATTCCCGCGGCCTGGAAAGCAATGTTGCGTGACGGATACGAGGATTCGTCGGGAAACCTAGGCTGGGCATGATGACTGCTAGTATTTGGTGGCATATGTGCCCGATGTAGCAAGCAGAGTGTCGTATAGTAGTTAGAATGGAGAAGTGCACTCCAAAAATGATGCCGTGGCATCTCCCAATACACCATCTTCGGGCAGTTTTGTAACCAGTCAGCCAGAGCCATGTCACTATGGGTGAGATCAATAGCATTCTGGCGCCGACCACGAGATGCTACAGAGTATTGCTGCGAGAGCACTAAGCCCATGATCTCACATAGCTTGACATATTGTAAAAAGAAGTGGACGTGAATCGGATCCGGGGAGAACCCAACCGCATTGTCTGGTTCATCCTCGATAAAATCGTCCTCGGTGAGCATTTCAACATCGCAATCCTCTAGGTTGATGTTGCATGGGCGCCCCAACGCCACAGCAACTGATCGGTCCCGGGTGAATAATGTCCACCATATGCGTTTCCACAATCTCTTGTCTGCGTTACTAAGCTGGGAGCCTTCTACGCTCCTGTGCATGCCAGAACCCTGGGCGACAATGATAGCGACACGGCTCCAGTAAAAGACATTCTTAGTAACATCCTCAGGCCCTTCCCAGTACCAGCCCATGAGTAACAGCGATTGGACAATAGTCACTCGATCATCCTCGTAATTGGCATCGTAGAGGGCCTTTGCTCTCTTATAAAAGGTTAGTGCGGCGGGTGTGGTTGAGCCGTTGGCGTCCATAAGTTGTTGATTTTGGCAAACGCGCGACCCGGCAAGCAAAACAGCTTGGAGTAACAATAGTGATGGAGGATTCTTAGGATCTCGATATTGCCTCATAAAGCGTGTTCTGTTAATAACAGGTACAATAGGATGTACCCATTTGAAATAGGCCTCGATGAGCTCATCGCATAGCTGTCGAGGGGGGAGCAGAAATGCACCACGTTGATGAAGAATGTCGATCTCAATATTGTCGAGTTCGGTTAATCTTGCCCTGGAACCGCGGACGTTTTCAGGCAACGGATAGTGAACTACATCTGAGTCGCCCTGGCGATCATGGACCAGCAATGTGAGGTTTGAAGATTCGCCTAGAAAAGCGACTCGGCCAGCTTCGGTGATTGGCGCCCTCGTAAACTTGGGCTTCATGACTAAGTTGACATAAGTATCGTTGTCAACTTCCTCCTTCCTCGCTTGTGCCTCGGTCAAGGTGGTCGATGGCACGCCTTCGGACGTATGGTATACGGCTGGGGGCCTCGCTGGAAACGTGGTTGAAGAGCCAGCCATAGGCTGGGGAGATTGGCTGTCGCCGGCATCTCCACGCTCACTGTTATGGAAGGTTAGCGATGGAAGGTAATGCTGATTAAGCTCAGATGTATGCGAACCTGTCGGAGTCTTTTGCTGCATTTGCTTGTGTCTTCTTCCTTTTGGGTTGGGGGATCTTGCATTCGATTTGGAAGGCTACGCAGTTGGTGCAAGGAACACCGAGGCTCGCGGCATCACATCGGACCTGGTGTCTGGTGAACAACTATGTTTACATACATGGTCTTATCGACGAAAGCGAGGCACGTGCAAGACATCTTATCTGGACTGGTTCATGGACTGGTTCATGGTTCGGAAGAGCGAAGGAATATGGGGTGATGATTCGGTACCTTTCTGGCATGGCATGTCTGTGGATCACCAATGATTAGTCGAGAGCTGGGCCAAAATGGTATTGTGTTCGAGATGCCTCGGCACAATTGAGCAAATCCCACTTGCGCCCCAGATAGGCGTAATGGACCGCGGTGCTACTAATAAATAACACACAGCTCCAGGGATAGTGCTCAGGCCAACTCTAAAAACATAGAACAGGGCATACTTACTTCACAGGCTCTCGAAGCACGTTGTCTAGGTGAGTTATCCTTTGGTTAGTCAACAGATCGCGCGATGCAAACCATTACGCAAAAGCGGGCACACCTTCGGAAGCTCAGTTGTCCCTGGGCATTTTGGGCGGCGGTCAGTGAGCCAGGCGGGCCGCCGAATGCTCCGCCAGGGGGAGTCGAGGATTGTGCTGGAGAATTGGATTGATTCTGGCCCTGGTTTTGGGTCTGATTGTGGTGTTGATGTTGGTGTTGCTGCTGGCCGACCAGCTCGGTACTATCAGATTTAATGTCGATGTCGGTCATAATGATGATGAGGAGGATAAGGACGAGAAGGGGGTGTGCAGTGCAGTGCAGCGCAGCGCAGCAGACAGACCACTGGGACAAGTCACGACCGGAATATGAAGACTAAATTCAAATATCTGGAAGAGCGCCGAAGTCCTTGTCGCATCGTAATTCGGAAAGGCAGCGACCAGTGGAGAAAACGAATGGGCTCCCGGCCCCTTTTGCGCTTTAGGTATGAAGGACTTGGAAGAGGTATATGGTTAGTTGGTTGTACGTTGAGGCCGAGAGAGTCGCACGAAGCGAGAGTGGGCGAGTGAATGTGAAGAGACAGAGGACTCGGTGTGGTGTACAGATGGCGGCGGCGGCGGCGGCGGCGGCATTGAGGACTTGATGCGACGAAGCGGGTTATGTGTGTGTACCTACCTATCTGCCTACCTACAATGAAGATAGGCAGGTAGACAGATACCTTGCCTTGGGTAGCTGTCCTCTAGGTATGTAGGTACGTACAACGACCTACGCGCACACTTTACCTACCTCCGAACACTTGTAGGTTATTTCTAAGGTTAGGTAGCTATTGTTATCTGGTATTATTAGTGTTATTATTGTATTAACAGAAGAGAAACTGGCGCCATCGGGATTCGCGGAACCCTTATTTGCATGCCTACCTAGGTAGTTTTTCCCACTCGCAAATGCGCCCCTCAACGAAGATCTTTCAGCGCCATGTAGTGACACCCTACGACAACACTCGGAATATGGTGTAAACGTAGGAACATGGATGGCAAATACCAGGTAGGTACACCTACCTGCATGTAAACCCTGTAATGAGCCAACCAGCCAGTTATCTATCTCTCTTTGCAGTACTTATATATCCAGGGAGTCTGTTAGGAAGGGCAATAGGTACTAGACCATAGGTGGTGCAGGTGATGTCAACAAGAGGGTGTCACAAGCAAGCCAAGTTTGTTGTTACCGGCAGTATATACAAGTACTGTAGCTACTATCTAAACACCTGTTAGGCACTTACTATCCCCTAGTGTAGGCATTGTAACTACCTCTTAGGTACCTTTCATGACTTAGTAAGTACCCAACCGCATGCAGGCAATCACAACTCTACGATTAGAAATCGTGCCCACTAACTATACCACTGGACCATCTACTACCACCAACCTACCTAGGTACTAATAGGTACTAATAGGTAAGTTGTACACTAACTAGGTACATAACATAATTGATATATGTAGGCACATTATATACCTTCGACAACAATTGGTGTAATAGATAATAATTGTATATTTGCTGGAGACACATGCCACGTATCTACAAGTGTAGCGTAGTATACATTGAAATAGGTACCTAAATTCATGTTCGACTTGGCCGGGTTTAGTGTAGTGAGGTAGTGTAGCGTGGGCACTTAAGGCAGTGTGGGTAGTGACAAAATATAAAGCATGTGATAAACAGACTCCTTCAATGTAGATACCTCCTACTTCCACTCCTACTAGACGTGTACCTGTTGATAGTAGTGTAGGTATACCAAGAAGACTCCACCATCCCTGGCATGCATGGTCTTCTCTTTGCCTTCATCGTGACTAGTGTAGCAGGCCCCCAAGGTAGACAGACAGACACACCGTCCAAAACACTAAGGTGTACCGAGGAGGCACTTCACATTCTGCAGTATACACATAATAACACACTAGCGTGGTGCGGCTCGCATGCTTTACCGATTATGGTCCGTCTCCGGGCTGGTGCGTGCCTAGGAAGGGCGGCTGCTTTAATCATACCATCTTCAGGACGGGTTTACCAATCCCGTATGGGCGAGAAAAGAGAACCTGTGTCGTCATTGTTCCCCCTTGCTTAGCACCCCGCGCCACACCGGTGCGCGAAGAGACGCGTATAAACTCTCAAGGTTCTCGTATGTACAGTGTAGACCATCGATTCGCCGAGGCATTTACTTAAATAGGCGACACTAAGAATCAGTTCACGTTTCACTTTAACAGCCTATCCATCATAGCAGTGTACGCAGATCTATCTCCACTATCGTGATAAGTCAATATTGCATATTTTGACGTACTCATATTTTTGAACATTTTCTTTTATTAAATCTTCTATAGTGTCTCTTTATTTACTTGCCCGAAACCTCTCCGTTCGTTGCTGCTGGTAATGCCTCCTCTTTTTGCGACTCCCCTTCTTGTTGTGGTCTATCGACTCTAGATGTGTATCTATCCGCGCCTTCTACTTCGACCCCAGCGATAAAAGCCGCACTAACGCCTTCTAATGCTGCCACAAAGACACATAGCAGACTTGCTATGATGAAGTGGGTGATTGTCGACCCAATTTCTAACCAGGAACCCTCATCTTTGACAACCCAAAAAAAATAGAGGGTGAGGATATCGCTCAACGACATCGCCAACATGAATAGTGCCGATGGTGCCACGCCTATGCGTTTGTTTAGAACCCCCAAATTTGCCGAGATAAGCACAAAGGGGATCATCAACTTCAAGACGAGGAGTGCCCCTTGAGAGAAAGGGTCGAATATTGGAATAAGCCGACATACGCTTTCCAAGCTAAATGATGAGACCGACGCAACATTACCGGTACTGAAGAAGGCAGACTGAAGAAGTGCGAAGAAAAACAGCGCCACGCGCGCATCTGGGAGTGACAACGGCCGAAACCGAGATTTAACTGCTTGAATAACTACTTTAGCAGTCGATTTTTGGCCATCTTTCTCTTCCTGTTTTGACTGCAAGAAAATATAGCCGTGGTGCTCTAATCGTACCCAAGTTACCAACGTAAGTGAAAAGGCGAAGTAGAAGAGTCCTTCGTATGAGATCGTGAGAATGACAAACGTCGGTGCACATGTCAAGAAGATGACTAGAAGTCTATGGAGGTAATGGTTGTTAGGCTGGAGCCGGTGAGCTAGGGGCATTAGGAGCGATATGATCAGCACGAGCCAGCCGACTATCTGATTGCCTCGAGGCAGACCCTGCTTTGCTTGCATCGATAGCGCGCTAGACCGAGTTACAATCATGGCGAGGATGATAAGGCCCGTCTAGATTATTGTCAATACGAAGGCTAGGAAGACTACCGAGCTGAAGCCACTTACTTGCACCCCGACGAGCGCCCTTGAGATATGATTCGATTTTTGCTGTTGTTGCGGCTTGGGAGAACTAGAAAGATCTGCCAGTAGGTTATCTTCAAATATGAGATAGAGAACACCGATGGCCACCATCAGGGAGCCACCAAGCATACTGCTGGCCGTTAGTTACTGTGCTATACTATACAGCAGGTGTGACCGGAACTTACATCAACTGTACATCTTCGACTTTATTGGCAGGGAGTAAGGTAAAAGTGCTCATCACGAGGCACGATGCGAGCCAAGTAGCACTGAGGCTAAGGTGTCTCCGCAGGAAGGAGGCGCCGAGGGCTACAGGGAACAATGAAGCGATGATAAAAAGAACTGTGAAGACTTCGCGGTGAATGTAACCAAGTGCCTAGCAGGGTTAAGATTACGTGTTGGTTATAATTTGAAGAGACAGAACATACCAATGACACGATGATTCCCACATATGTGATAAAATTCAAGATGAAAGATAAGACCTTGGTCCCTGTTTGGATGTGACCTAATAGAGCCCTCCTTCCTCTCGCCAGACTATCTCGGCGCGCGTATACCTCCTCCCAAAACACGACTGGGAAAAGTGCGTACGCGTAATATGTAGGAGGAGACTGCGAAACAAATATGGATGCATATAATGCAACAAGGACAGATAAAAAGAAAATGGACGCGCCGATTGTTCGTGACGGTTGTGCTGTACCTTGCAATACGTGTAAGTCGATGACGGTGGTCACGGCGAAGGCCATCCAGCCTAGATACCCAATTGTAACAAGAGCTCTAAGGAAAAGCCAGTCGTATGTCTGCAAGTAGCGCATTCCCTCGAGACCGAGCTTCATCAAAGCGGCGCTCTCTTCAATGGATTCCTCGAAACGTCCCATATCAATCATAGTCTTGATCGATGAAAGGCGGACCTCGGGGATTCTGCCACGATCTTCGCTCAAGGGTTCATAAGGCTGATACCTCAATTGTTTTGCTTTCTTGTCCGCTTCCTTCACACGATACATCTCCAGGATTTCTTGTGTGTTTACAAATGATGCCTCAGCTTTTTCCTTGGTATCCGCCGATAGATATGACAGCGGTAGTTCGCCCACAGAATTCGCAGGGAATTCGAGACCAACCAAGTAAGCCATGAGGGCGGCGACATCGGCTTGCTGTGTATCGTGTCTTTTGATTTGGTCGAGGTTCCAATCTGCGGAATATTCATCATGTCCAGGCGCTGTGCCATCCTGGTATACCTTAGGTTTAGCGACACCAGATCCCCAGGCTATGAGTGGTGTTCGGGTGTTATCTGGGTGCCCGTCTCCATGGCTTCCCCAATCACTCATCCCATGATCTGCCGTAAAGACGAAAGCAGTCCTGTTATCTGCGTAAAACTTCTGAATGATGCTTGTTATTTCTTTAACTCCTTCGTCTACGATCTTGATGTTGTGCAGATACTCTTTTGAGTAAGGCCGATACGAATGACCAGTCGTATCCAGTCCCAAAAGATGAAGGAAAAAAACCACTTTATCTTGCCTAAGAGCGTTATTCAGAGTGCTGTTCTTCTCCGCAGTCTCGAAGAGCTCCTTCACATGATCGAAAACCCAGAGATCAAGATGAAGCGCATCCTGAGAAAAGTCCTCAAAATCGGCATCATAGCAGTAAGCATCTATCTTACCCGGTGTAGCTCCGTGCTCAAACATGGGAAGAATATCCGGGCTGCCCCAGCTCCATGTATGTCTGCTACGGTTGAAAACACTGTCAAAGTTCACCGGGTTAAGTTTCCAACCTGTGGCAACAGCCGAGACATCCTCATATAATCCTGCTATCAGAGCAACGTGCCCAGGTCGGGATTCGGTAGGAACTCTTGTATGGGATACACCGAAGGTGCCATGCTCTAAGATGCGGGACCGTAGGAAAGGCGCGAGTGGGCGAGGGGTCAAATCTTCGTCCGTTGTTGGATACGGTTCGGGAAACCATTGGAAGGCTTTGTCAGCACGTAATCCGTCCCCTAAAAGCCCGATATCAGTTTTGAATGCTCATTCTACACGCGAGACGAATTAACCCATACCAACAAAAAGCACAAGCCTGTCAGCCGGTGCCTTTTTCCCCGCTGGTCTTTCCAACTGGAACAATTGCATGCCACTGACAACCGGACTGACAAAATAGATATCAAAGATTGAATAGATATATACCAGGTGGAATACCATGGCTATGGCCAGGAATTTGAAGCGACTGACACCCGCCATGGTGAGGCTTTGTAATGATTTGGGTAGGTTTAGAGTGGGCTTTCAAGGCTTGTAATTCGGTGTGTTGTGTGAGCAAGCAGCTGACAGAATCCATAGATATCCGACTGACTTATAGGAGCTTGTGCGGATCGTCACATTCGCCATAGGTGCTGTGGCCGGAGGCAACTATGTTTATATGTTTATGCCCACAGAAAAATACGATAGTACCACCAGGTTCTCGATGTGATGATAGTAATGACCGTCAAGGTACCTGGCAGATCTAGTCTACCGTGTCCAAACTGGGGGCTAAGCCTATTCAAGTTAAATCATAGGCTTTCTCGGTAGTATTAATGCAACTAAAATGTCGCCAGCTCCCATATAACACCCTTGTCCTGGGAACTTCACAGTTACTTATACTACTATCTAAACCAAGTTCTCTTAAGTGGTCAGAAGGATGGAACCATGGAATTAGTATGTAGAAGGTTAAGTCATAGGTCTGGCCCCTACTAATCTACCATTTCCCCCTCAACTCAGCCACCATTAGCCACTTTCTCATGCCACAATTACCCAGGTAGTAAGTGAGTGTAAATAAGTAATTAAATGTACTCTCACTTTTTGATTCATGTGTTTCCTTACGAAGCAACTGAGGCCCCAAATATCTCTCTAATGCCTCGAGGTCCTTCTAACGCCATATTGCAACAACTTGATGGGTATCATAAAACCATTTTAACCCCACTGTTTATCGAATCTCAAAGCGCCTTAGACATTCTCTACATTAAGTAGTTTGGCTAAGTGTTCATGTCTCCTCTAAAGCTAGAGTGGCCTCTGCTACTCTGGACGGTCACTCAAGGCCTTCACCACCCTTGAATAAAATTTTGCAGCATGCAACCGTGGAAAGGTGATTTCTTCAACGAGGTAATCCGGCAGAGTATCTATCAGCTCTTCGTCCCGAGCTGCGTCTAGCTGAGGCATGTACATAAACTGTGCATCCTCAAACTTGTCCGATGACCCATCAATCCCGATAGCCAATTTGAAATGAAGAGCTGGAAAATCGTTAATCTCTACTCATTTTTGGTGTGGGTTTGAACTTACTACCGTGTCTTCCCGTCTGGACGCAGTCAAACACCTCCTCGTCATTTTCACGCTTGACGCCACAGACAAGCAGACCCGTCAGGTCTCCATATAGGTTCTCTTTTTTATGGGCCAATTGAGTAGCAGCCTCCGCGGCGTTGACTGCGTGTCTATTATTTGCGTGGGAATTTTTCATGGCGCTACCAGGAACCTTTGAATTGACTGTTTCGGTCGATCGAGCAGCAGTAAGCTTCGTCGACAGTGTTTTAATTTCTGTTTTCGCCTCCATTAAAGAGCTAAGGGCGCTATCGAGCTTCCCTTGTAGTTCTTCAACCTTTTTTTGACTGTCCTCAAGCTGTTTTCGAAGTTGCTCGGCATCTTTAGTTGCCTCTATCCCCCCAGCTAACTGGGCCTTCAAGGTAGCAATGAGCTGTTTATCGGCTAATAGACGTCAGTATTATGTCCTGTCATTCACGGCACACTAAAAGTAGTATTACTGTCTGCTCGTTCTTCGCCTTGCTTCTTAAGACGATCGAAATTTCGCTCCGCTTCCTGAACGCCAATCTCCCGGAGATCTCGATATTTTGCCTCCAGAGCCTCATGCTTTCGAGTAAGTTCCCCAATGCGCCTCCTCAAAGCTGGGTCGTTTGCCTCAGAGTCGGAAGCGGAAACCGGCCTTCGGCTCGTACTAAATAACACTCGAGATTGGGGCCGTTGTGCAGAGGACGTTCCGTGCCGGTAGTACGTCGGTAGCTCTTCTATTGGTTCGTCTTCTGACATGTTCGCACCCGCCATATCAACCTGCTGAGTTTCGGGGATCTCTATTTCTGGCGGCTGCGTCTCGGGAATTTCGGCCTCAATATTTATCTTTGGTTTGCGCCCTCTCCTGACTGGCTCCGGTGCAGTTGTTTCAGGCTGTATTACCGATAACTCGTCTTCATCTTCAGGCTCAGCGATCTTCCGGATTTTAATGGCTTTAGGTCGGCCTCTCCCGGTTCTAGGCTTGTCTTCGGTATTATGGCCCTCTAGCACGTCAATATCATCACTGGCGAGTCGTTTTACTCCCTTCTCCTGCACAAAGTCGTCTTGGACATTCCCAGGCTTTTCAGTCAGGGCGTTTCGTGCTGATGCTTGCTTCGCTCGAGTTGGCTTTGTGACTCGGCCTGTAGCTACAGCGCGAGTTCTTTTTGCGGGAGGCATGGTTTTCGCTATATGTTGAGTTTTTTGGGTAGATACGGCTGATTCCTCCGAATCAATTAAATAAACTGACGTTCAGAGGTTTTGTCTCGGCATTGATTGACCTAATACCAGTATAAGTCGACTCCTGAATTAAAGAATGACCGGAAACGTGTTAAAGAATCCAAATTTAATACGCAAGCGGAATAGCGATAGGTGGTAGTAACAACAAAATATACCTTGATTCCGAAGAGCGGGATCGCATGTCGCGACCAAACCGCGCAGAATGTAAACAAGCTACTATGTACTAGTGGTGGGGTTCAATGTTAGTGTGTCCCACTCTACCTACAATACTTAAGCCTAGGTTACTAATCTGCCATTTTCCCCCGCCACTCAGCCACAAATAGCCACTTTCCCACGCCACACTGAGGTAGGTATACTTCCTTTACATGCATATGCATGTAGTTACGCATATACCAAGGTACCTACCTCGTCACCTCGGCGTTGGCGGTGTTCAGACTTCGAGACCCGAACCTTTCGGTACAATCAGTCAACAAAATTGTCTCATTTAGTGTCCACCCTCTCTCTGGGTTATTAGAGGAGTTACAGATGCTTCTCAGCTGGTTACGCGAAATCTACGCAATGGTTGATCGTAGAAGAAACGGCGCCGATTACGTATGGGATGTGCTTCTGTTATTAGGAACGGTGATATAATTCCTCGGTCACAAGCAGAGCTGCATTTGCTAACGCTTTGATCAGGCCGGTGCCGCCTGGTTTTTGACGAAAAATGCCTTATCGAGTCTCCAGGGAACGCTTGCCGATCCCGACAAGGAGAAACACGAACAAGCCCGTATCAGAGCGAAAGCGAATCTCTCTCGCTTACGAAAATCACGAGAAAACGATGGAACTGATGGGGACGACACCACAAATGGCGATCTCAAAGGAAATCGAGTTGAAGACTTAGTTCTCAATGAGTACGAAAATATGGTTGCTCTGGAAGTAGTTGCACCTGAAGACATACATGTCGGGTTTGACGGTGAGATTCCGTCCTCCTGTATCGGCGCGGCTCGCAACTAACTTCAGTGGAAGATATTGGTGGCTTAGAAGACATAATAGAGGAAGTCAAAGAGTCGGTCATTTATCCATTGACCATGCCCCATCTCTACTCGCATGCTGCACCTCTATTGTCAGCACCTTCAGGAGTCTTGCTATACGGACCCCCCGGCTGCGGCAAGACGATGCTGGCTAAGGCTGTGGCACATGAAAGCGGCGCATCATTCATCAACCTGCACATCTCAACATTAACAGAGAAATGGTATGGAGACTCGAACAAGCTTGTCCGCGCAGTGTTTTCGCTCGCTCGCAAATTGCAACCCACCATTATTTTCATCGACGAGATAGATGCCGTATTAGGGACGAGGAGAAGCGGCGAGCATGAAGCCAGTGGGATGGTTAAAGCTGAGTAGGTTGATTCGACACGTATTCTCCCAATTCTTGCTAAGCGCTGCCAGGTTTATGACCTTATGGGACGGTCTCACCTCTGCAAATACACGGGGACTACCTGCACGCATCGTTGTCCTTGGAGCAACCAATCGAATCCATGACATCGATGAAGCGATCTTACGCCGAATGCCAAAGAAATTTCCCGTATCATTACCCGATAAGACACAGAGACTCCGAATCCTGCAACTCTTGCTGAAAGACACGAAGACGGAGCCCAACAACTTTAATATGGAGTACATTGCGAGAGTTACAGCTGGTATGTCCGGTAGTGACATCAAGGAAGCATGTCGTGATGCTGCCATGGCACCGGTTCGTGAGTACATCCGTGAACACCGGGCAACCGGGAACTCCATGTCGAGCATAGATCCCACGAAAGTACGCGGGATGCGGACAGAAGATTTCTTCGGGCGAAAAGGCGGTGGGCAACTTTTGATCCAAAATCATTCGCGGGCTAAATCCTCCAGCGATGAGTACGAGGATGTTGAGGATGAGGAGCAGACAGTGGACACATCGACATCTGGCGCGAAAGTAACAGAAAATTCAGCGTGATTGTCTTTAGGTGGTTTTTTGTTTCTATTACAATTCGAGGCTTCTTGAAGGGTGGCGTTACGGGGCTCTAGTGGTGAGAACAAATCTCTTCATGCTTGTCGTATACGGATTATGAAAACGGCGGATACTACCAACTAGACGCGCCAACAATGGTGTATGGATACCTGGGCGTGTCAAGGGAAATACCCCATCAGTATATTGTATCTGCCTTGTCAAAGAAACATCTGCGGAGTCTTGGGGATAGATACCCTCTCTACGTTTTCCTGTCCGAGCGAAATGAAGTCGGGCTTGAAGCGTACTACCTAATTTAGACAACGCATCTGTATATCAATACCCTTTTGCGCTCCCTGCACCACGCAATAGAAGGCCAATACATTGCGAGCCTTACGAATGCCGATACCTACCCTAATGGTTGAACACTACGACGCAACACTCCCTAGATTGTTAATAGGTACCTAAGCACGTCCTTTTGCTAGGCAATACTATATGTACCCGTACAATTACCCATATGATATGCCATAGGCGGAGATGTGAGCAGAGATGTGAGCGGGGAGGAGCTGTGACTTGAGGCCCTAACTGGGCCCAGGCCAAGACACGGCAGTCGGTGTGGGACAGGGACTCAGAATGTGTGCTTTAGCCGCCTTTGTCTATGTGGGGTAGTAAAGCACGTCATTATACTAAGCTACACAAGTCGAGAATCCTCACTTATTCCCCAGACTCTTAGGCCCCGATAACCGGAACGTAACCAGTTCAGCAGCACGTTTTTGTAAGCTGGTTAACCATCGACTGACTGGCTGGCTGACTGACTGATTGACTGACTCCTCGAAATACCGGTAGAACAGAGGAGAATTATTACAGCATCTAAACCTCAAGTCACTGATTCTAGGTGGCCACAGTTCTCTCCCACTTCTTCCACCACATATCAATCGATATAATTCTAACTCGCCACCATCTCGCTAATTGACGTGCACCCACCAAAAGCACCCCGAGACTTTATTATTCAAATCCCACTCCTGACTGAAGTATCATGTCTTCCTCAGTGCCAAATAACAATGGGTCCTCGTCAAGTGGCGATGATGCTACCAAGCCCATCAACAAGGCCTTTGCAAAAGTAGATCTCGACGGCCACAATCTACCTCCTTCTCCTGCCCCTTCGAGCCCCTCGACCGGACGCCGTCGTTATGCACTCGCCACAGAGCTTGTCTATACCGATTCCAAGGATCAGTATGGAGCCTCTAGTATTCCCATTTATCAGTCTGCCACCTTCAAGCAGACTTCCGCCGCAGGTGGGAATGAATATGACTACACACGGTCGGGCAATCCCACCCGAACGCATTTAGAACGCCACATGGCCAAGATTATGAATGCCACCCGCGCCCTTGCTGTAGGTTCTGGCATGGGTGCTTTAGACGTCATTACGAGGCTTCTTCGTCCCGGAGACGAGGTTATCACTGGTGATGATCTATACGGCGGTACCAACCGGCTACTGACATACTTGTCATCCAACCAAGGTATTGTGGTGCATCATGTGGACACCACCAACGTGGAGAGGGTACGGGAAGTTGTATCGGACAAAACCGCTATGGTCCTCCTTGAGACCCCGACCAATCCCTTGATCAAGATCGTCGACATTCCCACCATTGCCAAATTCGTTCACGAAGCTAATTCAAAGGCCCTTGTCATAGTCGACAACACTATGCTTTCACCCATGCTTTGCAATCCTCTAGAGCTCGGCGCAGATATCGTCTATGAGTCAGGCACGAAGTATCTGTCAGGCCACCACGATATCATGGCCGGAATTATTGCTTGCAATGATGCTACCCTCGGTGATAAGATGTATTTCACTATTAATTCTACAGGTTGTGGCCTTTCTCCTAACGACTCGTTTCTACTCATGAGGGGAGTCAAGACGCTAGCCATTCGTATGGAGAAGCAGCAAGCAAACGCCCAGATGATTGCCGAGTTTCTCGAGTCCCATGGCTTCCGTGTCCGCTATCCTGGTCTCAAGTCACACCCTCAATATGATCTCCACTGGTCTATTGCTCGGGGCTCAGGGGCTGTCCTATCTTTCGAAACCGGCGATATAGCGGTGTCGGAGCGGATCGTTGAGGCTGCCAAATTATATGGAATTAGTGTCAGCTTTGGGTGTGTAAACAGTCTGATCAGCATGCCATGCCGCATGAGCCATGCTAGCATCGATGCGAAGACCAGGAAGGAGCGGCAGATGCCCGAGGACCTCATTAGACTATGCATCGGAATTGAGGACGTCCAGGATCTGATTGATGATCTGTCTCGCTCGGTGAGTAAAGCAATAACAAACATCATTGCATCATCATCATCATCATGACTAACACATACAAGCTCGTACAAGCTGGGGCTGTCACCATTACTCTCGATGGTTTTCATGCAACAGGAACTACGCCAGTGAGCGGTGATTCTGTATAGAAACTACCTTGTCTAGGATTTCTACAGGATCTTCTATACCCCGACCCTAGAGCACATACTGCAGGTCTCAGGCCAGAGCTAACCCTGCATACTATTACCCGGGTGTAACTATTGCCGAGGTATTCGTGCCCATATCGCCACACGGCGCTGAAGGGACACGAAATTTCGCATTTTCGTCTGTTCCATATGTCTTTCTCACCATGAAAACATTCACATAAGCTTGGCCTGGCCGGACGACTATCGCTTCTTGGGTGCTCTGTCCTCCATAATTAGTCCTAGCCGCCAAAGTGTTTCGAAGGGAAATTTCTTGCCCAAAAGACGGCTGCTGCGTCACTTCACTGAAGGGGAGCTCCTTGGGCGACGTCTGTCTTAAATATCGGTCCAGCATAAATACGGTTTTCGGCCCGGCAGGCGTTTCGACGGGCCCACTACGGTTTTTAAAGTTAGAAAGGGACTTATACTAAAGGCTGCAACTCACAACAGACGTTTTAGCTGGCTGGTTGTCCTTGGGGACGCTATGAGGCATGTCGTTCTAGCCTGATTTTGGCTGGATCTTGTAAAAACGACAAGTCAAAAAAAGGGAGTGGTTAGAGAAAATAAAATAATGAACACGCTTTTATGACCTATTGGGATGATCTAGGGGTGAACGATTTCATGTCGTATGGGTATCGAGAGAACGCAAGAGTCTCCTCATTTTATAGTTGCTGGCAGACTCATTATCATCTGAACAGGCACTCTATTCGTGATGCCTTCTCGAATACCGCCGGTCGTGTAATCAAAGGCTTTTCGCAGCTCATCATAACCAGTGAGGTTGTTTGATAGCTCCTTTTCCATTGGCCCCCAGAGCAGGGGACAAGGTGGATGGTCTCCAACCTAATGTCCTTTGCAGCAAAGAGTTGATCATTCTCGCGATGTTGTACGATGGATGACATAGGCTCTCCTGGGCGAGCAAGACTGCACTGTGAGTGCAGCTGCTAATCCGCCGTCAGGGAAAGTCCCATTTCTGTCGCACGAAACGCAATATCATAACTCTGTGAATTTGACACCCTCATGGTAACCGAGGATACCCGACGTCTTCATATCCCGCCAATTGGCTCCTTGGCTCGCAAACCGAACATTTTTTAGAGGAGGGTAAGACAAGCTTACTGAAACCTGCCATCATGAGGCTCAGCCAGGTTCGTGCTGTCGGTCGTCCTTCACACCTTTGATGTCGTCTGCATTCTGCAACCCCCATTGGTCTCTGTCCCGGCTCACCTTGTTGCATGCTCTCAACGCGGTATTTCCCCCTTTGCCCCTCGATCAGCTAGGGTTAGTCAACCGGTGAAGCCAAATCGCGAAGAGAAGTCGACTTTTAAAAATCGAAGCCGGCGCTATGAAGGCAAATCGGAAGTCCATCACGTCACTTGTTTCTCCTAGGTAGTCTATACCTCAAGTTTAGTCGCTGACATCAAGTTACACGGGGATAGGTATCCAAGCCTACGCGTACCCCAGGACTGTGAGCATGCGGCCATCCGACAAATTAGCTGTGCTTGGCAGTTGTGCGAGTCTAATGGGTTTATCGTAGTTGAACGTCTTGCAGGCTGGCCCCGTTTTTATTTTTATTTTAGTTGTAGATTTTGCCCGGCGACCTCTGCAGAATCTTGGTAGCACATCAACGCAGGAAGCCGGCTATGTTCCACGTCAGGGCCTGAATCGCAAGCTTACCCTAGTATGTTTGCTGTCTTAGCTAGGCCCAATGGACCACCCTGCGGCGTAGACCATCGTGAGCTTGAGGCGGTTGTGAAAAGTCCAAGAGGAAACTAGCGGTCAACGACAGATGAGCTCACCTTGTTGTGCCAACCAAGGCTTACGGTGATCCTCCTGTACCGTAGACCGAGCCAGCCATACTAAGTGTTCCATATGCATGAAGAGAGCAAACAACGCCGGGGTATTGGCACATCGGGGGTAGTTGGTCCTATAATCATACTCGCCCTGTATCAACAGCTTTCATGCCGCTTTCCTGTGCGATACCATGACTTTGTGTGATGAGAAGGCGTTTTTTGATTTGCCCTCTCGATCCTGTATCTCTCTATGAATGTGAGCTCTCATATTTTAGGTATGTTGGGGGTTGTCGATAGCATAATAGGAAACGTCATGAATTTTCATGCACCCCTTTTTTTTTTCTCTTTCTTGGAGTAGGAGTAGTTGTCCACTGAGAAATAACCATGGACAGATTTTGAAAGTTGCAAATGAGAGATTATTGGCCTATCGAAATCGAGATTATTAGGAAATGGGTTCTGTGAAGACTACGAGCCACCCGAACTGTAGAAGGAGATTATATATACCGTCTATATATCCTTACCCTCCTCGCCGCTAGATAGCAATTCGGTAGGACTAGAAAATGAGACTAGAAATTACCGACTTTCACAGTCTTGACGTCGCGGATGTCAGACTTACACTTACACAAGGCACACGCTACACATACATATGGGAGAACAAACAGACACCGCTAGTCCTTGAACGAAATGATGTTATTAGAATGAATTAAACAAGAGAATAAATCCGCAGCGGTGAGCAAGCCAGTCAGCCACCTAATCAGACCATCATGCCCTATCTAACCGATCACCAATCACCCACGCCCTTATCGTCTGACTTGGAAAGATGGTATTTCCACCCAGCAGCAGTGTCACTTCTATGCTGCGTGACGGCATGCTCGCTTATGCTACATACATGGAATATACTATAGTGACTTTTCTTTCGGCGCCAGGGGCTTGTTTCTCTTTCGGGCCGATCAGTGTGATTGGACATATCAGCGGTGATACGAAGATGTCTGGATCAACGAAACATGTCCCAGCTTTTGGCTGCAGTGGGCTTTTTAGGTTGGCTTCTGGAAGGACATGCCATAAGTCAAACGTTGTCAGCTCGAGCACTCGACTATCTGCGCTTTCTTATACGTACCCACCATTAGCATTTTCTTGATACTTTGTAGCATTTCTATTTTCTATTACGTAGTGCGTATATGTGCATAAACAACTGTTAGGAGCGGGATGGGCCGCTTGGTGGGGTTGTGGTCATCTGTACCTGTTGCCCCTATAGGTTTGTTAGATCTCGGACCTTCGTGCGATGTAGCGTAGCTCTAGATTGTGTGCGACTCGGTCCTGTTCGAGCCTTTTTTCATATACATCTTGTGACCTGGAGATCTTTCAAAAACCTACGCGAAGATAAGTAAATTCAGGCAGTCCCACATATTTTTATACTTGTTATGAAGCGTCAACATCATGGAGAATAACATTGGATGGTATTCTTACATGATGTCGGATGTATGGGATAATGACAACACAGCGAGTTCGCCCCTGAGAGTATTCTACGGTGGATTTGCTGATCAAAATATTATAAGTGAAAGGACGCGAGGGGGTTAAAATACCCCTAATCAGCGGTGCTGCTCAGAAATGCTAAAGGGAAACAATTTATTGTTAAACGTAGGTTCTTTCTCGTCGTTAAATGGGCTGTCTAAAGGCCTATTCAATCG
Source organism: Xylaria sp. Z50 (assembly GCA_037356035.1). Taxonomy (NCBI): domain Eukaryota; kingdom Fungi; phylum Ascomycota; class Sordariomycetes; order Xylariales; family Xylariaceae; genus Xylaria; species Xylaria sp. Z50. Next base: position 188,745 of record JBAWJU010000007.1, read on the forward strand.
CCATTGAGTGAAATCACTTACAACTTAGACAAGAGACGATAGGTAATCGGTAATAGATTTCTTAATATGAAAACAAGGCCTAAAATGGGTTATCTTAAGGACCTTATATTTTGTGTTTTAACTTCCTCCCCCACCTCCTAAAAACTCACAGACGAAAAGGGGGAAATGTACAACTAATCTAGCACTCCCACGACTTTAACATACTAGCTATCGTGTTTCGAACCGAGAATCCATGCCTAACTATGAAATCTACTTGCGTGGCTTGGTGTGATGGCACGGATAATGAACTACACTAGTTGCTGTCTAAAAACGAAAACCTGTCAAGTTTAATATAACTAGCTTAACAATAAATGTGCTTAATGGTACATTAGAGGAGCCTTCGGTAAATTTATAGTTTTCTCGAGCTCAAATTAAGACCATCGTACGTTTTGGTAAAGCCCGAAGCAAGCGTTTCGCAGGTCGTTTTTCGATGATTGTATTGATAAGAACATTAACCCCGAATCTCTCTTCTCAGCTGCCTTTCTACCCCTATCTTTTCTACCCTTTCTTTTGCTCTTTTTGGGGGAAGCCATTCGATCCCTGAGTAGTTGGGTAGTTAAGTTCGGAGAATGCGTTGCCCGTGGTGCAATGTTGGTTCTGGTTGCCGGTGCGGGAAGGTTATTCAAACATTAGGTGTACTTCCCCTAGAGTTTTGCGGACATAAAACAATATACTTTTGTGAAAAGAAAAAGGGCGCATGAACTGAAACAGTAGTAAATATGGAAGGAAAAGTAGTAGCATAGCCCCTCTAGTCCCTGACATGCCCTCAAACTTTAGCACAATGTAGCTTTGCGGAACACTCAATTAATGCTGAAGAAACGGTGGGAATTGACTGCGCCGGAAAATTGGGTTTCATTCACAGTACCTAGTTGAAATCATAAAAAATAGATTTTTGATGGTGTAGTTCGAAGAGTTACGGTTCATTCAATGGTAGCACAGCTCCTGAACTAAGGATAACAAATGTCACTATCATAAATAGGTTGACGCTCACTAGCTTGTTCCTAGGGAAGCAGACGATACCATAAATTATCCGATGACTACCTGTGTATGGTTGCACGCGATGGATTGTGTTCTTGTAAGACCCCATTTAGTTTGGGAGGGCTAAGTAGAGGCGGGTAGCTAATAGCTTGTCCAACCCTCAATAAGTAATCCAGTTCTTTGGTGTCTTTCTATGATTTTTCTTCGTCGATAATAAGGCTCTATGTATAGTGAGGCCACTTACTAGGTATAGGTTACCGATACACGTTTCTTTCCAAGATACCATCTTGAATAGTGTTAAGCGTAGGATATGGAACATTCACATGGCTGACTAAAGTGCCCCTCAATGAGAAATAGCTTATACGCGAACTTATGAGAATTCATTTTGCATAAAATAAAATATAGTTGACATTAGGAAATGTTCTCCTGTGTTAATAGCCCAGTTACATATAATAGCGTAGAGTGGGTTCCTTAACCGGGTATGTATGCCTATCCTTATGCCGCTAAACTCCCAACGAAATCGAATAAGCAGCGCCTACTAGGAATCAAATCGTTCTGGCAGTAGGACCGGCGCCACTAAGGTCCAGATATACAAGCAGTAGCAGAACCAAGCACTGATAATTTTGACCCAACTAGCCCAGTACGTACGTCCTACTGTCGCAAATTCGGTATCGTTGCTTCCCTCGACTTCCGAGGAGCTTGTAAGCAGGGAAGCCACCCAGCATGTTGCAAGGAAGAATATTACATGGAACACGGAGTAGTCGTATTGTGTGCGGCCACGTTCGTCATCGTTCGGTGTGTTGTTGTTGTCATCGTCCTCATCGTCAGAGAGAAGGGCGTCCGCAGGCAGACTGCCTTCTTCAACAGCACGGCGAAGTACCTCGGCCCGCATTTCTCGGCGGGCTGGCTGCTGCGTTACGAGGCTATGCTCGTCGTCGTCGTCGTCGTCGGGCAACCTGATGCCACCCCTGTTATTTCCGAGACCAAGGCTTTGTGTGGCGGCACGTGTAGTGGTGTATGCTACGGTCAGCATGGTTACAATTGCGCCGATGACGACGGACGTTGTGCGAGTGCCCTGAGCACGAATCAAGGGGTTACAATGCTTGTCATCGGGTTCCATAGAAACGGCGGACATGGTAAGGTATGTGCAGTAGACTGCAACCATGGCCGCCTGGGCAAGACCGGCCTTGGGGTTGTACTCCTGCACTGATGGGTGTACGGAAATAAACGAGATAGCTAACCAGAACAGGAGATTGATAGTGATGGCCGCCTGATTCATGGCGCAATCCCCCTGAGCGAAGAAGATGTATTGGATGATGGTCATAACAAGAGATCCCAGATACATTCCTAGGGTGGATCCAATAAGAACAACTCTCCAGAATCTCGAGTCGGTGTTTTCAATCTTTTCGAGACAGTACTCCGCCCAGGTATGTGCAAGGTCGACTAATAGAATCAGGCCGAGGATGAGGAAGAGCATGCCACCAAGGAAAGATATGTAGTTGCCCCAGAACTGGAAGAACTGGTCAGGAATAAGGAACGAGAGCACGATAAAGGCGATCCAGGCAATAATTTTGGGACCCCAAAAGCCATTCTGTAGGGCGGCTCGGGGGTTCTTGGAAGATGTGACGCCGAAGAGTAGACCGGCGAATATGAGGTGAAACAGGCCGAGGGCGAAGTTGATGCGGTGAACAGCAAGCCAGCCGTAACATTGTCCAGTCGGGCAGTTAATTTTGACGTAGTCAAGCGCGAGGTGTTGTAGCTTCTCGATGGCCCACGGCGTGAGCATAATCCACGATAATATCGAATTGACTAGCAATAGGAGGGCATAGGCGATACGAGTGGCAACACTGCGATGGGTATTAGTGAACCGTTTGCGACGGTGGCGTTGATAGATAGTTGAGGAGAGTAGTTGGTTACCTGTTGCCACACTTGCCGCATGCACTGCAGACCATGGAGCAAGTTGCAGCACCACAGCAGCTTGCGGCGATGGACACGACCTAGATGGCAGGACGTTAGACTCAGGACGAAGCATGTTGACGATGCGCCGGAAGGGGATCCAATGCACTTACGCTGCCTACGCTGGGCAGCGCCAGCATGGGTATAGATAGGAGAGCACCCATGATTTCGATTATTGGGGCAAAGGCAGAAGTGCCCTAGGAGACTGAGGATTTCTATCTATTAGGATGATGCGACGCGATGCAGTGCGATGTGATGCGATGGTGTAGCTGGATACGATGGCGAGGCAAGAGGGTGGAGGGCTCGGAACAACCATGATAGCAGTGGCGCCTAGCACTCAAGCTGCTGCTGCTGCTGGCTAGATTATGGGTACAAGGTACAAGGTCCTTGTGGTGGACCTGATTTGGAACCTGACAAGGGATTACGTCATCAGAGAGGCCGTACCCATTGTACAGTGTATTGGCACAGTATGAAAACAGTACAGGGGCAGTCCCCAGCCACACGAAGGACTGGGCTCCTGACTGGGCTTCCGACTGGGGCTTGCACAAGACAACTATGCGCGTGAAAGTCGGGGCTGGGCAGTCTTTTCTCGCTGCTGCTCGCGTACCTGCCCAGACCTTCTAGAGTGACAGGGATTTGGGGTCCGTATCGGAGGTTTTGAGGCAGCACGTGAATGCCGACCCTCCGACCGGCGTTACGACGGGCTGAGGAATTGGAGCTAGAGATAAGCATTCCATAATAATATCGTACCTACATCCACTATACTGTGGTCAGAACTGTATGATGCACAGTGCTATGTAGGCTATTCTACGCAGTCCTACACTAGTGTATCGCCCTGGCTGTCATCCTGAGACACCCCATATCTACACTGTACGCTACCTGGAGTCATATGCATTCAGAGACAGCCCTTGATTTGCGTGATTCGTGATTCGCTGGCAACATCATATCCTATCTTCGCTTTGTTACTTTGTTAACCATTTATAATGCCTCGCAGTATGTTTTTTATATTGTAGATTTGCTTCATTCGCCTGCCTTCTAGACCTTGCTTAACTGCACATACTTATCTACCTCAGGTAGTCAGCTTCATCACCTCCTTTCTCTTTCTCCGTATCTCGGCTTCTTCTCATCTCATGCATGACCGCGCGGCTCTTGAACTCGTATCCTCTCTCCACGCGCGTAGACCCGACTCATGCTCGGGTAATTAGGTACCCTAATTATATTCACTTGATGCTCTCTGACATACACTCATTATCATCTTCTTTGCTACATACTGCCACAATATTACTGGTTACATAGTGCTGCTGAAACCTATCGTTTATGGACATCTATGGCTAAGCCATCGTCGCCCAACATGACCATCGATAACCAGGCGAAAAATGCTCGCATCATATCTAGTGTTGCTGCCACTACGTTGGCCTTAGCTTGTGGTACCAATGTAAGACTAGACTCCAGGCTCGGCTTCTATGTGCTCTCTAATTGTTGTCGGATAGTATGTGTACTCGGCATGGGCGCCTCAGTTCGCTGACAAATTGCATTTATCTGCCACTGAAAGCGAGGTGATTGGGCTGTCAGGGAATTTGGGGATGTATTTGATGGGCGTTCCGATAGGAATGTTTGTTGATAGCCGTGGGCCTCGTCCTGCAGTCCTTGTTGGATCGTTTCTGCTCGGGTTGGGGTATCTGCCTATCCAACGCGCCTATGATGCCGGAAAAGGTTCCGTCCCCTGGTTGAGTTTTGCCTCTTTCCTTACCGGCCTGGGTGGCTGCATGGCTTTTGCCGCCGCTGTGAAGACATCCGCTCTGAATTGGCCCCACCATCGCGGTACGGCAACGGCATTCCCTGTTGCGGCGTTTGGCTTAAGCGCCTTCTTCTTTTCGTTGGTGAGCTCCATATTCTTCCCGGGAAGCCCGGGAAAGTTCCTTCTCCTCCTTTCTATAGGAACCTTTGGGATGACATTCATCGGATTCTTCTTCCTGCGTGTTATCCCGCATAGTTCGGTCTACCATTCTGTGCCGGCGGATTCTGGGATGGCGGACTCGCAGGAACTACACCGGACAACGTCTCAGGAATCCAAATCCTCGCCACACTCTTCTGAACCTGGTACGTCAAATGAACATGCTACTACCGCTACCACCTCCACACACGCCCGTGACAACTCCTCAGACCCTGAGGAAATGGCCAACGGCGAGAACCCCAGACAGTCGATTGCGGTTGAGCCTGCCGGATATCTCATCGGAACTTCTCCAGCCGAAGCAGATGAGAGTTGTTCCCTATTGTCCCACTCCACGGCTACATCCTCATTACCCGGTGAAGTCTTAGTACAGAGCAGTATTGATATGGATCGTTCTCATCGTGTAGATATTCGCGGCTGGAATCTTTTGACTAGCCTAGAATTTTGGCAGCTGTTTACCATCATGGGCATCCTGTCGGGCATAGGGCTCATGACTATCAAGTAAGTCAATTCTAAAATTCCAAAACCCTTCATCGCCGAAGCATATCCGATTGTTTGACTGATATATACCGAATTTAGCAACATCGGCAACGATGCGTCAGCTCTTTGGAAGCACTACGATGATTCAATCGACGACAAGGCGCTGGTCCTGCATCAACAACTCCATGTTTCCATCTTATCGCTTGGTAGCTTCTCTGGCCGTCTCCTCAGCGGCGTCGGCTCCGACTTCCTCATTAAGGTCTTACATGCTAGCCGGGTATGGTGTCTCGTGATCGCCTCCGTCATCTTCTCCTTGGCCCAGGTTAGTCGCTAGAGTTCTTTTTTCTCCTATTGATCCTGGAAGCTAGTTAAACCCTTTTCGACATTTACCCTAAATGATGATTATTGTCCCTAAATACTGGAATAGATTTGCGCTCTCAACATTGTCAACCCCCACCTGCTTGGCTTCGTATCTGGATTTAGCGGTTTGGGCTACGGTTTCTTATTTGGTGTCTTCCCTTCCATCATAGCGGAGTCCTTCGGCATCCACGGTTTGAGCCAAAACTGGGGCTTCATGACGCTAGCCCCCGTTATATCGGGTAATATATTCAACCTGTTTTACGGTTTCGTCCTGGACGCCCACTCCGTATTCGAAGCCGACGGGAAGAGACGCTGCGAGGACGGTATTGAGTGCTATCGTTCAGCCTATGTCGTGACGCTTTCGGCATGTGGATTGGGTGTCGGCGTCACGCTTTGGGTTATTTGGCATCAGGCGAGAATGCGATTGAGAGAAATTGGCAAAGGGCACGCAGGGGAATGAATTCCCCGACACAAGCTTTCCCTACCCCCTTCTTAGCATTTTTCTTCTTCCCATACTAGTCACTAACTATCTTGACATACTCATCGCGATTGCCCATCTCTTTTATGGTTATTATTTCGGAATCTATATATTGAGGGTTAAGGCATTTTACATAGGCCTTTTGGGATTAGATAGCAGTCTTGTTGCAGAAGATAAGGTAGGCTTCGCAAGCCGATGCAGATAAAGGAAGATTGGCGTTATGGGAGTTCATGCCGGCTAGTTTTCTAGCTGATAGATCTGTGTACCTGCAACGTAGGAAACTTGACTCAATTTTGAACATACTTGAACTTATGAATTTGTATAGGAAGTGGTGTCTAAATTCTACAATTATTGTAAAATTTAGATCACAGCTAGTGGTGATAGGAAGCACCCGAGGACGTTCAATTTTTAGTTGTTTGATATCATTTGCATTCATGGCACTATTACTATCCTAATTTAAGTGATATACTATCACTGAGTGCCCGCTATTCTCGATCTCCCGGCGAGAATTTGCGCTCAAAATGCCATTAACAGCGTCTTTCCCCCTCTCATATTATGCTGCGTCTCGAGGCATTAGATCGCGCAATACTAGAGTCTTGCGAGTAGGGAACTTAATCCGATGAGACCTTAGCCGCCTCTGGGGCGGCATCGCAACCTAGTTTCAACCACTAATCAGGCGGATCATGTGTTGTAGGTGCTAAAGCTGATTCGTAGAGCTTCGAGTTTCATGATCCCTTGATCTGACCTAACATGGCCTGTGGTATCTGCCCAGTTAGGTTCACGAGGAGTATTGGATAACATTAAATATTAACAAGAAAAAAACAACACCAATGGCCCATCCAGTCCATTTCTAACCAGGTAGCTTGCTTCACCACCAAATGTAAACGCCGGTCCATGATTGTTGCAATGCTAGTAAAACAAGATGAAAAGTTGCACAAAACAACTCATGTGAATGTAAATTGAGTTCAGTGTGCGGATGATGGACATTCGGAAAGAAAGCAGATGTTTTCTAATCTTCCAATATAAGTCATACCGGATCAGCCTTAGGTCGCATCTAAGGGTTAGGGAAGCGTTATTTCTTTTAGAAGAGGGGCCCCTAACAAGGAGCTTATCACCCCTAAAAGAGGTTTACCCTTTGGTGCTTTTCTCTGGTCTTCGGACCTGGCGGCTATATTTGGAATTATCAAGACTCTTCGTCTATGGTTCCTTGCTTTCCTTTCGATCGCTTGTGTTGGATAATTCTTCGATGAAGAGTGATTTGATGCTGGCGAAAGCCCAAGAATCAGCGGTAGAATGGATAGCCACGAGCCATGCCGCAATCAGATTAACCAAATAGTGCAGCACATAGGCATATGTTACGCCGTAAACAGCTGCATACACTGCCGTGGCGAAGAAAAGAATATTTGTGAGGTGTCGAAGTCGACTCGTGACGGGAGGGATCATTCTACCGGCTGTGAGATTCTCAACGAGAAGGATAAATGGTAGGATCGAGAGCACATTATGATGAGAAGAAAACGGGGTGAACCAATGTATGGCTAAATTGCGCACCCAAACAACTAAAGTTGGCAAGTTGATAGGTAAATTCCACACCATTAAGAGGAATATAGTGTGGACGTAGTTCCTAAAATTGACGTGTACTGCCGAGGGATTCCCTCGGGCGACATAATGTGCCCGAACATTAGTGCAGAGCTGTACAAGGCATGCTACTACATATGCGGACTGGTAAGGAATAACTGTTGAGACCAAGAATAACAGAACACTGGTAGTAAGTAATCGTCTCCGCGGCGAATGGAGAGAAAAGACCGGGCCTTGGGCCGATTTAGGGCTTAGGGCGTTCTTCTTCTCCTCATTTTGGACTTTGGGACTAAAGGCCCAACCGTAAAGGATGCTTAGGAGAGAGATAAGAGCAAGTGCTATGTAATGAAGAACTACACAGACGCTGACACAGACGATACCTATCATTGGGATAAGAAACCAGAAGAATGGGTCTGTTGTCCCTACCAATAGGCCGTTGTGTGCAAAGTCCCTAGTAGATGTACTGCTCCACCATGGCAAGATGGCCCCGTGATCCATTGAGCCTGACTGACTGATCGATAGTGATAGGAAGGTCATTGACAGCAGGAGCATGGGTAAAGACCGTCGTAGGCAATTTCCAAGGCTCTCCGAGAAGGATATAAATATGCCAGTGTTATCGTAAATTCGAAATTGCTTCCGTAACACGAGCCCTACTACAAGTTGTGGAAACGAGGCAAAAACAGTACGATATCGCATATAAAGCTTTCCCAGGCTCCCAATTGGATCCACGGTAAGTTGAATCGAGATAGTGGATGCTCGGGTGGGATCTGTCCATAGTTGAATGCCGAGGCCTTCATCGTTTTGACTTGCGCCTAATGGGGGAGGGACAAATGGCGAAACGCCATGGAGGCTAATATCAACTTTTGTGGCGTCTACGAAATATTTCGATTCGTAAGGTTTAGCCAAATACTGCCGTATTAGGGGACGAAATAATTCCTTTTGTTCGCTATTCCCTTCCTCTTTCACCTCCATGTGATACGCTAACAAGCTGCTCTGAATGGATGGTACCTGCACATCGACGACCATTGGTCGATTTGAGGGGAGTTCAAATCGCAAGCCATTGGACACAAGCTGTCCAATGCTGGTAGATTGCGTCAGGCGGAAGTCGGCAATATCGCTAAATTCGGCAACAATCCAGCATGGTGTTGGAGCGTCTAGTTTGTCTACGATGGCGACAAATTGGTAATCCCGAATACTTTTGGCGTCGTACTGAATATATGAAAAAGGCGGGATTTGCTGCTCGCCTTCCAGGAAGAAGGGGGCTTTTGTAGCACGTGTGGAGGCTGGCAACGCTACAACATCCTGCGCGGCACTTTTGCATGCTAGGCGAGTCGAAGTACTGCTATTCCCAGAAAGGTCCATATCTGCCAAGAAGGGCACATTTGCTTGACCTGTTTGCGAGGGGTAGACACTACAAAGCAGAACTTCCAGTCTTGCATTTTCCCCAGGATGGTCAAGCTCGCGGTTAGAGAGGAGAGTGAATCTTCCACTGCTGGGAAGTTCGCTCGATCGAACAGGAAGCAAATAAACCTTTGATTTTTTGCTTGCTCCAAGGCCACGAAGCACGAATCGCTCTCGAGTATCGATCGTGTCGGAATCATCTCCAACGGTCAACAGAGTAGTCAAGAGGGGTTCTCCCGATGTCGCCTCGGAGCTTGCTTCTAATCCAGTTAGAAACCACCTCTTAAAATACTTGATCCTTTCTGTACGTGTTTTGGTCTGTGATTTGCCACGACTATCAACAACGTCATATAGAGCTTTTACAATAACTCTGCGAAATTGGTCACACCATGTGATCGCCTGGTGATCCATACTAGTCCACACGGTGGGAATCGTCGATGTAAAAACAGTAAAGCCATGGGTTTCAGGCACAATTGACTCCAGGCTTGCATAATCTGACGGGACCACAGTATCCAACCCTCCGCCTGCAATAGATACCAGGGTGACATGAGAAAGAGAATTCTCCACGACTGAGTTCCTCGAATAAGCATGTCGCCAATGGTCATTAATATCTTGATATATCTTCACTATCAGGGGATCGAAAGTCACTGGTGGTCTTGCATGTGGGGCAGACATGGTGACGATGGTATTGATAGAATGCGATTGGAAATTTGGCATAACGAATGCGGCGCGGGCGACGATACCACCCATTGAATGGCCCAGAATGATAACCGATGAAGGATCGGGAAGATCGGGATCTCGTTCGGACTTCTGCGGGTCGAGGTACAGAGAGAGGATATATCTAATAGCCTCGTTGACGTATTCGGCCTGATCAAGCATCGTTTGGCCGTGGAAAGCGGTAAAGTCTTCATTGAAATCGACAGTGAAAAAGTCTAAATTTTTTACCCCAGATTTCGCAGCTATTATATTAGAATGAAGAGCCTCGTGGAAATAACGGGCGGACTCAGCCGCAATAGACCGGACTTGTTTATAGCTACCCGCATTACCTGGTATGAACAATACCGGAATACCCCTGACCTAATAGTTTCAGGATCAGCTACAAGAAAAATGTCATGATAGAGGTCCTTCCTACCTTGGGCCCGTTATCTATCCCCTGTTCACGGTATAAATATAAGGAATATTTACTTGCGAATCTAGTATGTTCGGTATCGAAATCTGAAAAGTAGACGAATGAGGGGCTCATCCATGACATGCGACAGCCCTTTGGGTCGCATTGGAGGTTGGCAGAAGAGTACACGATTGATACCAACAGCGTAATGCCAACTATGCTTGTGAACAAGGTCCATAATGAGATGGCCCAGGGGCTTTTAGGTTGGAATTGGCGGCTCCTGAGCTTCGATGCTGGCGTCCTGTCATGATCTGTGTTTATATCACCCGAGGTTTTAACGACGGGAGATGCCCCCGATTCGTTTTTGCCGGTACCATTTATTGCTTGAGATTGTTGCCAGTTCAATTGGCCATTCGAGATGCGGTTTCGTGTAGAGGAGGCTGAGGGGGAAGAGTTGTGAGATCGGCGGTTGGTGGCAGAGGCGACTCTCTTGGGTGTGGCATGATGACGAGCTCGGGAAGCCTTGACAGGAGCATCGACGCTGTCTTCGGACGACCCGGACGAGCGCCTCTGCATCGAGGAGGAGGAAGCTCTCACGAGCGAGCTAGGTGCGAGCTTCTCCGTGCTGTGTATGGTCGAGGACGCGAGTAGAATGCGCCGGCGTGGCACGTCGCTCAAATAGTGAAATGGCAGTAATTAGGGCCTGGGCGAGCTTCGTGGTACACTACCACTGGACTGCGGCGTCACGGGTATTGAGTTAGGGTTGCTGAGAGGATTGCGCAATGACGACTCCGGCGCTCCATGTGCGAGCCAAGAGAGTTTGGGGGCCGTTGGTCCGGAGATGGATGATCGGTAGAGTAGAGGAACCATCCGACGCGCGGCGATTCTTGGCTTTGCGGGAAACGGAAAACGGAAAAAGAAAAAAAAAGAAAAGGGAATTAAAATGCAGTTCACACGGATTACAAACGAAGGTAATATCCGGGAAGTATTCCGGACCGATCTTTAACGAGAGAGCAGTAGACAGTGAGTGAAGAAAGCTATCTGAGAGCGAAGACCTGACAACCCCCAATCGCGACGTTCGTCTCGTCTTGTTGTGGAGGGGGGGGGGATGGTTTTTATTTTCTGTTTTTATTTTTTTTGTTCACTCTTCCCTAGCTTAATGCATATTTGGCGCCTACAGAGCTTATTACTCCCGCTATCACAGCCGAGTAGTAGGTGCATACCTCCTACTTGTAAGTAGCTGTTAGGTACATGTGGTGTCGGTAGGGAGGTACTTACCACCTGTTCTGAGTTCTAGGAGGTACATATAGTCATCACTGGCTCTCCCCAAGTACCTAACCTCCATGCAGAGGCTGTCACCCGCAGTCTCCTTTTTATTACCTCGTGTGTACATATGTCCTCGGTACCATATGTAGCTAGTCGACTGCTTACGGCACCCCTTGCCTAGGTAGGTAGTCGTGTCTATCCCGAAAGCACGTGGGGGTACCGTTTACCTCCACTAGTGTGCCAGAAGCCCATCACCCATCTAGTGTACCCATCTACCCATCTGCCGTCACACTAAAGCAGGATTTTATCTCAGTAAATACCAGTTCAACTTGGCTATCTTCAGTTCATCAGTTGGTTAGCTCCTGTATCCATGCTTGCCCCCCTGTCTTGTAAGATCTTTTGCACGAGATGCGGAGGTCTGGTCTGGATGCCAGACTGCTATGCATCTTTTAGACTTGCAGGATTTGTCGTCGGTACCGCCCAAATAATGAAAGCCATGACGTGTACATTAACTTGGGCTGCACTGTACCTACATAGTAACTACATAGTAAATACATAGTATGTGCCTCTTACTTTCCTACAGGTAAACCTAACCGTACTCATTTGTTCTATCCTGCATCTGTCTCTATCTCTATCTCTCTCTCTCTCTCTCTCTCTCTCTCCTTAGTGGGCTGAGAGCTGATGACAGAGCGGAGCAGAGCCGAGATGCTTGCTAACTTAGGTAAATAGCAACAAAGTTAACAAATGCATAAATCATGATTGACGCCTCTGCCATGCTACTCATTAGGCTGTTTTGCCATGGCGCAACCAATTTAGCGCCCTCTGTCATTTATTACCTCGAATGCTATATCAGGTGTATCCTCCCGAGTACATAGTATAGAGTATTAAGTGCACGCATAAGTCTAGGAGGCAGCCTAGTCCGTCATCGTGTTTAGTGCAGTGTACTCCGTACAAGGTTACTCCGTATAGCGCAGCAGTATACAGTTGCGGGATCGACTGAGAGCTTCGAAAACTATAAGGTGACTACTTTGTATATAACTACAAAGTATGTGTCTACCCTACCTAATAGCTAAATGCAAAACACATACCAAGTAGTAATCTATATCGTTTTCCAACCTTGCGTCGGTAGAGTGTACGGGGTACTCGAGAGCCTAAAAGATAGATATGCATTCCCTCATGCTCATCATGATGTGAGATAGGTAGCTTATATCGTGGATGCGATGTAACCTTTGTGCGCATCAGCTGGGATAGAACACGAGAAATTCTACTATGTACCAACCAAAAGCCACCGTACCAATGTGGTTATATATTGTATATTGCTGCATTGGTGTGGCTGGATACTGATGTTCTGTTCCGTAGTACTTTCCCATACGTCTACCGAATGTTCACATAAAATACAGGCACGATGAGTGCGTGAGCGCGCTGAGACTACCGAGATTGCAGATCAATGACTTATCACGTCATATAGGTATCGGTTTGCGTTTGCGTGATGCGTTCTGGTCCCAGTGCTGCCTGGTAGTATCCGAGTAAACTGTACCGTTTAGTCCCATCATCTACCTATCTAGCTTTTGATAGCGGCTTCATGATTAAGCCAGATTATGGGCTGATTCTTTTCTTTTTCTTTTATTCCTTCTTCTTTCGCATATTAATCAGATGGCTGGATAATTGAACGCCATGCTGACCACGCCTGGACAACACCGAGTCGTCATTCTGTGTGAGGTAGGTACTATGTACCTATAGTAGGTACACTAGTGGCTAGTATAGTATCCGAGACCGTAACAGTGAGTTAATCCACACAGTGCAAAGCCACAGTGACTCCTAGTCACTCAACGCGTGTTGAGAAGTATCAGCGCGTTGAGGCTGGTGTGAGCAAGACAACTTTCCTTCAACATAGTATTGGAAATTTCAACCGCACCCGCAGCCATCCGACGCCAAATAATAGGTACTCTAGTTGGAGTTCTTTATAGGCTCAGTAATCTGCTGTATGGGCCCGTATGGTTACGCAGCCGATAGCTACATTGATCCCTCTATACGAAACGTCCGACTTACCCATCGTCTCACGCCCGATACATGTGGCGGTGCCCTCTCAAGGACTGGAACACTCACTAGTGTGGCCCGTCTATGGCGACTATCAAGCCCATCGAAGCCAGAACCGTGAGTGATTTATTCATTTCTTTGTTACTGCATTTTACATGGTAGAAACCCAGGCGTTTTTTATCACTAACTCTACCCTAGATTCACCAAATTCAATCCGGCCAGGTCATTGTTGATCTGTGTTCTGTTGTAAAGGAGCTGGTGGAAAATAGCATAGATGCCGGCGCAACTAGTATCGGTGAGTGTGTGTGGCTCTTAAAACAGTGGCTCCCTAGACTCACTGACAAATTCTGCTTTAAGAGGTTCGTTTCAAGAACCAAGGACTGGATGCCATCGAAGTTCAGGACAATGGCTCGGGTATATCCAAAGAAAACTACGACACCTTGGCGCTGAAACATTACACTTCCAAGCTATCCACCTACTCGGATCTGGAGAGCCTCGAGACTTTCGGCTTCCGTGGAGAGGCACTGTCATCTCTCTGCGCCTTGTCTAAGTTTTCAGTCACCACTTGCTTGGCATCAGATGCTCCGAAAGGGTCGAGGTTGGAGTTCGAAACATCCGGCAAATTATGCAGTACACACGTTGTTGCTGCGCAGAAGGGAACTACTGTGTTGGTTGAGGGTCTCTTTCACAACTTGCCCGTCCGCCGCCGCGAGCTCGAACGAAACATTAAGCGGGAGTGGAATAGAGTTTTAGGTGTCCTCAATCAATATGCATGCATCCAAACGGGCCTCAAATTCTCCGTATCACAACAGCCGAATAAAGGTAAACGCATGGTTTTGTTTTCAACCAAGGGGAATAAAACTACGCGCGAAAACATCGTGAATGTTTTTGGGGCCAAGACTTTAACTGTCTTGATCCCGTTGGACCTAGAACTCGAGCTAGAACCTACCAATGCATCGAACCAACGACTCACAACCCAGGGGACTAGCCAGACTCAACTTATTCGAGTTAGAGGGCATGTTTCTCGCCCGGCGCATGGTGAAGGACGGCAGACTCCGGATAGGCAAATGTTTTTCGTCAACGGGCGTCCATGTGGGCTACCTCAGTTCGCCAAGGTTTTCAACGAAGTGTACAAGGCTTATAATACTTCTCAGTCCCCTTTTATCTTAGCTGACATCCAACTCGATACCCATCTCTACGACGTTAATGTTAGCCCGGACAAGCGAACCATTCTCCTCCATGACCAAACTCGGATGCTGGACAATCTTAGAGAGTCGCTCAGCGCCCTGTTCGAATCACAGGACTATGCGCTCCCGACCTCACAACTTCAAGCACCAAAACAATCTCTTCTTAAACGACCTTCTCTGAATAGACCTGACGAGCTCTCGTCAGAAACGAGTACGAAACGGTTAGCCTTGAGTGAGGTTAATTTTCACAAGGACACAGCCCCCGCAGATGCCAAATTAACAGCGGAAAACGGGGATGTAAAACTTGTTCACGATGACAGTGCGCAGGTTATTCATGGTAGCAATTTAATCAGCCGTTGGGTTGAACAAAAAAGCGACCTTCGTGGGAATTCCGCGGCGAAGGACAGTAAAGTGGCACAACGCGCTTACCAAGGGAATCATGATTTAGACGCAGACCCGCAGGATCCTCCCTCTTCAGGCGTTGGCCATGAAGAGCCATCCCTAAACGAAGAGTCAAGTGAAGTATTAGATCGTGTAGTAGATTTTCGGGCGCGCCTGGAAGAGCTGAAGGATAGAAAGAGTGATGAGACCTCGAATAGGTCTACACTAGCCTTAAGTGCTTCGTCGGAACCGCAGATTCCCGCTCTAACATCCCCAGCTCGTATAACGGATATCAACTCTAACAAGTCTTGTCCTTCCTCGTCAGCGAAGCGGGCCGCACCAGAAGTTGCGACCATCACAATAGGTGACCGCACCGTTACGAGCATCATCGGTTCGGCTCCTAAAAAGCAGCGGTTTGATACTCAACAAACTCGGAATCTACCCGCGCAAAAAAGTGCCAAAATGCCTGTACCCGTGCCGTCATTTAATGGGCGGCTAACCCAGATGTTCGCCGCGCAGGCGGAGCGGTCGCAGTCCGAGAAGAAGCAAATCCTGACCACCACGGAGATGCAGGATGGTTCACAGCATTCCGATTCATCAAGTGAAAATTTATTCGTAACTGATGCCTCTGAGGGAGAAAGTGACGACGAAGGCGCGGTCGATATATCGAGCGAAAAGGAGGACCAAGATCACTCCCCCCCTCGAGACCCGCAAGAAACTGAAGCAAGCCATGAGGAAGATCTGGGGACTAACCCGGTATATCCAGCGAAGACTAGCGATATTACATACAGAGATGAAGTATTTGAGGAGGCCGAAGGAAGCGATGCTGGCGAGAACATCGAAAGTGTCCAGGTTCTCGAAGAGACAATTTCGGAGGAGTCGCAGAAACGCACCCAGGGTCTTATCAGAGGCAATACTAAGAAGAAGGACGCTACCTATCATCTTCAACAAACACTACGCGTGAACGCAAAGCTTATCCGCGGTGCATTTGGCTTACAACAAGAACATGTTTCTCGTGCTTTCAATAATTCAAGAGCAGTGCTAAAAGCTGATCGCCTCGACGCCGAAGATGCTGAAGAGAAGCTATCCTTGACTATATCGAAATCGGACTTTGAGAGAATGAAGATCATAGGGCAGTTTAATCTAGGATTCATTTTAGCCTCTCGCGCAGGGGAGGAGAGTTCCTTGGATACTCTAAACAGGGGCGGTAGGGATGACGAGCTCTTCATTATCGATCAACATGCGACAGATGAGAAATATAACTTCGAGCGGCTACAGGCTAGTACCGTCGTGCAGTCTCAAAGACTGGTTCATCCCAAGACGCTCGAGCTCACAGCTGTTGAGGAAGATATTGTGCAACAGAATATCGATGCCCTAGAAACAAATGGGTTCATAATCAGTTTTGATGACAGTGGTGATCAACCTGTCGGAACCCGGTGTCAGTTGCTTAGTCTGCCATTGAGCCGGGAAACTACTTTTTCTCTCACAGACCTAGAAGAGCTCATCTCGCTCCTCCAAGATCATCATTCTGCATCAGCTAAGACAATCCCACGGCCATCCAAGGTTCGCAAGATGTTCGCGATGCGCGCTTGCCGAAGCAGCGTTATGATTGGGAAATCTCTGTCAACTAGGCAGATGGAGAAGCTTGTGCGACATATGGGTGAACTTGATAAGCCGTGGAACTGCCCGCATGGGCGGCCGACCATGAGGCATCTTTGCGGCCTGGGTGCGTGGGATGATCTGGGGTGGAAAGAAGGCGATAACTTCGACGGGAGCAGGGCATCACCTATAGATTGGGGTGCTTATCTTCGTGAGGGGCAGGATCTGGAATAGGAATAATGTCATACATCTATACTCTGTTGGTATTGCTTAGGATTACGATTGGTAAGGAGTACATTTGTCGAATAAATATACCCCTCAGTGTTTGTTTGCTATATAGTATGAGATCCAAGACTTGCTAGGAAATACATTGGTTCACAGCAGAAGCTTTCTATTCATTGAAGTACGCGATAGTCTCGATTGAATTATCTGTGATTTGACCTATTTCCCCCCATCCTATATTACATTAGCCCTAGTCAAGGTGTGCTGGCTATGGGGCTAAGCTTGTTTCCCAATATCCGTGACCGCAGTGCTGGTCGGAATCGGTTTCCCTTGGGAAGGGGTGATCGCCCTTTGAATAGTACTGGTCGATTTTGTTGAAACGGGGACACCGGTGGATATGCGGAGGTAAGCCCGTCTAACTTCAGCGTGAGTATACTTCTAAATTCGCGTTGGAGAGGGTTAAAATCAATTCACTCCGGCATAATATGCGATTGACCGGACCACAGAGGGAACGATGGACCTGGACTTCGCTCTCTCCTGGTCGGTTATCGGAATCGTCCACAGTATCGGGGAAAAAAGAAAAAAAAAGAAAGAAAGATTGCCTGGGTTACGGCGCTTAGCTCACGACCCCAAATATCACATACAAACCTACAGGTTCGATTTAATAGTCGTAATGTTGCATTCTGTGTGAGATAACTCACTATTTCTTATCCCGGCTGGGCTTACCGACTAACCCGGAGTAGCGTCGCACTTATCGGCAGCGGCATTAGGGACAACAGTACCCGGCAGGTCAACTTTCATGCCAGTATGAGAAAGGCTATTCTGATTTATAATCTATTACCTAGTCCCTGAAACTACATGCGTGGGCCCGAGTACATCGTATATGCGCCAGACGGGCCTACACGGGGAAACCCCGTGATCTACCGATTCGACTATAAAGCCAAATACTCCCAGCTACTCAACGCTGGCGTAGAAGATGAATACCAAGTAGGCATTGACTTCAATCTGGAACTCGGCCTCGAATTAAAATATTTTATTATTCTTTTTGTTCTTTGACTATACTCACTTATCACCATGTCATCTAACACTTCCCTCAAGCCCATCGTTCTATGGGGACACTCGATTGGCCCCAACCCCATCAAAGTACAAATGATACTTGAAGAGCTAGGAGTACCCTTTGAAGTAAAATTCATTGAGTTTGCCCAAATGAAGGAGGAGGCGTACCTCAAACTCAATCCCAACGGCCGCGTCCCGGCCATCGAGGACCCAAACACCGGGCTTACACTATGGGAGTCCGGTCCCATCGTAGAGTACCTCGTCGATCAGTACGACAAAGACCACAAGATATCTTATGACACCTTCACTGAGAAATATCTCATCAAGCAGTGGATTGGGTATCAGATTTCGGGTTGGGATCCCTCTCCGTCTTATTCTCAAAGACTCGTTTATCCTGCATTCCTTTTTAGACTTCGTTATTTCCACTTCTTGTTTCTATGGCTAACATGACTTGACTACCAGGTCAAGGTCCATACTATGGGCAGGGTGTCTGGTTCTCGCTCATTCACCCCGAGAAACTACCCTCGGCCATTGAGCGTTATTTCAAAGAGGCCGAGCGTGTGCGCTCGGTCCTAGACTTGCACCTCTCTCGTCAGGCGGGAGAGAAGCAAGGCGAAAAAGTGACAGAAAAGGACATCTGGCTCGTTGGTGATAAGTGCACCGTAGCGGACCTTAGCTGGTTCATCTGGGAACAGATCATTGACTTCGTGATGACTACCGTCGAGGCTCCGATCCAAAAGGTGAGAATCCCCTATCCCAGTTGGCCTTTTAGGGCATATACGGCATTATATGAAAATTGAGTTTGCTGACGTTATCGGGTTAAGGGTAAGTATCCTCACTATGAGGCCTGGTACAAGAAGATTGAGGAGCGCCCTAGTGCGCAGCAAGCCATCAAGACTAGGAACGAGGGTCTGAAGAATTTCCAATTTCCTCGACTTCCTCCCAAAGCAGACAAATAAAGGACTGCATCTCCGAAATTGTATATAGTGGCGCGGTCGTGGCCCGGGCAAGTGAATAGAGGAGTCATAGCCGAAAAAGACAGGCGATAGTATTGGATGATATTGTGTGCATCCCGAGAAATGGATATAGACAATATTATTAAATCTGGGAGGGTAGTTTCAACTCATGATAGCGAAATCATTTCCTTCGCTCTTGTATAAATCTTTTTTTAAATATATATATATATATAGAGAGAGAGAGAGAGAGCTTCGTCAAGAACGACTTAGCCCTATCCCAAACAAGTTCATAGGCCTAGCTAGCTCTGGCTGTTGAATTCAATAAGATGGAACGAGGCTAGGGATGTGATAATGTGCTTCAAGTCCGTAGGTGCGCTAGTGCTAGCATCATCACACCACTACCCGAAAGGCTGTCACAGCCGAACCATCTCCTTAAGAACTATGGGTTACACATTGTTAGTAATTAGTACACGTGTTCATGGGGGTGAGGTAGCCGTAGATCGACGTAGGGGAGCAGTTGCTGAGTCTTACCCCGTACTCAACACTAACTGTATGGGAGCTACCGCATACGCAGTACTTGTTCACAAAAAGATACGCTTGCTCGTCATATATTGCAGCATAGTCGATCGTTCACCTGTGTCATGAATTATTAAGGAATGTTGGCTGTCGTTCAGTGACTGAGTGTGGTGTCTAGGTGTTGTTTGACTACCTACTTATGTATGATAGGTCTGACTATGATAGGTATACAGCCACTGCACTTCCTCTGTTATTGTTAGTTAGAGTTTAGTTTCAGTGCTAACACAGTCGCCAAGCTTTTATTTATCCCGCTGCAGATAGGGATTTTCTACTAGGGCATCTCATCGGAGCCGTTGCTTCTCGCAATACATTGGCATGTATTGGCTTATGAGATTATGAATACTCGCTTATTTAGGCGCTGTCGGGCTGTTGGGAGAGGCAAAATTGGTCGCAGGACGGCCGAGACCAGTACTCTAGCGCCTACATTAGTTCCAGTATTAATGGCCCAGTACTCCGTTGGTAGGCTCCCGTTCGGATTCATAGTTTGCACTGCTTATTTTTGATTAACTATTTTCTATTTTTTTGTTCTAACTCCACCTAAACTAACGTGCTATCATGATTTAGTTTAGAGCCAACGACTGCTATAATCTCATGGGCCTGTAGCTCAGGGGTAGAGCGCTCGCTTTGCATTCAGTGCAACACAACAGTCTGATGTGTTTCATACAAGAATATGCGAGAGGCCTAGGGTTCAAATCCCTACCGGTCCAACATCTGCTTTTTTTTCCTGCTCTCACAATATAGCGGGTGTTTTGAGCCTTTTGCTCGGATCAAGTTGAGCTCTACCCAATAACACGATCAATGACGTTGTTGTAGGACATCCGCTGTCTATCGATTATCATAATATGGCATAATTGATTGCTCTTCTTTGTACATTGCCTTATCTCGAAGCGAGGCTTAGCTTCGGTAATAGTTGCCAACTAAAGAGAGAAAGAGAGGGGGAGAGAGTGTGTTTTCCTCACGTTTATGAATGTGAGGTGCTGAGGGACTTCTGGCTTACAACACGTTGCTTCCATGCGCTTTGGGAATATTTCCGATAGACCAAGGTGTGGTGATATAACCAATGCATGGGACTGGCGTCTGGTACACAGGTTAGCGATGGAGACGGCCAATAGCGTATCACAAGTTGGTAACAAGTGACCATCAAATGGAGCCTTAAGACGACACTGACTGTGGTAGTATTGACGCCAGTGTGCGAGGTGAACCGGCCGAATACTCTACCCGGGGTAGTCTCCGCTGCATTTTCATACTAACGGAGTCACTCCCTACACCATCAAGTCGTGGTTGGCTTAGCACTCCGCCATTCATTGGCATGTTCTTTAAACTTTTGATGCGATCTGCGAGTTAGTCTTATCTCCGTACGGCTCACAATCAGTTGTATTTGCTTTTCAATACTTATGTCCGGAAGTGTCAGGCTGCCAGGCCAATTTTAGCTTACAAGTACCGTATGTAGCCAGCCTATATATGATCTACCGGCTGCTAGCTAGATACTCGACAAGATCCTGACATCAGACACTTACCTGCCGTCAACATACTGCTACCGATATATCATCATCATAATAAAATCGTCATTAACTTCCGAGCAAAATGGCACCCCACAGCCTGCAGGATGAAGGTCCCGCAGACCTGGAGCAGGACCTAGGTGATACTGAGATCCGACCACCGTCTCCACCCCCAATGTCTGCAGAGCCTCCACGACTACTTATCATCGGAGCAGGATCTCGCGGTCGCACATATGCTAGATGCTCTCTTCAATCGAGTAACGGCGTGATCGCCGCAGTTGCCGAGCCTGACGATTACAAGCGCCAAGCTTTCGGCCGCAAGTTCATCTGGGGTAAGACGACACCACCCCCGAACGGAGCAAGCTTTAGAGACTGGAAAGAATTTGTTGCGTGGGAAATAAATCGCCGCAAACAGCAAGAAGCAGGCGAGGTCGTCCCAGAAGGAGTCGACGCGGCCTTTATCTGCGTCCGAGATGAGATGCACCATGATGTGATCATGGCCCTCGCACCCCTCGAGCTTCATATCATGTGCGAGAAGCCACTCGCCACCACACTTGATGACTGCACGAACATATATCGTACATTGGCACCACTGCAAACGTCCAAAGTGTTCTCTATTGGGCACGTAATGCGATATTCACCTCACAACATGATGTTGCGAAAGCTGCTGCTTGAAGATAACGCGATTGGCGATATACTTAGCGTGCACCATACAGAGCCCGTAGGATTTTGGCACTTTTCGCATAGTTACGTGCGCGGAAATTGGCGAAAGGAATCCGTGACAGCTCCCTCACTACTTACTAAAAGCTGTCACGACATTGACATCCTCTTGTGGCTCATGTGCTCCCCCGCACCTGGATCGCATGCGCCCGAACATTTACCAACTACCGTCATGTCCACTGGCTCGTTGCAATTCTTTAGAAAAAGTAGGAAACCCAAAGCAGCAGGCAATGCGACCAATTGTCTCAGCTGCCCCGTTGAGCACGACTGCTTGTACTCTAGCAAGCGAATTTACGTCGGCCCAAAACACATGGGAGTCGAGACCGGTAATATTAGTTGGCCTATCAGCATCGTTGTTCCAGACATAGAGAACTGCGGTGGTGATATTGACAAGGCGAAGGCCGCAATCCTTCCAAAACTCGCCGAGGACTACGACGCCTCGACACCACAGGAGGTAATCGACAGTAAGAACTGGTTTGGCCGCTGTGTATTTGAGTCGGACAATGACGTATGCGACGAGCAAGTTGTAGTGATGACATGGGATGACGACCCGCTACCCTATTCTAATACGACTGCGAATGACGCGCGAGGTGCTAAGCAGGCGACGTTCCACATGATCGCACAAACCAAGAAGCAATGCCAAAGGTACACCTATGTCTATGGTACCGAAGGCGAGATCTACGCTGATTCCAAGACTATCACCGTCGAGGATTTCAAAACAGGTGAGACGAAGACGTATCTGCCTAAGTTAGAAAGTCTCGGACACGGTGGCGGCGACCACGGGCTCACGAGGCAATTCGTCCTCGCCGTTGACAGAGTCAAGAACGGTGGATGGAAGGCGGAAAACGCCCAACACGAGTTCATAGGATGTAGCCTTGAAGAAATCATCCGTAGTCACGCGATGGTGTTCGCCGCCGAGGAGGCTAGGAGGGCCAGGGAGATTGTTGATTGGAAGATTTGGTGGGATAAGAATGTCGGCGCAATGTAAGCCCCTACGTCAGCTCATACCATCTTAGGAAATACACCTCGTTTTTATGGATAGCCGGACGACGGCCGTATGAGCGCATCATTATTCCTACCTTGCCGTCAGGCGCCATACGCGTAAGAATAGTACCCATACATAAATTTCGGCTTTAAATTTAGTCATACTTCCCACAGGGAATTTCATAAACTATATACGTCCTTCAGTACGGCGTAACCTTGAGTTGAGATAGTTAGTTCGTCGTGATGATAGTACTGAATTAACCATCCAATTAAATGTGCATTGTTACGCCCCCTGAATCAATCACATCTAGCTGTGCCTCCCCATAGCGTACTACCTACCTATATAGTTGTCTGGAGCACTAGTTCCTTTCGATCCCGCCAAGGCCCCATACTACCTAACCTAGATGGTAGCTTCGGCGGCTGAGGGTACGTTACCTAACTCAACTTCTTCCTCTACAACCCATACTGTGGCTCCGGCGGGTATTTTAGATGCTCCTACTTATATCGTATGTTACAATCCAGCACGGGGAAACGGAACAGTGCCGAAGTCATAGTGCAAAACTACCTTAGGCTACTCCGAGGTCCATTTCTTGGGCTACAGGACCCCGCAAACTCGGGTTGTTGTCAGCCACAACACCCGGGCGAATATTGTCTTACGGGCTCCCGGCCTGGCGAATGCTTGACTTCTCGACCATTGAGTAATTATGTATTACCATCATATAAAGCTTTAATGTTCTTACGAAGTTGAAAGGTATTCTAAGTTGGTATAATAGGATTAAGGATTCGGTAACCGTGCACATCATCTACACTGTAAGTAGTAGGTACATGACTAAAATTATTATTAGCTTCAAACAAAGACAACCTTCCCTCTTGGGAAAGTAGCTTGGGAATGCCAAATATAGTAGACCGCCATCATCGTGAAATATAAAACAAGACCTTCGCCGGTCATAATTTGGGCATCAACAAGTCGATCCACGAGTTCCGATCTACGCATAAGAAACCATGAAGTCAGTGCTCGCCATCTCCGCTTTCCTGTCCCTTGCATGGGCCCAGGACCTTTGCGGGCAATACAGTTACTATTCAGCCAACGGGTACTACTTCAACAACAATGCTTGGGGCCAGTCCGCGGGGAGTGGCAGTCAGTGCACTCACGTCGACAAACTCCTAAGCCCGGGTGTCCAGTGGCACACGGAGTGGAGCTGGTCTGGTGGCGATAATAACGTCAAGAGTTATCCATACTCCGGCCGCACGCTGTCAAGCAAGAAAATAGTCAGCAGCATCGGCAGCATACCTACCAAGGCTGAGTGGAGGGTAAGTAATTCTCGGAGTTTATTTTGTTCCCGTTCTCGTTATTTTAAACAGAAAGGCCCCTATTTCGACCAAATCTGTGCCTTAGAAAGTTTCAGTTGTCTCAAAAAACTGCCCGGATCGTGCTCACAACGGTAATTACTGACCCCGAGTGGTGTAGTACCTCGGAAACAACATCCGCGCCGATATTGCGTACGACTTGTTCACGGCAGCGGATCCGAACCACGATACTAGTAGCGGAGATTATGAACTCATGGTTTGGTAAGAGTTGCCCGTTTTGTTCTTAGGCATGATTATACATGCCGGTTGATTTATCACGAATAGTGACTGCTTACACGGATTTCATAGGCTTGGTAGACCTGGCGGTGTCCAGCCCATCGGCAGTTCCACGGGAAGCGTCAATGTCGCAGGACGAACCTGGGACTTGTGGGTTGGGTATAACGGACCCATGAAGGTGTTCAGCTTCGTAGCACCGAGCGAGATCGCCACCTTTGAGTCCGATCTCAAGCCGTTCTTCACCCACGTCACCAACACGCAGGGATTCCCAGCATCTCAGCAGCATCTCATCAGTATGTCTTTCTCGCAATTCTTTGGTGCCTCCTTTATAAATTATAGGGTGAAAATGAGACTGACTCTAATGCCTTAGCCTTCCAATTCGGCACGGAACCATTCACTGGAAGCAGTGCGCGATTCGATGTTTGGTACTGGTACGGTGAGGTCAACTAAAGTAGCCCGGGGCATATTTGTATATATAAACACATAGTGTTTAGGGGTGTAATTGGAAGTCTCGCTTCGTGAATCTAGTTGGGTTATTAGAAAATGCCTAAATTCGATCCGGCGACATACGGATACCATCACCAATGCTAATTATCAACCATCCACTACGATCGATTCTTGCAGTTCCAAACTTTTACACTTGAAAGTGATTTAAGTATTAAGCAAGCAATTAGGAACACAGGTAGAGAAACGGAGCACGAGAAAATAAACACACAGGCAATTCTGCTCTCAAGTCACCAATGCACTTCTAAAGCTGAAGGGAAACCAGCATCGGAGAAGGCTTGATTACCTAGGTAGCGTCTGGTTTGCTAGATTGAGCAGGTATGTAATCTAACTCAGTATCTAGGGAGACAGTCCCTAGCATACCCTTTCAACCTGCTTCCTGGCAGGTAGACATGGCTGGATCGGTGAACTTTAGTACGCATTCGTTCGTCCAAGTCTTCCGCGTACAACTAATTATTCAAAGAACTCTCGGCAATTTCAAATACTCTCGGGCCCGAGCTAGACGAATTGATCCACCAAGATCTTGATACAGGCGGGTCTGTTGATCACTAGCCAATTCAACACTGTTGTGTCTACCTAGTGTTTGTCATTAGCTCGATTAGAGTTTAGGTTGTACCTTAAAGCACGACAGTATACTACTAGTACGTGGTGTTCGCAACCCACACTAAACCAAATTTAACGTCTATTAATGCTAGTGTATAGCTTTTGTGTCAAATCAAGACCACCAAGTCGCGAGAGCGAAACCCGTAGTGTCCCGAATCCCGGCCAAGATGGCCGGAGTTGGTATCTGTGAGGCGGCTCTCATGTTAACAGCTACATGACCCTCGAATGGCTAGTTATGTCATTCATAAGTTATTATCTCATAAGGAACTCTTCTCATCTTCTCTTGAATACTAACGCATATATTCTATCAATTTAGAAATGACAATGCCTTCCATTACGGAATACTCCGTCCCGCATGAAGCAAAATGCCTCTTCGAAGATGGCATATTAAGAAACCCCTTACAAAAGAACCTCCCATCTGAGCTCGAGGCCCTTGCCAAACACGTGTACTTCGAAGGTTCAAGTCAGCCTAGCGTTCCCATCAACTGGCGTTTTGCCGAAAGTATCTCTGCGCTCAAAGCCTTCGAGGCCACTATGTTGAATCTTCTCGTGTCACGCAAGTATAATGTTGAGCCCTCGGATGTTACCATCAATACGTAAGTTTATTAACCTCAAACTCGATCACATCGTCGTATTAAATCTGGTAGATAGTGATCATGCAACCTTGTTTATTATGAGTCCCCTGGTAGCCAAGTGGCTTAAGGATGGGCAACCTAGCCAAATAGATATATTTGGCTCAGAAATGGCACAACTTTTCCCAAATCGAGATCTTCATCGATCGGCCGATGGGCTGCATAGGGCGTTAGCTACCAACATTTATAAAACGAAAGACGGCAAAGGTTATCATGTCCATGGTATGTAGATCTTTATTTATGATGAAAGCGTTGGATTATTTATTCGCCCTAGGAAGCATGAATCCCGACCAGACATTGGCGGCCTTGGGCCTTCCGCTATTTGGGAAGGAGAATGACACCTATGATTCTGTGGTCGAGACCCTTCAAGCCAAGACATCACAGCTTAGCTCAATCGAACTTGACGAGCTCATGAATGGACAATTCAAACAGGCAGGAACCATTGCTTGGACCTCGGATGAATATTTTGCTAGTGAGCATGGTCAGGCGAGTGGGCGTATTGGGCTCTATGAACTCTCAAAGACCGGATCTCAACCCGCAGCTTGGTGGCCACAAAACGACAGTTATCCCCCCTCTCCTAAGAGGCCCTTAGCTGGTCTCAAAGTTGTGGACCTCTGCCGTGTTATTGCTGGCCCTGCAATTACCCGTGGCCTCGCAGAGATGGGTGCTAGTGTCATGCGGATTACGTCTCCGCTGATCACCGACCTGTCGGCACTTCATCAGGATCTAAATTGGGGGAAATGGAACGCGTCTTTACACCTTAAAGATGAGACTGATAAGGAGAAACTGAGGACCCTGATCATGGATGCGGATGTAGTCGTCGACGGCTATAGACCAGGTGTTATGGAACGTCTTGGATTTGGTCGAGAGGATATCTTTGGCCTCGTCAAGGATCGTGAGCGTGGTATTATCCACGTGCGGGAAAACTGCTATGGCTGGCATGGACCGTGGAGCCACCGCAGTGGCTGGCAGCAAATCAGCGATGCGGTTTGTACATTTATCAACCCAAAACTTTCAATCAATTTACGTTTTCTTAGTGCTGCGGCGTGTCCCGCTCTTACGCAAAAGCGATGGGTAACGACGAGACCGAGGCCGTGACTCCAGTATTTCCCAATTCTGACTACTGGTAAGCAGAAACCGAAAGGATTACCGACAAACTTCTACTGACATCTGCAAGTACCGGTGTCGCTGGTAGCACAGCTGTATTGGAAGCATTAATCAAGCGTGCACAAGACGGGGGCAGCTATAGTGTTGATGTGAGTAAAGTCCAAAAAGTATGTTTCATCCAGAGGCTTATAATTCCCTCATCCAGGCTTCCCTCAACTATTACTCGCAATGGCTAGTTCGATCTTGCGGAACCTATAGTGATGAAGTCTGGCAAGAACTATGGCAAAGGCACGGATCACCTACCTTTCGCCATTACCATGCAATGTTCTATCTTCTCCCAGCCATGATGAAATTGCTCGTACAGCACGATTCCGGGACTCTCTTTAATCCTAAGTTCTTCCATCCTATGACGGCCAAGCACCTCGAGACAACCTTCATTCGACCAAAACCCGTCGCACATTTTGCGAGCGGTGTTGAACTGAAATATCATGTAGGCACGCGGGGCAATGGTGTTGACCAGCCTGTTTGGCCGAAGGATCTCACAGTAGAGGTTGTTACGGGGAATAATTAATGATCGGACATACATAGAGCCTAGTGCCTTCCACCGATATATACACCCAAGCGGGCGCAGGTATCAATGATAGATAATGGCTTATAGTAATGAGAAAGCATCATTAGATTCATTGAGCGGAGGTCCTGGAAACTTGCAAATGCTAGCACTAACCATCAGTCTTGAGAAAACGTTTCATCTACATATTGCGAAGGGTGTTTTAGACTGCTTTATGGCAAGGAACCTAGCGGTCTTGATAGAATATCCGGTTAGGGAAAACGATCATTGTAATGTTTTCACCCTATTGGTAACTGCGAGGGCGTAGGTATTGGTGTGTAATGAATCCTTGTTGGTGTGCAAAGATCCTAATACTGATTAAATTGGTAATCTCCGCTACATATAAAACAGCTTCGTTTTAGAAGGTGTGATAGTAACTATCTGTATTCTACCTACCAAACTTTCTAACCTCGGAGAATGGCGAAGGGGCGCTTGTAGCCCTATCTAAGGAAGAATGTCTTGGCCCGGAAGAATTGTACCCTTGTGGACGGCCTCCCGGTGACCACGGGCAACCATACCGTACGCTGGGAAAAAGCGGTCGAAGACGGGGAACAACTCTGCGGCACCGGGAGTATTACGCCAATCGCGCATCAATTCGCCAACGACGGCGAAAAAAGACACGACTTGAACTCCGGCAGCCCGCATACGATCGTTGGCGTTTTCTCGAATGTCGATAGTTGTCGCGCCAGATGCCTCATGGTTCGCCCAAACGCCGTATCCGGCATCACGAAGTGAGAGCGCTAGGAAAGCCGTGCCTGCATTTCGTGATTAATCATGAGACTCAATATCATTACTGAGGGATAAAGAAATACTTACAAACATCAGTAAGGATACCAGCCAATATAATTTGAGACTTTCCGGTGGCCTTCACTGCATTTACGAATTCCTCGTTGTCCCAGGCGTTGACTTCTCCCTCACGTTTCACGACCTTGACATCTGGGTACATTTGCAAGAATTCGTTAGGGGTTGGGCCATTAGGTCCTTGTATAAAATATGTTAATCCTCGATAGACGGGAGATGAGCCTTTGGACCCATACCTGTCTCGGTGGACGTGGAGATGATAACAGGAAGGTTGAAGATCTTCCCTAGCTCAGCATGGGCGTAAATTGCATTGCGAAACTGGGTCGCGTCATAATCTCGCACGAGACTGAACAGGCCTTCCTGCGTGTCGAGAATGATGAGAGCCTAGAATAATGTAAGTCAAGTAGCTAGCGAATTTTCTGGATGATAGTAGGCTAACCGCATCGCTCTTGTTGAGTCTTTCATACTTGAAGGCACCCATTTTGACGACTAACTTTATTTCCTGTGATATGGATGAAGTACTAAATTGAGTCTGAAGATTTCTAGTAGAAGAAAGGATAACTGACTGATGGTATTTAGAGAAGTCGTGACTTATAGGGAACCTCATGGTCTTATATATATCGCCATTCTTGCTACCCCTGCCTTATGTCCTGTTATTAGTTAGTGGTATTCTATGAATTATAATGTTGGTAAGTATAATTTATCATCATTATTTTCTGGCAGGGGTCCTACATGTGCTGAGTTGTCGTCGTGATGTTGAATCAGTCCTCATACAAGAAATAAGCAGCGATGGAATCCAATGGCCCACTATATACACCCAACCAATTGAAGCCTGCTGGCTGCTTTAAGTGGCTAACAAGTGCAGCGCTTGGTAATGTGATGACTGAGCACCAAGTAATAGCTTTAGGCCAAGTTAAGCCTGCAACTCATCACAGTACCTTGACAAACACAACACTATGTCATCTAAGGCTGACTTCTGCTAATTGTAAATTTCAATTCTATAGTAATGAGAAAAATAAAAATAATCTATATGATGACTAGTTTCCGTGTTGATTAGACGCCTTTGGGTGTTATCTAGGAAGTACTATGCATACTACATTATCTTCTTGGCATCCCACATCACCGAAGACCTCTAACGCTCGCCAAGAAGTCTGACTTCAGGTGACCAATGCTGAATTATACGACGAAATACTTGGCCTTCTTTCTCACACAAGGCGGCTATTCATAACTTCATATTATGTCTTGTCAGGAGGTACGTATATTCCGCTGCTTTCTTTGCCTCTAGAGTTTGTAGATTTTGTAATAATCAGGCACCCAAAGCTCGATTACAATATGCTTTGTAAACGGCTGGGAGACTAATTTTGTGAGTCGTGAGAAGTATATATAAAACGTTCCAATTCCGATTATTCTAGTAGCATAAACCTACGGTACGAAACTATGAGAATATGAACAACTGATGCGGCGTGGCCTGGCTGCGAGTCCACACAACATCCAGTTCCACCTCAAACTTTGGTTGTACCCTTCTTCTAATCCATCGACAGTGTTGATCGCTAACCCTATTGATGAGTTTTAAGTAAATTCCTCTCGTGGAGGGATCCAGCAGAGCCGAAATCTCATATTCTCCACTCATTCCTTTTCCTCAGCTGTCTTTGTAGCTAATCAAAATCTAACAGGTTTCTTATACGGCTACTCCTCGCTCGCTCCGCTAAACCGCCATTTGCATGCTATCGGTTGCTAGAGGTGGCAAATCACCGGCTTATTCTATTTACTAGGCCCTACAGGATAGGGTATATTGAAGAGTAGGATTCAGTAATACGGTGGCGTTTCGGGTCTTGGCCACCATAGTGTGTGAACTACTAATGTATAGTGTAGAACCGATGTGATTCTCTGCGGGCAAACGATGATCCAACATAGTGGCCCCTGACCTTCGTTTCATCAGGCCCCCTTAAGCCGAGATATACACTTTTTGGGTTCGGTTAGGGAACTTATGCTTGTCAGCAGTGGAGTCGGGCACAATGTTCGCCTCCCCTATGAGACTATTGGGACCAATTTCAGTGAGACTGAATACACTATCCGCAATGGGGATCAGATCAATGAGAGACAACGCACCAGCTAGGATTATCTCTACATTCGGGGCTTCTGCTTGCCTTAGTAGGTCTCGGCTACCATAGAAGCGGTGTAGATGAAGATCTCGTCACCTGCTGAATAGGTTTGGAATGCTAGAGTTCGAAAGTACTATAGTAATGTCCAAATTTAGCCACTATTAACACATACAAGGTTCTCTTTGGGTTACTCAGCGGCTCGCATATTCCTACTTCCATGGTTTGCTTCACCGGAACTCAGCTAGGTGGCTAATTTCTCACCCTTTCTTGGTCGTTACCTTCTCATTCAAGCTAACGTCATAAGTTGCATCGTTCATATCCCGACTTTCCCCTCTTATGCTCTTCTCGTCTAACGGGTGTGGACCTTGATATTCAAACAAAAAACAGCACATTTTCTCTTGATACACATACTTCTAATAACTCATACCCCTTGATCTTACATTCGATAGGACAGGAGTGATCATCGGGTTGTAGGGCCAGGACCAGCCATGCACATAAGCACAAACAATATACAACCTTTCTATCTAACGTAATGTAGGAAAGGATGAAGCTGACCTTGGGCCACAGCTTTCCTAGTCCCTTCTGCTCTCTTCTTTAATTCATCAGTTTGCCCAGCTTTCATTTAGCCCCGTGAGCATGGGCAAGGTAGGTACTGTCATGACCCAAGTATAGGGGGGATGATAAACATTCGTTGGTACGTGAGGAGTCTAACCCAATACTAGCTAATGCCCTTTACTTATGTACATAACACCTTTGTTCCAGACTAGAAGGTATGACAGATACTATGCATAATGCGAAGGTATCATGACCCCTGAAGGTGCACATATTTTCCATTTCCCCATTATTATTAACATCATAACCAACCACAAGTTGCTTAAAAAAAGAAACATAGTCACGAATATCAGGAGGGAGTCGAACTACACAAAAGATTAATCTACTTGCTAACACAATCTAAGACTGTCGGTAGCTTTTAGACTTGGACTTAAATCCAGGAAGCTAGCGGATCGGCCCGTTAGGGCTGAGTGTTTATAACAAACACTGTACTAATTAATCACTGACCTGTACTGTGTGATATTGGACTTTTTAAAGACACGGGCTTATCTTTAACTGTGGTAGTTTCGGCGCGCTGGTGACGCTAATATCTATACCGGTGTTTCTGTCTTTGATCGGAAACCGGTAAGCTTTTCGTCAGACATCTCAATGATTCTACTAGAAAGATCCGGCTCCTCAAAGTCACGGTCAAAAGGCCACATTGGCCTTAAGATGCGCTTATGTCCAAGTCGCACCAGATCCTGGTCAACACCGCCCGGTGTGAGTGCTAGCATCCAGTCCTTAGCCATACTGTAGAGTTCCGGCTCTAAATATCCGATCTTGACAATAACAATATCCGATGACCGAGGTGTGAGGTTCAGCTCAGTGAAGTCTCGTTCGAGGTGATAGGGCTTTCGTAACTTAGTAATTATAGAATAGACGCTGCCCACTTGCAGCACGATCTCAATGGCAGCATGGCGGTCTCCGTGTTTAATAGCATGAACTCTCCCGGTCATCGTCAGCGGCCCAGCATGAAGGTCATCCACTTCCGCCCCGACTGTAACAGTGATAACAGCCCCTACACCTGCCTCAACTGCCTTGTCTACAGCCCCGGGCCCAGGAACGCTGGCATAGATAACCACTGGTCCAGATTTGTTAGTAAACTCAGGCCGTGCTAGTAGTTGCGTGAGTCCCCAAGTTACATCTCCTGAGCCCCCGGCTGTTGGATTATCGCCAGAGTCAGAGATGAAGAATGGTCGTTTAATAGATCGTAGAGCTATGTCAAGGCACTCTGTGAAAGTTCCTGTCGGTGCGACGAATTTAAAGTCCTTGTGGGCATTCCAAAAGATCCGAGCTAGTTTCTCTGCGCCGTTCGAAATCGCTTCCTTATCCCTGCCCGTTACGACTACTACGGCCCGATTTCTAGGCTCGTCCGCCCAGGCGTATCCAACCCAGATTGCCGCATCTATTACTCCTTCGAAAGCCTCGACTAATGGTACGGTGGCGTAAATATGAGCGGCAGGTTCATCACGTGTCGATGTCTGCTCACCAGGCAGTAATATTGGAAGAGGTATCCAAGCCTTATAAGGGCGGAAGGCCTCGCCATTATTCCGTCGGCTGATCAAGCCGAGGAGGTTTCTGCAAGCACGCTCTTTCGTCTCAGCAACATCGATATGTGGCGCCGTTCGATAGCATGTGATCAAATCCGTTTGGTGTGCTAACTCTCGTGACACGTTACCATGCAGATCCATAGACGCAGATACCAGAACATCCGGACCGATAACTTCGCGGCAGCGCTTAAGAAGCTGATATTCTGCATCATCGATACCTTCGACACACATTGCGCCATGGATATCAAACCACATGCCATCGAGTACTACTGATGTCGTAATGTCTTTGAGGCGTGATATGATCTCGGCGGAGAGTGTCTCGAACGCATTCCGGGTCACAATACCACCTGGCAGTGCATGGCCGATTAGCGCGCCATGCCAGTCTACAGCTTCACCAAGAGGCGACCCCGGTTGAATGAAGGCGTACTTCTCAATGACTTCGTCACCTCGGCGGGGGTGAAACGCAGCTGCCTCAGTTCTTGAAGCGGAAAACGTCGATGTTTCACATGCAAGGCCTGCAACTACGATCACAGGACGACGTGCCATTATGGTAAGCAGAGGTAACGGTCGCAACGTAAGTCGGGTCGCCGGTATGCGATTAATAGGCATGTACTATGTAGATAGATAATCGCAGAGAGCAATACTGGGTACCTAGGTCCGCTGACGTCTGTGGGGTAACAGAGGTGTCAGTGGTTATTTTTACACCAGGCTTCAAAAACATTAGGCCTCCAGGCCGAGAAAATCGCACATCTCCAAGCCAAAATCAATTACCTTGAGGTTCAAATGGCTAAATCAGCTAAAACACGATGTTAGCTAGTTAAAGTAGCGCCTGGGCAGCGCTTCGTAAGTATACCTAGCTAGCATACAGAGGGCAAACAGAAGGCTATATGAGGATGAAGTGAGTGACTGCCGGGTGCCTGCTAGCCCAAATAAGCTAGTAAGCAGCCTGCCAAAAGACGAGACTGTGGAAGACTGCATTCAAGTAGAAAACGCCGTAAATTAAGGATTGTGATCAATTTCGTTGAGAAAATGGGCTTACTCCTATGGGTGACTTCTGGGGTAGGGGTTGTGGCCTGTGAGGGAGTGGCTCGCGACCCCGCGGTGGACTGATTTGGGCTCGGCTCATGATTATGAATAGAAACCCGTTTATTAACACATTGATTTACACGATCTACGCTCTAAGTAGCAATTTCCTTTCGACATGAACGGAAACAACATAGCGTCTGTGATCAGTCTCAGCAGACGTGCATCCGGAGGGGTTATTAGGGAGATATAGAATGCCTAAACCCAAGTTCAGTCGTCGGTATACACAACTTTCCCTCCCAAAGATTCGCATTTTCGGGTGTTGACTATGTTGATGGGCAGGCTGATGGTTATGCAGTGGTTACGCATCATCACCTTTGTTACTCCATTAAGGAGGTTTCTCCAAGTTAAAATTCTGTCGCCGAGCGTGAGTGTGTAATTGAATAGGGCGAAGTTCCGAACCTCGGCAAGAAGTGTGCCTCCTTGTTCATGGCTGTACTCTCTAACCCTTTTAACATAGTCTGCGATACTAGGGTCCTAATCCGGATAAAGGGTAGCGACTGAGCAAAAATCGCCCTGTCCATTCGCAAAGGTCCCGTGAATCAAGAGGCAACTGCATAGATGGGTGCTTCGATTATTGATGTCAAAGCTTTCGAAGCTAGTAAAGGGCGGGTGCATCACGTTGGCAAGGGCCGCGAGCGGCTGCGGAGATTCATAGTCAGGAAATAACCTTCGTGGGGGATCTAGAGCCCAGTCAGTGAAGAGACCACATCCATAATGGAGAAATAGGGCTTGTCTGGCAAATACCGAGTATAAATGCAGCTTGCCAGTTCGCGGCGGATCTGACGGATTTCCTCGGTGATCAGAGACTGCCGAATGTAGACTGCAGTCCGTTCGCTACTCCGTATTTTTGGGTTGGAAGTAACACAAAGCTTTTGCGGCTACTGTCTCACGTAACCGGACGTTGTCTTGCGAAGGTAGATACTGGGCCACTGATATAAGGATGATGAGGTCACAGTCGATTCAGTGCCAAAATCTAAAACCAAGACGTAGCCCATATTTGCATTTAGTCCCAGTTTTGCCTCCATTCGGAGCCCATTGTTTGTCATGGAAAACTCGGGATTTGGGCCGATATAATCCTTGTATACGATGATATCTTTGCAGTGGGTGAACTCCGACGGCGATTTCGCTAAAATATCCCCGAACGCTAGAAGCTCAGTTTCCGACTCAAATCCAGCTGTTTACAAGAGCAGGGACAAATTATTACTTAGCTATTTCTTCCTGTAGTCGAAGAAACGGCTTGGCTCCTTCACCGTGTATTAGGGGCCTAGGAATCGTCAGCCTTCCGACTTTTCCGACTGGTATATATATAAACAGGAGCAGAGAAGTGCGAGAATTATGCAAGTACATATTGATATAGAAGGTTCCCAAGAGACAATATGCAATATTTTCTATCCTTGTAGTATTACGAGCCGACGCTCACGACACTCTCTACCCGATAGGAGTTTGGGAAAGATCAGTGTTGTTTTCGAGGACGTGCATGTCAATGCCGGTATTACAGAAAATTATGGAACACAGAGTTGGCTTGTCTCCTCAAGATTTCCATGTACTATCAAAGAACTCCAATGTACTGGGCGCGATCTCCTGCAGTGTCTAGCCGCAGATGAACCAGCGATATTGTTCCTTTGTGAACCAAATCGAGCGAGTTGCAAACGTGAAACAAACTTGAGAATGCTTGTACCATTTAAACATAAAATTAATTGCTTCCGACAGCTGCGCGCCACTCGTTTTATCGATATAGCATGTGTCTACCCATCCGTATTTCAGGCCGCGTGAACATGCCATTTGGCATGTCTTTTCGATCTTTCCAAACCCGGCTTTCTCTTTGGCTGTATCCAAGTTGGCGGATTCTTGGGATAAAACCACACCATCTTCCAATGTGTGGGAGAATATCGCATATTATTCGTTTCGGAGCTTCAAGACCTGCTCAAGCCAGAGGACCGTGGCGTTGATGAGCCACATCCTGGAATACAGTTTCGGAGGAATAAATATTCTATTGAAATTCGCTCCTAGTAGCTATAAATGGTATTAGGAGAATTTAGAGTTGGGCTACGAAACTTTTCTATACTAATGAGTTTTTCCAGGCTGCGAGGCAGCAAGCAACAAGCAACAAGCAGAAGTCTGCCTCGTCTGCTGTTATCAGACTATTCTTGCTCTTCGATACTAGCTTGGCGCTACAAGATCCTACCAACAAAATGCCCGTTATCTTATAACTGAACAAATCAGCCTACAGCCACCCCACAAGTAGTTGTGGTAACCGCATACATATAAAGACAAGTCTCTCGGTTGGGTTACTATTTATGTGAATCTTAGAGTTGAAACGGATATATTTTGTTTTCATAGGCTATGTAGTTAGTTGAAAAATGATAAAATATATAAGTTTGTGAAAAAGCTACAGGTTCTGTTAGCTAGGTGTTAAATATTATAGTAGGATGCGATTGGAGTATATCCCAGAACATCATCATGTGCCATGTTACTTATATTCGTGAAAATACTCAGTTTAGCATAACCAACGTTTTTGCCTCTTGTAGATACATAACATGAATGTTTTGGCTATAATGACTCTAAAAACCACGATATCTATGGGGGGAGGAAAATCCCGCAACACATCTTCTTCCGCGGTTGGTGACGGAGACACAGGTTGCTGCCTGCTCGAACACTGAAAGCAGCCTCTCCCACATTTTTGGGAGAGGGGTGTGCGGAATGGGCAGGACACGTCAAGAAGACCGGGGTTGTCGCGAGAGTATGCCCTAGAAAATGTTAATATACTTAGAGACGCTTGGGCCTTTGTGGCACGGATTCCCAACAGCGTGAATGGGCATATGAGCGGCGTGGAACGTATATAATAGATTCCTCTATACACCCTACGTTATATAGTTATGAGAGGCGTGAGTTAGCCTAATGAGGGACGGTCCCGACAATAAAACCGATCAATCAACCAATTAATCATCAACCTTTTAGCTATATAATTGCTGAGGTATTTATATAATGCGCAAGCCTTTTTTGTTCGTTATATGATCAAGCCTTACAAGTTAGGATCCTTTGCCAAAAGAACAGAAAGTTTTCCTGTAGGGAAGCTCTATAGTACTTAGGGATAGCTAGTCTGGGAAACTAAAAGAGACATATTGTATCCAACCGGGACTAGGACGTAGTAATATTATCTAGCTTTCAATAGCTAATACATCAGCCGAAGTATTTGTAGACGACCCTAAAGGGTACGATATCCAGACATCCCGTTTTAGATGTCCAATTTTAAACTTTTCCTAGCTATTGTCAAACGCCTATTATGGCTCTCGTTTGTAATTCTATGTTGCTGTATCTAATTCTAGACATACTTTACAGCCGACACGGTACAAAGAAACCAGTTTAGTTAGCAGAGATGCCCACGTTACTGTTGATCATTTTGCATTTTAAGAGTGATCTTATGAGCCGGATTACTTGGAGAACTTCGAGGACAATATGTTGCGTTATGGTGGCTATTATAAAAGGAGCGAACTGGGGGGCTGTTTATTGGGTCATGAGTGAACCTCGGGTATAGGTAGAGGCTACCTATCGTATTCGTTTATTGATCTTGTATCTTAGTACTGCCTACCCTTCAATTGGAAAAGAAAATCATTGGTACTAATGTCTAATGAGAAGTAGTGTGTGACTTACGTGAGATAAAACTCACATTACGATCTCGCTCTCTATTGGCTATGCACGGGCTTATGTCCAACTACCATTCTTTCTCTATTCGCGATGTTACCTATTGGGATAGCACTACAGAAAAGGGAAGTCGTGGAAACATTTAGTTTTCTTCAGGTTCTATTATTGTGATCAAGTTTACCATAACAAACGATAACGTCGATGTCTGCTCTAGATTACAAAAGTGCGGCTATTGTCGCGGTCGTTTATGTCTGCTCCCTACTTGTTTTTTATGCCGTCTATCTGGAACTATTCACGCGCAAAAGGGTCCTAAAGAGCCTACCCTCGGCTGGCTTTGGAAAGGGGTTCTTCAACTGGTCCCGGGCGTCTGTTCGCCAAGTTCTCGTGGCTCCCGAAACGGTGGAGCAAGGCTACAAACAGGTCGGTATATTTTACAAGTCAAAAGTGAACTGAGTGGAATTTTGTGCTCACAGGAAGCAATACTAGTATGCAACCAAACAGCATTCCTACATGGTTCCCCATTCAAGCTTCCGACCACATGTCATGCTCCCACAGCAGCACATCCGATGGCTATCTAGGCAGCCCGAAAGCATCCTCAATCCTGAGGTGGTTCGTTCAGAGAGGCAGGGTATCAACTTCTTCCCAATTAAATCCCATCCTAAGACGGTCCTCATGGCAGCACACAAAGTCATCACTGAGGCGATCAATCAGAAACTTGATGTGGTGCAGCTGCAGATGTATGACAGAATTCGGCAGGCCGTTGATACCGGCCTCGGTACCGACACAGAGGGGGTATGGAAGGAAGTGCCGCTAGTAGATACACTCTCAACAGTATTGGATAGTGCTGTCAGTCGCGCCTTTTTCGGGGCAAATCTAAGCCGCGATGGGAGCTTTCTTCACATTCTACGCCTCTTCATCGTAGGTGGAGGGGTCCTCACCGAACTTATCGGACAGTTGCCTGTAGGCTTTTTGAGGCTTCTTGTTGCGGTTCCTTTCAACCTATTCACTAGAGCCACAAAAGAAATATGCGCAGCTTATTATCTGCGACCAGAGGTATACAAACGTATAGCCCAGATAGATTCCAGCAGCGACAGTGTCGGTGAGGGGTACGACTTCATCACTGAGTGTATTATATCAATTAGAAAGCTTAAATTCTCTCTCGGAACGGATGAGGTTACCTTCGTAACCGATTTGCTCATGTTTCTGGTAAGCCAATGGATCATATTCAAACCACCCGCGCAGCAACTGATGAGAACTACCAATTTTAGGCACTAGCTGGGGTCGTCTCGACACGCACTACGACTGTCAACACTTTCATGGATATCCTAGGGCCTCAAGGAACAAGACAAGGTACATACTTGACCTTGCGTCAGGAAGCTGAATCCATACTCAAATCTGAGACCGACTGGGCATCGGCCGATGCGCTGAAGGCTATGGTCAACATTGACAGCTGTATGAGAGAAAGCGCGCGTAAGAACCCACTACAGACACGCGGCCTCATGAGACAAGTCATGCCAAAAGATGGTGTCACGCTCCCGGATGGCGCTCATGTGCCTCAGGGTACTTGGCTTGGCATACCCGTCGAGGCAATTCATAGGGATGAAAATATCTACCCTGATGCACGTGAGTTTGATGCTCTACGATTTGCGCGCATGAGAGTCGAGGGCCAATACAATAAGAGTCTGGATGCTTCCGAGCCTAGCGATACCTATATGTTCTTTAGCTATGGTCGGTCTGCCTGGTAAGTTCATATTGACCTCCCCACCATACCTTCTCTATACTAAACTTGTACATCCAGTCCAGGTCGATGGTTCGCGACGCGGGTGATGAAACTTTTGATTGCATATGTGACAGTCCACTACGATATGAAGCCTTTGCCAGAAGACGCTGAGAGGTACTCGGTGGGCGATACAAAGTTTCATCACTCGACAGTTAAGATGGCATTGCGCAGGCGAAAATTAGATTGAAAGTGGTGGTCGTCGTTGATTAGACATAGGTGTGTATTCTCTCTGTTCTAATATCTAACTCCATGTATATTATGTATCTTGTAAACAGATGCATATAGAGAAATATCCCGTATACAAGGTGATTAGTTATATAGGAATTAATCCGTAGTAAGATAAATCACGACGCGTACATGAAATTAGATTCTCTTATTTGGGATTTTCAAAGATCATGTGAATGCAATTCATCAATACCGTCACCATCTGCTGTCCAGAAACTTGCTTTGGAGGATTCAAGAGAAGCATCAACGTTAGAGAGGTACAGAACCGTTGCTTCTGGTTCATTTCACCCGAATTCACAAGAGACTCTAGCAGAGCCCACAGCTTAGGGTTCTAGCAGCCGTCAGTTATTTCTCTCATAAGGATATGGATGGAATAGGCAAGAACATACTGTTTTCTGAAAGCCTCTCATGAGCACTTGTAGTGCACCAGATAACGAACTACTCCCCAAACCAAAATCAGGTTCCTTGGTGAGTTGCTGAAGAGCGTCATCTAATACAGCACTACTACTGTAGACAGCGGCGTCTCTTTCGCAGCCGATGATGCTCTCAACTGACTTGATTATCTCGTAACAGTAGCCGTGGACTTCCCACTGTGTCCAAGTCTGAACGTAGCAGCGCAGCTCCGCCAGTAGGACCGGGAGGTCCCTCTGTCGACTTGTTTGCTGATGACTCGAAATGATGGACTCGGGACTGAGAGTGGATGTGTAGTATTGGCTGACCATAGAGTCAAAGCCGTTGAAACCGGCGCCCGTAAGGCACAAGTGGAGGAACTCGAATTTCTTTTCCAGGGTTTGGCCTTGCAATTTATTTTTGAGGTCTGTATAGCTGTGCAACCGCTCACCCCCAACATCTACGTCATCGAGTAGTAACAAGCCACCAATCAGATCTGGGTCTGGCGGCGACTGTGGGTGTAGAGCCGGGGGAAGATGTTCGTGCTTACAAGTGGAATGGGGTGTCAGCATTATATCCATATCCGGCGATGAGCTTTCGAGAGATTGGTTTGTAGTGTTTTTGTTTACGGGTGCCTGTTCCCAAAGCCAGTCTGCTGTTGCGTGGAACGATTCGGGCGAAGCAAAGTCCGAAAAGGGAATTGACGATGAGACGGTTACAGTCTGGTCAAGTTGTCGCTGCTCTGCACTTAGAGGTAAGGATAACAAGTAGGTAAGCAGTTATGATTCTTAATGGTTCGGGCTCTGGCTTGTCGTACTATAATTATGGGAAAGCGCGTGGTGCTCACCTTCAAAGATCATTTCAGGGGCTTTAGCTTGAGCCTTTAACTCCTTAATCTGTCTTTCAAGAGCGTTCATTCGCTCCTTCACGCGCGTACCTATATGTTGTGCGGTTAGCTTGGGAGGGAAATTCTGAGAACAAGAACTCTTTCAAGCCGATGCAACTAACGGTATTTTTGTTGAGCTTCACGATTCTGAACTCGCTTCTTCTGTACCTGATCTATCGTGGGACCCGTCGAGCTCGCCATTGTTTGAGTTACAAATGTATGAGTATCATAAACAATATGAGTCATTTTCCGTGACACAAGTTGGAAATAAGTATAGGTTAAGGAATTAGCTTTTCTGAACTACGTTTTCGATATGTCCTACGAAATCAAAGTGGGTGGTCAGCGATGTTGGTGCAGACATTTGGTCAATAATTGGGATAATCATCAACAACATCGTCATTATTGGCTGACCGGGTTTTCGGCTAACTCTACGTGGCAAACAGGCCCGAAGTATGCGATCAAGCTTAATACTCATCCAATGGATATTGATCTTTACCAACAGCATCTCACGCACCCAGCGCCACAGTCTGACAGGTTTACAGCGTTCGAGTGCGCGGGGCATATAAGCAACCAACACCAGCAAAGATCGTCTGGTGAACTAGCTTGCTTACCAACAGAATAATGGATATTCCCAGATAACAAGGCTATATAGAGAATGAAGCCGTGTTGGCCTGAACTACCTTATTATATGATGTAGGGTGAGCATTTAGTCATAGATGAGAGGTTATTCATGATTAGTAGGCCTTGAAGAAGGATCAATAGTGTAAGTGAATGAAATAGAGGGGCATAACTAATGATATTATGCTACCTTTACCTAGGACAAAGGTTAACACTCAACAATGATAGAAATAGGCTTGGTGTTTCTTTTGTTACTGAATATATCTTCTCGCATTAGACAGCGATTAGGGAAAGCGGATCTAATAGGGAGGATGGACCATAGCCTTAATAATGCTTAATAATTGGATCTTTTCATAGGGAATCTCAGTATACAGTACATGTAGTATCTTTCATATTTTCA
Organism: Xylaria sp. Z50; assembly: GCA_037356035.1. Lineage (NCBI taxonomy): Eukaryota > Fungi > Ascomycota > Sordariomycetes > Xylariales > Xylariaceae > Xylaria > Xylaria sp. Z50. The sequence continues at coordinate 230,662 of JBAWJU010000007.1, forward strand.
TACTTGAAAGATTCCTCGTACTAGTAACTCAGACTAACAGGTAGTAATATATTATTCATAGATGACTAGTGTGAGCTAGCGTGATAGCCGCTTCATTCTTCATGCGTTCTTGCCTGTGGCTGACTCATACACGGCAGTACCTGGGAGATATGTCATTGTTCTAGAGTATTGTGTGAGACCGAGAGAATCTATGTGAGCTACCTTACATGCTCAGTTATGAGCTTGGTAATTTGATAGTGAATACAGGGAGTTATGGATAGGAGGCAAAAGTAATGAAGCATGACTATCAATCTCCAAACTTAGTCAGCTCCTAGGGACGGCAAAGCACCAAGTGATATTACTTGTCTGATATTAAAGAATGATAAGATGTTCTGGATATAGAATGTAAAACACATCATGGTAAACTATGATTCTAATGTCGCCAACATTTATTGAACAAGGACTTAGCAATAGTATCCCAATATTTATTCATACAAAATGGCTAGCATGGCTCCCTCGTATACGATAACAATGACGAACGAGGATGTCTCCTCCGTTGGAACGGCATTTAACAGCAACATAGAGCGCCTGGAGAAAGACAACGAACCCTGTGGAGAACAAGAATGGACAGACCTGCACCGTTGGCGGCTCCGTGCCGAGAAGGGACGGCATAGTGCGTATTAAAGCCCCTTGTACCTGATCTCTTAGTCCCCTTGTCTCGCGTCATCTAGCAGGTTCTATGATGCTTGACTAACATGCTTCTATAACGCAGCTTGGAAATATATTGAGAGTGACGAGGACTTGTTGAATAATCCGGAGCAGACATTCCGCGAAAAGTATTGGTTGGGTCTTGAGTATAATAAGGTATTAGAGCAGCAACAAAGGGTCCCAACTGCAGAGCAGCAGCATCATCAGACGCTAGAGGCCATGAAGAAGGGCTCTGGTTTCTTAAAACAGCTACAGATGGAAGATGGTAGCTGGGGTTCTAATTGCGACGGACCGATGTTCATCACAAGCGGCATCGTTTTCGCTTGTTACATCGTCGGGATTCCCCTCCCACGGCCTGTCAGACAAGAGATGTGCCGGTATCTCGTCAACACGTGTAATGCCGACGGCGGCTGGGGAATTTATCTATCCGGTCCCTCTACAGTCTTCGGCACTACAATTAACTACGTGATGCTGCGACTCCTTGGCCTGGAGTCGGCACATCCTAGTTGCAAAAAAGCACTCGACTTATTAACATCAATGGGCGGCCCAATGGGTATACCGACTTGGGGACGCTTCTGGCTATGTGTGATGAACCTGTACGACTGGGATGGCATAGTGCCTCTGCCATCTGAGATTCTTCTTACACCAGCGAGCTTCCAGCTCAACCCGGCCAATTGGTGGATGCCGATTCGCAACATTTATATGGGTATGTGTTACCTCTACGGGCACCGATTTCAAGCACCTGAGGACAACCTAATTAGGGCGATTCGGAGCGAGATATACACACAAAAGCCCTATAGAGAGATTAGCTGGTCGGCCCTGCGATCTTATATTAACCCGATCGACTTGGTGAAGCCCAAGTCGTTGGCCCAATCGGTCGTGGTCTCGGCTCTCAGTCTCTGGGAAAGGTGGGGGAGTTCTTCTGTCAATTGGTTGCGCACACAGGGCCTGAATGAGGCACTGTTCCAAGTCGAGGCAGATGTGCAGTTAGTACTCTAGTCTCTTTTATCCCCCTTTTCAACCTGCCCCAGCAGCATAGTTAGTCTAACAAGGAATTTTTCGTATTGCTGCTGCAAGCTCCCGAACCCCTTTCCGATTGTTACCATGTGTGACGATTATTGACTCTAGATATTGAACAGCACCACTGAGTACTGCAGCTACTCACCCGCCTACTGGGCAGTTGACATTATCGTGCTTCGGCATGCGCACGGTCCTGACAGCCATTGGGTCGAGTGTATGACGCCAAACTATGCAGATGGTCTTTGGATGTGCCGTGAAGGGCTTGCAGCGTCAGGCACGGATGGAAACGCTGTGTGGGAGACATCACTGTCAGTGCAGGCCATATGCTCTTCTATCCAGCTTTCAAGCGGCAATCACTTTGCCTCTGCTGACATCGAGGCCCTGGATGCGGCCCTTGAATTCTTGGGGGATTCTCAACTTCTTCATGATCCTATAGAAATCCATCGCACCAATCGTCATCCGACCAAGGGCGGGTGGCCGTATAGTACGCACAGTCAAGGATATATTGTGTCGGATTGTACGGCCGAAACGTTATTAGCAATTTTGCAGAGCCGCCGGGTGCCGTCTTTATCACAACGGATCCCGATCGAGCGCCTTGAACTCGCTGTGGACGCGCTCATTGGGCTGGAAAGTGGCAACTCTGGGTTTGCAGCATACGAGAGGGTCCGCGGCTGGGAAATGCTCGAGCTCTGTAACATCACGGATACATATGAAGACTGTATGATAGAGCGTCGTTACGCTGAAACCACGGGATCCGCAATGATGGCATTGACTGAGTTCAATGCTGAGTATCCTAGTTATCGTGAAGACGACATCCGTCGTTGCATTGACGGCGGTGCGGCTTACCTACTGCGAACCCAATATTCCCACGGGGGATGGATCGGAACATGGGCCGTTTGTTTTACTTTCGCAACCATGTGGGCTTTGGAGGGGCTTGCCTGCGCGGGATACACAGAAAAGAACTGTCCAGCCGTCGCCAAAGCGTGTGCGTTCCTCTTGAGACATCAGAACCCTGACGACGGGGGCTGGGGAGAGGCCCTCGAGAGCTACCGGATGAAGGATTACGTCGCGGAACCGGAAGGCAGTCAGGTTCCGAACACAGCTTACGCCATCATCGGCCTCATCGCGGCTCAGTGTACTAACCAGGCTGCCATCGAGCGTGGTGTCAGCTATCTAACGAAGACTCAACAACCAAATGGGGAGTGGCTTCCCGGCGCACTCGAAGGTATTTACACTCCACCGTGTGGTTATCGGTACCCGCTATATAAGTTCCATTTCACTTTAAAGGCCCTGGCGTGTTACGCTAGGCGCTACGGGAATAGTCCGATTAAGTCAAGTCCGCAGGTCTGGCAGGAGAACGGTGTGGAGAAGTGAACAATACGAAGAAGTGTGACGCGATTACTACTGCTCTTGTGCTGAGACGGCCCTCAATGGCAGAGCACGTTGTTTGTGTGTCAAACAGGTATCGTGCTGTAGGTCCAGGAAGTTATTGAGGCAATATGTAAATCGAGGACACTGTAAAAGTGCAGGCACCGCAAGGGGCAATGTTAGGTAACACTGTCCTTCGTATCTTCCCATCCACTCTGATATGGTGGTATATAAGAAAAGAAAGGAACAAAACAGACCGTTGCTTTGCGCCGTCGATGTACAGGATGATCAACTTGGCCATTACCTATAGCTGAACTTGTATGTACACTGTTGCCTGTTGCCTGATTTAGCAGATGCAGTAACCTAGTGTAGCGCTACCCTCGGTTTAAGCTCTGGGCACTGTAACAGGGCATCTCCTATGATCCCCCGATCCCCCTCCCCTGGCGAGTTAATGATTAAGCAGCGAGGCTCGTCTTACACCATCCTAATTATAGAATTCGATACTTGATATGATGAATACTCTACAGTAAACGGGTACACTACAGCAGAACCAGAGCTAAATGATTATTACCAAGCAATCGCCCGCAAATAAGAGGCACGGAAAATCAAGGCACTCGCACATATATAAGGCTTAACTATGCAATGATGGCTAGATCATGTGGCATCACCTACAGCGAATGACGTATTGACTTGGCATTTTGAAATAGGTACTTTGCGGACAATAACTCCATACCCGAAAGTTTCCATGTCAACATCTCAATTAAAACCAAGGCGAAGAGGAGGGCCCAGGTCTAAGAGTGGCTGTTGGAATTGCAAGTACGTATCCTTCAGTCTGTCATCATTGCAGGCTCTAACCGTTTTAGAGCTCGGCACATCAAATGTGACGAGACGAGGCCCCATTGTCGACGATGCTTAGAAAAGGGAAGGGCATGCGATGGCTACTTAGCCGTTAGAGGGAACCAGCAAGCGGCTACCGCTCTTATCACATCACCAATCACAGCCTATGCAATTCCGTTTTCTATTCCTGGTAGCCAGCAAGACCGGCGGTTGCTACATTACTTTTGTGTCCGAGGCGCAGGCGACTTGTCTGGCCACCTTGGTTCGGAATTCTGGACGCGCCTCGTACTACAGCACAGTCATGATAGCATCCCTGTGCGTCAAGCCGTGGTTGCCCTCAGCTGTGCACATCAATGTTATACAACGGCCCATGATGGTGGCGATTTTGTTCTGGCCGACGCGATGGTACATTACAATAGAGCCATGAGATCACTACGGAAGTATATGAGTGCCGGCATTGATAATAAGGAAGGAATATCGGTTGCCATTCCCCTCATTTGCTCTGTGCTTTTCTTCTGTTTTGAGAGTACGCAAGGCAACACTGAGGGGGCGTTACGGCATCTGAATAGCGGAATCGCGATCCTAGCCCGTCAAAAAGAAGGAGAGTGGCACGTCCCCGAGAGTCGTGACTACGAATGCCTGGATTTATTAGAGCAGATGATAGCTCGGCTTGATCTCCAAGCTAGCATGTTCAATGATGCTCGCTTGCCTCTTACGCAACCAAGCCCCGCTGTCAAGTCCAAGACATCGGCATGCAATATCTTCAAGTCCATCAATGACGCACAAGCAGAAATAACGAGATTGCAAAATATAAAGCTGCGATTCTTAATATCTAACAATAAATTCAAGTTCTCGTCTGAAGCAGAGTTGCCGGAGAGAGTGAAACTTGAAAAGCAGGCAATTGAAGAGGCATGTACGGAATGGAACGAGAAACTCGACCGATTTATTCGCGATCAATCATTCTCCCCCGAAGAGTACAAAGACTACGATTCTAGTGGTGACAGTACTGAAACGATCTGCGGAGAAGGCTCCTTAACTCAGGCCCATAGAGCAGCGCAAGGTCCCGCTGTTGCCATTTTACGCATCCATTATCACGTTTTTCGACTCCTATTAGCAGCTAATTTCCCCCACGACCCCTCTGTATTCTGCGGTCCTCCCGGGTCCCCAAACCACCATACGTTGATCGAAGTCCTCGACCTAATAGAATCGTCAGCTCGAGCCCACGAAGCAGGTAGAAGATTCATTGGTGCCGAAACGGGCATCATTGCGCCCCTTTTCGTGATCGTCATGAAGTGCACCGATCCTACAATCTCCAAGAGGGCCTTCAATCTCCTATCGTCTATAAGCGGTAGGCGCGAGGGCATATTTGATAGCCGTGTTCTACTTGAAATCGCAATACGCGTTGCGTCCCAACATCAGACATGGTATAGAACGGTCGCATTAGAGTACCAAGCTGGGAATGCCCTCGAGGAAAGATTTGACGGGTTAGACGGAGTCATAAAGAATCTAGGCATAAAACTATGATATAGTCTATTAAAAGAATTCTCTATCGGCACGGCACGTTTTTCGAAGACTATATGTGCTTTTCAAAGTGAATGGGTTTACCCAACGCTTTGGGGGAAAAGTAATCTCGGTATTTCTATAATAAAACCAAAGAGCCGATGAGAAAGACTATAACCACTGGTCGAAGAGATTCTGGACGTCTAGCTGGAGAGATAGGGGGGATGCTAGTGCCATTTTTGGTCGTGGACCCAATGCGCATAGTGACCCTTGGCGTGAACCGCATCTCATTTTTCCCGAAGTCAAACACGGCGACAACGTTTTGGGGCCAGACACCGCCTAGAGAATTCAGTGCGATACCTTCCGAGTCGGCTGATCGCTTGATAGTCGACATACAGCCGCCACTCGGGAGCTGGAAGATCATGTCGTTTGAACCCTGTAAGAACGTCGTTTCAGCAATGGTGATGCCGAATGAAGGCGCGACTACATTACACCTAGCCGCGTAACTTTCCGTCACAACGTCATACACTACGGGAGGCGTGAACTCTACATTGACCTGATCTGCGACCTCCCGTGGAAGTTGGTTGAAGAGGTTCCCGCTGTCAACGACGGCTTGGAAAAGTGTAACGTTGACATTGACGATTCTTGATGAGTTCCCGTCACTCCAAGTCACACTTTCTACGGTCAGGTCCATTCGCTGATCTGGCCATTAGTCAGCTCGGCTAGTATCCTGTCCGTAATCTCCGTGGGCATAGCAATGAACGGCCCCCTAATTTTCACATCGGGCAACACATCCAGCCAGAACAGACCTCTGCTCTCTATCAACTGACTTCTCGGCAGCCTATCAAGTGACAGACTAGACTAAGAGAGGAACAGGCCTTGTTTGTGCATGCGCAATAGCAGTGGGTCGTGGAGCACCTTGTTCGTTAGAAGCGATATACTATCGTTGGCTAGACTCTCGCCAAGGTGCGCAGACGTTAGGATAGAATATCCGAGCCCGATAATTCCGCTGGATATTCCATTCCCCGGGACGGTGATTAGATTAGCGATTGCGTACCATTAAACCAGTTCCCAGTGAGATGCCCGCGCCATAAGAAACGCCAAAAGTTTGATTTTTGACTTTCGATAAGGTAGATGACGCTAAGAGATCATACTTTGGGACTGCCTCGTGGTCGCAAACTTCTTAGGGCACCAGCTGCGTATTGTCTAGTCGGTAGAAGCATTGGAATCCGGTACGGGCGACCCAAAGATCGCTACTACCGGTGTCGAGCTCCAATTCGAATACAGATTTACCAAGGGCCACTTGTACATCGAAGAAATTCCCCTCGGCCGAATTCTTGGCTATGATTGGGACCAAGTTTGCAGACTATCAACGACAAGGTGAAGGTGCACAGACAGATAGCGAGGGCATTAGGCTAAGAAATAGGATGAATGTCTTAAAACACATTGCTGGGGATGTGTAAGGTGTGCTATGAGAACTGTTCGGATAAATGGAAAAATATGAAATCGTGTTTTTGACCAAAACAGAGGGAAGCACTACAGAGGCGATTCAAAGGGGTGGGTGTGAGGAGTGAATGAAACCGTCGTGAAGTCTATTCCTACGTCCTTATATATCATTCATTTGGTGTTGGTGTAAGCTCGATTTTTGAGCCGCCGTGTGCTCAATATTCCTTTCCATTTTCGAGCATGGTACTTCTGCTAGCTCAGCTACCGTCCATACGTTTCCGGACTGAGTAGCGAACATAAGTATCTGTGAAATATTCTGGCTTACTCAAATTTCTCGGGCTTCTTTACATAGGTTTTTGTAAACCCACACCGTAAACCTTACCGCGTTGGTATCGACAAGACGTGAGCCCAGATCAGCGGCGCACATGATTACAAACCCGACAATGACAGCAGCCAGACCAATACCTGTCCCGTACTGCCAGTATGACTCTGAACCGGTGAGCCGCACGAAGTATTCCCCTAGCCAAAAGCCTAGACTATGTAAAATGAACATGTGGACTAAATAAAGCGCGAACGACACGCGGCCAAGGTACTGCGCAAGCCTAGTCGTGAAGATCCGTTGCAATAACTGTGCGCTGTCGATCAGCAGAACAAGAAATACTGCAGCTAAAGGTTGCCAGAAAGAGTCCCCAGCCCCCATAGCAGAGAAATGGGTAGGTATGAGCCAGATTAGTGTTTTAAAGCCGTAGCTATCGGCAGCGCGTCGGTCATGCTTCGGCATGCTTAGTATAAACAACGCAGTTAGGAACGCTACAATAGAACAACATCGACGTAATGCTTGGCTCTTCAAAACCCTGAGCCAGAGCGATCTGTTTGGCCTGACTTCGAGGTCGTCATCTTCGCCTTCGTCGAGCCTTGGTTCTCTCATGCTAACTAGTCGTTGACATCGAAGATTCGACTCGACTATAAGCATACCACCTACGAATAGGAACTCTCCCCAATGGACATACCAAAATGAATAGCATGCAACACACAGCGTGATCAAGACGCGAGCGCGCGTCGTGCATCTCGACAGCGCAAGTAACATAGAAAACACAACCAACGAGCTCTTAAACTCTATCGGTAATGTCCATAGTGAATCACTATAGACCCAGGCGATGTTGTACGGAGGACCATATATGTCAGAAAGAGGCATTATACTCCTGATGTAGTCCCCAAATTGGCCCCAGATAGTTTTGAATCGGGGAGGGTTCATCGGTCTTATCGCAGCGCCAGGCATGCCTTCTCCGCCGTAGCCCCCAAGATAGGCGATGACTGGGGCCGGGGCACATATAACTATGGCTGGAATAAACAATCTTGAATGACGGCGGAAGATGGAGGATGCTAGCGCCTGATACATCTTGAGATATTCGCCTGTCTGGATGAGATTTAACGACTTCCAGCTTAGTGCGCAGCCTGAAATAACGAAAAAGACCATAACGTTAGGGGGCCCATCTACAGCCAGACGGATTATCGGAAGCTGGATGAGATGGTCATCCCAGTCGGTCCAGCCATTGTGAATGTCCCAGGAGAACCAGATCAGTGACATGTGGTGCAGAACAACGAACAATGCCGCAACTCCGCGGAGGCCATCTTAAATCTGTCAGTTTGGTACAATATAATACGGAGATATATAAGTTGAATGTACTAACCGAGCCATGCCGTCGGCCGCTTCTTCGGTTCGACTTGCCTAGTTGATCTTTGTAGGAAGCTAGGGATAAGAACTGCGAGTATTCGAAGCCATCTCAAGAATGATGATTGCTTTCTGGGTATGTTTGCCCTGGTGGATGACACATGGTGCTCGAGATCAAAATGGGAAGTTTCCGCATCTTTTTCTTGCTCGAGATGATCGGTCTCGTTTCCGAGCAGGTGATACCTAGCTGGGTTACTCGCTCCACGCGGCCGCAACTGCTCAAGGACCTGGAAAATCCTCATAGTTCATATGTAAGTGTACTTACTTTGAGGACTAAAAGTAGGGACTGGGATTAAGGGGAATGCTTCGATACAAGTGAGGAGTACGCGTCGCAGACATGGATTATACCGGTTGCCTGTAACCATCCTAATGAGGATATATAGTCAAGGACGCGGCTTACTCCCGTAGGTATCAGCAATTCACTTAGGAGCAAATGGAGTTCACTGAATCATATTCAAAGCTAGTAATACAGTTGTGTAAAGTAGTATCAGAAAGCAGAGGTAAGCGACAAGGTGTCTTGCTAGTTCCATGTATCAAAAGCTCTGTGCGAGTATACTTACAATATGATCGAATATGTGCTTCTACGGGCTAGACATAAGCAATTATTGATTATCAGCTCGTTTGGCAATAAGTTGGCTACTGATAGTGCGAGTTACCGAGTCTCTCAACCTCTATATTTTGGCGCAGTTTTTGCCTCCCCTATACTCACCAAACCCGGAGGCGGAGCCAGATCTTCGCTCTTCGTCGTGATAAGAATCTCGGGACCCAAATGATACCAGGCAATAAAAAGTAGATTCTTTTCAAGGTGTTGGGGAGCGTATATGGGAAAAGCCTTCATCAGAAAGAGGGTACGAATGACCTCAGGATGGGCACTGTCTCAATAATGGTGGCTCTCATGATTGTAAGTCAACACCAACGGTTGACATGCTTCTATATATTGCTAGTGAGACAATGTGTGTCACTGTCTAAAGAACGATATATATCTGTATGCAGCCGAGCCATTCACGGCGTGGGGTTTCAGAATAATCAATCTCAACGACCTGTGCCGTCATACCTCGTTCTGGTAGTCCTCCAGTCTTATGTAGTATAACTAAAATTTGATCATATTGTGACGTCTTATGCATAACGCATGGTCACTCCATTAGTGAGACTTAAGGTACCTAAGTAGTTGACTAATTAATAAAAACCCCAGTTAGGGGGTTTTGAAACACAACACTCGCGTAGTAGTGATAAGAGGATTCTTCATGTGACCCTGACAAAATAGGAGGATGGTGATTTGAAGTTGTGAGAACTTTGCCTCATAGTAGTCATTTTATGAGCCAAGTATATGAGGAGATCTTACCTGGGTACACCAGTGGCATTCTAGACGGAATTCCTACGGCCGATACAAACCCGTATAGAGAGCAACGTTGAATGTCTAGTGATACCTCCTTTCTTACCCTAGGTACCTACTTGAGGTGCTACCTAGGCAGGTACTCATGTGAAGTCCTAGTTGTACACAATACAGGAACGTCGTAAACAGCATACCTAATAGGTACCTAAGTAGGTACCTACACAGAAACAGAATGGGTCTAATGCACCTTGCCGGCTCCTTCTGATACATACTCAAGGCACCTACCTACCTGTCTGCCTGCCTTCCTGCCCGCCGCCTCCTTGCCTGCCTCCCTGCCTCCCCGCCTCCCAGCAAGCACATCGAGCACAATAGCAAGCACACACTGTAACAAACCATCATCGTCTAGTGGTTTAGGATACCGGATTTTCATGCACATGGAAACCTCCGGGGGCCGGAGTTCGAACCTCCGTGATGGTGTACATTTTCCCTTTCATTCAATTTTTTGCCCCTTATTTAGCTATAGCTGCTTTAGAGCCTTGTCACTAAACCTTCTTACCTCGTTTCTTTTACCTACTTCCTATATATCCTTAACAATAACGGCCTCATATCAATTTCCCTGAATTTGTTAAAGCCTAGCTCGAGGAGCATGTACTCGCCTGGGAACTAACACATCCCTCAGTACTGCCAGATCTCATTCTCGCCTTACCTATGCGGTCTTCACCGAGCCTTCGGCACCACCCTTGGCACCAAACATCTCCCTCAGATCACCCACAAGCGCATCGGGAGCCTCCCACGCCGCAAAATGTCCACCCTTGTCGTGGTGTTTCTCGAAGACCACATTCCCAAGCACGTGGCCCCATTCTCCTGGCAGGACAAGAACATCGCGAGGGAAGTGCCCCAACCCGATCTTAACGTCCTGCCAGGCCATAATCTGGTCACGGTCCGAGGCCCAGGCGACGTCGGACTCCTCCTTCAGCAACGTGGAGGTGTTTGTGAACTCGTAGTACAGCTGAATAGCAGCACGGGGACCGGCCGTCGAGAACCAGTATATGCTAATCCAAGTACACACCTCATCTTCCGTCCACTATAATTCGACGGAATCAGTACTACTCTTTTAGGTGAAATAAGCGTATGTAGGGGGTTCTGCATGCTCCTGGGGCACGCTTGTCACCGTAACGGGAAACCTATGCCTCACAAGCGGCTATTATAGGAAGGAAACGACCCCGGGGGTGGCTTACGGGGTATTCATCCGTCCAATCGACGAGCTTCTCGTAGATCCAAGCGAGCAGCGCCGTGGGCGAGTCAGTGAGGCCATAACCGACAGTCTGCGGCCGCGTACTCTGCACTGTGATTGCGTTAGCAGTTAGTTTTGTTCGGTCAACTCGAGGCAAGTCGGCCATAAATAGACAAAATATGTGTTCTATATCGTGAGGTTGTAGTCACGAAAGCCCGATTCTCATAGTTACCCAAGAATTTGGGGGCGAAGAGTACATACCACTAAAGTAACCCGAGCCTTGATCCTTAAACCATTTAGAGCGCTCGAAGCCTTTCTTTTCTCTCTCGGAAAAGCCCGTGACAAGAGCCGAAAGCATGGTCCGGAAGAAAGTGAGAGGATTCCTCCTTAGCGTAGGCTGGGGATAGAAATCCGCATTCAGATGCTGCGCCTTGATATATTTGGGGGCATATCGCCTCCCCATAGCCCTTGTAATCAGGAACCCCCAGTCACCGCCCTGCGTAGCATATTCTTCGTATCCGAGGCGCAGCATGAGTTTGTGGAAAACCTCGCCGTGCTGGTCCAGGGCGAAACCGCGCTTCTTGGGGCCCTCGGAGAACCCGTACCCCGCTAGCGAGGGCGCGACGACGTGAAACGCGGGTTGCGAGGCATCTTCGGGTTCTGCCAGCGGCTTGATGATCTTGGTCGCCTCGAGGAACGAACCCGGCCATCCGTGCGAGAATAATAGGGGAATCGCGTCCTTCCGGCTGCTCCGCACGTGCACGAAGTGGATGTCCAGCGGCTCAAACCCCGTTGCCTGGAGCTTGGTCGTGAAATGAGGCAGTTTGTTAAGTTCTGCCTCGGCCTTGCGCCAGTCATACTTCTCAGCCCAGTACGTCGCGAGGCGCTTCACGTCCTTAAGCGGTGCCCCCATATCGTGGCCGACATCCTCGAGCTCGTCCGGGAAACGGGTGCGTCGGAGACGCTCGCGGAGATCTTCGAGCCCCGCGTCCGGGATAGAGATGGTGAAGGGCCGGATTTCGTCTGCCATGATTGTATTTTCGATCTGCTTTTACCCTGGATAGCTTTCTGCACCTAGTGTATGTTCATTGCTTGATAAGTATCCACCACCGGTTCTGCAGGTCACTAATGAATAGTGTCACAGAGATGCCGTCGGGAAGGACGGGCGGTGTCATGTTGTCTCTGGCGGGTCTTGCCGTACTGGGTAGGTATCGGCAATTGTACACCGGTAGGCAAGGTATAGAACAGCATCCCCATGAATTAGCAGGGATGCTGGGATGTTTAGGCGCTTAAATGCAACTTGGCAAGGGTGAGTTTACAAAAAGCAAAGATCAGAAGATGGGGGCGGCGGCAAAAGTAGGGGAGGTTAAGTGGTCTTTCCTATCTAATACCCTATAAGAATCTAGGTGAACTAGCTAATGAAATACGAACAATTTTTGTCTAACCGCAAAGCTTCAAAATGTGTATTAAACGTCCCGTTCTACCCGTTGCTGCCAAGGGAGCCTGAATTGGCCCTAGTGGCAGCCCAAGAAACAATAGAAAGTACCCTAGGACTTGGGTATAATGACGTGGGTGCAAGTTCGTCTAGAAAGACCTTGGAAGAGGTAAACTAGGAGACTTGAGATGATTAATTCTTCCTCTGCCTTTATGCTTCTCACATTGCTTACTCAGTCAAGGTCATGCTGAACGGTACCTCTGTCTCTAGTAGCACTCATAGGGTGTATAATCGAAGAATACCCTACCAACCGAGTCTGAATAGCTGCCTTTCGGTTTACGTATAGAATCTTCGCTCTACAAATGTTTAAAAATGACAATTATAGACCCAGGTCTTGGAACAGTCACCAGCCCTTAGGGTCTAGGTTCTTAGCCTCCTCGCTTCCGAGTCATGCCTCAGATTTCAAATGTATAGATCACTCTTCATGAACTTGAATATATTTTCATTCTAGGTAGATAAACATGCCATAACAGAAAAATGCCTCCTATTAAAAGAAAAATGCTATGCGTCATTATTCCGCCCCAAAACGCCACATTGTGCCTAGTCCTACAGACGGAAACACAAGCTCACAGTCAAAGCCCGTTCGTAGCGTCGTTTATCCAATCACCCCATCTAAACCTCGTTACTAGGGTACTCAACCTTCAGTGTCGGTGTGAATTCCTCCTTGATACTCCTGACGCTGACGAAGCGACCGAGCAGGTTCATACTGCCAGCCTTGTCGTTTGTCCCGCTTGCGCGTGCGCCTCCGAACGGCTGCTGGCCTACTACTGCACCTGTGCTCTTGCAGTTGATGTAGAAGTTACCCGCCGCGTTGCGTAGCGCCTCCTGCGCGACCTGGACAGCAGTCCTATCGCTTGCGAAAACTGCGCCCGTCAGTCCATATTCGGTCGTGCTGTCGACGAGCTTGCATGTATCTAGGAAGGCCTGGGCCGCGTCACCCGTCGTGTCGTCGTAGACATAGGTTGTTAGGATAGGCCCGAAGAGCTCAGTGCTGAGTAACTTGTGTGAGGGATTCGTAGTCTGGTAGATAGTTGGGTGGATGAAGTAGCCCTTTGACCCGTCGTATTTGCCTCCGACGAGAAGTTCCAACTCGGAATCGTTCTTGGCGTCGTCAATGACTCCCGACAACTTCTTGAAGCTAGGCTCATGGATTACGGGGCCGATGAAGTTCTGAGGATCCCATGGGGCGCCAATCTTTAGAGAACTCGTTTCCTTGATGAGCTTCTCCTTAAATTCTGGCCAGACGGACTTCGGAACATAGAGCCGGCTCGTAGCGCTGCACTTCTGGCCTTGGAACTCAAATGCGCCACGCACGGTTTGCACAACGGCGTTGTCAATATCCGCAGAGGGGTGAATTAAGTGGAAATTCTTACCCCCCGTCTCGCCGACAATGCGCGGGTAACCTTGGTACCGGCCCTCTGCTGTGCCCTGCCCAATTTGTCCATAGAGCTTACGGAAGACGGCTGTGCTTCCTGTGTAGTGGAGTGCTGCAAATTGCTTGTGCGCGAGAACAATCTTTGTAACTTCCTCAGGGTCTCCCGGTACGAATTGAATCACGTTCTTCGGTAACCCGGCTTCTAGCAAGATGTTGTAAAGCAGCCAGTTAGAGGCAATGGCAGAATCAGATGGCTTCCAAACCACCACGTTACCCAAGAGTGCTGGGGCTCCAGGCAAGTTGCCAGCAATAGCAGTGAAGTTGAATGGGCTGACGGCATAGACGAATCCTTCCAATGGTCTGTATTCGACCCGGTTCCATACGCCAGGAGAGTTATGAGCAGGTTGTTGAGCATACATCTCCTCAGCATATTGGACATTGAAACGCAGAAAATCGCACAGTTCGGCGGCAGCATCGATCTCAGCTTGCCACGCGTTCTTGCCCTGGCCTATAATGGTGGCGGCCATGACCTCATATCGATACTTGGTCGAGATGAGATCGGCTGCCTTCAAGAACACGGAGGCTCGCTCTGCGAAGGGCAATGACTCCCACGCCGGCTTCGCGGCCAGAGCAGCCTCAATCGCATTGCTGACATCGGAGGGCGAGGCGAGGGAATAGGAAGCAACGGTGACGGCATGGTCGGAGGGGTTCTTCTGGGTGGCGGTCTGTGGAGTAGTGATCTGCCCAGTGGTTAGGGAATGAAGTAAAAACATTCAAGACAAAATCCGCATACCTCTTTACCCCCTACGACAATGGGTACTTCTACAGCGCCCCTACTTCGAGACGCATCAACTGCCGAAAGGAGACCATCTCGCTGTGCCGAGTTCTTCGCATAGTGGTGCTATTCGTAGGGTCAGCTTATCCGGCTCCGTGTAATGACTAAAACAAGCCTGCAATTGGCCTTGGGGGACGCACGTTGGGTTCGTTGAGAACCTTGGGGATCTTGAAAGCTGCAAGATGTGATAACCGGCTTTTTGTCGTACTTAAACACCTAGAATGCCTCGGCACGCCGAGTCTCGATGATTGGATTAAGCCGTTCCTCGACAGCGGTAGAAGGCCGGTAGAGGGTGCCTGTAATGCCCTCATGAGGCCAACGCTCTTCCGTGGGGCCGCCATGATGGCCAATGAGGCGGGCGAATTGAGGGTAGGATTGGGGTATATCACAAGTACCGACACTGGTTGTATTAGAGCGCTGCGTGAGGCGAGACTGAGGTGCGAGGGCGGTTATAGCCAGTCTGATAAATTATTGCAACGCTACCGAAGATGGAACTGACGGTCGATGTGCCCGGACACGCAAGCTTCATAAATGGCAGCTTGGCCTTTTCAATGGCCGAATACAGGAAGCTAGACCGGCTGCAATTACTCGGTTAGTAGAGCTGGAATGTGACGACAGCGAGGTATTCATGAGATGTCCTCGCTTTGCGGCGGCATAAGAGGCCATCTCCCCAGATATCGAAGCGCTTGGCAGGTCCTCGGAGGGGCTCTTAGCGGGGCAGTAGGCGGGGCAACTCTAGGTCAACCGAGAAGGGACTCACGAGAACCAATCAGACGCCTTCTATCAATTGATAATAATCCCCGAGCTCGGAGCTTAGCTTAGCTACCTTCTGGGTGACTGAAAACAGGACCGCCTAGGCAGCCTAGGTGAGCAGTGGTGAGCAGTGGTGAGAATAAGGTCCTTATTGCTTTGGCCTCCCATCCACAAAACTCGTTAGATAGTAAAAGGACAAGTTAGAGGACAATTTGAAGGACAAGCATAAGTATAGTTAGGTTGGAATATACCTATATTCTAACCTAGGTCATTTCCCTTCGATCGTGTCTAGTGCTAGGCGGCTTCTACACCGAATCACGAAAAGCCGCAACGAAAACGACACGAGTATCCTCTTTCAGAAATATCCATTACCACTTGCACCCATCATAAACTAATTAGTGGATATAATACACAAGAGAGACGATGCACATACCATTGCACCATACTCTATTCGAAAATCTGCCTGGGTATTATTATTGAGCCGTCCAACATGACTGAATTACACACAAGTCTTTCGCCCCCTCTGTCTTCCGTCCTTCTTTTATTCCGAGTGTCATCATGTTTCTGGGGGGTATAAGGGGGATAGCAAACAAATACACATAAACGGTTAGAACTTCACCCATTCGAAGAGACGCAGGTAGGTAAGCATCCGAGCCGAAGCATCCCCCTAGCCATCTCCTAGTGGCGGGTGTCCGGTGCTGGCGCTGACCGAGTGCTCGGAGGTGTTGTACTACTTCCGGTCCCCGGACGGCTGCGGTGATGTCGGAGCCCCAACCTATGGTGCATGTTTGTGCCAAACTTCCCTGCTTCATATTTGAGCGCCGGAATTGTAAGCCCGTAAGGCTCTGTTCGGCCTTCTTTGTCATGTTGGTCAATCTCCACACGTATACAGCAGTCCAGTGACCCATCATTATTTTTGCCATGAGTCTCGGGGTTTGTAGCTTTGTGCTGTGTACCGGCACCATTCTCACCAGCATGCAAATAGGAGTGGCCATCCTTGCCATCAAACGCGTTCACCGCTGTCTCCTCGCTAACATGCTCTTCTGCGCCGTCCGTAGGAATACTGCGATTATTTGGAGAGTTTTCCGTTAATATAGCATAATTCCGGCTAGGCATCGTGACGTGATTTGAAGCTCTCGTCTTGCTTGAGTCGCCAGGATCTTTGTCAAAAAGATCCATTAGAGTCTCATCGGTATCAGCGTTGAGGTGGTGTATCTTATTGCGGCTTGCAAGCAAGTTTGCAATGGCAGGCGGCGGCGGCTTATTTACAATAGCCGACGAAATGACGTTGACGATGTAGCGGTGATCTTCTTCGGCCGGGATATGCAAGTTTGGATTTGAGTAGAACCGTCCAAGGGCTGCCAAGTGAACGTCACCTCCTAAGATTGTTAAACGGACAGAGAACTCGGCACAGAGGCCCTGAAGTCGTTCAACCAACGCGTTTCGTTCCTTCTTGTGAGTCCTGGCTGTGTAATGATCATCTAAATCATCGAGAAGATCAACGCTTCCGTCAAAGTGATTGAATACGCCGCCCCCTAAACAAAATGCGTCAGATAAATAAGCCACGACATATGGCATAAAGCTAAGGGGCTTACCGAAACCGAACCGTCGGTTCATGAACTTAATTGGTGCAATAATAGGACTGGAGAATATATTTTCAAGCCATGTTAAGCGCTAAAGAGGGTCAGTCACTGCCGTGAATCAACTTCAGTTAGTTGTCTTACAGGGTAGGCAATTGGGATTCCCAGCAGTAATATCAAATGTCTAAAGGGACGACCTTCGCTCGCGGCCGCACCCAGCTCCGATTGCACACGGCCGAAAATTAGATCGTAAGTCTCAGGGTAATTGACCTGGTGCCGTGTGCGCTCGGTGCGTGCATCGATGCCCATGAACGCAATGCGCGCACCGAGTTTCGCGAACATGTTCATAGAATGTTCTGCGACATACGGCCCGGGCTTACTACCAAAAATATAACAGGACTCGGCCGTGTCCCTTGGCCTCACGTATGTATTAACGAGTTGGGCCTGATCCTCCGGTCCGCCGAATTCCATCGTCTGAGGTGCATCCGTAGTGTATGTAGAGGCAGGTGGTGCAAGATGGTGTTGGAAAAGCACGTAGTATTTATGCGCAGTACCCCCAATGCCTCGGAACACATCGCATCTCATGAAGTCATCGACATACGAGCCGAACCCATCAATGATATCATGATCATCCCAGATATTCAACTGTGGTATTTGACCATTAACGGCGGCGAATGGCTCGGTAGAATACCACCGAATATAATTATTTAGATAGTAGTCGTCGCAGGCTTTCCTCAAAGGTTCAGAGAAGGGATAGTCTCGGCGCTTCTTAGGGTTGCCGATTTCAGTCCATTCACGAAGCGGCCCACCAACTCGAATTCCATCATTATAGATTTGATCACCACCACCGATCATAACATGAAAAGGTGTCTTGGCATGGTTTCTTACCACGTCATTCCACAGGGCCGGCCCACTCCAAGCTTCCTCGTCGGTTCCAACACTGAATCCATTGCAGGAATGAAACATAATTCGCATCGACTCATCAATAGCGGGAACAAAGAAGTAGTTGATTTTAGGCTTCGTGGCGCTTTTGTATCGCACGTCAGAGATAAAATAGGCCCATTTCGTCTCAGCGATTGCTATGTCGCATGTGATAGGGAAGCTCCAGAAAGTAGCTCGAGGATCAGAATACAGGCAGATACCAGCGACATCAATTCCGTGGTCTCTCGGGATGGGGTTTGAGTCGTTCTCTTGTAGTACCTCACCAGCATCGACGGGCGAACTACTCGACACGAAGCCCGATTGGCCGCTAGCCAAATCTACACGGCCGAGACGGAGGCTGGGTTGGAAGGATTGTGTTTCCCCTCCGCCTTTTGTGACAACTAATACACTCCCATACCACGCACTGCCCTCCATGCGCCTATAGTTCAGCAATGGGCCGCAGATAACCTCTTTCCCGTCATGCGTAGCGGTGCCGTCGGCCTCACCATCCTCTGTATCCCCTATGACGATTGGCTGGTAAGAGGCTCCAGCGCCGTTACCGTTGGTCGCCGGTCTACTAGGCTCGACCCTGGAAGCGTTGAGGAAATCGGATAGGTCCTTCGAATTTCCACTCGAGTGGGCATCTCGAGCAATGGCAGCGCGCGCGAAGGCGGACGATTCTTGGTGTCGCCATCTGTTAGCTGATGCGTAAGGGTTTCGAGGATCGTCGTCCATATCGGCCGGTTCATGGTTATATGCCATTGTGACAAAAATAGGCCGGGCGCCCCTTGAAGTGTTTGTTTAAAATCGAGGGTAGTAATCGCTATTCTTAGGATCCAAAGAATATACTATAGTAATCGGTGAGATTGCGTATGAGAAACGACGATATGAACCAGGCGGACGGATAGGTAAAAACTTGAAGCTCTACTAGTAGAGGGCACGTTCTCGGCGCAAATGATCCAAGTAGGTGTCTAAGATGGCTGCATGTGGCACTCTGAAGAGAACGCAGGACTCGAGATCAAAGGAATGTGGTGTGTGGTGTACTCAACCAGTGTACTCAACCAGTGTACTCAACCGGTGCACTCAACCAGCCATGGATGCCGAAGACGATGGGAAAGGGCAGACAGAGAGTCCAAAGGCCAACTTGGCTTGCTGATTGTATTAGTACGGTGGCTGCAGATGCTGGTACCAGCAAGTTGGTAGGACTGAGCTGAGAAAGGTGCGTGCTCGGCTGCCTCTTTCTCGTTCCCTGCTGCTTTGTACACACACTACACTCCTACCTAGGTAATGTAGACTATTTTCTGGAGCTCCCGTCTGGCGCTGTCTGGAGCGTCGAGCGTGGAGCTTGAATTGCATAACAGGGAATAAGACGTGTGCCAAGACCGAAACCAGGTCAGACCAGGTCATACCAGGTAAGACCAGCCAGGGACTTGGCCGGGTACTGGCCGCGTATAGACGTAGAGGCCAGCTACGGAGCCAGCTACGGAACCAGCTACCATACCGCAGTCGAGTAGCTCAGAATGATGAGACCCGTTTTATATTTAGACCGAAATGAGCTGCATATTTATTGGTCGACACCGGAGAACGGCAACGTGCTTTCTCGCTCGCGGAATCGTGGGGCATCATCTGCTGCCTACCTACACTAATAGGACTATGTACTAGGTATGTAGGTACACGTATTATACTACAGTAGCGTAGTTGTGTATGTAGGTACTGATGTATGTAGTGCAGTGCAGTGCAGTGCAGTGTAGTGTAGGTACAGTGAAGTCAAAATATACAAAGCAAGTATTGTTTAGAGAGGTTAGGTAGTGTGATGGAAAAATAATTATACATAGTACTACACGTCTAGCTTGTCTATATAGTATATAGTATGTACATGATATAAGAGAATCTCTTATCTCGTTAGCTAATTGCCTACGGTTAGGTACCTAGATACCATGTAGATATAGTCCCATGTGTTCAGACAACTGATAACCCACGATGGTGACCTAGGGAGACAGCGGAAGACGAGCATCTGCAGATCGCACTACTGTGCACTAAGTTACTGTACAGCCGGACTCTAGATCGACAGTCACTATTCCGCTAGACTGGCCACAAATAAATAACTAGTCTAGTCGATCGCGAAATACTAAGTCATTACTGAGGACTTGAATTTGAATTCGTGCAATGACGATACAATTGAGACAGGTACACATCGTCCTCTTTTTTTTTTTTTTTTTTTTTTTTTTTCCCTTCTCCCCCCTCTCTCTCTCTCTTGCTGAAACAGTCTAGTAGCTCCACTAGGTTAGGTCATTATAGTATAGTGTACTTACATAGTAGAACAAGCTGACGCAGGGGCCCCTTGTAAACATGCGTGGGCGGGAGGTAACGGTGTGCTTGGAGGCCTTGTTGAAATTGTTAATTGTTTGAGGATCAACCTGAATCAACCTTGAAGAAGCCAATCCCGACCAAGAAATGATTGTATTTTATTTCGTTTTCCAGTTTTTTCCCCGCCTAACCCAAATCGCAATCTATTGCAATATGCATACTTAGTAATAGTCATGTCCGATAGGTGTGTATAATCTACGTAGCGCCGTGTCCTAAGTGTGAATACGGTGTACCGTAGTGTACTGACGACAGCACGGCATTTCTATGCCGAAAAGGATTGGCATCATCATCTTGGATGGTACGTTGTTTGCAGGTGACGTCGTACGGCCTGCGTGACCAAAAGTATCGTACGGGACGGCATCGCCAAGGAACCAAACCCAAGCAATCATGCGCCACATATTGACGCCTCCATCTACACCAGCCTCACTGTAGGTCCATTCAAGCTTTCTTGGTAGATAGACGAAAGGCAAAAGCTGCTAGTAGCTCGCTATCTCAGGTCGAATTCGTCATTCCTATGTGATCGTCGTTTTTTATTCCCATTCTAATGTGACGGGATTAATATCTATACAAAATTTTCATAGATACATACAGTACATTCTAGAGAGGCTATATAGGTATCGGTTCTGATAGACACACGGACAAGTGATTTATCCATCCATAAACATAACCATGTCCCAAATACATGGATTCATCAAGTGAATATACATGGAGATGGGTACAATTATACCCATGCTCTACTTATCATCGCTTAGAGGGCGGCGATGATGCCTCCACAACAGTCGGTGAGATATCCTGTCGCTCGACGACTGTGGTCAACACTCCCGCGCTCCGCAATCTTTCGGCACGTAGTCGTGCTTTATAATCCATGTATTGACGAGCGATATCAATACCCAATGCACCTGCCAGCATACCACCAAAATGTGACGCAATGTCGATATTGCTGACACGCTTGGAGAATAATGGTACGAGGTGAATGCCTAGTATCAGGCCGATAAAGCCGAGGCCCTGGGGTCCAGAGATGGGATCCGGTGGGTAGTTGAAAACCTTAAACTCGTCAAATTTGTGCATCCAGAAGAATGCCGTGATCAGACCATACACGGCGCCTGAGGCCCCGAGGGTAGTGCACTCGAGACCACGCCATAACACAAGATGTGCGAGACTGCATGCGAAACCGACAGCACCAGACGACAGATACAGAGCTAGAAAGTTCCCGCGCCCGATCTCATCATGCACACGCGTGCCAAAGAACCACAGAAAGGTCATATTAGTAAGTAAATGGCCAAACGACTGATGAGAGAACGCGGCTCCGAGAAGTTGCAGCGGCCTCGGCGTCGACGCTATCAATATCATATACTTATTCATCCAAGACCATGCCGGTGGGAACTTCCAGAGTGCCCAGACTGCCACATTTGCGATTATCAAGCCTAAGCACGTCGCCGCAGCGGGTGGGATGTCTGGCCAGAGTCTTTGAGAAGCAGAAGGCGCCTGGTACAGAGCTGCAAACGCCATAGAGCCTAGTATTACCAACACGGCCATTCCCATGGTAGGCGCTAAACGTTGCCAGGCCGTCATTTCGGGCGGCGCTTCAAGGTCGGAAGTAGCGCGTTCCATGTGTCTCTTTCTAAATTCGCTTATTTCTCTTGGCTTCGCCTGTTGTGTCTGTAGAGTTCCGATATTTCCTTTTGCCAGTTCCTCCTCCCGTAGTTTTCGCTCCTCTTCGAGCCTTGCTTCCTCGGCTTCACGCTTTGCGATATTCTCGGCGCGGATTCGATCGAAGTTGCTAACTCCATATGGCGAATCGCTACCTAGTCTCTTTGGCAATCGGCCTGTTGGAACTTCGGTAGCTTTCTCTTGGGCATTCGACGTAGGGTTTTGAGAGCTTGTCGCTTCGAATTGTTCCCCGGCCTCTTTCGCAGCATTGTCCTGCTGTTCAATGGCTCTTAGCTCATCTTCGGCTCGCAATCCGGCATTGAGGATCTCATCCACAGGTATATGCTCACGCAAGTATTGCAAAGCCCTTTTCTGATCAGTGATTCTAAATTGCCTTGTATTCCGCGCGAGACTAGGATCGTCTAGTGTTCCGGCGACCCGTCTACCATGGAGGATCTTGAGCAGGAGATTCGCCTCCGCTGCCGGGAGATTGGATGGAAATATTCCGTTGGCTTCTCTCTGGGTAAGATCCTCTCTTCTAAAAGGAAGACCTTCGGCATCGCTGTACCAGTCGGGTATGTCGATGTAATGGGTAATAGCGTGGAAAGTAAATACTGTCCGAAGATGCACTTGCGGCATTAAATTTTGCGATCTCGGTTTCAATGGGGCTCGAGGCGGGCTCGAGACGCCCCAGGTGCTATATCGGAAGCATGGTTGTCCAGAAAAAAGCCGACTCGTCGAAAAGACACGAGCTGTCGGAAGGGCGACTTTGCAGCTCCCGGAGACACGGAAGACTGCTCGCAGACCAATGCGAAAGCTAGACGATGGAGTAAGAATAGGAAAAATAGGAAGAATCGACATGGTAGCCTAATCATACCATCATGCCCCAAGGGCACGCGTATCTCTCACAGACAAGAAAGAGTGGATTGTCGCATGACAAGTCATAGAGGGGATTGAAGGTATTAGTCAAGATAAATTATCAAACGCAGAAGAGCGAAGAATTTCTTTGAACAAATCGGGTGTTTTACAGCAGGCTGGTGTGGGGGTTAGACACTGCCCCACCATCCTATTATAAGCACCAAACTCACTATTAGGTACCTTAGGTACTTCACTGATACACTATACAATCTGCCTACTATCTATCTAACCTTAGGCAGGTCCATGCAAATAGTTATACCCACAGGCTTCAAGTGCTTCAAGGTTGTTTACCTCCATCCAAAATCCAGATGGAGGACGATCAAGAACGACCGAAAACGAGCGGGGGAAAACCATCAAAGCTCACCGACCTCAACAGTCTCTACGGCCGAGGCAGCTTTCGAAGCATCAAAATTCCTAATCAAGTCATAGTAGAAACTCACAACCTCCAGATGGCTTCCCATATCAACTCTCTCGTCCACAGTATGAATGTTGAAAGCATGGCCTTTACGTGTGGGCACCCAGCGATAGACGTTAGGCGTCAAATCTGTGTCGATAATATTAGCACTGCTGCGGTTATGCTTTGATTGGAAACTTCGAGGAAACCTACTCAGGTAATGTCTCGTGTCGGTATTTCCTGTCATCAACTCCCCCACAGGCACAACCTTGCCTCCATCAAAGGCAAAGGTATGTTGAATCGTTCCTGAGAAAATGTCCCAAACGGGCCCCGTCGTTGGTGATATCGGTGTCACTTGTGTCGGTTGGGACGACGTGAGTATAAGTGTACCATTGTATTCAACTTCATACGTCGGGTAAATAACCTCATCGTCAAGAGTTTCGTCGAATTCAAAATCTGGGTTATGTTCTTCGCCCTGGAAAGCTTTGACTGTCAGGCCAAATCTTTTGACAATGGGCCTAATTTGTTTCAAAATGTTGGCCTTGACTGCTGGGATAGAGTCCTGCGGCGCAATGCGATGATTTACTCCGATTTTGATGTATTCAGGCATCGCGTTGATCTTAACTCCGCCGAGGAAGTAGTCAACAGCTTGGGAAGTTTGAAGACGGTAATGTGTCGAGCGGTCGATCGTGGCGAGTTCCTTAGCCAATCTCTTCAAGTCCCCTTTTTTGATCAACTTGGTTATCTTTGGCGCCGAGTCCGGTGAGTGTTCCGACTGGCAGACGAAGTGTTTATGAATCGGCGAGCCCTCGATGAGTTTAGGCTTCCAAGGATTAGCTTCGAGCTTCGTTACAATTTCAGACACGATTCCAATGCCAGTATGCGGGAACGGTGTCGAAGAATGTCCTCCATTGACATGCAGCTCAACCCAAATGTCCACATGTCCTTTTTCCATGACAGCGGGCAAGGCGTCTGTACTGTTGTCAGCCAACATCAACCCGAGTTTATTGTCTTGGAATACGTACATAAAGTATCATTGCCAAGGAGTTCTAGTCCTAAACCGCCTTCGTCGAGGATTAACGCCATCGAGTTAAGCCCATATAGATTCTCTAGATACGGCCCTATAGTCCCGGCACCACGACGCCCGGAACATTCTTCGTCAAACCCAAGAGCAACTATGATGGTTCTTGTTGGTATCCAACCTGGATTCGATAGCAATGTTTCAAGAGCAGACATCAACGCGGTCAAGCTATTCTTGTCATCAGATGACCCTCGACCCCAAAGCCACCGGCCATCGAAATGGCCAGAAAATGGAGGGTAGGACCATGAAGATGCGTCAGCGACAGGGACGACATCTTGATGAGCTGCCAGCATTAGTGGTTTGAGAGACGAGTCAGTCCCTTTGATTGTATACACTAGTCCAAATGTATTAACCTTTTCTCGACTCATTCTTCGGTGGCTGAATTGCACAGGTCAATAACCGATTGAAGACTAATAAATGGAATTACATTAGACTCACACATTCGGATATAGCGTTTCAAGTGTGTCGTGTAAAGTATAAAACACTTCCCATCGAGGGTCTTCTAAAGGCTCTCCATTATCGTCGTATGAGATCGAGGGCACGCTAACGATGGCAGAGTGTCTCTTGACTTGAAGTTTCAGGGCATCCTCGCCGGAGAAGATGTCTCGTGATGACGGCAGGCCATCGCTAGAAGGGTCTACCGAAGGCGGAAGTTCGCACTTGAACCGACTACTTTCGACTTGAATCTGGGTAGTATCGCGAAGCCCAGTCAGGGCAAAAGCATAGGAGGGCAAGGCGCTCGCCGCTAGAGTAAGCATGTGCACCATGGTTGATGCTGCCGGGTTACATACGACGGCAGAGATCCAGACAGTGGATGGAATACGCCAGTCTTAGGTAGGTACCTACTTTCACGAAGGAAACCATTAATTATGGTGTATATAGAGAGAAAGCCTGAATCTCAATTTTCGATATGAAGTTAGACTTGAAATACCCAACCAGACTGACTCGAAGGATGAAATGGGAAAGAGAATAGATGCCGATATGCAGGGTTTATATCACACCATTGGCCTTCGATACTCGATAAAGAGATCTATCTATCTACATACACTACCTACACTAGGTAGGTAGAACGGTATCTACCTCGACAAATAATTGTCGATTGCCCGTGGGGTTTAGTCCGTGGAGGCTGGTCGAGTTGAGCCGACTATCGGTCAATACAAGATAAGGACACACCCAAGAGGTCTAGGTAGGTCCCAAGAGGTAGGTAGGTACCTAAGGTTACTCAAGATGCCCCCCGGATTTTTACCCCTCCACAGCAGGGAACAAGGGATCAAAGGCCCAAGCTTCTTTGCAACCCCCCACCAGTACCTCTCGTCACGTAAGCATCTTTCGTAGGCAGCTCCCCATCTTGCGACAACCATCAACACCATCTATACCATCTACACCATCTCAGGCCAAAAGGTCAAGCAGCCTAGACACTTATTAGAGTCTCATCCTCGGTATCTGCACTCCTCTCAAATTGGGCGTTTTTATGATTTGCCTTCTGCCATGTCATCCGAGACCCAACCCATATCATCAGCACGTTTCGCTGAGGCGCTGCAAGATCTCCCCACCAGCTCTCTCGCCTTGAAGGTACTCGAGCTGCGCAACTCCATAGCCCATCTCGATTACTCGAACGCCGAGCTAAAACCCTTCGCCGACGGCACGACCCCGACCCTCGACCAACGAGGCAATACAGCCGAGGCCGGTCAGCCAGACCAAGACTGCAAGGATGCCATCGCTGAAAACGAAGCCGTCATCACCCGGATGCAAGAGCGCATCGAGCTGATACGCGCCGAGGTTGAGGGTAGAGGACTAAACTGGCGCGAGTTTCAGGGCACCACCGACGAACCAACTTCAACGGCGCAGGCCACAGAAGATATCGCAATGACACAAGACGAAACGTCGACCGCAGCAACAAGTGTGACTAATGGCCACCTGAACGCAGGACCGCGACACGAAGCTTGGCGAGATGGTACATTCCAAACAGGCACGATACAGGGCGGCGAGGAACTTCTCAGAGAACTCTTAAACCGTATACCGCCCGAGGATGAAGATCAAGACGCTGATAACGGTATGCATCTATAGTGGGGGGATGGGATATGATCTTGTCCTTGGGAGTTGATGGCCACGGACAAATCGTCTTATCACCGCAGTTTCCCCTCGGTCAAAAACGTCCTAAGGGGTATTTTATTCAATATTTGGCGGGTAATGCATTGCTAGGCGTCTGTTAAAGAAAAAGGGCTAATCGGTTACTAAATATTGGGGGAGAGGGAAAGTGTTGGTAGCATACTGCTCTAACTTCGAGGGCTTGTTCATACTGGCATTCTATCAGAATTTCCAGTATGAAAGCAGGCCATGGTCATGGAAATGACGGGACGCAGCCATGCGCCTACCTGCTTCTAGGAATAAAAACAGAGTCCAACACCTTCTCATGTAGGCCTTCTCTCCTGCAACGAAAAGTTGAACAACGAACTGAGGAGCAAAGATGATAGATTCAAACTATCACTAGATTACTAATTTGCTCCAGGCCTATGTATACGTGCTTTCTTTGTTCCTCTGTACATAATGCATGATGCATAGATACTTCTGACTTTCCCATGATTCTGCCAGATCAACGAAGTCAAAGCCACCTTCCTAACCCTGCTTCAGAGCAGTACCTTCTAGCGCAACTACACTCGAGGTGGCCGTTTATGCATCCTTATTGCATCCCCAATGTAACGCTTTCTTTCATCTAGATACTCGAGATTACATTCAATATTTACATCTCTATAACAAGGGTCTGTGGCACCTCATTATACCACATGATTCTTCATATTCATCGTTAAGGTAATCGTTAAGCAGGTGGTTCGACGACTAGCCTTCATCCGCATGCTTCTGGCATCGTTCTGCTATCAGACACCATTTTCCGCAGTACAGTACGCACACCATCTCAACCATGGCCAAGTTCGCTTTTTTAGACAACTCTATAGGCAAAAACGATGGGGTCTGCACAAAGGAGACGTGCCCTGCCTTCCCTCTCTCTAGCTTTCCCTTGTTCAACCAATTTCCAACGGAACTGCGTCTCATTATCTAGGAAATGGCGATGGACGAGCCCCAAACCTACCATGTCCTTGGTCGCATGCGAAGGTGGCCGACAGAAGTAATCACAGACCAGTACGGTGAATACGTCGAGGTACCTGCATTCTTCTTCGTCAGCTATGAATGCCGTGAGTGTGCTTTTAAGAAGTTCACCGAAACGATCAAGATCAAGTTTTCCGTGTCGCTCTACGGATTCGGAAGGACCCAAACTATGATAATAACCCTGGGCTTCCGCATGAAAGAAGGCGACAGGCTCATCTTAGACGACGTGGCACATATGAAAGGATCTTCTGCAATAGGACACCCGCAATTCAACCTCTACGGCCATTCATGGGGTTCCATGTGCCATGTTGATAAGTGGCTCGAATCACTGCCCTACAAAATGATAGGGAAAATACCCTGTTGGATTAGGCATGCGCACCTGCTGTTTTTTTGGCTTGAAATATAGGAGACAGAATCGGCCCGTTTACACTTTTGTCAGCCCAAGCGCTGTCTTATGTGTCCTAATCAATTTGAACTGGAAATGGGCCTCATTCAATAACCAAGTTCAGTACCGCCTGCGCACAAGATTGGCGATTGTTCGTGAATATCAACGCCCCTACACGGAAGAGTGTGTTTACAGGCAAGCGGATATTCGCCATATACGAGATGTAACAAGACTCGACTGATCGATATATTCAGTCGGGTTTGCTTTCAGCTAACACATGGCTGTATCATCGGACTTGGAGGTTTCTTCTCATAGCAACCAATCTCTAAAATGGAGCAGTTTGCAGTGGCACTCTTAGGGTCTGAACTGGGGGGAGAGTGATAGGATAGCGGACGAAGAGAAGGATCGGGCTAGAATGGGGAATAACTTATCCAGGTGATTACCAAAGTTGTATTATGAATTCAGGAAAATACGTTCTAGGATAGATTATAACAATGCAAAAGTTCCCTCGTTTCACACAACATAATTTCTGCTTCTGCTGAAACGTCTGAGCATTACCAGAATCTAGGTAATCGGTCCCGGGCTGGCGATTGAGATTGCACCCATTTAAAGAGAGGTTAATATAGGAATGAAAAATGCTCAAACTTGAAATCATACCCTTGTAAAGATTGCGTTTTCTCTAGTATAACCATATGATATTCGTATTCAAATATCCCTTGCGCTGTGTAGCTGCTAGTCTTTAGGGAAATAGAAGCTGCGCTCGGTCCCAGAAGCGAGTTTTGTGTCGTAACTAGAACCGAATAGCGACTACACGTAGTCGTCCTGTACCTCACGCCTAGGCCTAATAAAGGGGAGCTTTCTTTTGAAATACGGCGACCCGTTCTCGATTCTAATGCGAGACTATAGAGCACCTGCCCATTTATGCGGCGATGAAGCTTTGGTGGTACAGTGATTAGACTCACATAAGCGTTGTCCACACCCGGGAGCAGGCAGCATTTCTAAGCCTCCCGTTGCCATAAGATTGATTTCCTAGCTTTTTACGAGTAACAATGGCATTTTACAGATAACCAAGACTGTCCCCCTCCCCCCTCTTCTAGGGAGCTTTGTCCTTGCCTTACACGAGGTGTCGAGCCAATCAATAAAGCACTTGTAGACATGGACTAAGGGCTACTTGTTTGACATCAGCTTCGCAAGAATCCCGGAAATGTAGTTATGAGTTCATATAGTAGCCAGTGGTAATATTTTTTCGTCGGCACTTACCAATTCATACTGAAAATCCCGGAAGCCAGGTATCGGGGAGCTACGACGTTTCAGTCCCCATTCTGATTTCCTTCCGTATTTCCTATATAAGCGGAATTTGCCGATCCTCACGGCGTAACTCGAAATCCATCAATTACAATCAACGATGAAGAAATCACATTTGAATTCCATGATGAGGAGGAAAGGAAATATAAAGCAGTCGAATCTTATTGATAAAAAAATGAACACCGTTAGTTCGGAGAAGTAGATTTTGGGTGCCGGATTTCTTTGCTCGAGGTAACCTACAGCACAACAAGATGCACTTCGTTGATACGCTTCTGTTCCTTATAGGTGTTGCGACAGTAGCGGCGTCACCACCAAGTAGAGCAATTGAGCGAGCCGCAACGTGCACGCCCACAGCCGGCGGCAGCGATACTATTGACGATGTCCCGGCAATCCGGTCAGCCATCGCGGCATGTCAGTCAGGAACGATTGTGATACCCCCCTCATCAACATATCACATCAATTCAGTCTTCAATTTCGAGGGCTGTAAGGGCTGCACGCTTCAAGTTGAAGGCTTGCTAAAAGTCGCGAGTGGCACAGATTATTGGAACGGCAAGGACGCCATTTTCGATAGTAAGTCGCCTCGTTGGATCCATCTACACTTTAGCGGATGCCTACGAGAGGCCAGGCCACCAGATGCACTAATATGGTACAAAAATGAATAGTTTCTAGCGTCACGGGGGCCAAAATATACTCGTCAACAGGCACCGGCGTAATCGATGGTAACGGTCAAGATGCTTGGGATCGCTTTGCCGAGGATAAAAGCTACGACAGGCCAACTCTGTTCTGGATCAACAAATCGAAAGACATCATCGTTCAAAATCTCAAGTTCAAGAACGCGCCGAACGTATTCCACTCGGCGCGAGGCGATAGTTCAAACATTCAGTATATAGATATCGACCTATCCGCAGTAAGCAAGAGCAGCAATCTCCCCAAGAACACCGATGGCTGGGATATTGGCCCGGCAAGCTATGTCACCATTTCTGGAGCCAAGGTAACAAACAATGACGACTGTGTCGCCTTCAAACCCGGCGCCAACCACGTGACGGTCACAAATATTACGTGTATCGGCAGTCACGGGCTGAGCGTAGGGAGCTTAGGCTCTAAGGCCGGAGCGACAGACACAGTGCAGAACATCTACGTGAACCAAGCGACGATGACGGACTCGACTAAGGCAGCAGGTATCAAAGTGTACCCGGCGGGCACATCACATGGAACTGCGGTCGTGCGGAACGTTACATGGGAGAACATCATCGTCGATAACACGGACTATGCATTCCAGGTCCAATCTTGCTACAGCGAGGATGAGGCTTACTGCGAGAGCTCGCCAAGCACAGCTCAGTTGTCCGATATTGTCGTCAAGGGGTTCTCAGGGAAAACTAGCTCGAGATACAGTCCGACTATCATGAATCTGAATTGCCCAGCAGACGGAACTTGTGGGGTTACTATGAGTTCTATCACAGTTGTGTCGCCCAGCGGGTCAGCTAAGGTATTATGTGCTAATACTCCGAGCAACTTAGGTGTCACTTGTTCAAGCGGCGCAAGTGGATGAAGAGACAGTTTAGGCAATAGATAAGATATTGACGTGCCGTAAATATTGAATGACACTGTTATGAAAATATCGGCTACTTTTCGAGTGCCAGATTAACCCGTCTATCAGCACGCGAGGGAAGAATATTAATACCGCCTCCTAATCAATGCAGAGTTAGACATGGACTCAACGAACACTAGCCGGGGACTGAACACATTATACTAATGTGAGAATAAAGGCATTTCAGACTAACCAAAAATTAATAAAGACATAATGATTGAATCCGCTGTAATTGCGACCTCTTACAGGTCGCTAACCCAACCACCATCGACCACATAGCTACTTCCCGTGATAGCGCTCGAATCGTCCGCTGCCAAGAACAAGATCAATCTTGCAACTTCATCAGGTGTGAGGTCTCTCTGGATTGTCTGCGCAGCCATGACTTCAGCGCGGTACTCAGGTGTAAGGACCTCATCAATCTGTCGCTGTGTAGCGATGGCGCCAGGCATGACAGAATTAACCCTGATACCCCACTTCCCAAACTCCTTGCTGTGCGTGCGCGTCATGCCCACGACGGCAGCCTTGCATAGAGTATAGATTGGCAACCCCGAGGCCGGTATGCGCCACGTTATACTACCCATATTAATAATACTACCTTTCCCTTTAGCCTTCATCCCGGGTAGCACAGCCTGCGTGAGAAAAAATTGGTGCCGCAGGTTCACATTGACGTCAGCGTCCCAGGACTCAGGTGTCACTTGTTCCGTGGGAACACGAGTGCGTGCGCCCGCGCTCGCGGCGTTATTGAGCAGGACGTCAACGGCGCCGTGCTCGGCGACGACCTCCTCGGCGCAGGCACGCAGGCGGTCTAAGTCCGTAACATCGCAGTGTAGGAACTTGGGTAGTGGGGCCCGGTTCTCCGGGTGTGAGGTGCGCAATTGATCTAGTAGTTTCCGAGCTGATGCCTCCGATATATCAAGAAAAACAACATTAGAACCCTGTTGCCAGAAATTTTCAACGGACGCCGCGCCTATTCCCTCAGCTCCTCCCGTGATCAGGACCGTCTGACCCCGCAAACTGGGGTAGGTCGCATATTGCTGGGACATGGCGTGCGGAGTAATTTAGGAAATAAATTACAAGCCAAAATCGAAATAATAGGGAGTTAGGTCGTATCCGAGTGCGTATTGGATATGGATAGTCTTGGAGCTTTGTGGTCTAAGATAGCGACAATAGAAATCAACAAGACGATGAAGGAGCTTGAAACGTCGATAGAAGCGCATTCATTTAGCCTTGGTATATGAAAAAGGAACCTCTTATGAATCAGGACAGAATCCACAACTAGGGATCGGAGCTGCAGGTTCGGAGTGATACCGGAGTCGATAAAATTAAAAGGTTGTACCATTCTACTGCTTCTCAAAGAATGCCGGCCCGTGGTAGGATCTGCAAAACGCTAGCACATGTCCAGGTTTACTTCTCATATTGTCTCCGTATATGTTCCAGCTTTCCAATACTTGCAACGGATATAAATAATCTCTAGAATATAAAGTGGCATCCGAGTACCGGTATACTGAATTTTCGCTTGGCGTTAGCTAGGATATCTGGACCGGTGCTTAACTACTTATATAGCCAACACAAGTCTACGTAAAACACGATCTACTACAAGACAATAGGTGGTGATGGACACGATAGAATTACAAATTCCCCCACGGTAATGATACCAGTCCATAGGCGAACTAGAGATTCGGTGTGATTAGAAACGGTCATTAGGTCCGGTATCATGTTAAGCGCTCATACAGTAAATTCTACAGATATGAATCAGGAGATCAATTGAACTATGTACCTATGCACTAACTATACAAAGCCGGGTCTTGGTTTCTTATTATTCTATCGTCCGAAAACAATAGAACAATAATACTTATCCAGGACACCACGAAAAGGTGCCCGGCATTCGTCCTGGGACCTCCACTAAGCACCACTTGATACCTAGCTTCATCGGCACTAGATGCCACTCGATATCTAGCTATAATGCTGATGCCCATTCCAGAAATAAGTGAACTAGAGCCTCCCTGCCCAACCAAAGAGAAAAACAAACAGAAATAACAGGAAAACAAAAAGAGAACAAAAGGGGGGGGGGGGAAGAAGGGGGGCAAGAAAAAAAGAAAACAAAAGCAAAGGGGAAAAGAACGCTGCAGTAATAAAACCGCGTCAAAACAAAAAGCCATCGCTGAATCGCTGAATCGCTAGGTCGCTGAGTCGCTGAGTCGCTGAGTCGCCGAGAAATTGAAAAATCGACGAACCGAAAAATCCAACTCCAAACACCATAACTCCGGAACGCCCAAACTCCCAAACTCCTAAACTCCAGAACGCCAGAACGCCAGAACGCCAGAACGCCAGAACGCCAGAACGCCAGAACGCCAGAACGCCAGAACGCCAGAACGCCAGAACGCCAGAACGCCAGAACTCCTAAACTCCTAAACTCCAGAACGCCAGAACACTCGGTCTAAAAACGATGGTCGGTCTGAAAGCGATATTCAGTCTAAAAACGATGTTCGATCTATAACAATCTTCTGTCTACTAATGATATTCGGTCTATCAATGACGTTCGCGTTCTATTAACGATGTTCGCGGTCTATCAACGATGTTCGCGGTCTATTTATTGAACGATGTTTATTGTCTATTGGCCGCGTTCGCGGTCGAAACTTTATCGGCTCGATCGTCTGGAAGGTCGTCTTTTCCGAACAGCGCCCTATCGAGCCAAAAGCTGGAATGGCTCGCATTGCTTGAGTTGCCACGACGGACTGGGACTTTCCCTTCCATAAGTTTGGCTGGAGGAGGCGGTTGGACCATCCATTGAACCGCGCCCTTCACAGTAGGTTGCCTCACTATGGGGGGGTGGTAGTCATTTACTGGTGGGTTGAATGGGGCAAAGTACTGTTCCTTCTTACTTTCGTCGTCGCTAAGTCTCTTTACATCTTTGTTTAAACTCGATTCGACGATACGACCAGCCGACGATCCCGCGCGCTTAATTGCACCCATTAGTTTGTGGCCCTTTACAGATAATTCAGAGCCCCATACTTCTTCATCCGCTCGCTGTTTACGAAGTACGAGTTAGCAATTTCCATACACAACAAGAAATACGGACTATAGTCAACAGAAATTTTAGAAGTGCTAACCTGATAGCGCTTGAAATTCCAGTCGCCTGGGATAGTGTTCCAGTCCAGTGTACCCCTTTTGAAAGCATCTAAAGTCTTCCACCATTGCTTAACCGACTCAGGGGTTGGTTCTCTTGGGAAAGACTCCGTGGAGGAAGTCATATCGTATCTCCCTCTCACTCTTTTTGGTGGAACATCGATTACCGTATTGTCTTCTTTAAATGAGGTTTCGATTGTCATATCTTCTTTGGCTGGAAGGGCGATTGTCATATCTCTTTTGGATAGAAGAGTAGCAGTTGTACCCTCTTCGGGCTGGGGTTCAATTGTCGTGCCACAGGACAATTCATAGCTCTGTCTCCCCCTTTTGGGCAATGTGTGTGGGAGATCAGTTGCATCAGGGGATGAACCTCTCTGCTCATTGGGCGATGGAGAATTAAGGCTAGTTGTGTTGACAATGCTACTAGCCTTGTTGGGCTTCTTATTCTCATTTACCGCGGGGTTGATGGTGGCTGTAGTATTCCGCTCTGTTGCAATGCTGGCTGTATTGATACCTTTCTTTGCTAGGCGACCGAAGGTAGTTATAGAGTTTCCTTCGGTCAAGAAGGCAGTGCTTATTCCTGAGGCACCCGTGCTAGCGCTGAACTCTTTTCTTGATTGCATAGTGGTTTTATCGCTATAAACAGTGTTAGTATTAGAAGGCAAAATGGGTATTAGAGTTCGTGTCATAATAGAGTTCGGGAGGGTAAACAAACCGCGTATCCGCGTTGTTGATAGTATTGGTCGCGGAATTGGCAGCAATGCTACTGCCACCAATGCTGACTGTGTCGCCGCCAGCACTAGTTAAATGTCGCATACTAGGGCTTTTGTACTGCTTGCGGACGATATGTGGTCCCACTACCATATCAGTTATCAGTAAGCATCATCTTGATAGATAAATATAGATGAGTGTTCGAGAATAACGCGGAGAAAGTGAGAAGAGTAGGAGTGAGAGGAAGCGGGAAGAAGAGTAGGAGTGAGGGAAAGCGGGAAGAAGAGGAGGAGTGAGGGAAAGCGGGAAAAAGAGGAGGAGTGAGGGAAAGCGGGAAAAAGAGGAGGAGTGAGGGAAAGCGGGAAAAAGAGGAGGAGTGAGGGAAAGCAGGAAGAAGAGGAGGAGTGAGAGAAGAAGGAAACAGGGAGAAAGGAGAATTTATACAATTACTTACTGTTGATCTCTTCTGACCAGTAGGGGTTGGTGGCAAAAGGCTCCGGCTGTTGATATCCTCCTTCTTGAGCGCGGTCCGCCGCTCTTGCTTCTCGTTGCTCCTTGGCCTGCTGCTTGAGGCGGTACTGGTGGATTGCTTGATGGCATGGCGAGCAAGAAGCTACGTAGAAGAGAACGGATTGGAGTGCGTGTAAGAACGACATTGTGGCTAAAATCTGATGAACAAGACTGGGTAAGAAGGGTGTGATGGTCAAGTGGATGTGTGATTCTGTTAGTTACCTTGTATCCGCGCGTGTTGATAGTAGAGCGGAAAGTTCTATAAAAGCAGTGTGTAATGCTCAAGCGTCTCAATATGAATTGTACGATGATTGTGCTTGGTTGTGAGCTGTACAAGTTTCAATATGAAGCAGTTGTCTGTGTTGATTCCTTTTCTGATGTTGTAGAGGGAAAGAAACGAGAGGACAAGGCTGGGTGGGAAGAGGTCCTTTTATAGTCAGGTTTTCCTCCTAATCAGCCGTCAAAACTCTCTATACAGACTCTGTGAATGTCATTCCGGACAACAATGACTACGTGGACTGAGTTTTAGACGCTGTCAATCATTGTCAAAGCGCCGAATGAACTACGAAGCAGACACGTCAGTTGGTGCTCTCACGTATGGGTACGGGTCAGA
The DNA here is from genome assembly GCA_037356035.1 of Xylaria sp. Z50. Lineage (NCBI taxonomy): Eukaryota > Fungi > Ascomycota > Sordariomycetes > Xylariales > Xylariaceae > Xylaria > Xylaria sp. Z50. The sequence goes on from JBAWJU010000007.1 coordinate 266,528, forward strand.
TAAGGGGTAATCCGTACGTAGTCGGATTAAGGTTAGGAGTATAAGGTTGACGTGACATGTGACACTAACTGTTGGTTTGCGAAGTGGACGAACTACAAGTCAAGCAAACAAGAATATAAGGTTAACAAAGGGATAGAGAGAGTGAAGCCGCTCGCAATGTGGGAATATGCATGGCCGAAACAAACGAAGGAGGTTTGGGGAAAGATGGATTAGGAAGTTCAAGGCACGACCCGGAGTGGAGGGGAAAAGTGGACTAGGCTGCATAGCGCTGACCCCCTTGCCGTATAGGGTAATTAACTGACCAATCCCATGTAAATATACCCCATAAATATGCCTACTATATATGTACGTAGGTACCTAGCATGACATCCGTAGATCTACCTAGATCTAGTAGCAGCTGCACCACCCAGTCGGTGCTAGGTTCCTGAGGTTAATTACACAAATGAGTCTGAGGGTAGGGTTTGAGTGAACACCTACCCGGTGGTGTGGTTCTCTCAAAAAGCCCAAGGATGCTTTACGTACTACCGGGGTGACATCCGAAGTTTAGGTAGTGTGCTCTACCATGTACATAGTACGTAGCCCAAATTGGTAATTTTAAGTTTCAATTGCGCACGAGGCGTTCCTGCGTACCCAACGCGCGGTTCCTGAGTCTAAATACAGGAACCTACCTACATGCATACGTAACAATAGTATAATTCAACGACGGATCTGATCCAACAGTCGTCAATGATGTCCGCATTCGTATATTGCGCTCTTGAGCTGATTGTGTTTTGCACTCCCGGGCTGATTGTACATGCCCGCACTCTCGAGCTGATTCCGGGGGTTCCAACGAGTCGCAACCGAAGCTATGTACACGTCAAAGATATTCTCGCTGAGATCATATAACAGATTACGTAAATAATAATTAGGAAGGACCATAATAAGACTCATATTTCCTTTTTAAAAAACAATCATTGCTTTTGCCAGGAACTCAGGGCGTGTATGCTCGGCTAAGTGATTGTAGCGAAAAGTTGAAACTAGGTAGGTGTTTGGGGGATCGTTTCTAATTTAATTATTTGTTTCTATGTCCTCTATCGTGATCTATCGATCTAGGCGAAACATTCTGAGCCAGAGATTACTCTCTCTCTATCTCAAGAGTACATTATTATCCGACCTTGCCTCTTTTGATCATCTGCCGCAAAACTCTACGTTGCAGAGAAAATATCAAGTCTGGCGAAATGGTATTGAGATGGAATTAAATGAACGAGCGATCCAATAAGAAAAATCGAATCATGAGCGAGCGGTCCAATAAGAAAAATCAACACGTCTTTAGGTTTCGTGCTTCTGGAATCGAATATATTGTCGAATATTCATTCGTCGTGCAAGAGTCACGTTTTGATCTCCATTTACCCCCATCCTTGGCATGCAGGTACAGTTGCGATAGCTCTTCTGATGGGTAGATCGATCCAATCTTAGGCCCTTCATTGGTCCCGCATATTAGTCTACCGTCGTAATGTAGACGGGTCCGTGGTCGAATATACTCCTACTCTATGCAGCACGGTCTCATTTTCCCATTAATAAACTCACCGGACAACCGAGGAAGGCAACGTACCACATCGCTGACGTATTTCCCAGGCCAAAGCGCAAGCGCAACGGGAACTACTATCTAGAGTGTTCCCGAGAAGATAGAGGGAGACTTTTTCACCCTGCTCTTCGGTCGCCGGGGAATTTTCATAAGCTTCCTATAAAACCTTGTTTCTATCGGAGTCGTTATTGTTGTCCCATGATCTTCCATATGGCCCGTCATCCACCATCTGTCATCTATCATCTGTCATGGATGCCAACATTAAGACCGCAACCTTCTTTTCCCTTGATTAAAGTTCGGCCGACACCCGAGCATAAGTTAAACTTCCCAACCTCCAAGATTATATCCCCTAGTTTACGCGTATTTCTTCCTCATACCTAAACCCGTTCGCCGCGTCGATATATTCGCCATGCTAGACACTCCGGTGTATGTATGATATCATGATGGTCCGAGCTAGTGCTAGCTATGACGTATCGGTGTACAAGATTTAGGAAACAGTAACCGCGGCGTTGAACTAAGCAGACAGCAAATATCGCAATACTACTTACTAATTAGCAAGTCTTGAGCGTTCAATATTGTGTCCTAGTGAGATGCCCTCATTCTGTCACTATCAACATGCTGTGCTCTTAATAAGATGGTACCGAGATGTGTATTCAAGGGCTAGATCAATCTAGTATGAAGTATATAGGTGTAAAATTATCAATTAGTCTAATAATATAGTTATGTTATACTATTCCTGCCCTCATGGGTGTTGCCAGGCAGAAATATATCCAGCCTCTTCGTCATCAAAGCCAACCACTTCCTTTCCCATAATACTCGTATATAGTTTGTGTGAAATTCGTAGTCTCCATGCCCTCGAACCATCTCGTGTTCGCCGGGAGCACCTCACCCCCATTGGCAAATGCCTCATTAAGCTCCGCAGATTGAACCCTCATAAGATCACCACGGGTCTCGCGGGCCTTCTGGACTTCCTGTCTCAGAGCCTCCAGCGAGACATACTTCCTCTTGACTTTACTACCTAGAATCCTTCCCAGGGTCTTAGCAGCATCTTCCCAAATAACCCTATCACCCGAGAAATACGTGATCTCGCTCTAGCTACCATATAGCACGAGTAGCAGTCTAACAACACCTCTTGCAATATCGTCTACGAGCGCCATGCTAATCCTATCTTCCGGATTCCTAAGTATTACGACGTGCGGGAGCCTCGCTTCCACGTCTACTAGGAGAATATTAGGGCACTCGGGGGGCAAATCTGCAAGGCTTACTTCTTGTCCCGGGGAAAGAAGAAATCCATTATGATCCGATTGCAAAAGAGCGTGTACTCGATTCCGTGAGCTCGGCACACATGCCTCGCATGCTCGTGGAAGTGCTGTTTCTCCGCTTCAGAGGATGGCGAGACAGGGAACCTCCCCATGTGGTTGGCATATTCGGCTGGTACGAAACGCCTGATCCCTTCCAACACGGTTGCTTCAAGGAGGTTGCGGTGACTTCGTGCCATGCATCTGAATTTTCTATATCAACAATAGAGGATAGCAGCGTGTCCGCTTTCGTAAACCTGAGTACTGTTCTGAGGGAAGAGACTGTGACGACTGTGGCTCAGAACCTGCTAATATAAGCCACCAGACCCAAGTGACTAGCAACTAGGTGTCCTGTACCCTTTTAGACAGACCCAAAGGCCACGGTTCGGCTAGAGTAGCTCACAGTTGTGTGCAGACGTAACAGAGACATTATTATAGTCTGCTATCTATTTCAGCTCGTAAGCACTTTTCTAGTTGGGCCATCATTATGAAGCAAGGGAAGATTGTAATGATAATTAGTATAGCTTGCAGCGGCCTGCGTAGTTACAGATAAACAAATAATCAACAATACGAACAGGTATTGAACAAGAATATTGTATAGAGTACGATCAACATTATGAGATAATGGGAGTGGCTACAGAACATGTCAATACACCTACCTTAACAACAGCGCTCTTCTCCTCAAGCGGGGGCTTCTGTGACTGTGACAACACTGTCACGTTGAATTGGCTAGATGCAAGTAGAGCATCCAAGGCATGTTTTCCTTTGCAATCATCCCACCGTCAGTTATGTGATTTAACGGTCGAGGCTGGCGACTGGTCATGCCGCTTTTAGACTTTTCTTTTATTATGATTTCTCGTAGATTATGGGATACGGAACTAGTTAAGCCTATGCGCAAAAAAGTGCAGATCCGGAACTCACCAAGACCACCGGGTCCAGCAATGATGATGTTCTTAGTCGTGTGAATAGTTGACTGACCACAATGATATCACACCCTAAATTTCTCGGGCCGCTTGGAACAAGGTAGTATTTTAGACATTCGAAAAATATGGTTAGAACCTTGGTGGTGACACGATAGGGTGGCTCGTGACAAGAAAGTAGTGCAAGTAGTCTATTTACATAGTATTTCCATATCTTCCTTGGTGTTTGACTGTCTTGATGACGAGTTGATTCATCATGACGTGGGATTAAAGCCTAAAAAGGTTCGTCCCGAGAGGTTGGATGCACGCGTTTCTTAGTCTTATTTATGCATGCCAAGGCCACCCAGATATTCACCTACATTTTGGGGAACCACTCAGACTACTCGTTACCACACAATCGCCGGTCGCTGACTGATGGGGTTGCAAGCTGAAGGAGCCTCACTGAAAGAGCTACAAGAGTTGGTGCCTACTGGAAAACAAAGGGTAATCACTTAGACAGGTAACTGAATACTGTATATAGTGTTACCTGACTAATAATTATCTGAGAATGGGACGCGCCTTCATTAATTTGCAGTCATCTTGGACATGAGTTTTCACACCTTTATCACGAATACTCTTGTTGTGTAGATATAGTCTCTTTTATATATGGTCTAGCCTATGCTCCACTATCTTTAGTGTACTCACTCCATGAACTGGTTTGAACGTGAAGCTAGCTAAGTAGGCTGTCAAATCATGCAGGCACAGTGGCAGATCCTGTACGGTACTTCATGATCTCAAAACAAATACGGCAACGAGGAAGGTGATAAAGCCGCTTTCGCACGGAAGGTCGGTGAAAGGGGAAATTGGTATAGATCCGTCCATGAATAGCCGGGCATGGAACCACAATGCTGTTGGCAAGGAGTGCCGCCGCTAGATTGACCAGTCAACTCCAGGCAGCCTAAAACAGCGTGGAGGTAGGGGATTCTTATGCCCATCCATGCGGTTGCTCTTAGCAAATAGAGTGTACAACAACAAACAATGATACAATGCAAGAGGGGTTCGCACTGCCTTCTTTTAAGGCATCCAGAAACCATACGCCTGGATTCACCAATCCAATTCCCATTTGCAACGTAGCAAAGGTGTCTGATGCCTATGATGTGCGATGCAGGGTATGGTGGTGTGGAATAGTGTACAAGGCAATCGTTAGTCTAAACATGAAAAAGAGTGGGATCTGCCGAACCGGTAGGAGATCATTTTGCAAGGAATGAGGTTTTCAAGGGAGTTTGGAATCCGGCTGATTCGATCCTATTGAACGCATCATACGTCCCACTCCTCCTCAATCTCGTCGTCGTCGTCGTCGACTTCTTCAGGCGTCAAGGCCGCAAAGGAAGAGCTACTGCTCGTGATGATAGCTTTCTTGGAGCCATTAGTTGGCTTGGAGGTTGCTGAGGCAGCGCCGTTGCCGTTGGTGGGTTGGCTCGGCGTTACTGAGGCCTCAGTTGCGGCATCCTTTTTCTTGCCCTTCTTCTTGGTCTTTACTTCGTTCCACGAGTCTTCCTGTCGAATCATCTCGAGCTGTTCCTCTTCTGACGGCAAGCCCGACCAGGGGTCCGATGTAGCCTTTGCTGCAGGGGTGGCTGTGACGGAGGTGGTAGCTTTAACGGGTTCAGGCTTTGGCTGTTGCTCGAAAGTATCCAGTAGCTGAACAGAATCGCTCCCATCGGCAGGCTGAGAGCTCCAAGCATTTTGTGTAGCCACGAAAGTAGACCCATCCTTGGCGGCGCGACCTTCGGCAATACGAGCAGTTCGTCGCTGCTGCTCCATCTTTACCTTGCGTTCCTTTTCCTCCTCCTCGCGAGCCGCTTTAGCCGCCTCTGCCTTCTTGCGGTTCTGGCGCTGCTTCTTAGTCTCAACTGGTTCAGGAGCCTTTGCCTTTCGCTCCTTTGGCTTCTTGACCGAGTCGGTACCCGTGAGGCGGAGGACGGAGGGACCGGAAGCGACGGGTTCAAGCATGTCGGAGACCCCTTGAATGTCGGCAGCAGTGACTACGGGAGATACTTGAGGGGATAGGTCGTCATCGGCATCACCGGTAGTGGACGAGGGAGCCGAGATCTTGTCTGGGATAATCTCTTGCGCTTTAGATTGCTTGACAGACTTCTGTCGTTTCTCATCTGACTTCTTAGTGTTAAACTTAGTACCAGCATGAGTGTTGGACAGCTGGCGTGCGAAGTCCCGATCGGCCTTCTTGTCGGCGATCTCGGCCACCTCCTTATCATAATTGGAGCTAGACACGGTTGGCTCGGTTCGCTCGGAGGCGGGTGGGATAGGTTTAGATTTTGATTTTATGGTCTTCTCGGTCTTCTTTTTTGCATCGGCCGCGATGTCTCGGTCGGTATGTTTTATAGTAGGCTGCTTGACAACATGGGATCTGCGATTCTGTTCTTTCTTGTTCGAGGCATAGAACCAGAGGCCGATAACAACCGCGATAACGGCATAACCACCCATAGTGGTATATGCTGAGTGGTCTTTTCGGAGGTCCATGGTGGAAGATTGTTCTGGTAAATCCGATGGCCTATCCAAGGGTGTCAAGAAGAGGTAAGGTGACTAAGGAAATTGGTAGCGGGAATGAGAAAGAAACCAAGTAGAAAAAACCTGTGAAGATGGTTCGGTGCCGGGTCGGTTAATGGAAGAAAGTGGATGAGCTTTGTGAAACGGAACGGGTGAGACGGTCTCGATTGGTGAAAGGGGCTCAGTTGACCAATCTTGTGATAGAGGATGAAAAGGGGGATCGGGTTAACCACTGCTCGACACCTGGGAAGAAGGCAGGTTGGGGGATGAGTCGATTGAGCTTGTGGAAGACGTCTTGGAAGATGTTAAATCAGGCCAGATCAGCAGGACGGAAGTGAAGGTGTTGCCAGCCGTGATACAGCCGAGAAGAGCTCTGGGCCCTTTGCCAAGGAGACAATTGTATGGATGGAGCGTGGCAGACAGGGCGCCTGGTGTCGATATATTTATTGTTGGATGGGAGGGCAGACGGGAGATAGACGAGGATGGATAACGAAGATCGAGTCGGGGTTGATTCGAATCGATTTGAGTTGGATTAGATTGAGACAACAATGGCAAGACGGCGCCGCGGGTCAAGTTGTTAGAGTCGTCGTTATATGCAGGAGGCCACAGTTCTAACCACAGTTCTGACCATAGTAATGGGACCAAGCAGCTCAGAAGACGAGATGGGAACAAGGTGATCTGTCGTCAACTCGGATCAGGGGTGGTGAGCATTAGTGAGTGGAGCATATAGCATGGATAAATGGGAGAACAGAGCAGCGCGTTCTGGTGCAGCAGTTACTTGGTGGATGGAGTAGCTACCTGTCTGCACCTACCTATTGTACTTGGTGTCTCGGTGTGCCATTGCCTACCCACATGTACTAGTGCACCTACATAGGTATTGAGGGGAAGTACCTAGGCAGTGTAGGGTGCTAGCAGGGTGCTGACAGGGTGCTAGTAGGGTGGTAGGGGACAAAAGGTGTGCACCGATTGGATAGATTGAGCTACATGTATGTACCTCTGTGGGAGAAGGTAGTGTCCCGAGGCTAAGCGCTGAGGCAGTGCTGAGGCCAAGTATCTAATATGTAGCACTTGAAGGTAGGTACAGTGTAATGTGCATGTGTTCTTGATAAACATCTGCCGTATTCGCTACACATTCCTATTTCATTAGGTAGGTACCTACCATGACCATCTCTACATTACATACAAATCGATCACTGATGTACACTACAGTACATACCTAATCTACTCGGGTAGGATAGTGTAAATACTTTCAATACGCAGCCTATCTTATACCGATACCCTTTACTTACTCTCTGGTATACACATGGACAAGTCTGTAGGAAATCGAAATATCCCCCCTGAAGCGACTAGATACCTGAGCAGGTAGTGGGAAAGAGGTACTCCCATTCACAGAGCTTCTGACAAATATCTTGAAGATACGGCAATTTTGAATCTTTCAACCCTCGATACCCAGGTAGAGTGATAGGTGGGTAGTTACCAGTACACACTTGAAGTTGATTATCCAAAGCTATCTCGCTTCTCCTAAGCCTGTTTTATACTTACATATTCTTGGATGTGGAATCAAAGCCATCTGGGTGCGCATACCTAAACACCCTATGTCCAGGAGCTGCAAACCAGCTATGCAGAAATGTAGATTATGTACCATCACGGCACCCTAAGCAGATTCAACACTGCATATCATCCAATGAGACCGATGAGATTGATTGAGGCCCCATGCAGGTACGTTGTGCCTTGGATACCAATGTCGAAAAATGTGATGACAAACTCAATCTAGCCGCATATACTTGGGTAGGTAGATAGCTAAGTATAATGAATTTGCGGACCCTGATGTCAAAGGTCCCGAAAAATGTAGTTGTTGATGAAGATCACTCAGCCTCGGCAACTTAAGAGATGTAAGTAGGTACATATGAGCAAAGCGTCAAGCACCTGACACCTGCTGGCAAGCACCTAAGTGACAAGTCTGAGTGTCGGCTGGTTCCTCCTAAGAACCGGGACTCTAACGCACGTTGGCTGTCCGTTGATGACCGACGGGGTGTGACAAAAAGAGGGTGCGCCCCTCAGTGCACTAGAGCTGCATGCTTATCTACAAGATCAAAGGTCACAAGAACACGACTGTAATTCATTCACTCTTTGCCTAAGCGTTTCGACTCTTCTTTTCTTGCCTTGTGAAAAAGCACACATTATATATATTCGATACCATAAATTTCGTGCCGATAGCTCGCAGCCATGGCGCCAAAGAGAAGAATCATCATCGACACAGACCCAGGCAAGTTATTACCCACTACATCGTGAATGAGGGGCATGGAAGAGTTAAGAGCTACCGCCTATGATATAGGAGTCTGGGATACAATTGAACTGTGCTAACATGTGGGCATTAAAGGTGGCGATGATACACTGGCGATGTTACTTGCACTGGCGTCTTCGCCCGAAGACCTAGAGGTCGTGATGATCTCGGTGACGTACGGTAATGTGACACTGGAGAACTGTGTGAAGAACGTCATGGGCCTCTTCAAGGTGCTCGACCACGAGATGGAATGGCGCAAGGCTCAAGGCAAATCCCTGGGGTTCGAGGCTCTTCGGACTTATAAACCTATTGTAGCCCTAGGACCTGAGCACGCCCTAGAGGATGAGATCTTGATGGCCGACAACTTTCGTAAGTCTCTTGAGGATTCTCGATACTATACTCTACGATTGTATCTAACTAGGCGAGTCTAGATGGCGCTGATGGCTTACATGGGGTTCACGAAGCCGTAGGTTGATGATTTATATCCCCCATATTTTTAATCTAGGTCGGATAATTGATAAGATTGCGTAGCATCCTCATCTGTCCCCTGAGGAGACCTGGAAGGCTGTATTCAAACACGATCATCCAACCCCTACCGAGGCGCCTTCTTACCACCAATATTTTACGCCTTCCAAGACGCCAGCACACAAAGAGATTCTTAGAATCTTGAAAGAGGAGCCGGTGGACACCATCTCCATATGTGCATTGGGACCGTTGACAAACTTGGCACTAGCCGCATCTGAGGATCCAGAGACCTTCTTGAGAGTCAAGGAGATTGCCGTCATGGGAGGAGCGGTGGAAGTTCCAGGAAACGTCACACCGGTAGCTGAATTCAACACATTTGCCGATGCAGTGGCTACCGCACGAGTGTTTGCTTTAACATCTCCTATCCCTTCTTCCACTATGCCCCCCGTACCTACAGGCAAATCCACACTGCCGCCCTACCCAGAGAAGTTGTCGAGACAACTCAATTTGAGTCTATTCCCTCTTGACATCACGACACCCCATCTCTTGAACATGGGCTATTTCGTCAAGACTATCGAACGACAATTGGTCGCTGGAAGTCCACTAGGAACGTGGGTGAACACTTTCATGGGAGGAGTCTTCAAACAAATCGTCTCCATGATCGGAGATGCAGAGGAACCCGGACTCTCGTTGCATGACCCCCTGACTGTTTGGTACATGCTCACGGGGTCGAGCCCGGAGTGGAAGCTGGCCAAGGATGCGCCTGAGGACATTCGTATTGAGACGGCTGGGCAGTGGACCCACGGTATGCATGTATCGGATCGCCGGGGAAGAGTACGCGCCGACGGCAAAGCCAGAGAAGAAATAGTGGGAGACGATGACGGCTGGCTGAGTGCGAAGAGGGGAAATAGGATTAACAGATATGTCAGTAGCCCAGGGTACGACGAGTTTGCGCCGTACCTAATGGCACGTCTGTTCGAGTAGAGATCATATTCCAAATATATCTTAGCAGGAAGCCATTCTTGGCGAGAAAAAAGACCATAGAGGTGTCAGCAAAGCGCAAGATTAAATGGTATCATTTGGCAAAGAGCATACCCTATAAATGGCCCCTTGAAAAACCAAGACATTCTCCCTAACGCCGACAATGCAATGCCCACAGCCTATTAGATGGACGTCATCGCCACCCCCACTCTGGAATTATACGTGCTTGATACCACCAATTGCCGAGCCTCTCACTTGTTCCCAGTTGATGCTATCGTCGAGCGATTCATCAACCAAGCCTACGACACAGACGTTGTCTCCTCGTACGATGTAAAGACCTAGAGGCACCTCGGTAGATGCCTCGTCGTCGTCGGGGGTTCGTATAACGCGTTCGATGGTTTGTCCTAGGACCTATAATAATTCCACGGTCAGTCTTCTGAGGGGAGCCACGTAAGGATCTATTAGAGGGGAAACGTACCAAGTTGGTTTGCTGGTCACAGCTCAACAGATTCCCAACCAATGTTCGCGAATCAGCCGTGACAATTAGGACCTTTTCTACACCGCCACTATCAGTATTTTCGGAAAACGAGGCGGCGTCTAACTAGGCATGGGGTCGGTGTGCGGGAGTAAGGCAGAGGCTCACGTACTGTTGACGTAGTTGTGAAGATTTGACATCTTGCCAGGGCTAGACAGGCTGCTGGGCTGCTAGAATCGTCGGTCTGAGGCTGAACGGCGCGAAATTGCAGGCAAGAGCAGATGGTGGTCTTGAGAGACTGACAGCGTATAATGCGGCGGGAGGGCTTCGAGATGTGACGTTTGTTAAATTGCAAGGGCCGCTATACAGAGAGGTATCAAGGTAAGGTAATATGTACATACATACCTCTCTCTCTCTCTCTCTCTCTCTTAGGCTGTGGCCGTGACCGTAACCATTTTGGGTCTTGTGAGAGGAGGTACCTGGGTACAATTAGGAATCTCTGTTTGAGCCCCATCTCTCGGCGGCAGGGTGCTTAGTTAATCCGGAGGGGCAACTACTGCCTTCGGTTAGGCACCTGGTCACACTTAGCGCGGGTAGTTCTCAGCAGCACTGGCTGGACCCGCTCTCGCTCAGCCAATACATTCCCAACAGCCAACTTGAAACAATACTGAAAGGGGCTGTCACTGCCAAAAACGGCATGGCCCGGAAAGTGATTGGTCTGTGGTTTCACAACCCCCGAGTGCCGGCCCGTAGTGTACCTGGTGGGCCCCTGAAGGGAACCCTGGGCAAAATCAGCTCGTAAACTTGTTCGCCTCCATGCAGTAGTCATGATCAGCTAGATTGACCCCAGGATTGGCTACACTGGGTTGAGTAACTAATGTAAATAATACGGCCAGATACGACCAAGGGGAGAGAGGGGCAGCTCGAGTCAAGATATAGTCATCTGCTTATGAGTGGCCACTTTCGCCGGCCACATCATTCTTGAGTATATATAATACGTCGATGGCCCCTCGGGTTGAACATGTCATTGCGTCAGACATACTCTAAGGTTTTCATTCTTTTATCCCACAAGACAGGACTGTGTCCATCTCTCATTTAAGCAACGGTGTTTATTGTCCTCAAAGTCATTAGGCCCTCCCACTTTTGATTAACCACAAATACAAAGAACAACGGAAGCCAGCCTTTGATTCGATTCTCGCGTATATAAGCTGCCCCTGATCTACCAGAACCTAGGCACATTCACCTTCGAAAAGAGATCATCAATCCATATTTTTTTCACCGTCCTTCGTTTGACACGAATTTTACACACAACTTTACACTATTATTACACTCTTTATTATACCGAGCCAGTCTCATTGCACAAGAAACCCAAAGGGAAAGAAAACACCAAAACAGTAAAATGAAGTACTCTTTTGCTATCTCTGCCGGCCTCGCGCTGGTTGGCCTCACTTCTGCTGCCCCCCTTGCCGCCCGGGAGGAGAAGGCTGCAGATATCATTGCCAAGATTGCGCCAACCTCTACGAGTTGCGCCAACAGCGACGAATGCCGCACAAACGTGCAAGTGGCGCCATTCTTCATCGATGCCTTTTGGAACTACGGCCTGAAATCCTACGGCCAGATGGCCGCCGTGCTCGCCTTGACGGCCTATGAGTCAGCGGACTACAAGTATAAGCACAACGTGTACCCCGGACGCCCAGGTCAGGGAACTAGCAACCTCCAGATGCTCAATTTCAACATCAAGTACGCGAACTCGATCCCCGAGCTCAAGGACGCAGTCACTGCCCTGGGGCCCATCTCCGACACCGAAACTGGTGACAAGGCAAACCAGCTCCTCGCCCTCGTCACTCCCGACAAGTACAACTTTGGTTCCGGGCCTTGGTTCCTTACAACCCAATGTGATCCCAAGGTCAAGGATGACCTCGTCAAGGGCACCGATGAAGCCTTCAAGGCCTACATGGATTGCGTGGGCGTCACCCTCGATGAGGGTCGTACCGCCTACTGGACACGAGCAAAGCAGGCTTTCGGTCTCTGATGTAATTATGATTTCTAGACGTTGCGGCTGATGCCATGGCGTTGACGGAGCATTTTTAGGCGTAGAGACTGATTTCGGAACATGTTTATCAATGATAGTCACTCCGTAATCTAGCTATTTCAATTGTATACTTGGCAAATTTTTTATATTGAACTCGTTTTACATGTGATGTGCCCTGTTCTCTGCGTAAATCCTAGTAATTTGGCCTACCAAGAAATTGATAAATTTTGTAATAGGGAAGTCCTGACCAGCTCGTCACACTAACGAAATGCAAAGGCCCTCCCTATGCTAACATCATACCCGCCGACATAACAAGTCCGTCGTTTCAACAGTAGAATCACCGCCAGGAATCCGACCTCGTGATAGCCGCACAGCTTGTCGCCGAGACCGTGAACGAACGATTAGGGTCTGACTCCCAGGTGATGGCGCCATTGCTAGCCACATTGATGTACTTGTACTGGACGGTCTGGCCTGGGGCAATGTTGATCGTGGTCCGCCAGAGATTGTTCGAGCTCGTGTACTGCGAGGCGTCGAGGGCGACGGCCCTGCTCGTCGTCCAGCTACCCAATTCTGAAACACTGCCTACGCTGTACAGGGGAAGGGAGAATTGTCAGCACTAGATATTTGTTTGCATTTTATCACGCGGGCTGGGAAGTCAGATGTGCGGGGGGAGTAGTGGGACAGGATATCAGGGATAGGGGTGGAGGGGGAGGAAAACATAGTGAAGGGGGGTATCACATCTTAATCGTCTGTCCAACAGACGTCGTCACAATCTCGTTGAACGTTACCGCAACCGAGGTGCAGCCTGAACCACCGCCATCGCCACCGCCACCGCCGTCGCCGCCGCCGCCGCCGCCGCTACCTATTCATGCAAATTGGTATCAGTAATCCGAAGGAAGAAGACACAGTGACGGAATTTTCCCGCCGCCTTATAATTCATAGAATCTTAAGGTAGGCCATATTCCACGGTTTGTCTCTCGTACAAACTCTTCATTTACCCAAAGGAGGCTCACAAAACCAAGATTCCTACGCAAACATTGGAAATGAGGTGTTACTCACCATTGCAGATTGTGCTTCCACTGAGCTTGGCGGTCGGGAAAAAGACCTTGGTCTCGGGGCCCTGGCTGAAAGACAATGTTCCAGAGCCGTCCGTCGTCGTCGTGGTACAGGACATGACCTCTGTCAGTGCCTGGTTCGCAGTGAAGCCTGTGTAGCTGCTGCCGAGGCTGACACTATGGCTTCCACCATTGGAGCCGACATTGGTGTGCACACTGACAATCTGAGCGCCCGCGAATCCCTTGCGCAGCACGACAGTCCTGGAGTCGGGTGACGTGGGCCAGGCCTGGTAGTTTACGTACTCTCCATCCGCGGAAATGGCCAGGTTTCGGATCTGATTAAGTTTTTGAATCCAGGGGTAAAGATCGTTGTTGGTGGCGTAGTTGGAAGTCCACAACGCCTCGCGGTTGTATGGATCCTCAGTGCCACTAAAGTGTTGCTCCTGCCCCTGATAGATGATGGGGATGCCATCCATGAGGATGGTGAAGGCAATGGCGTTCTTAGCGAGCGCGATATCCGAGGTTAACGATGGGAAGCGTGGGTTGTCGTGGTTCTCAAGGAATGATCCCAACACTTTTGTCTTCATTTGCCCCTTCATCGTGTTGAGGCCATTAACTAGATCAGTAACCGAACCCGACGTAGATTGGAAGGCTCGGGTTAACCAGTAATAGCTATGGCTTGGTATGAGCAGATGCATCCCGTAGGCTAGGCAGAGAATGCGGATACGTACGTAGGGTAGTTCATTGCTCCGCTGATATACCTAAGCCAGTCGGGGAAGATTGACGGGTCACCGTTGAAAATCTATTGTGATCGTGTTAGTTTCATATACTACCATAGAGACCGCCGGCCAAAGTTCGCCGTATTTCACTCACCTCGCCGACAAGGTAGCAGCCCGCGGCCGCGCCAAAACCAGGCCACTATAGCTAGAGTTAGTAATTACTATTTCTAGTGAAATACGCGTGAATTTAAGGAATTCCGCTCGCTTCCGAGACACACTCGTCGTCCTAACAGAAATTCTGCCTCCGCAATCGGCTATTACAACAAGAAAACAATTTCAATGTGTGGCTTACGAAGTCTTTCTCAACATGTGGAACAGTATCCATTCGGAGACCGTCGATGCCATAAGTAGAGACAAAGTCCTTGACCCATCCGTTGAAGGTGTCACGCACGCCGGAGTCCTCAGTCTTGACGTCAGGTAGCGGCACCTTCGTATCGCCGAGCCAGCATTTGATAACTGAGTTCGCGTTGTTGTAGTCGATAGGGCAGTATGAGTGGAACTTATCAGCCGTATTAAACGGGTTATATTGGCCATAGTCGACATTCCCGGGGGCCGAGTTGGCAGCGAAGTGGTTTACAACCACATCTACCATCAGATACATGCCACGAGCGTGAAGCGCTGACGAAAGCTGCTTTAAATCGTCTGGCGTGCCGAAGTGCGAGTTGAGCGAGTAGATGTCTTGGGCCCAGTAGCCATGGTAGGCATAGCTTTCGACAGAGACTTCGTTAGATCTTTGATCTCCTATGACCCTGGTGCGCGAGCAACAGCTTACCCATACGCCGTCTGACTGTCGATATTCTTCACGACAGGGCTGATCCATATGGCAGTGAAGCCCATGTTCTGGATATCTATAGTCTTCCGTTAGCACATCTCTTGGTTAGATATAAAAACGTCCCCCATGGACCATGGTTCTTCAACGAATTCATGCTATCTCAGAAGCTCACTTATGAAATAAGCGGCTTCACTAAGGTAAAGAATAAGATCGACGTACAATCCAATTTCTTGATGAGGCCTTGCCATGTTCCACCACAGTACGAGCGAAGGTCGTTGCAAGAATATGTCGAGCCATCCGGGCGGGCAAAGCGGTCAGTCAAGACTTGATAGATGGACTGCTTGGCCCAGTCGTCTGTGGACAACGCCTGGACAGTAGCCGTAAGGGCTGCAAACAAGGCAGACGCTCTCATCGTGGAGATGCTTCGCTTAAGGAAACGGATGCTAGGGGAACGGGTAGCCGAGAGAGTGTGAAGGACTCGGGCAAGCCCGTCTTTATAGATCCCGTAAATCGCGATACAGGGAATATACAAAAGAAGAGCATGGTCGGTGACCACGATCCTTATAGTTACTAGCGTATGAGGGCTGGGCTATACGTTCCCGTGCATCGTTCAACGTACTAGTCCCGGGAGCGTGAAGCCATCCGCCTACTACCGCCTCGATATACCTTTTGCACCTGCCGTATCAAGATTTCAGGCCCGAATTAGATACTCCGCCTTCAAGCCTCATGGAGTTACGGGAATATCCATTGCAAGCCTCCACGCAATAGGAACACGTGTGTTATTATTGCGCATATAGTTTCTACATAGTATAGGATGAACTAACTTTAAATTTAAAATGGGTCCTAGGTTCGACACTGGTATTTACGCATTAAAAATGCTCTATTTTGGATTCCCGACGGTATTTCAAATGGTCCAGCAAGCGAGCCGACGAGAGGATTGGTTAGGGCGGAACGAAAAGGTCCCAATATCGGCGTTTCTTGCTGAGAAGTCCCGGATTACTACCGTACTATTTGACGTCAGTGCAAAGTGACAAGACTCTAGGCCTCTTGGTGGGTTCCTTAATCATCTCTTTCTCACGATGTTTAACTTCTTCTCGATCTAGTGTCTTCTGGCAATAGTACAACATCTCGGAATCATATTGGTTAGTTGAAACGTCGCTAGCTAGCGTGGAGGAAGCGATAAGCGAGCTAGCTTTCAGGAACTAACCTAGATTAAATGAATATCCTGGGCTGATTCAGGGCTTGCCCAGACAACGCTGATCACCAGACTGTCGGTATTTTTAATCTAGTTATGCTCGTACATGCATCTGAATTTTCAAGCGATTATAGATAGATTCGGCACGATTTTTTGTGTCAACCTTTGCTGTCTTCTAGGGCAAGTGAATGTATGTATGCTAGGGTATGTCGGCGAGCCCGCATATTGTATCATACTTCATTTCTCAGTAGGAATACCTTTCATTGTATTTCAAGGTGGATTTCATGAGAGATATTCTCAGGTCTCCAAGAAAACATAGTAGTAAATGTGCCCAAGAATACTACTGCAAGTTTCTGCATACAAAAACAGGGCATGTAGACTAGCTGAGCCCGCCATAGGGCCGAATGTCTCAACACGGTAAGGGGCCGTGCTCGGTAGCATCGGATATGCTCAATGCGGGGGAGAATCCGGGGATGGAGGCGCCTCGCTGCTCGTGCCTTTTCCTAAAAAAGCCACGGCAAACTAGACTTTAGATTCCCCCCATCCACTCTCATATTCTATAAGCTATATTAAACCAGTGCGGGGAGCACGAAAACATTGGCATAACGAAATAGGTTCACTTTTATCACATGGTACGTGGTGCCTAGCATAGGGCGAAGCTGCAAGAGCAGAGGATGGTTCGTGTTCGTGCACTTCACGGAGCTACTAGCATCTAAAATATACAACACCACACCGCCATCCATCAATACGTCCGTAGTAAAGCCGATTTTCGATGTACCGAGTCACAAAGTGGGCGGCTTCCAAGGGGACAAAGCAACAACCGGATTTTCCCCACCTCATCATATTCGTCATCATACTATTGCGGGATAAGTAGGGATTGGAAGTTCCCGCGAGCTAACCATGTCCTTCGAATCAAGGGCCAGATGTACTCGTGTTCATGAAAGAGAATGACCCATCGGTAGACGATCCTTGTTGTGACTGTTGTTCGGTACTTCCCGCAAAAAAGCCAAAGGACTGGTCTGTCCAACTCGCTGTCTGCGCATAATTATCGAGGACGTCCTGGGTACTTGTTAATATCATCATCATCAAATAGGTTAAGTAGATGCCCCTACCCAGTCAAAATTCTGATCGAGGGCCATGTTATTACTGTTACCTAGATTTGTGAACATTGAAAATGGTGATGTTGCGTTATTGATCGCCCCAACATCCGGTTGGAAATCTGGCACCGAGGAGAGACCCATATTTGTACCGAGGTCAAGGTTAGGGTAATTTGTCCCACCAGGAGACTGAAAGCTACCATTCGGGGTCAGCCCTCCGGAAAGCATGCCTAATGTCATGGCTGCTGTGTGATCGGGCTGCATATCACTAGACCCGAGGTTATCGAATAGGTTTTCCGTTATACTTGGAGTTTCCCCCGTACTGAGGGGCGATGGTTCCGGATTCTTAATCTTTTCCAACATAATGTTAAGGATGTTCCATGCTTTGTATGCCTCGACAGATTCCTGTGACAGTTTTGACCAGATATCCCGCACCTCTTCGAGTGTTTTAATCATCTCTTGACGTTGCTCAGGTGTCCAGAAACACGCGGCCTGCGAGCCCTGTTGCCTACTAGCGGCATTCGCCATGTAATCATGGTGAAGTTCCATGATCACGAGCGTTGTGGGGAGCAACGTATCTCTTGACGTGGAGGAAACATACCATTTCATCGTCCGAAGTCTACCAGTTGGCTGACATTCACGATAAATGGATTTCAAATGGCTTAGCGTCCCTAGTGATGCCTCAATAGCGCTGCGGCGCGAATATGCGTACCGGGGATTTTGCCTAGCCCTTCCCATATGTTTTCTGTGCAACATGCACATGATCTTTTGGTATAGAAGATCGAGATTGTATCGCGCAATGATGAGCGTAACTGGGTCATGTGACCCATCCAATGGTTGAATTTTTAAATGAGGCGGAAACTCATCCATGATCTCACGAAGCTTTCGATCGTGTTGTAATATCTCATCGTATGGCACGAGCTTTCCTACCCGAGTGACTGCTTGGAGGATATTACCAAACTGAAGCGAAAGTTTTGTCTTCCCAATCATATAGGCTATCGGGGTGGGCTCTGTGACTGGTCGCGAAGGCGGCAACATTTTCGTGTTAGTTCCAAACTCCTCGTCAAAAATATTATGCGGGAGTTTTGTATCAGTATCATGCTCATATATCATGGTTGGTAACGACACCTAAGAGATTATTAGTCTATTTGAAGTCGTGACGATTACATTTTTTTAAAGCATTTTACCTGGTAAGAAAACATGATATCGGCCATACGCAGCAGTGACCATGTTCGCCGTCTCATCTCCTATTAATAAGTTCCTAGTTAGTTCTGATTTGTGCGCTAGTTATACATTTCCCAGGGGTCTAATACGCACCCCTTTGAAAGGTGAGATGGAAGGAAACCATTCCGCATCTCGGTGGTAGCCCATGCGAAAGGCAATTCTCGTGATTATGGATGTGATAAGCCAGAGACCCAGATCGGCGTCCCAGCGAGAAGAGTATTCCCCGAAAAGATACAGCAACATGGTCTCTACTGTATATTCTACTGGCTTCGTGTAGTCAGCCTCAACGAGGCATTGCACAGTTCGTAACCGATATTCTGCTGCTAAATCTAGGGATCGCCCTCGCCACTCTGGAGGCTCGTCTCCAACCTTGTGGTAGCTTAGCATTGCAAGACATAACATGGAGTATAGTAACCCTATCCACATTATGGACGATTTTGATGGATCTTGCCAGTGGGCTCGTAACTGCTGCTGGAAAGTCGGCCCGTGTATTATACTGGCAGCAGTATCTAGGGAATTGAAGTACCGCGATACCAGTGTTGTAATCGCAGTCTTCGCAGGTAGTTCAGCCCTCAGTTCCACTTCAGATGAAGGTGGTGCGGAGAGCAGAAATATGGGTGAGTTTTGAGCAGTGGGTGGTTTCGAAGACATTACGCGGCGGTAACTGTTTTCCAGGTCCTTCTTGTGCGAGGCATAGAAATTCTTTACTTCGGTGACATCAGCTAGGAGAGTGTGCCAATGCTCCTGTCCAACATACATCGATTTGCCCTGATCCGCGTCGACTTTGAGTACACCTAAGGATTCAGCAAGATTATCTTCTACATCGCTACCGTCTTCCTCGTCATCGTCCTTCATTTCTCCATTATCATCCCGGTCGAGGCGTGCCGAAGAGGAGCTATCGGCATTTGATAGGGCGGCAATAGGTGCGTTCCGCGACGCCGCCTGGGCTGCAGCTGCGGCGGTCGGAGGGTCGATGTTGGCACCGCCATGCATCAAACTCAGCACTAAGCCTTCCAAACGGTCGATACGATTCTGCATATCATCAGGACTCGCATTAGCGCCAGCACTATTTTGATTCTTGCGCCGGCTTGACGGAGTTGCATAAACACATGATTGTGTATCGCCTCGCTTAACGCAATTATCACAACTCGGGGCCCCCCTATTACATTTTAGCCTATTCTCTGTTAGTCTCGTCCCTATATTAAGCCAGCATGATTTAGTGGGCAGATGCGGCCTCAGTGTACAGGAGTTGCTTACTTTCTTGTCCGGCATGGGTAGCAGCTGAGAGGTACTCGATTTCTTCGCCGTACTACTCGAAACTGCTCCTCAGGAGAATGACCCGATGATGAGGTCCCGGCCGAAGGAGGTGTGGGTGTCATTGTAAAACGAGTAAATGAACCAATTCAAAGAAGATGATTAGTTTCTTTCCGGAGACTTATCCCTCGTTACGAGAACTACAAGCCGGACTTGGATTAAGCGAAAATTATAATCTCTCGCGACTCTGGCTCTAATGTTAATGGGTGTTATCCACGACGCTCTCTGGCCTGGGACAGGAGTAAATATATGAGAGCCGATAACGTGGTGGTACGAGATTTAGTATGGTTGATAGGCCGGTGCCAAAATCTTGGGGAGTACTTGAACAATGGTGAGACGATATGTCCCACAGATTTAGGGCAAATATGAATTGAAGCGGTTTAAGAGGGGCGTGCTGGCTCTTTCAAATTTTCCGGGAGGGGGAGGCTTCAAACATAGATCGGAGCCGGATCAGAATGTTTAATCATTCAAAATCCAAGCGCGATGATGGAGAGTAGGAAGAACCACGGTATTCCTGCGTTAGAGCACTCTTTACGTTATAAGGCCTGACTCGAGGGGTAGGGGAACCCCAAAGTGCCTAGAATATCTCCAGCGCAACAGGGAGGGGCTTCATCGAGAGCACGCGGCGGTGGGGGTTCGCACGGTCGTAGGCTGGCAATCGACGGCAATGGACTTTCGCTGGTTGGGTCGAGATCGATAAAGATAGGCACGAGGAAGTAGGCGGCGGCACGGTAGTAATCTGAGCAAGGCAGGACGGCCACGTTGGTTCCCTGATTTGTAAGAAATAGATGGGTGAATATAATATGGTATTGCGATGCTGCGGTCGCCAACAACAATCGCTATGGCACAATACAACACAGGTACGGCTCGGCCCACAGGGTCTAACACACGAGCCGCTAGATTTTACAGTATCTGTCAAAATTCTTCATGAAAGGCTTGTGTTGAAGCAAGAGTAGATAACCAGCAATAGCGTCCAGCTCGACAAAAGGGCCGGAATAGACGTAGCGGTGACAAAGGGAGAGCGGACGTGATAATAGATACACGGCAGCTTCAGTGATTCTCCGCGACGCCTAACAATCTCCCAGATTTTGGTATCTAGAGAGAATATCTAGAGGGGGTATCTAGAGAGGCGTGAATATTTGCTCCAGAAGGAGAAGTGCGGGCACCGCGTGAGGTTGAATTCAGACTAGAGAATCTACACTACTACTGGTACTTACTGCACACTATGAACTGTTCACTGCTGTAGATGTACACACTTGATCCGAGGGCATGGAGAATGGGGAATGGTGGGGGGTTACATCAATGTTAGCTGACATTTCTTCTCCCAGTCGTCACAGTTAAAACGCCAAGGATTATAAATCTACTAAAAGTATACCAGGCACTCTACTTCTCTCGTTAGCATGGATTTGCCATATCTAGCTTGTACCTGTGGTCTTTTTGGATGGTACTATCTAGGTCCCGTTTATCATCTCCAAACACCCTACCGGGTTCAATCATGCATTGCGTTGGGTTTTCGAGGTCTGACATGGCCCTATACTACAGTATGTGTGTATATGCTGAATAAAAAAGGGAACCTCTGAATACCCTCGTCAGCGAATTCAGGCAGCCTATGCTGACGTACTTACATGGAGACATCATACATAGTAACTTGAGATGCACGAACTTGTTCTCTATCTACACTACCTCTATCTATACCTCTATCATAGCCCATGGGTAGACTACTCCGTATGTACCCTTATCAATTACCTTAGGTACCTATGTAACTTCTAGCACCTATAACGCTACCGATAGGAGATGCACAGGTACAAGGTAGGAAGCAATGATATGGACCTGTATCTACCTACCTACCTCATTACCTAACGTACTACATCACGTAATGAAGTTGCAGCCTGGTTCTTGATAGAGCGTTTAGGTCCTTAGAGATAGTGAGTGTAGTTATTAGGTAGGTACCTTACATATGTACTAAGCACCTACCTAGTACATGGAGCTTACCCGTAGAATCCACCACCTGCATTCATTACTGTACTATGTACGGAGTACACTACACAATGTTGTCTATCCACTAGTATACCATGTACCTCCCTGAGGTACGTAGCTAATATGGTGGTATACTATGTACACTGCACCGCTGCATGCATGACTCATTCCCCGGTGTGCACCACCTAATTCAGATCTCAAGTTGTTCGTTTCGGACTTTCTGGTGTTGTAGCAGTTAAGTCCGCGCATCTCTTCAATATCGATCAGCACAGCTACATAGCACGTACATATGCGCCTCTCGATGCTACGCACCGACCTCGAGTAGCATTCGGTAGTAGACGGCAAGTAGCCGCGATCGATGAGTCAAACAAGCTTAATCGATCACCGGCCTAGCTGAAGTTCAGTGCACTTAAAAATGTGCATGTCAGCTCTCATCTCCGCATCGCCAATCCAATCGTGGCCCGTCAAAGATGACATATCTTCGGCATACCTGGGTAGGATACTAGTCAAGTATCATCATGAGCTTTAAATCTTCTCTTCCTAAATATTACCTATCGAAAAGAACCAAGTAAGTAAAGGGCATCAGCAGTTGTCCGACTTCAAAGTTAATATTAATATGGGTAGGAACTTCAATTCTTGATTTGATAACGATTACACGCAACATCGAAAAGAGTATACCTACATACCTCTAAGTACGTAGTGTTCTGTTTAGCAGCAAGCAGTTATGTCGCCCACCTATATTTAGGTTGAGATTGCGAGGCTCAAAATACCTAATCATAAACATTTCTTCCTACCTATCCTCCACCCACGTGCCATTTGAAAGGCTTAGTCCAGTACCTAATGTAGATAACTCGGCGTTTAGCGGCGTTAAATACATTCCCTATTTGGCAACTGCTATGTGACAAGCCATCTGGACTAAACTGCATCCTTTCTCGGTCGACACTCTTTCAATCTTCACCTTGTCGAACTATCGCAGTCCAATGCTGTTTCAATGCGCGCCGAGGCGTGGGCATTCCCACTGCTGAATTATTGGCATCCGCCTCCTAGAGGAAGCAGGTCCTACTCCTCTCTAAGTACCATACCTAGGATTTCGCGGTATTGGTACTGGTGTTCTCTTGCTTTTTCCAACCGCTTTTAGTGGAATCGGCGAGTACCTTGTGTGACACGGCCGTATCGAAATAATCCAATTTCTCTATGACGGAAATATTTGCGGATAATATTAATAGCATTATATCTTGGTTGAAAAGTTCTCAGCCCTAAGCTGATTAACTCGTTGGCCCACGGGTGATCAAACGTGTTCTCCGAGGCGCATCGTAACAGCATGGCGAGCCACGAGGACACCAGGGCCTTGCCAACTGAAGCGCAGCCCTCTCAGACAGAGAGTACTCGATTCAAAGACCATTTATATGAAGAGAATATATCCGATAGCATTGAGACGGAGGCTAGGCGTCTATTATCTCACGATCACTTTGATGGGAGTCTAGTGCTCGAACGGGCGACACCGCAATCTCGCCAACTAGGGTGGTCTTTTGCCGGGCTCTTCACAGTTTCAATTGTTGTGCTTTTCACCCTTGCCGGCCTTTTGCTGTCTCTCGGCCCTTCAAAGCCAAGCGTTGCATCACAAGTCGATGATCATTATTCCTCATCACAACCATTTCATCCGGATGGCTATATCCTGGATCCGGACTGGGACTTTCTCGCTCCAAATCAAGTCAGGGAATACGAATGGATCATTACCGATGGAGAAGCCAGCCCGGATGGCGTTCGTAGGCCGATAATGTTGATTAACAACCAGTTCCCGGGGCCACTGATCGAAATGAACGAAGGAGATGTTCTCAGTGTCAAGCTGGTGAACAAAGCTTCCAACGCTACCACGATGCATTGGCATGGTATATTTCAAAATGGGACGAATTGGATGGATGGTGCTGCTGGTGTGACTCAATGCCCTATTGCCCCTGGCCAGTCCTATCAATATAGATTTAATGTTACCAGCCAATCGGGTACATGTAAGTCCGTCTCTACCTTACTTCCCTTAGCAAGCCCCAGTTCTAGCGGTATCACATTCTCTATGGTCCTGTTAGATTTTTGGTGCTAATGTAATGGTGTAAGACTTTTACCACGGCCATCAAGGTGTCCAGGTCCTCGATGGCCTCGTAGGGCCAATTGTAGTCCACAACCACCGAGAGGCGGCGAAACCATATTCCTCAGACCGTGTCATATTGCTACAAGACTGGTGGTACGACCCAGGAAGTGGTCTCATGAGAGATGTACTATCTCCAGGTGTTGAGGATGCGCCCATTCCCAACACGGCATTGATGAATGGGGTTAACCGGGCTGTCTGCTCTGACCACCCCGAGCGGGAATGTACTGAGGTAAAAGCCGCCTCCCTACCGCATTTGGATGTAGCTTCTGGTGAAAGGCATCGACTTCGTTTCATTAATGTAGGCGGTTTTGGTTGGTTTCAGGTTGCTATTGACGACCATGACGACTTACAAGTTGTTGAAGTAGATGGAACAATTGTCGAACCGTAAGTGATCTCCGGATTCATTTCCCTCCTACTGCGGCCAGCCTCTAGGGTGTAAAGTACATTTCTGGGCCAGGATTATTTCCTTGAAGCTCCCGGTAGTTCCTAGGCATACGCAAAATTGCAATTGCTGATTCTGTCTGCCTTAGTACCCTAAGTTCCCCCTTAATTATTTCTCCCGGGCAACGTTATAGTGCGGTTTTGAGGGCTGATCACGATGATGGAGCCTTCTGGCTCCGAGCGAGGATGATTACATCTTGCTTTGCAGAACAGAGACTTCCCGAGAATGGCATTGATGAGGCAAGAGCTATTATTCGCTATACGAATAGCCTACATAGTCGACATGAGGACCACGATGACGCAGGTACAAAGGACGACCATGGCCGAGACGAGAATGAGGATATTATATTGCCACAGACAACCTCGGGACTTCCCTTTCTCACGAGTTGCCGAGATTTGAGCTCCACCACTTCTTTCCAACCCTCACCTCAACAGCCCGCACCACAGGTTGCAGATCGATCGTGGTATCTACGCGTGAATCTTGCCATTGGTGATTGGCGCCTTCAAAGAGGGGTTTTCAACTCTTCATCCTTCCGGCCGAATCTCAAATATCCCTCACTACACCGGGTCCTTGATGGCCTAGCAAATAATAATGAGTCTTTCGCTATCGATGGCGTTAATAAACTTGCTTTCGACAGCGAATCCGAGCTAACCATATCAAACCGCAAATTAGAAACAGTTGACATTATTCTACAGAACATGGACGAGAATAGCCACCCTTTCCATCTACATGGAACGAAATTATGGGTTTTGGGGGCAGGTCACGGTTATTTCCCTGGGTATGAAGCGTTGGGCCTCCAACCTGAAGGGAAGGGCCTCCTCGACCCAGTGAACAAGACCGTCATAAGGAATCCTCTCAGAAGAGACACAATCACGGCCGAAGGGTTTGGATGGGTCTTACTCAGATTTATAGCAGACAACCCCGGTGTATGGCTTTTCCATTGCCATGCGATCTGGCACTCAGAGGCTGGTATGGGAATGCAATTTCTGTCGAGAATAGACGACTTACGTGATTTGAAAGTGCCAGAAGAGGCACGTAAGCTGTGCGAAGCCCCCGAAGAGGAATTGAGGAAAGGGGCGCCACCAAAAGATGAGATATTTTTCGGCTTTGGAAACGAACAGCCTCAGCCGCGCACTCGTGCAACTCATCTTAAAGTATAAGGCTAAATTGTCAAATTAGCGCATAGAGAAAAGAAAAGAAGTACAACCCTTATTTCCGATTATCACTGCGATTCAGCATTCCACAAGGCACTTATCTAGAGCCTACGAGGGCATGCTTAGTTTTGGGTGCTGTCCGTGAATGTCTTTCATTTGCTATTTGTTCAGATGCATCATCAAGTAACCTAGCAGTTATGATTATGATACATTCAACTAAGCGCCGGGTCATATGAATAGTTATTCTTTTGTCTAGCCGCCAAGAGGATTCATTACCCACCGGTTAGGGATCTTGAATTATATATTACGCCTCCTAATGCGGGATACCGATGATGGATCCCAAGCCCGTATGTTCGCTCACCGAAGTGGCGTCATCTACTCCCGTTACCGAAAGCGGACGCAGAATCGGGTTTAAACCGCCGCGGAGCCTGAATACCACTACGTAAACTTTTAAGGTCCCGACCGTAGCACCTGCATCCGACCAACCCGGTCTAACTTGTTCAAGTTGCCCATATTCTAGAGGATGGGGTTGCTTATGATTATTTTTTTTAAAAAATTTTTATCACGCGTCGATTCACACATTTAATCCAGATGTCATTTCAGGCTTTGACATTGTGTACCTGCCACCTCTCGTCTCATTTTTCGTAGTGATTTATCTCGAACGAGCGAGCGAGACCAGGAGCAGGAGCAGTGGCCATGGAATCCGAGGAGGAGTTGACGACATTCGGCGACAGCCATGATACCGTCCCAGACTTTAAGCCGGGACTCACTCGGGCCCAGGCCTTTAATTTATACCTCAGTCACTCTTTCTCAACATGGAATGCCCGTGGGTATGAGTTCGCCGCTGTACGTATTTTCACCAGGGCTCCCAGCGGCACCGCATTGTGGTGAGAAAAATACTAATGTCTCTACCTATGTAGATTCTCTTCACCGCTGCCGCATACCCGGATACACTTGTTGCAGCAGGTCTACGGTAAGCTCCCTTTCTATCTTATTCACATTGCACCGCACCACATTGCATTTACAAACCCCGTTGCGTAACTTGATGTCACCGAGCTGGTGCTGCCCTCGATTCTTATAAGGCTTGAGGGCTAACAAGTTGACCATAGGATGGTCATCATATATATTGCCATGATCCTGTTATCGAGCTCGGTTGGCCATTGGGTCGAGCGATCCCCAAACCGGCTGCGCACGCTCCTGTCCACTATTTTCTGCAACCGAGCGTCCGTGATCTTGGGGTCCTTCTTTTGGCTACTGATCCTGAGCCAGGAGAATCTGCTCACCAGCGACACAGACACTGTGCCGCCCCGGTTCGCGCTACCGCGCAATGACACGCTGAAGGGTGTGGTTTTCGCCATCGCCATCGGCTTTGGCATCATCGAACGGCTCAGTGCTTCCGGCAACATGATATCGATGGAACGAGATTGGGTCGTTGTCGTTGCCGGGCCCATAGGGCATCCCTACGATCTCACGAACCTAAATGCCGTTATGCGGCGCATCGATCTCGTTTGCAAGCTGATATCCCCAATCTTTATCTCCGTCGTCATTTCGGCGACGGACTCCGTCCGTGTTGGCGTGCTGTACACAGGCCTCACTAGCCTTATAAGCATCCCCATCGAACTCATCTCTGCCAAGCGGGTTTGGAACGGCAGTGAGGTGCTGCAGGCTCCAAAGCCGATCCCTATATATGAACGAGCGGAGGGCGCTGCCGCCGCTAGGGCCGGAGAGAGAGGGCTCAGGATCGGGTCTTGGTCGAGTAAATTACGCCAGTACTTCAACGGGCTGGAAATGTATTTCAGTACCTCGGTCTGGATCCCATCGTTTTCTCTCGCGATGCTGCATTTCAATATGTTGACCTGGCGGGCAACCTTCATCACGTACTTGCTCAACCTTGGCTACTCGCTCAACGTAATTACCATCGCCCGAGCTATCGGCTCGATCTTCGAGATCAGCAGCACTCTTAGTAAGTCATCACCTATACTATCTCTACTAGTTCACGGACGAAAGACTGCCTTTTGCCTATACATGTCCTCGAAAACCCCCACGCTTCCGAATAACTAACTCTAATCTTACAGTCACACCCTGGGGTATCGTATATTTCGGTAAGGCCAGCCGACAGAGCGCTTCATCAGGCGATGAAGTAAATGTGAGCTTAATGCGCGAGGAATCCGAACAAGACGATTCGATCACGGACGCCGAGACCGTCATTGGACTCAAGCGCCTTGGGCTATGGGGTATTAGCGGCCAGTTTATCAACACGGTTAGTCATTCAACGGTCAATCCCATTAGCACGCCTCGCTAACCCGCAAACCTAGATACCCGTTGTACTAGCCCTCTGGGTCATCTCCGCACAGCGCAACCACGAAACCAGCGAAGACCCCATCCCGCGTTCAGCAGGCAGTGGCAAAGCGTCTTTCAGCGTGGGCTGGAGCGTGATTCTGTTTTCGTTCCTCGCGTTCTCGCGCCTCGGCGTCTGGGTGCACGATTTGACCACGCAGCAGCTAACGCAGACTCTTGTGCACAAGACACAGCGCTCGAGCTTCGCTGGCGTTGAGAACGCCATCGTTAACGTATTCGAGGTTCTCGGTGCCGCTGCTGCCATTGCCTTCCCCCAGGTAGAGCAGTACCGCTGGCTTGCGCTCGCGAGCCTCGTTTCCGTCGTGCTGGCTTGGTGCATGTACGCTGCGTGGGTGCGCTATGAACGCGGCCACCTCGTCCACTGGGAGAAGCTCGGTGAGTTGACGGGGTTTTGATTCCGTTACGGCAACAACAAAGATAGGTAGATCCTTCAGAAAACACCTCCCGTATATTCCCCATTCCATATCCCATTGCAAGGTAGAAGAAACGCGCGAATCTAACGCATTCGACCGAGTGTACCCGAAAGATCAATGATCAAACGTGAAACTCCACACCATGAATTCCTCACACGAAGCTCACAGGATGACCGTAGAAAAAGCCCTGTAAAAAAACGCATAAATATTTTGCCAAGCTCCAACAGTGAGCCCACTTCTTTCCGATATATGACGTTGAACTTCCCAGCTCAATATTCCCCTAAAATTGATGCCTGTACGCTTAATGAGTCTCCTCGAGGCTTATTAGACATTATATTAAAGTGTGGATGACGTAGTGTAACTACATATCATCATGCCATTAAGACGAAGGCGTAAAGCTCCCCGACATATTAGCCCAATCAGATCTGTACCCTTCAGTCCGCCTACATCTCTTATTTACCTCTGTTCGCGCGAGATGCAGGCGCGGGCCAACAATCAACTCCATTTTAGCTTATCAATCCCAATATTATATTCCGTCGCAACAGCAAGCGAAAAGGCCACCGCCCGTTAAAACGCCGTTTACCATGCAGGCTCCCTATAACATAGCCGTAATCACTTCACTGACTTGTACATTATTAAGTATGATCTCATTCTACAAGAAGATGACAGCAGCGATTATCGCTACGAAAGTGGCCCCGACAAGTCCCATCTCCAAACCTCCAGCAGAGGAGTCGGGTAAAGCAGCGGCGGTAGAGGAAGGCGTGGGAGACGTAGATGCCGCGCCGGTGGCGCTAGATTCTGAACCAGGGCCCGAGCTGGGATTTGAGCCGGAGTCTACGCCGGAACCTGAGGAAGGGGAACCTGAGGGGGAATCTGAGTCAGAGCCTGTGGCTGAAGCGACTCCGGTGCTAGTGAGGATGGGGACGAGCGGAGAAATCAGACTAGCCGATTTTTCAAGGGAAGCCGAGGAGCTCGACGCACCCTGACCATCTCCCGCAGGGGTGGTAGACTTGGATTCAGTTTTGTCCGTCGTGGCTGTAGCACTTCCGTTTACTACGGCGGGCTTAGTGCTGGTGGGTTTTTCTGAGGCAACAGGCGAGGTGGAGGAGGTGGAGGAGGAGGGCTCTACTTCGACGTCGTCACAACTGAGGTCGAACAGAGGCGTGGTGGTCAACTCACTGCCGATGATACCAAAGCTCGGGTTTGGAGTATCAGGGGCGGCGTCTCGAAGAGTATACCACCTGTGTTACAGTCAGCGAATAATGATTCAAGTGGGCATTGGAACACCGAAATAAAAGGGACCGGGCCTAGTAAAAGGCGAAAGCTTGAAATTACACACCAGACGTTGATATTACCAAACATGGGACAACCCACGGCCTTCCAGAACTTTTCAGCATTCTCGACAGACGCGACCGAGTCACCGCTCTCCTTGCCGCTGACGGGGTGGCCTGTTTCCGTAATCCAAACCGCCTTTCCGCGAGCGGCCGCCTGCGTTTTCCCCAGAGCAGCCTGGAATAGAGATTTGCTCTGGCCGATGGTATTGGGCATCGTGTCTTGGAAGTAGGGATAAGCGTCCATTCCGATCCAATCGAGGGCGTCCACAACGATACTGCTAGATGAATTATCCCACCCAGTCCAAGTGTCGACATGGCCAAGAAGGGCGCCGTCCAGGGCGGTACCGGAAATAACCCCCTTGACCTGCTTGATGTACTTGACGAGAACATCTGGGTCAACACCGGGGTTGGAACCTGCCGCAATTCCCTGGGGCGAGTTGCGGTACAGGTCCTCACTACCAATCGAGATACCATCTACGAGGCCGGCGAGGTCGTCTCCGTACTTCTCGATAGCGGCCTTCAGGGCAAGGATCTCGTTGGCAAAGGCGGCGTCACCGGCAGACGCCCACAGACCCAGAAGAAGCGAAGTCTTGGTTTTAATAGCGGCAGGGATTGCGGAGATGGGGTCACTAGTAGTGCCACCTTGCTATACATGGTCAGACTCAAAATGAACACACAATCCAAGGGCGAGGAGCCACAGAGAGAAGAGATAGCTTACCACCATAGTATAGAGTCGGGCACTAGTCCAGCCTTTGGTTCCTTTTAGATTCGCCGCGGTAGCGAACTCGGCCTCAAAATCTGACTGCATCTTGGCTGCCCCAGTAGTGAAGGTAGAGCCATAGTTGAAGCCGAGCTTGGTGGCGGATGCCGCGGAGACCAGAGCTGTGAGCAGAGCTATTGTGTGCATATTTACAACGGCAAAGCTATGATGTAAATCGTATGTATACGCGTGTATGTAGCCTATTCTAGGAGAAGGATGCGTCGTAATGTCAAGCAAGAGATTGGGGACTGAGAAAGGTGACCTCGGAAGGGAGAGAGACCCAACACAGTGTTGTATTCAATGATTCAATGCCAGATAAACGAGTGCTGTAGTGTTGATAGCCACGCTAGATAAGATAGACTCTGCTAGGGGAGCGAGCGGCTAGGGAAAGAGCAGAGGCGATAAAATATACAGATGCAGATACAGTCAGCGTAAGGCTAGAATGCTGGCAGCAATAGATGAATGAGCGTAGATTAAAATAACACCGATGCCGTAAAAAGCAACAATTAAAGTGAGAGTCATGACGGAACGAAGACAAGGACGTGTGGGAAGAATCGAACGGGGTCTTACGATAAGCGTAGCTTGCTTGCTATGTGGCATTTTGTTGTTGACGTTTGGGGGGTCACATTCTTGATTTAATCCCTGGCTTCCCCCTATTAGTGTATTATAGTGATTACTATAATTGTCTCTGCCTGCGTCAACAGCCTGAATACTTAACTTACTATACAGTATTAATGTCAAGAAACGAGAGCCATTGAGAGGATTCTGTCCCCTCGTGAGAAGTAAGTCCCGTTATCACATTTACGTGGAATCTTCTGATAGAATCCGCGACCGAGGCAGAGCATACCTGCGATTGGGCATTACTAAAACAATGGATCCGAGGCTGAGGAGGAAAGACAAGAAGGGAATATAATAAATCATTCAATTAGTCGTCTATTACATTTTTCTTTTACACAGATAGTATCTCGGCACGGTATCTAGGTCAAGCTCTTATAATCATAGAATCGTATTAAAATTGTGTACACAGGGGATATCCCCATGACTTAGCCAGCCGTAGACCAACATGAAAAAGACCTCACTCCCTCAAACACTCTCAACCTAAAAAAGGTGAGTAAAGCCCAATATCCTTACGAATCTTTGTCTAATTTCGTGAGATTCAAAAGCCAACGCCTCCCTAACGCCAAACCTTGGGGCCTGAAAATCTATTCAGACATAGATGAAAACATAACAGACCGCTCCCTTCTTCCTAGACGCGACCAATGCCACGAGTATTTGAAATCAGGTCAAAACGGTTCAAGCCATTATCTTTCGGGCTGCTAGTGCCCCCATAGTGCATTACCAACCTTGACTTGGGTC
Source organism: Xylaria sp. Z50 (assembly GCA_037356035.1). NCBI lineage: Eukaryota > Fungi > Ascomycota > Sordariomycetes > Xylariales > Xylariaceae > Xylaria > Xylaria sp. Z50. The sequence continues at coordinate 298,467 of JBAWJU010000007.1, forward strand.
GAATTCCTAGCCCTTTGTGGTAATGCGACTCCAGTCTCGGGGTTACTACTATAGGGATCACCTGCATCATATGCATAGTACTGCGATCCGGTAGCCCCTATATCGCCTCTATCGTCGTATGGGGTAAAAGTCGCGTTGCGGGTTGATGGTCCTGGTTCTGTGTGGTCGTCATATGCTTGTGACTGAATCGTTGAATCCTGGTACGGGTTCGTCTGTCTTCTATGTCCACTTCCCGGATTAGGTTGGGCATTCGCTATAAGCCCAGCGCTCTCTTCCGGCATTGGGTCACCAGGAGCATGGGGCAAGCCAAACGTACTCCGACGAAACTGATTGGCGATTGGTAAATGATCTGTGCTTTTACCATCAGGGTTATTCGGCATTGGATAACTTGTATCGGCTTTGAGCTGATAGCTTGCGTCTTCATGGCGGCGCTTAGCCCCCACGAACAACCAGCGAATTCCTCTGCCGAAGGCCTTTACGATGTCCCATATGTTGATAGCATCTGCAAACGCTTTAAGACCGGCAAATCCTCCCATTTTAGGCCCACGCTCGTTCTCCCGAGGTGGGATTCCGATTGAGGGGTTAGGGCTAGGATAAAAAGTAGCCTTAGCGCCTTCCTTGTACTGAGCGTAAGGAAAAGACCATAGATGCAATACGGCAAATAGAGCCATCTCAACACAGAGAAGTAAGCTGGGGATGCCTACTTTCAAATCGGGGTAGGCGAGCTTCTCGTTCGGGCTGACAAGATTCACTGTTTCTGAGGTGGCCAATGAAATAGCTATTGTTTGCCAGAAGGACAAAAAGACAACAAGCTTGATGGCTAACACTTTGAGGCCTAACTTGTGCTCAGCTAGGGATTGTCTGAACTGCGAATAAAATTGGAATAGGCAGTAAATCGCGATGGTAACCGCAATAGCTACAATCACAATAACCTAAGGCAATCAATAATAAATTAGTAAGTGCCGAGACTATCGTCATCTCATTCAAACATACCCAAACATGAGCAAACACAGGGCTGTTAGAGCTCTCGCAATACCGGTCAAAATGCTGGGTCACAACGGCAACGATAGTCATCGCGACACGTATGAAGCAGTAATGATAGACACCGATCCATATTATATTGAACCATGTCAGGCCTGATTTTGGTGTTCTCCATATCCCACGCTCACCGCCACAACACTTGGCGAACCAGTTTAGAGGTAAAAGCCAGGGCTTTATAGGATGCATTTGGCGAAAGAACTGCTTCTGCTCATGAAGATCTGGCGCCACAAGGTGGCACATGAGGGCGAAGAAAGATGAGATGGCGAAGGCTTCGTAGGCCTCACTGATGACTTGGAAGTATATGGCATGCCAATAAAACCAAAGCGCGAGAAAGGACGACGTCGCATATACAGGTACCATGAAGAGGATCCGAATGATGCTACGGGTAGTTAGCTTTCCAAAGATCACCAGCCAATGCGACTCGGGGGAGGCATACTGTTTTTGCTCGCGAGGCTTCGTGTAGTTAAGGGCATGCTGCCACATTAGATAAAAGCTCACGATGTAAGCGATTATCGTGGAACCTCCAGCAATGATCAAAGCTAACTGGTGAAAGGTAAAATTGCCAACGAGCTTCTCCTCCGAACCAACTGTATAGTAGACGAGTGATCAGCACGCTGTATCCGCTAGACCTGCTAGGCCTGCTAGACCTGAGCCTATTGGAAGCCCCTTGGCGCCATGCCTCTCGGCGCGCGGGAATGGCCAGGGCGGCGAAGCTTATTTTGGTCGAGATACGTACTGCGCAAATCCTCCAGAGTGGAGTTACATGTTGTATTCCAGAGACCCGACCCCATGTTGTCGGGCGCGATGCTATATAGGCGCGTCGAGGAGCCGAGTCTTTGCTAGCAATAAGAAATATAGAGTCGAAGGGCTTTCAGCCGCCACCGTAATACGCGGTCGACGGCTTCGACGCTCGTGGGAATTCTAATACAGCGGCGGCGGCGGCGGCAGTGATAGTTTCTTGATGTCGTAAATGCGCTCTTGGGATTTGCACATGCGCGTGCGCGAGTCGAGAGTGTAGAGAGTATGAAGTCTGGGCAGTCGATGAGGGAGGTCGATGGCGGTTCTGAAACACCGAAACACGCAAAACACGCGGGACAATCGAACAAAGGACTAGCTGACGTAGGTACCCGATGATTCGGAGACCAATTGGGAGACCGATTGGGAGGAAGATACGTGTCGTTGGTGCGACGAGCGAGAGGTCGCTCGTAGATTGGCCGTCAATCCAGTCGAGGCAGCGAAAAGTTGTGACAATGGGATTTACAGTGCTCCGTAGTGCACAAGATTAAAAGACGGGAAGCCCAGGACGTAGGGAAATGAAGGAGCAGGGAATATGGGTGTTTGGTAATTCCAGGGTCGAAGAGGGCGCTGCCGAGATGCGTTAGGTGCCCGCACTAGAGCACCAAGCGGTGAGGTGGACAGGGCAGACTGCCTAGTGTATGGACTGGCTGACGACTCTCTCGCTCTCGCGTCTCTCTCTCAAAGCTCATGCCCAACGTCAACGTCGCCCATCGCTCATCGCTCATCGCTCATCGCCCGTTGTGGGGGCACTTTAGAGCGAGCGCTTATTCCAGGCTGAGCGAATTCACTGCCCCAGCTCGGTAACGCGGCAACGCAGCTTTCAAAGACTGTTCCTTCACTCAGCACCCAGCCCGTTGTTCCCGCCCGTGTCCCACCTGTGATCCGCCTGTGATGCCGTGGCTGAGACTGCATGTAGACGTACGGCATGTTACTGTAGCCACGCTACTGCATGTAATTCGAGATTGAACGGCCGCGGTATGACGCAACGCTACCAAACCGGCTAAGTACTTAAGTACTTAGTACCCGTCCAAAAGAAAAAAAAGACATCGACCCAAGCTTAAGTAAGTATCTTACGTATCTGTTCACCAGATTTCTTTATATGCTTAAGGTATATATACCATGGGTAAACTGAATATCTACAATGTGCCCAGTTTTACATAACCATTCCGTATGCGTGTAGCATTTTCAAATCACAAAAGCTAAAAGCTATGGTGCTGTCAGCACGACATTTTTGGAGAGTATTTCTTATACTATATACATCCTTTAAAAGCCCTCTTCGAAGCCTGATTGGTCTATCCCTCCTTGATTATAAACCTCCCATGCCTTCGAGACGCCCTTCGAGACGCCCTTTCTTCTACAAGAGATGATTTTCTCAGTGTCAATAGTTAAGTATACAAGGTCAACCCAGCAATAGTATAGGTGTGACTAATACATGATAGCCGATAACGCACGCTAACGAAACCCGTGACGGTATAAATTCGAGATAGATTCTAACTACCTACCTACCATGGTGAAACTACCCGTGACAAACTGTGTATACACCAGAAATAGTATATATTAGCTACATTCCTCAATCCCACTATCGCAAAACTATAATTATATTCGTTTATACAATTCGTCCTCGTTTCGTCATGGCGACGGCACAGCCCCGTACCGCTCTCCTCCTCATCGACATCCAACAAGGCTTCAACGACCCGAGCTATACTGGAAGATCAACGCCCGACTTTGAAGCGAACATAGCCAGACTCCTCAAGGCATTCCGCGTGACTGCTAACTCTCATGTTATACACGTGTGTCACCACTCCCTTTCGGAGACCTCTCCTCTCCATCCGTCGCACCCTGGTGTACAGTTCATGGATTACGCCGCGCCGAACCCGGGAGAAATAGTCAGGTCCAAGAATGTGAACTCGGCCTTCGTCGGCACGGACCTGGAGAGTGTAATCAGGGAACTCGGTATCGAACGGCTCATCGTTGTAGGCCTGACAACGGGCCACTGTGTCAGTACCTCTATTCGCATGGCATCCAACTTGCGCGTCGTCGACCACCCGCACGGCGGGGTCGCCTCGGGACACAACCCATCGGGGGAGATAATCGTAGTCTCAGATGCCACGGCTATGTATAATTGGTCCTACGGTGGTAAAACCTATGATGGTGACACGCTGCATACAATCAACTTAGCAACTCTAGGCGATGAGTTCTGCGAGGTACGGAACACGGAGGAGGTACTTCAGTTGCTCAGTAGCACGGCTTAAGAGAGTGGCCCTATCTAATAAGTTCAGGGAGAAATAACCTAATATATTATTCTCAGTGCGCTCATCTGACGATTACGCTTGATTGATACCTATGAGTGGAAAATAGTAGAATCTGCGGGTTGGATGCTGATCATTGAATTCATTGGGATGACGGAACGGCGTAGAGCTCTGGATTAAAACTGCAAGGAAACTCCACGTATAGGATAAAAACCTCGAATAGATAGTACAAGTGATAGAAAGGCTCGACTAGCAAGGTTAGACCCCTAAGTAGAGCATAACGTAAGACAAGAAAACATCAAAACGAATGTGACCTCCCTGCTTGTTCACCACAATGCTTGCCTCAATAAACGAGCGTCGAAATGACCTTCCTTCTTTTCTCTCTAGCTTCTACTACTCTAAACTTACTGTCTAAGCTGAATAGTGAGTTGGGTTCAATTCTTGACAGCGCCATTGGTATTCGCTTTTTGGCTCACTTGCCAGTACGTGGTTTTCAAAGAAACCCTATTCGAGACGACATCATTTTGGTACGTCAACAATCCGCTTTAGATCACCATGGTCAAGGGAAACCGTCGAATCACAAGACGACTCAGACTATGAAGTTGAATTAGACTTCATCTAGCACCTATACCGACTAATTGGCAATATACCTTATTACAGCTTATTAGATGCTCGCAGCTAGTCGATCATCTATACCAAGGATCCAGATTTCTTCACATTATTCGGGTAGACATAATGCGACCCCTACTAGTTATCATACAGGATTTTCATACTCTTGGCTGAGAAAGTTCCGTCCAAGTACTACCAACTAACTAGCATGCTTGGAAGTGCATTCAAACCTGTGTTTTCGTGAACCTTTTTATAATTGCGGTTGTCATGTTGTTATACCCAACCTATGACAGCACGTTCCGCACATGCTCGAAGGAATAGTCAAAAACAAGGAATATACGAGGGTGGAGAGTGTAGCGCGTGATGAATCCATCGATGACCACAGGAACTAGTTAAACCAAGTCGTGAGTTCAAGCTGGAATAGCTAGACCCATATGTAAGATCTCACGAGACATATGCTTGCTTGTGACTATAACTCACGCGGTCCTTTAGGGGTCCAAAGTGGCAAACCTAGATACAGTCTATATTCGAACATCTCTATTTCTCTATTTCATAAAATCACACTGGGATTATTGCCTCGCTTGGATCTCAATGTCCCTAAATGAATAAATGAATCGAGTCGAAGTATTCGTGCGTTAGAGGATGGCATTTACTATAACTCGGTGTATTACGTTCTTGAATGAAAGTCACACTGACTATATCACCAGCTAATGTAAAGGATTTTTTTTCCTTCTTTCAAAACTTACGACTTGGAAGTTGTTCGAATTAAATACGTATTCAAAAGCTAGTGCACAGCGAAAATCTGTTCCGTTCACATGTCAGTTTTTCGGCACGCGAGTCCCGAGGAGGTCGGTGCTAAGTTTAGACCTTTTATATAAGTATATAGTAACGAAGGTCATATCCAATCCCCGAAAGAATGGTATATAAGTTGAATATTGTTCAACAGTAGCAGAACTCAAGAGCGGGTAAATATTTATCTAATTTCCGGTATGTCGCCTGGCTGAGGGGATACGAAGCGATGGCTAAACTGTGGAGAGTGCTTTTTTTTCAGCTCGCATTGTTCTTAAGTCGTCGTCTGTGCACCTAGGTTCGTGGTGGAAAAGTAAACATGTCTGTGGACTTTTTCGCATACTCCCGTGTGTGTTTAATCTCGTATCGGAACCTGTATAGACAGATTATCGTTGGCAAGGTCATGTTTCACGAGAAATTTTCTAGAAGCTCTTGTCTCAAAAACCAGGATATTCCATGGTAAGCATTAGTGCTGCAACTCCCTTTCAATAACACTTCGAGGCTCCCATAGCTCTCATAGTCAACCTCTCATACAGGATATTGGTACTTTGGTGAAGGAGACGAAAGAATTGGTATGGAAGTTTGCCAAGCTGTGTAAGTTTACAAGCAAAAATCTTTTACCGTAATGAAGGGGTTCCGCATCCCATCCATCCTAGACCCATCCCGAATCCAGCTTTGCGGCGCAGGCAGTAAGTAGTAAGACTACTAACCACAAGGACAAATAGTCCTACGCCACACACCCACCTCTACTGCTCATGTTTGCATCAGTACTGTACCCAAGAGACAAAGAGCCCCTAGACTAGTTACATAAATTATGAAACAAGGAGAGTGGAAGGCCTCGGATTGTGAACGGTATGCCGAGACTCCGGAAGCGGGAATAAACGAACGCCCACGGCGCAGACATGACAAGCCGAATCTCGGCTATTCCGGTTGCTAGCTGGCTGTATGTATGCGTACGCGTCCTGGTCCACCAACAATGGGTGTAGTACAGTAGGTTAGTGCTTAGGTACATGCATTCAATACCTACCTATATCGAATCGTCCAAACATCGCCTTGTCGGGCCTCTTGATCAAGCTTGTACAACTCTATACCATGGTACAGAACTACCAATAAAGTACAAACATTTTTATCAGTTATAACAAGTCTTCAGATGTCCCTACAAAGATATATCCCCTTAGGCCTGAAATGGGGACTCGCAGAGGCCAAGGACGACTTAAATCTGAACACGAACTTAACAATTGTTTGACATAGCATGTATTACAAAGGAAATAAGATACCTAATGGAAGCAACTTCGTTAGGATAAGAATGGCGAGCCACCCCACCTATGTTATGTTAGATCTGTAGGTTCAATTGTTACCCCTACTCTATTAGGCATTTGTTGCCGAGGCTTGCTTCAACCGCATCGTCAACATGCACCGTGATAGAAATGCTATATACATGTAACGAGTAAAGCGCCATACTTTGGCACTTTATCGATGACTATATCTACTTTCATAATATTGTCCTTTGACAGAGAGACCTATGCGATCGTTGCCTCTACGAATATGCGAGGCTGTCATGCTCTCCTTAGTCTTGCAACTGTTAGCAAAGCTACCGTTTCTTTCCTCTATGTGCCGCCGTCAAAAACCAAAACCCGACCTCGCAAGTCAATTTCAAAAATTTGTCACACATTTCCTTTTCCCCATACATTCCGATCTAATAATCACTGACAGTGCGCGCGGGTTCATTGAGAAATCCTAGAAATGCGAGCAAGTGAATGCACCTGGCCTTTGTCAGCATGCCTGAGTGGTGGAACCGCATTGGCTTCCTATGCCCCCCGTGTACTGATCAAGGTAGGAATTTCGCTCTTAAATCTCAAATGTCCTGAAACGCCGCCCTGGTATCTCGCAAGGAAACATGCAATGCAATGACCCAAAGTTAAGAAAAAGACGGCTAAATGTCGTGCCCATCATCAATGGCTTCCCCCAAATGATGCTCATCTTAACCATTATTCCCTTACTCGTTTGGCGGGTCGGGGTTCGTAGTCCGGAGTACTTTCCTCGAATAATCTTGATTGTCCTGCAGAGTGTTGATACTTTCTCGACTTTTATTTTCGAAGCGAGTGTATATGTTCGTTGTAAAGGGATCCATGCGAGGATCATGAGGCATTAAGCGGCTACTTCTTCTGCCTGTCGACATGTTTTCTCCGTCCCATACAGATGCCATCGTGGTTGTCGGAGTGCTCATCACACCCTGGGAGCCACTAAGGTTACTGTGGGGTCTCGAGGCGAGCTGTTGCTCATGCTGGCGTTTCTTTCGTTGGATGTAGATGAAGGCACCTATCCCCACGAGAATAGCAGCGAGTGCTACTACGGCAATTGCAATACCGGCGGTAGCACCACTACTGAGGCCGCTTTGGTGCGATGTGTTTGAACCAGAATCGGCACCTGATCCGACAGCTGCAGTTGGTGTCACCGTCACGGTTTCTAAGCTAACAGTCCCACCAGCCGTCACGGTCTTAACGGATGTACTTGGCGTCGGGGAAGTGGTGGTACGGGTTGTTCCTGAACTAGTATCCTGAAATACAATATTAGTGTCATGCTGTCTCATTATTCGGTAAGGTTGAACGAAGAAGGAACAGAAACTAGAAACAAAACAGTTATAATCGATCCAGCTAGGCATACAGGTAGAGTGCTAGAAGTTGTAGAAGTACTCGTGGTCGAGCGAACTGTGGAGGTAACAGTGCTCGACGTTTCTACAATAGTAGAACTTCGCTCCTGGACAGTTGAAATGAAATATCATCCATCAGCCCAAGTGCCCATGGAATACAGCCAGTACAAAAGAAACCCGCCTTTGTGAAGTGGTATGGATGCAACTTTGCCATCTAGACAAATATTAGAATACTTACCGTACTAGTAGAGGAGCCTGCATCTGCTGTACCCGAAGGGCTCGTGTCTAGCGCTATGTATCCGTATAGCCCGTCGGCTCCGCAAGTGTCATACTTCCAACCGGGGCAGACATCGTCACATTCATCGCTGTCCACCTGGGATGACTTGGCAGGTACGTAATTGCTGCACCAGCAGTCGTGTGCTTGAAGGATAGCGAAGGCATATGACTGATCAACGCAGAAATCGTGACATAGACCGTTGGATTGCCATATGCTACTATCTTCAATATGGTCAGACTCGAGGAATTTCCAAACACTGTAGTTAAAATGACATACTTGTCGCTGTGGCAGCGGTGTTCATGCTTGCACAATACTCTATCGTAAGGGACTGGACTAGGATGGGCCTAGTCATTAAGGCTAGGATAGCCAGAAAAGGCCCAAGATATCGCGAATGAGCCATGATGACGATGTCAAATGGACGACTAGATTGTCCTAGAAGAGGCCGCATTAGCAAACGTCGTGTTAAAATATAGAAATAAAAGTCAGGACAAAGGTCTCGTGGCGGCGCCCAGGATAAGTAAAGCCCGACAACTGCAACTTACTTTGATTTACTTTGAGAGTGATAGCTCTGCAGGTAGAGTCGAGTTTCGTAGCGAGCCAACGAATTCTGGGCGATTGCCAGGACCGAGTCACAAACAACCGAGATAACAATAGTCGTAGTTTAGCATTGTCATGACCAAACCTGGCCAAGCCCGATTAAGACTCAGATATTCGGTTAATGACACAGGTCATCAAAAGTTTCCTTGGGGTATCTCGACAATGGCGAACTTGCCGAATTCTGTTATGAGGCCGAGGACGGACGACTCGAAGCGCCTCGTAGGAAACCAAGCAAGGAGGACGGCTGCTGGGCAGCTGTGATCCGGACTTCTCACTTCTCAAAAGAAATGAGAAACGGAAAAAAAGATCGGTTGGCTGAGGGAAGAGAAGGAAGAAAACACCCGAAAACAAGTGGTGCGTTCAATGGCCTGCGGAGGAGGTTCCAAGGTTGCTGGGTGCCTGGCGCACTATGAATGAGAGGGAAGGATGGCGGGATGGCTGCAACGACAGGGAAGAAAGATGGATACGGGTACATACACGGTGCAGCCGGTGCAGCGGGATTGGGGTGGATTTGATTGTCCTGTTTGTCCCGTTACAGATAGCTCCAGGTGTGCAGATAGAGGCATGTAGTACAGTATCTAGTACAGACTGCACTGTACATACCTACTACCTACTTACTGACGGGGCCCCTATTGACCTAGCTATGACTTAAACTACGACCTAGCTGCCTACCTACTGTACACTATCTACTGTAAGTAGGTACACTAGATCGACGCTGATTTGGGTACCTATGTAGCGCGGTCAGTATGTGTGGTTCATTGTAGCACGCACTCATGTGCCAAGAATGGCGAGTGGTTGATGGAGCTTGATGGAGCGGTTGAGAACTGGGTCTAGCAAAAGCAATACGAATAAATGCCCGTACTGTATCCTTTAATGCCAGGCTTTGCAGGATTGACAGGTTGCAGGGTCAATCTTTATTTGGCACGAATACACTACACTACATAGTACACTACACTACACTAGAAAGAGTGTGTATACCATACCTAGGTAGTGTAGGTACTTACTTAGTAACTTACAGGAGATAAGTGCACTAGCGCCTGTACAGTCAGACTAGGGCCGATGCAGAATAGACAGCTAGGTAGCTTGTGAAGAGTAGGTACGCCACCAATAACCGATACAATGGCAAACACGAGGTGGAAGGGTGGGAGTACTATGTAAACAGGGAGTGAGCGTGGGTAGATTATCGGCGCGAAAAGAACGGAATGGGTTCGAGGAAAGACAATGCCAGGCCATAGCTCCGATAATGACAAAGATCTACCAAAATAGGGTCGAGATGACGAAGAGTAAAAGGAAAATAGAGTAGTGTACTCCGTACACTACTCATAGTATATACCTACCTGTCTAGGTACAGTGGGAAAGAGTCAATCAAGGATACCCGTCGTTGAAATAAATGAATAATGAAATAATACGCTACACTACACTACACTACAGTAGTATATCTATTATATCTGTGCTACTTGGGGTAAAATGCAGCGCAGATCCGTCATCACAAGAGGTATACTGTGGTTGGAAGTATTCCAGATACTATCCAGGCACCCAGGGGTTCATGCCAGGGGAGTTTATTTACACTCTTAAAAAAACTACTAAAAAACGTCTGGTGAGCGGGGCAAGCCACAGCTGCAAGTGTTATGATTCAAAATTCACGATGACCTCATTTTCCTTTTTAGGAATGGCAGGTTTTTTCTGTACGCAGACACTTTAGGTAGGTAACCACGGATATTTCATATATACTACATTATATAGCACACTACATCATGACACCATGTCCACGATGCATCGTAACTTATTGGTCGATTCATCATACTCTCTCGCACCCATCGTGAGTAACATAATAATTGGCGAAGAAAAGCCAGGTACTACACTACCTAGTGTGCTACCTACTTTCAGTATTTTGCACATTCTGGACAGTGTTCGGCCGAAAAAAATATTGTGCACTAAGTGGGCAAGGTGTCGTCACCACTGCTCAGGTACCGCGCAAGCAACGTGATGCAAGCTGTGGTTAGAGGTTTCAATTGGCGAGTTCGTCGAATCGCTAAGGCAAGGGGAAAGTTAATCAAGTAATCAATATGATTCTTGAAGCTTCATCGTTCATCGCTGACTATGTGCCTCTATTACAAGCAATCTCTGACTAACCCAACCCAAGGATTCTACTGACCTTCTTCTCCGGCTACTACAGTTGACCTTTACTCAGCCCATTTCTTGCCCCCCCTTGGCCTAATGTCATTAACCTCGTTACACTACATAATACGTTTACTTAGTCGCCTTCAAGATGTCTATAGCAATACCTTCATAATACCTAGGTAGGCAATGATCTTAGAACTTCTAGCACTTTGTGTGTTGGCCTTTGGATATTCCCCCGAACGACTTCACTAGATAGACGACTAGTGTTCAACATATACCTAATTTGTCAAAGTACGGACGAGCCGTGCAGCGCCGAGGCCTCAGTATCTTGTCCACCTAATGTCTCGCTCCTTAACTGGCCAGTAACGTCACAGGCCGAACCTCGCCCAACCTTTGTGGTCTCGTGATGGGTACTCCGTCCCCAGGTGCTCTCGTATCACCGTCGACACCACGCCATATTCCGGTAAGCCGACGGGTGCGACAATCCACCTGTCTCTGTTTACGTCTCGTGTTAACGGACAACTATATTGAGGGTTGCTTACGCGTCTTTCACTACCTGGTACGGTGCTATAGTGATCACTCTTGACGTTCAGACACAGCCTCAGAATGCTACGAGCAATAGCTCTCGACTCAAAATACCCACATCAATTAGCCTCCAGTGTTTAATCCACGTGCACAAATTGGACCTAGAAGCTCACTTGAGTGTCAAAGACTAACGTTCGCCCACATCACAATGCACATCACCTAGTGTATTGCATCTTTAATAACCGATCGTCGACTATTCACGATACCACCTCGTGTGTGGGAATACTCCGCAAGCTACCTCTAACACGAAGTAACCCCAACGTTGACTCCCCAGCCTCCTCCAACGTGTCTGATAAGCTCGCAGATACGATTGGCACTTGTCAAGCAGGGCCATGGCGCTTATTCTGCCGATGCACATTGGGGTAACCCGAGAGTATGGCAAAAGGCGGGGGAAACTGGCTAAACTTTGTCTATACTACCTAGGTAAGTAACAATTAGATCGAGGATCATCGTGTAGGTATGGATTCACACTCCGGTACATTAATAACGGCATCTCTCCAGTGTATTAGTAGACTGAAAGGTAGTTGAGGTATGAGTGAAGACCAGGCCCGTTAATCGGAGCGATAGGCTCGCACACTTACACGACTTTCCTCCCCTAGGTAGGGCTGTTGCCGGCTGTTACAAGGGTTTTCCCAAGATGATGTCCTAAACCATAGATTACCGAACTTGGCACTATGCCCTGTTTTTGTTACATCATCAATAACACGCCATATTTCCAACGGGAAGATACCGAGTATCAACGGCTATCCCTCAAATCAGAAAATTATATGTAACGAAGCATTGCCCACACGACTAAGCCGTCACGTGTTGATGAAGGTCTAATTGACTATCAAATAGTCGCAAAGTTTCGTCATTTTCGTTTGACCTCATCTCTGCACGTTATGTGTGATGCCAATATCTTGATGTTGAACCTCAAGACAAAATTCTTCGTCCCATTGCTCTCGAACTTTGTCAAGTCCAAAGTTCGACGATGATGGCGTGCCCTCCAGCTACTCGCCTCTTTGATACTCGAGAGCAATGCGTCGATGAGACGTTGCAGAACGACTACTGGCGCATCCAAACGATATGAGTATACCAAAGCTAGACGCCAGACAACTAAGTCTGTGAAGAAAACTACGTTGACTCTTGGCGACAAGCTTTGGATATATTGGCCTGGAGCGTCTCAGGTTGCCTCGCATCTCTTACAATCCGGGTACGCGTCACTTTTTGTCCCGAATCACAACAGCGGGTTCTAGAACAAGCTACACTATGTTTACGGAAATAGAAAATCACAAAGTGCCAACCGACTGCAGCCACTATTGGCCAAGGTTTCACTTTGACGCCCGTGACGCAGTCTCGCATTGTCTTCAAGTCCGTACCAACACGGAACCTATGTATCAGGATTAAGCGGTGTGCAGTCTAGACTATTGCAACTGATATACCCAACTCAACCAACAGCCGATCTGACTAAGCACTCAGGCACCGATATACACCTAGTTTGTAGGTGTCAAATACTCGGTGTGTTTTTTTTTTAAAAGTGGTATATTCTCTTGCAACACTTTTCGCGACGATTCCTCCTAGTCGTGAAAGCGTGCTGTGTACTATTCCTTTCCCTTAAGAATAGTTAAGCCTTGCGTCTTGTTTTTAGCACGTGCAATATGCCGTGTAAGGTCACTTGTCAGGCACCTTCAACTCATGGAAGCGCAGCAGCACCACTTCCTATCCGTGTCATGATTGCAGAGCCGAAAACTATTCTCCAGTTCCGTATCGAACCAGCCGAGATGTGGCTGCTTAGCACGACTCAACAGGCCTTCCGAGGTGGCGACCCAGTCAGCGAATTAGACACGGCGAGGGGCTGATCCGGTTACAAATCGAAAGCCATGTACGCGAACCGCAGCAGCTCAGCTACATTGACGGCAAGCTTTTGATGGGCGGGGCCAAGCCGTTGTACTATATATTAGCAAAGAGCATAGATGCTGATATTGATACCGCGCTCGGAAAGGGGCGTGGGCTAAGGCATCTGACTAATCTACTATATTGTGGCTTGTCATGCATGTTTGGCACGAGCTCTAACTGTCAGTACTATACAAGGTTTCAGTGTACTCTTTACCTACAGTCCCATGAATTTAGTTATAGCTAGCAGTATTACAAGACTGAGGCGGCAAATAAAGAAACAATATAACGTGGTAGCATTGTGATATAGCATCTAAACCAATGGGAGCGTTGAAAGTAGCATAAGGCGAAGCTTCTCTCTAAAAATACCTCGTCGCTCAGAACTCGCTATCCAAATGACTAGGTGTCCCAATAAGCCTCCCCTGCCTTCACACCCATTTGGCTCATCACTTCATGACCTGCAAAGCGATGCTTAAACAAGATATCAGATAATGCAAGTGGAGCGTTTACAGCCTACACTTAGGTAGTGTTCCCACCATATCAACCCACATGGCAAGCCACGGACGGCATTTGGAGCGGCTTTGCGTCATTCCCTTAACTATATAGAGCAACTACCAGGGTGGTAGGCGGTCCATTTAATGACTTGTATCGCCGTGGTTGGCCGCCCAAGCCGATCGGCTATCGCAGGCTCCGTAGATGGTGTAAACAGTACTAGTATAAAGCGTGCAAAACGTATCATGTGAGGGAAAAGGACCCCGGAATACGGGGCTTGTTCGTTGATTGACCAGCAGCCAACTTCGGGGAATTTTGTTCAATAGAAAGGCCAGTATTCCTAGGCAGTGCTTGGTAATTAAATAAAAAATGCATTTTGGCTACGGTGTATCCAATCATATATCCCGAGCGTCCGCCCGAGATAATTCAACGCGGCAAGCAACCGTTTTGACGCTGTGAGACTGTGATTGAAGAGCTAAATGGTGCACACCTCATTTACGCTACGTCGGAAGCGTTAAGCAACATGGACGAAGGAATTCGATCGGCAACGGGAGCTGAAAACTAATAGTACATACACTACAAGTAGTGTATGTTAGCCCGTCGCGCAGCGCCTGGAAAGTAAACATCCCGAAATAAGGATCGTCGGTTCGAGGATGCGTTGGTGATACTAGTGCCGATCTACTGCAGACAGCGCTCCTACACTACTATGTACAATGTAGTGTAGTTTGCGTGTTGTTCGTGGTGTATGTGTACTACTACATTAGTTCTAACTGATCAAAAGATTGGGACTTTTGCCAAAGGCTTGGCGATCTGAATTACTGTATGATTTGGCGATTTGTGTGCAACGTTTTTTGTGCCTTCACATCTCGGCTGCCGCCGTTGAAGTATTATGTAGATTGGTTGCTCATGTTAGTCCATAGATAGGGAATTGTAGGATGCAGGCATGCGGGCGCAATGTGCCCGCAACCGAGACCAACAAGCACTATACAAAACGCCACGAACCCCTTCCATCTATGACTTCAAACGGATGACGAGCCAACCAACAGGAGTTGAGAAATTGGATAACATTCCTTTATACTACAGGTAGAACTGGAGAGGCTCATGATGCGGATAATGACGTAGGCTATAAAATAGTATACAATTTTATTATATTCACAACTACCTATAAGCATTAATAGTACTCCCCAGATTTTTATGATTTGTCATATTCAAAATATACACCAACGAATCCGGTAACCAACCTTTCTACCCCTCCGGTTCATCTGACCCGTCTTTGGCCATTGCAGAAACTAGAAAAAGAATCACGCAAAGACGTGCTAGCGGGCGGTGCCGATATTTAGCTAGTGAATTTCTAAAATTGTTCAAAGACACCCGGGTAACTGGAAAGGAATGATTACTCACCTAACTAACAACGAGTCTGACCAGTGGCTGAAACATGTAGAAATGACAGTTCACAAATGCAAGATTGTCGTAGGCCATGGCCACCACGATAGGTATAGATTTTGACTCGGTTTAGTTCGATCAAGCCAAGCTAGCTATACCGGTATATAATTCAAGCCATGTCCCATCACAACACAAGCCTTAAAAAGGCCGCGGTGTTCATGCTTTCTCTATCGTATCTAACAAGTCATATAGACCACGAAACAAGCATATAGTCACAAGAGAGAGCACAAACAAAATTACAATACACTAAAGAGAGTCCCGTAGGTCCCGTACCTTGAATATATCACCAAAACGCCTATGTTCCTAGTAACAGAAGTAATGTCAGTTCCGTCCTTCCGTCCAAAAACGCCAAACACTCTCGCTCTCGCTCAACTAGTTACTATCACACAAAGGCCCTCCGCCCCCATACTCATCACCTCCCTCGAACCGGTGACCCTTTCGTGGGCGTCCCACGTGTAGGAGCCCCTTTAACGGGAGATCCGGCTGGACTTACTTCGCGCGAGCTCTTACTCTCGAACTCTTCGACCATTGCGCGCACGCGCCTAGGGGTAGTGTTCCCCGTGCTCCTCAACTCGGCCATGCCGCGGAGATTGCTCTCACTTCGGAAGTCGGTGATTTTTGGAACATTGCCCCCACCGCGTGTCCGGTTACTGTTGCGGAAAGCGGATGAGCTACTAAAGATGGGTGTGATTTGAAGCGTGGATGTGCTACCCGTGTATCGGATGGCTTCTGCCGATAACATCTCTGCATCGCTGTGGTGTGAGATTATCGACATGGGGGTTTGCGCTGCGCTGCGGGCCTGGTGTAGTTCGGCGCCTAGCCTATTGATATGTTCTTCGAGTGTCAGGGGTGCTGATTCTGGGTCTGTTTTCGGGATGTGTTGAGGGTGATGAAGCATTGGAGGCCGCCGTGGAGCATCGTACTCTAGGATGTGTGGTTCTGAATGCGGTTCTGAATGTGATTGCCGACGGGTTTGTGATGGTGTTCGCAGTTGCGGAGGTTCTGGTGTCCGAGGAACTTCAGGAATGGCCTGTCTAGCTTCAATACGCACCCACTCTGCATCTAACTCTCGACGTAATGCCTCCTTTTCGGCACTCGAACCCGAGTTTCGCTGTTTGTCCTCGTCGCCCAAGGGGCTCGGTGTTGGTATAGGGCGCGACGAGATTTCTAAATCTTCTATCGTTGGTATAACTAAACCATATTCCCCTTCAGACACCTGCCGTTGATTCTCGGGATCCCTCTGATACCCATCCTCCTCTGGGTCTACCACTACGACATCACGCTCGCTTTCAAAATCTGGCTCGGCGTTAACCACCCTCAGGGGCTCCTTAGGCACCGTGAACATGACCTGCACGAGTCGCTTCTCAACAGCTTTTTCAATATCCCACTCTTCATCATCAGGGTGCTCGCCGTCTCTTGCTCCATGTAACGGTGTGTAGCATGCTGCGCCTTGGCTTGGCCCAGCATCGTCCCACGCCCCTCGACCTTTCCTCCTCAACAGGCCATCGGCTGCAATACCGCCTATCCCACCCAAGCTCCCTAAGCGCACCTCAAAGTCGTTAGCTTCAACGACGCCACTTTGGAGTGGGCTGTCTTCCTCCATTTCTCCCGATGAGCCCGAGTCAGGACCACTAAAGACGCGACGTAGACTACCAAGCCAACTGCGCCGGGGCTTGTTCTTGCTCGGGCTCCCGGGCTCCTGGGCCTCGTCTTCTAGCTCTTCTCTTTCCTTCTCCCGCCCTAAAAGCAGTCCTGGTCCCTCGGCCTGCAACGCCGGGAAACTGCTCCGCGCTGTGTTATAACTAGGCGCTGAGCTTGAGCCACTACTACCTCCTCGTCCCTCTGTCGTTGCAGCAAGTGCCGCGGCGACCGCAACCCCGAAGCCAGGGCGGAATTGACGAAGTAAAGATCCCGAACGGCTTAGGTTACTACGGTTCGATTCTGAAATATTGCTCTCTGTACGCGAACCGTCCTCTTCAGTAGTACCATTGAACCCACGGCGTGACGGCGATGTTCGTCCAGCTCCAGCTGTAGCAGCTGTGCGCGGAGCAGTGACACGCCCGCTTAGTAGTGCATCCGCTGCGTCTAAATCAGTCATCCAATCTTGAACATCTGGGTGAACATCCGGATCCGCTATAGAAGCACGATTTCGGTCTTCAGGACTAGGAGTTTGAGAGCTGCGGGTCGGTGGCGGAAAGGAGATTGGGCGCTCTCGGGTTGGGGTTAAGAAAGGGTCTGAGTATGCGCCACTATCCCGCCGCCCGTCGCGAATGGGGCTTATCGCTTCCTCGCCAATATCTCCCGAGTCATCTTCATCGGCTTCAAAGATAGGATTCATACCGCCCAATCCCCTCTGAGCTGAGACTTGTTCATAGCCGGCGGCGGACGTTTGCTGATGTTGTCCTCTGGCTGCACGGAGAGCGACTGGTTTTCTATTCATCTGCACCATCGGCGGTGGAACCGAACCCATGTCCCCGAACCAATTCTGGCGGCTGTTTTCCAAACTAGCTCGACCAGTTTGTAAGCTCTGATAGCCTAGTGACCGGCCACCACGCACATAGGGATCAGGGCCGCCTGTATACCAATTGTTGTCTCGATCGGCTGCATAATCATCATGGCCAAGAAATCGAGAGTTATCTTGGGCAAGAGCACGGAGTGTGGAATCGCGGACGGTTCGCCTATTATGCCGTCTTTTGCGATAAAACAGGTAAGCCAGCGCTGCCACTATTATCAGGATCCCGAG
Source organism: Xylaria sp. Z50 (assembly GCA_037356035.1). Taxonomy (NCBI): domain Eukaryota; kingdom Fungi; phylum Ascomycota; class Sordariomycetes; order Xylariales; family Xylariaceae; genus Xylaria; species Xylaria sp. Z50. The sequence goes on from JBAWJU010000007.1 coordinate 316,733, forward strand.
TCCTAAGCCAAGGCCTAGACCAAGACCAAGTTTCTGCTTTTGGCTGCTATCGAAGCCGGATGTGCTGCCCTCCACGGAGTTCCCAGTGTATGACGGGTTGGTGTAGTTGTCGGACCATACCATCGAAGTGAGGTTGAGGAACGATGCTGTACTACCGCTAGTTTGCCGCTTTCCGTTACCCTCGGACGATGAGATAGCACTGCCTCCATAGACCATCATCACATTTCCAGGGAGCAGAGCAGCTCCATGACCATATATACCATCGCCAGAAGGCTGCGACTTAGGAACGGACCATTGCCAATCCCCGTCGCCGCCGTAGTCTGATCCGATCTGAAGAACAGCAAGCTGTGGAAATGCAGCCTGAGTAAAATCGCCAACCCAACCTCCGTAAATAATTAGGGCCGTTCCATCTTCGTTTAAGATGGCTGTATGGCCCGAGCGGCTATCTACACTTTCAACTGCGCTTGAAGAACTAGATACCGCCATATCGATATCAGATACGAAGCTCCAGCTCTCTTGGGGGAGACTCCATATTGCTACCGTGCTCATGTTGATGAACGCGTACTGCGTGTGTCCGCCAATCAAGACGTAGTTTATCTGTTGTGTAGTGATACTAGATCGATTCGAAAAAGAGGGAGCGAGACCAGTGAGTGTAAAACCAGCTTCTGGAACGGGCGGGCCGCTGCTTTCTATTGGCTCAACTGTGTAGCTCTTTGACCCGGCCGTCGAGGGCGAGATTTTGACCATCTGGTTCGAGTACGTTGCTCGTGACTGAGAGCTGGTCGAGTCTGTATTATTATTTGGGCACATGCCGCCGTAGACGAAGGTGTTGGCTGGTGATGTTTCTGGCCCCAACGTGGTTGAGAAGCTGAGGCTGGCACCTAGAAATCCGGGCCCTGTGTGAATTGATTTACCGTTCTCAGCTCGTCCAATATCTTCTTGGCTCCATATTGTCGACCCGGCACTAGCGTTTGAAGGATCGAAGGACCAGATGCTAGAACCGTCAAACGTCGAACAGTCTCCAGAATATACAAGCAGCGATCCATCGTCGGCTAGAGAGGGCACAAAAGCTGTGCTGTCGCTCGCTAGGAATGGTAAATCAGAGGATAAGGTGTTGAGGGATAATGACGAAGTATCTAAGGTAGCGGAAATGTCGAGTGACAGTAAGTCGACCGAACCATCGTGAGGAGAGAATATGTAAGCAATTTCTCCCGTAAGGTTCTTCCCTGCTTGTCCCGGTTTTGGTGCAGGTAGGAATATGCTTGTTGGAATATATGGAAGCGTTTGCGCCACGACGGTGACAGAGAGACAGACCCAGGTTGTTAGCAATATCGAGACGCGGGCAGCTGTTGTTCGTAGGGCTAGTGAGCTCGATCCGGCAGCATCACCGGCCGGCGGCGACAACGACAACATCCCAAGCGGAGACTCTATTGCTTCACCTTGACCATGACAGAAGCATCATTTCCCCTTTAGCCAAGGTGCGAGTGCACATACACGAAGAAGTAACGAATTAGGAGATAGTAAAGAAATAGGAAGAATACGTGTCTCCTACTATCGGGTGTCTATGGGTCAATTGGGCTATGTGTTGGACGAGGCTAGTAATAGCTCATAAGAGTAGGTGGGGTGAAGCGCAGAACAAGGGCTTCAAGAGGTCTGTCTCAGTTGATTTAGGTCAAGGATTGTATCATATAATTACCATGCTTGGGAGGCTCGGTGGTGGGGGAGGGGTCGTATTGCGTGCACGGTGATACTATGTAAAATAATAACAATAATAACAAGACTTGTTCGGAGACTTGAGCCGGATCTGCGAAAACAAAACAATCGATCAAGATAAAAACAGGGCGCAATTAAACAAAACCTATTGATCCCTGGTTTCGGAGTCGTTCACCCAAGTTATACCTAGATCATGCTACCTACCATCTTTCCTCAGTGGTATTGACATGGGGGTTGCCTTCTTCTTGGAGCAGGTCGCGTGCTAAGGGTGGTTCAAGAGGACTGTTTATTGCGGGGTGTTTTCAGTCGTCAGGACAACCGACACCTGCGTCGTTATAGTGCATTTGGTAAAGACCCACTATTATGACTGATCAAGCCAATGAATACACATGTAGGAGGGTAGTAGGAATAGCGGAGGGACCCCTCGGACATGCATTGAAGGTGAATGTAAATTGCGCATTCGGTGTACCACTTCAACGAACTCACACAAACCCGCTATTGTCTAGATAAGTAGCAGGTAATTGTTTCAACCTCCTAAATATAGTACTACCTCTCTAGGGTACATATGGAACGTTACAAATGAATAGATTGGTGAAACAAATGAAATCCTTTCTGCTTATTGTGGTCCGTATAGGTATTCCATCTCGTCGACATCAGCCAACTTCCTTCTAGTATATTGGATTATGATTGTGCTTGCAAGAGGAGACGGGATAGATAAGACAGGTATGTAGGTAGAATCATGAACTGCTACAATATACATTGTCCCTGTCTTTCTTTCGATCCCGACCTTCGTCTAACAACAACTACCTACGATATTACTTGCTTAATTTGCCGATCGCCGCCTGGCGATTCTCCGTCTTCTAAGTTTTCGACTGCTGTAGCTGCTGTAGCTGCTGTAACTGCTGCCTCACCGCCTTGAATTGCTCGCGCAGCTCATCTCGAGTTTGTAAGGCTGCGTCTCGCTGGGCCTCTAGTTCAATCATCGCAGGCTGAAGTTTATTCGGGTCCGCAATCACCTTCATCTGAAGAACCTTCTTCTCCGCCTCAGCCTCCTGTAGCTTGGCGTGGAGGTGCGCCTTGTCCTCTTCACAGTTCTTTTCCGCATTGTCAAGTTGTGTCTGGAGATTGACATTCTGTGTTTGGAGGTCATTCCATAACTCCTGCATCGTGCTCAGTTCATCTTTATAAAGCTTGACCTCTGTTTTGAGCTGTGTTTGTGCATCTCCACCACTACTTCCGGGCTGCTGAACCATCTTCCCTTTCGTGGCGGCACTCTTCGCAGTCACCAACTGTTGTCGAAGGCTCTGAACCTCATTCTGTAGGTTGAGTTCGCTCATCAAAACACTGTTGTAGCGGTTCTTTGCGTCCGTGACCTCCTTCTCCTTCTCCTCTACCTTTTCTGCGCAGTCCTCCAGTTGCTTCTTCAATTCGAGTATCTTAGAATCCATCGATGACCCAGGCTTGCCTTTCGAAATCTCGACGATTTGCTGCTCTAGCCCCTTACACTTTTTCAGGGCCTTGTCCAGCTTAGCGAGAAGCTCATCTCGCTCGTGCTGGAGGCTCGGTAGTTCGGAGCTGGTGTTGTTCTTACTCTTCAAGAGATTATCAAGTTGTTGTTTCGTATTGTTCAGATCCAGCAACACGAGTTTATAATTCTGATGGCTTGTGTCTAATTCTTTTTTAGTATCGTCCTTGGTTTGCTCTGCCTTTTGAAGCTCATCGAAATAGCCGAGCGATAAAACGGCCACATTCTGCTGGGTATCCTTATACACCTTGGCTTGGCCTAGCTTGTCTTTAAGTGAGCCAGATGGGCTAGGTATGCTGGCCAGATTCACATTCACTGGAGCCTTGAGGCTTTCGATCTTTGCGTTCAACTCTGCGATTTGACCCGTATAGATAGCAGCACCCTTCTCCGCCTCGACAAGCTTATCATACCACTGTGTGTTGAGCACGATGAGTCCCTGGTTATCGTCTCTAAATGTGCTGGTATATTCTAATTTCCATGGTATGTTGATAAGATTGCCCGTGTTTTTGGTTTTCCTCAACTTGTTATTGTCTTGTCGTAATAGCTCACTTTCAGCCTTGCATCTATTCAACTCTTCCTGGATCGTATGTGTGTTTATAGTACCACTGTCAGTTTTGTGCTGGAGATCATTCCTCTCCATCTCAGCTGCTAACAGGGCCTTGTAGAATGTGGTAGAGCACACCGTGACCCCTAGGTTGGTGTCCTCGAAGGTGCTTCCATACTCGAGCTTGAAACCCTCAGCAAAGTTGAGGATCTTGCCCTTGACTGCCTTTGCTTTCTTCAAGTTATGGATTTCCTGTAGCAACATTTGTCTCTCTGTATGGCAGCTTGCGAGCTGCTCTTTAAGCTGAGTCACTTGTTGTGGGCTAGCGGTTACCGAATTGTTGATAGTTGGGTTGGTCGTAATTTGGAGCATATATTTGTCTCGTTTGACTTCTTCTATTTTCTCGTCGCGCTCTTTGACATCCTTTTCCAATTTGCGAATCTGAGCCTGTTGCTTATTGACTTGCTCAATTAGATTATTGAGGGGGTCTCCTCCGTTTTGGGCGGTAATGTTGGCATTTTTGAAGGTTTGTATCTCTTTTTCGAGGGCCTTCTGACGCTCTTCACCCTCTTGTACCTGCCTCCGGAAGTATTCGACGTGTTCATTGAGGAAGACTATCTGTTTCCCTACGTCCTTGTCGTCTTTGCTAATAATGTCGTCGTATTGTTTCTGGAATTCATTCAATCTCTCGATTTCGCGGTCGCGCACTTGTATCGATGAATTGAGCTGAGAAACTTTTGCCTCAAGGTTACTATTTTTGACACTAAGAGTGAGTACCTTGGACTCAACGTCCTTGTGCTTTGATTCCCACGAGTTAACAGACTCCTTGTTGTCAGGCTGTGGTATGGTGAGTACGGTAGGCCTGCTCTCAATATCCCTTGTGTGTTTGGTGTTCGCGCGATCCCCAAAGGCGGGAAGGACGAAAAGGGGCCCGTGGCCACTGCCTCTCAATCGATAAAACCGGGTGGATAAATCCACCTTTACGATGCCACGATATTTGGCGGTATCGTTGCCAGAGTACGCTGCATCACCTAGCACTTTTTGTTCTTCAAAAACGTCATCTTTGTTGTCTTGATGGGTTTCCGCACGATCAAGCATCTGATGAATGAAAGTGAACACGTCCTCGCCAGCATTGGCCAAGATCCACTTATCTTGCGGGAAAATAATCTCTCTGCCAGAGCGTCCGTCTGGCCCGTGGACGCTTATGTGTTGTAAAGGGACAATTGCCTCGTTGGCGAGCAGATCTAAGCTGTTGCCGTAGGCAATCTCGAGCTCGTGCATACGCACTACGAGGTGCTGGGTATATAGGATCCATTGGCCTACTAAAGTTGTTTTCGCTTGTTTGAGAGCTTGCCCCTCGTCTACCTTCTCGTTTTCGAGCGGAATGATACCAAGAAGGCCACCCATGGCGGAGTATTCGTGGTCTAGACGCTCTAGGATCTCGTTGGCATGCATCAATAGCGTCAAATGCGATTCATAAGGACGATATTGCTGGAAAGGATGTTTCTCGGCCAATTCTATCCCCACATTGTCCAGAGGACAATGCCATTTCGGCCCTTCCGTGTCACTGTTGCTCTTTACTAGATTGAGGAGCGCATTCAGGGGCTTCTTATGACCCCTATCTTCGGTGTTGTAGTGCTCCTTCATATTGTTAAGCCAGTCAAACGCCTGGTCTGCGGCGAATGCCGCATCTGCATTCACCTTGCCATCATTTGGTGGCTCGAAGGTAGCTCCATACTGAGCTGGAGCCAGCCACGAGATCAACGCGGCTAGGGATTGGGCGTGCTGCTTCAAGGCAAGCAGAGTTGGCGGCCTGCCTGGGGTTGACAAGTAGGTGCAGTTGACATGCTCGAGCATGTGGTAGGGAAGCTCGGGGTTGTTATGGACCAAGGAGCTGTAATAGGGCTTCGACCAATGCGTGCTCTTGAGAAACCCTTTCATCTCATTGTACACGTCCGTTATCAGTGGCGCGGGCGCGGGCGCTGGGATAGCTGGAATCAGAGCATACTGATTGTTCTTTGCCTGGCTACTCGACGCTTGATTACTCGCCGCAGAACCAGCCTCCGTCTGATGATCCATGGCGGCCACGAGTGCTCTTCAAGTCGCGAGTGCGTTTCGGTCAAACGGTGGCGGTTCCCCTCGAGCAGAGTGTATAGGTAGCACCTGAGGCAGATCTAGAATGATGAAGAGGCAACTCTGCAACAGTAAAGGGTAATTCTACGATTCATTGTCAGCGGCCTTCAAAGGGAGATAAGAGAGCCTGCTCCCTTCCGGAAGGGGAATGCTACGAAGACTCAGAGACATTCCTACTAGTTTTTTCATGGACAAAGACGTTCACGTCTCAGGACTCTCAATTCTAAATGCTCCATATGGATTCCAGTTCCAAATTTTGCGAGAGCATGCAAGACATCGTCTATAGTGGAACACCGCTTTCAACGCCAATTGTCATTTTCTATTATCTATCTTCTATCCTACCGCGCCGCCCCTCGCCGAACTACAGTAGCCTATACCGTTCAGTATAGGTCGTTTACGACGTTGGAGGGGATCCCCTAGGATGGATAGGAAGCCCGCTCCGGATCCGGCCAACCTCTTGAGTTTCTTTGACAAAGGTTTTAGACATTGAGCTGTAGAGTGCTGACAGCTTTTTGCGAACGGATACAACCGACTATGCGCCTGTTCTTTGACGCCCCGCAGAGTTATGTGCCAAATATGGTCTTGTCAACCACGCTAGGCGATACATATTCCTCTAATGGTGGTCAGTAGAACTCATGTCATTCATATTTCGCTCATGGCGATAATACAACGCTGAGACTTGCTTAGCTCTTTCATCGGCTTATGGTATTGGTCGTGAAAAGGTTAGGGCGCCATACTTACTTATATGGTGATCGTGCCCGTTTCAGCCGGAAACAAATATTGAACGTAACGATCAGCTAGCCACGAACGGTACTGGTTAGATGGGTGGCCTCAAGCCTTGACTCCTAGTACCTACACTAGTGTAGGATTGGATGTTGTGAATTAGATATTGCGCACTACATATTCGCCCCTAAATGTGGCGATGACTAGCACTCAGCTGAACATGTCATTATTAGTGGTCTGACCCGTCGAAGCTGTGCATATTTTAAATTGAATGTTGTTGGTCGATCTAGTGTGTACGGAGTAATGTAGGTAGTGAGCAATATGGCAATTTATTCCACACACCATATACTGCACCATACCAGTATATCATGCATCATGGTGTAGTGCATGTACTACATAGTATTATCTTTCCGGTAGTGTGGTGAGGGCGATTATATTCTGCCCATGTGATAGTTCTTTTGCGGAATAAGCTTCAGGACTGCTTCGGGAATGACGCTCGAGAGTGTTTACGTGATGTGACATGTCGTAGGAGTTAATGACGCCGGGGATTAGGATTGACGTTGTGAACGCTTTCCCCGAAATGGTGATGATAACTTGATGATTGTTACCGTACACTTACATACACTACAGTAGTGACAAGTCGTCGGCATTGTGAATAGTGTGAAGAGAACACCAGGACAGGAGCTTGACTAACAAGCAATATCCTAGTGTACCTTAGGCACTACATAGGACACTGGCACTAGATCCTAGCGTCCATAGGCAGGTAGGTATAGTTTGGTGGTGCATACACTACTACACTACGCTACTAGTGTACACTGCTGCGTTAGATGCTTGCAGAAATTTGTGTAACTTTAAACAACGGGACCTGTCTAGTTGGATGGCGATGGCGGTAAAAAGAAGATAAGGAAGAAGAAAAAGAAAAAAAAAAACAAAAGTGAAAACGGACCGGTATTGAAATTGCAGGACTAGACGGGCCTTTTTGGGGATATATTTATGCAGAACGTCTACGCTACAATACCATTTGCGCTGGATCAATTGGCCATGTCTTCTCTCGTCCTATTGCAAGTACTTAACTTATATAATGAACGAGGTACGTGTACGCACACACGTAGTGTATGTACACTATTGAAATGATCTGCGATCTCTCGGCATCCCACCCCCTTTTCACGGGATACGTCTAGACTAGTATACACTACATACCTAATAGTATACTGTAGAACAATGGCGTACATTAGACCGAGTCTAACTCCAATTCTTTTTTTCATTGGTCCTCAATCTAGAGCTTTTTCTCCCGTGAAATTATTGTGTGCCGTCTTTTCAGTCTAGTACACAGCGATATGGGGTTCAGAAAGGTCGAGATGCATGTGGACTTGTCAATTAATGTAAGGCAGGAAGGATAGGTACATGTAGGTGGTGTACACTGCATGACGCTACGATACAGGTCGTCGACAGGGAATGGACCGTGATGACAGGGGCATGGGACCATCTGCCGCGGGCTACCTCTTTCTCCCCTAGAGGCACTGTACTATAGTGTACATACCTACTGTAGGTACTTGTAGTACCCACTGGCAAGGTAGAGTTGACTGGGGTGTGTGCATAGTTCCGTCATAGGCCTCATAGCGAGCTTGGCTCCAAGCTCTGAGCTCTCCACTCCCTACGATCGCGGTTGCTGAAAATCTTGGAATTTATCGTGACGTGGGTCTGAAACCTGCTGGGTGTGTGACAGGTTTTCTATTCTTCGCTTGGGTACAAGTTCTCCTGTTATCCCGATATCACAACACCACCTTGATTGTGGCCCTCACTCTTTTGCCCTCCTCTTCCATTTGAGGGGACGGACCTGCTATCAGACCTGCTATCAGCTGCAGCCAATGTAGAGCTTAGCTACTCAGCTACTACATACCTGCTTCCGTTGTACAACTATAGCAACTGTAACACACTGTTTCAGATCTGAATTCCGACTTCAGAGACAGAGAGAAACGCCTTGGGTTCGCTAGACAACCTCCATCCCAGACACAACAATAAGGTCCAATATCCTAGGTAAATTACCCTTCATTTCTTTGCCTCGCTTTCGCTTCTCGCTTCCCATGTAAACACTGTTTCCCTCTATCACTACATAGCATACATCTAGGATAGTCCCCCCGATTCATACACATACCTAATCTGTGCAAGTAGGGTAGTCAATTCTTTGTGCCTGGGCAATTGATACTAATCTGGGCCAAGATACAACGGGTTGGTTACGTTGTCTTGGTCTTCTAAGTCTCTATTGTATATCGCTTGATAGTCGCTAAAGCCAACGACACGGGTCGTTTTCGGCAACATGAGCGAGCAAGGCTCAGCGCGCGATGGAGACCCAACTGCCGCCGGTATGTTTCAATAGCTGCCCATGCAGTATCGGCCTAATTCTGACTTGTTTTGTCTATCAGGTCTATATCTCACTTTGGGTCCTGTAGCACTTACTGCTGCCGTATACCTATCTATCTTCTTGGTTCTGCGTAAGAGCCACAGACGCTTCTATGCCCCCAGAACCTACTTAGGAAGTTTGCGTGAGAGGTAAGTCCCATCCGCTCACCCCCGTGTCTCTTGGGATAGCCATACTGATACGATGGTGGGCGTATAGTGAGAGATCACCAGCCCTCCCTAACGGCCTGGTTAATTGGTTTGGCGCATTTTGGAAGATATCGGATTACCATCCACTCCAACACCAATCTCTCGATTCCTATCTGTTCCTTCGGTTTCTCAAAATCCTTATTGCTATTTGTTTTGTGGGTTGTTGCATCACATGGCCCGTTTTATTCCCCGTCAACATCACTGGCGGAGGAGGTCAAACCGAGCTTAACCTGCTCTCTTACTCCAATGTTAACAAGGACACTCAGCACAACCGGTACTACGCTCACGTGTTCATAGCATGGATTTTCTATGGGTTTGTGATGTATATGGTTGTGCGCGAGTCTATTTTCTACATCAATTTGCGCCAAGCATTCCTCCTATCGCCTCTTTACTGCAATCGAATCTCCTCGCGAACGGTGCTTTTTATTTCCGTGCCTGATGAGTACTTGGATCAAGCTCGACTACGCAAAGTTTTTGGCGACTCGGTCAAGAATATCTGGATTGCCGGAGAGACGAAGGAACTTGATGAATTGGTTAAGGAGCGCGATAAGGTAGCGCTAAAGCTTGAGAAAGCCGAAGTGAAGCTGCTTAAGCTAGCCAATGCTGAACGCCTCAAGGCGATTAAGAAAGGTGCCGCTGATGAGAGGCCTGCCGCCTCTGCTGACGTCCCTGCCGACGCCGAGTCGGGGAGTTTGGCTGCCCGGTGGGTTCCACCCAAGAAACGACCATCTCATCGACTCGGTTTTCTGGGATTAGTTGGTAAAAAGGTAGACACAATCACTTGGTGTCGCACCGAGCTCGAGCGCCTCATCCCAGCTGTACAGAAGAGCCAGGACGCATACCGCGAAGGGAATTATAAGAAGATCAACAGCGTCTTTATTGAGTTTAGTAATCAAGCTGATGCGGAATCAGCAAACCAAGTGGTAGCTCATCACCAGGCTTTGCAAATGACCCCCAAATACATTGGTATAACCCCAGGCGAGATTGTCTGGAGCGCATTGAAAGTGTCATGGTGGCAAAGAGTGATTCGAAGATTTGCTGTTATTGGATTCATCAGCGCTCTCATCATCTTTTGGGCCATTCCAGTTGGAGTCGTTGGTATCATCTCCAATATTAACAGCCTGAAACAAATCTTTTTCCTCCAATGGATTGGATTAATTCCTCAGGTGATCTTGGGTTTTATACAAGGCCTTTTACCATCAGTCCTCCTGGCAGTCCTCATGTCTCTCGTCCCTATTGTCATGAGACGTAAGTTACCGGCTGACAAATTTTTCCATGGTCTGGAACTAATGTGAGAATAGTGTGCGCTAAACTATCCGGAGAACCAAGTCTGGCCCGGGTCGAGCTCTTTACTCAAAATGCGTACTTTGCTTTCCAAGTCATTCAAGTCTTCCTGATTTCAACCCTGACTTCTGCAGCCTCGGCTGTGGGGTACCAGATTTTCCAGCATCCCGAACAAGTGACGAGTCTTCTAGCAGAGAACTTACCTAAGGCGTCTAATTTCTACATCTCTTATTTTATTGTTCAGGGTCTGGGTATTGCTGCTAGTATACTCTCGCAGGCTGTCGGCTTCGTTGTCTTCACCTTGGTATACAAGTATCTGTCTGGGACGCCCCGCGCGCTTTACACAAAATGGGCGAATTTGAGTGCTATCTCCTGGGGCAGTGTGCTCCCCGTTTACACCAACATCGCTGTAATTAGTAAGTTTTCGTCTGTTCTCCACAGGCCTCGCCGTATACTGATTGTTTTGTAGGCATCACATATGCGAGCATCGCACCATTGATGTTAGGATTTGCTACTATCGGTATCTCTATATTCTACCTAGCATGGAGGTACAACATCTTTTTTGTCACAGACACCGACATCGATACACGCGGTCTTATCTATCCCCGGGCTCTGAAGCAGCTTTTCACGGGTGTCTACATCGCAGAGCTGAGCATGATTGGTATTTTCGGAGCATCTGTCGCTATTGGCCCACTTGTTTTAATGATCATATTCTTAATCTTCACTACTCTTCTGCACCTTACAATTAACAGCGCTATCGACCCTCTTTTGTATAACCTGCCGAGAACTCTGGCTGAGGAGGAGGCTGCCCGCGGTAGACACGAAGCTGTTGAGAATGGCGAAAAGGATGTACCTCTTGCCGAGAACGTCACCAATGGGTCATCTACCAACGTTGGTAGCGGGAAAAAATTGGGGCTATTTGCCAAATTCTTCAAGCCGTGGCAGTACTGCGACTACGAGGCAATGCGCAAGCTTGTCCCAAATGACGATGTTGGTGTTTATAGCACGTACGCTGATGAGGTCAACCGTGATGCCTATTACCCACCCTCGGTTGTGAGCGGGACACCGTTGCTCTGGATTCCTGAAGACCCCCTAGGCATTTCGAAGCAAGAGATCCATGAGACTAGCAAGGTTATCCCTATCACCGACGAGGGTTGCACGCTTACGGATAAGAACAAGCTTGAGTGGGATACGGAAACTGTCCGACCACCGGTATGGGAAGAGAAAATCTACTATTAATATGCGATGTCCGAGGATAAGTCGGCCGTCGATTTATTCGAGACTTTAAGAGTATATTAGTGTACTCAATGGACACCCTGCCGCCACACTCGAAGCTTGGCTACACTGTTACTCTTGTGCAGGCTAGAAACTTTGTTGGAATTGCGACGGGCCGCGCCGTTCAATCAAAACGGGGCGTATTTCATTTGGAGACTTAGCATCTGTCTATTAGGAGTGTTCGTTCGATACCCGTCCCAAGATGAGACGTTTGCTTTGGTATTTTATTCGCAAACTGATGTAATGGTTAATAATGAGGTAGTCAATGTTATATCTTTTGCTAGAGTATCTAGCTAAATGGCCTGCTTGCAAGTCCCCGGGCCCATTTGAAGCTGTCGGGCTATTCCATCACAAGAGAATAATAACAGGTAGACATTCCCAAAACAATATACACATGCATTTATGTATAGATGTTGGGATTTAGTAGTTGTCTATCATGTCACTTTTAACAACAAATGATTCCACACTACCTACCTACCTACGTGGACTGCACCACGTTAATATAGCCCGCTTTAATATCGTCATATTCAGTACCTACCTTTACCTACCTATAGACCTCACCCCTAAGAGGGTTTAAGGTTGTTATATAAATCGTGTTTTTAACCATCTACGTACATATGTACATGATGCTGAATGATGTTAGGTACATACTTCAAGATGTATGTAGAGATTACCTTAGGAAGGCAGGTAACAATACAGTAGTTCATGTAGTGTGCTTTTTCCCGGTCCTGAGCGGGGCCAGCCACGTACCAGGTATCATAGAGGTAGGGGTAGTAGCAGGCGGGTAGTACCTGTAGCAGGTACCTGTCTAGACTAGGTACATATACAGTAATATGACCCATCACATTACACATACACAACGTGGTGCCTGGGGCAGGTACATGGGTATCTACATAGGTATCTACATTACTTAAGTACTTAGCAGTAGCGGTCTGTTGGGGAGCTTTGCCAAGGTTGAATCCCATGACGCCAGTCGCCAAGCACTTCTTCCCTAATCCGATTGCAGTGCCAACCACCACCACCGCCTCCTCATTATCACCATCCCTCCAGACAGGCTTATCATCTCCAATCTACTTCCTCCTTTCCCATCGTCATCATCGTCGTCATTCTCGGGATTTCTTTCCTCTCATTATTTGCTAGCAACCGCCTCGCATCTCTCCCTCAACGGACTTGAACATCTAATTGAACACGACAACCCTCACCTTACCATCCATTGCCACCTAAAACGATCGTCGGTTGAAGCGTTGTTTGTGAGAAGGAGTCACAATGAGATTCTTCTCCGTTGCGTGCATCGCCGCGCTCTCTGCCAGCAACTTTGTCTCGGCAGGAAGCTGGTTTGGTACTGACGATGTTACCGTGAATGAGGCTAAGAAGGTCCCCGGTGACTCGCCTCTCCAGTTCTGCGACACAGACCATGCGAAGGATACCGTCCACATCGAGAAAGTTGACCTGTTGCCCAATCCACCTGAGTCGTACGTTATATCCCTTAATACTATCTCTGCACGACCTAGAGGAGGCATACGGGATGAGGCTTCTCGGATAAGAAGGAGCAAACCGAGATTTTGGAACTATGAATCCAGGCATTATGGAAGAACACTTGACTAATGGAATGCTTGAATACAGAGGCGCTAAGTTAATCATCCACGCCACTGGCACCGTCTTCGAGCCCATTGAGAAAGGCGCCTACGTTAAGTTGACTGTCAAATACGGCTTGATCCGCCTCATTAGTACCACGGCCGACCTGTGCGATCAAGTGGAGAACGTCGACTTGAAGTGCCCGATCGAGAAGGGTGTATTGTCTATCACCAAGGCTGTTGACATTCCTAAGGAGGTCCCACCTGTATGTTATGTCCTCACCTTTCTTTCCAAGTTTCCCCGTGTCCTCACGATGATATCTCAACGTGATGCAAATGGTCAACTTTCTGGCGTGGACTCACTGATCTTTTACTATTATAGGGAACTTATAACGTCTTTGCTGATGTCTACAACTCCGATGATACACCTATTACCTGCCTAGAAGCCTCTGTGACTTTTGGAAGCAAGAGGAAGTCTACCGATGCTTCTGAGTCTGTTGTTGATTTATAAGTTTGGCGTTCTACGCGAGGGACAATGAGAAGATTGCAATGAGCAATTTCTGGGGTCAGATTGGCGCATCCTATCACCGTGGTAACTATTGAGATGGTTAGATAAGCGGTGTAGTTCTTTATCCCTTACCTGTACTCGTACCACTTTGCAAGATTTCTCTACCATGACATCAATTTCCGCGATTTCCTCCTTACGGCGTTCTCGCGGCATCTCGAGCGTTGTCGATTCTTCACTTGGCGTAATGGCGGTTATCATAAGGGGTTTTGACACTAAATTCAGAGTTTCAATGTCTTCTATGAGGCGGCTTGTTGCCCTGTGCTATGTCTTTCGTGAAATGTACTCATATATTCAAGTGGGTTAATACCTAAAATCAATAAATCACATGTCATCATGCTTGTTCTGTAAGATTATATTATACATGGACCGGGATACAAGTCCTCGGTCATCTCGCCAATACCTGCTTGATGCTAGACACGGGGCAATCTTGACTACGAACAAATCATACTCCTTGTAAAGCCTTTGGGCTTGTGCGGACGTCCTCTATTCTCCAAATAGACGCCGCACTCTCCGCAAGACGCTGTCCTTCTCGGGGTCGTACGGGTGCTCTTTACTGGGGATCTCAAGGATGGTCGGGAAGGCGGCTGTGTATGTGTCAATGCGATACCTGATTTTGTCTGCAATCTGAAGCCAAGTATCTGCATTAACATTTCGGTGCTCGATTTATAAGTAGTGTAGCTCATACTCCGGGGGAGAATGCTTGCTGTAAAATAGAGAAGAGGGGGAAGACCGACATGTTGGTTGATCAGCACGATGCCGATATCCTTGCGCTGCGTGGTAAAGCTTTCGAAAGCCGCTTCGATCGCGGACGTCTCGGTCTTGCTGTCGACGACTAGGAAGTTCTTCTGCGAGTCTGGAGGGCTTGTGACGTGCTAAGAAGGCCACGATCATCAACTATTCCGTCTTCTTTCGGCCGGATTTTCTAGAATGACAGGAACTGGCGTCAAACTTACGCCAATGCCGGCCAGCAGTAGGCCCGTTACTGAGTCCTAGATCGCATTGTTTATTAGCTTGCTTGTCTAGGTTGTGACAATGTTCCAGCTGGACTGCATTGCATTGCACTGCACTGCACTGCGCTGGCCATATAGCCCACACGTACTTCATCTCCGATCACTGCTAGAAACTGCCGGTCCTTGTAGTCTCCTTGAGACGCCGCCATGGTCAAGGGTGCCAATTCGGTGTAGGGGGTTTCCGGGTTGGGTGCGGTGTGGAAGCTGGCGTATGCGCGATGTTGAGCGTTGGTTCGTAGGTTGAGCTTCGGCGTGTCGTGTAGATGGATATGTAAAGGTGGGCAGCAACCTCTAAAGCACCTGGGGGTTGATCCAGGTTGGATCTAGAGGGTTACCTAGATGCCTACCAGGTGCCTGTGTAGGTGCCTGTGTAGGTGCCTGCTTTGACCGCCTAATCCCCCTGTAACCTCCCATACCACTGTGTCTTTGCTCGATGCCCGCCTCAGACATTACCTATAGGTACCTGGACTTAAGTGCCATGTAGAAACAGCACTAAACTAAGGTACCTTAGCCCCAAATATACCAAGAATCTACAGTGCCAAATCACAATAGCAACCACCACCCCGGCAATATTTTCCTATAAGCTCCATACATCCCAACCTTCAACACAGGGAGGGCATCTCAGAGCTTTCCATCAACACTCTCGGGCGAGGCGCTGTGCTGCGAGTTCGCAACTTGCTTGGCCTCCACAAGTAACCAATCGCCGGGATTTTTATGTATTTACACATGTGAGCTGTTACCTAGCAACGAGGCCGTTCAGAAAGATGCCACGACTTGTACGAAAGAGGCCGCTCTTGGAGCGCGTCAAAGCTATGCTGAACCCTATGGATTTCTTGCTATGGCTATCCGAAGAGATCGAGACCCATGACTGGAGCTCCAAGACGGTCGGTACACAGCTCGGCCTAGCTATGAACTTCGCTTTCCTGCTCGCGCGGGCTAATAGTGGCGGCACTCGTGTTGAGGACCCCGTATTCGATGACGGTGCAAGCACTGCGGGCTGGCTAGCTTACCTAGTAAGTAGGGAGAGGAGACATAAAGCAACGACGGTTTTTCCAGTTGAATATTGCTAACAAGTACTTGTGATGTTTCTAGATCGGCGCAGTCGTTTGGTTCTTAATCGGCTTCTCGAGCGTCAACGCGTACTACACCATGTACCGATCGCGCACATATCGACTCTTCGAAGCCGACGTCGAAAAGAAGCCAGAAACGCCTTCTGCCCGCCGCGTCCGCGTTCAGTCATCGCCCGTCTCATCTTCCCCCTTGCGGTTACTAGCAGATGTCATGAGTTCCGAAAGCGCGGAATCGAGAGCGCATCCGGATAACACTCGTGATGTCTGGGAAATATCCATGTGGGATCCTCTGCCAATTTCCCTACGTCTATTCTGTCTATTTAGCCCCGGCCACATTCTCGTCTACATGATGTTCCTGCCCTTCGCGCCACTTGACGCGCGACCGAGCGTCACCGTTTTCAACTGCCTTGTCTTGCAGGTCATCTTATCTGTTCAGCTTATGCTGTTCCAATCCAGATTTTCGCAACAGAATAAGGATTCTTCGGTTGTCCAGAAAGAGGTCATGCACGAGTATGACAGCAAGTTTGTTCATCCTCTGATGTATCCTACTGTTAGAGATGCTGGAACACAATTTTCTCGAGATGATTTCGGCAACGACGCCGAGTTTGTCGAGGTTGGTACACCTAATGTGCAGCTTCGCAGGGGTTTTAAAACCCGTCCCAACCCAAATTATACGAAGCACATCGACCCCGACAATACGGGTTCAAATCACAAGAATAACATAATAAACCCAGCATTGTTTACTCCAACTGCCGTCAGTAGGCAATCGGGTCAGTTTAGCGGTGATCTTCGAAATCGAGTGCTCTCAACTAAACCAGCACGGAGAAGCACACCGGGGCCTACACCATTAAGAGAGGGCACAAGCCAGTCGGTGGCGTATACCTCCACCGGTACAGGTGGTGGAGGCTATTTAGGAGTGATGAATCATCCAAACTCGCCTCTGAAAAAGGCTCCAAGTCTCGGGGACCTTGAATTCAGATCTCCTCGCAACAATGGGGAGATGGCCCGACTAGAACAGTATCAGTCGTCTCGGAGAGACCGCAGCCCCAGCCCGAGAAAGAGCCCGAGAAAGAGTACGGGAGCCACAACATCCCTAAATCCTCCAACTTCGAATCCTTGGGGTCGGCGGCAAGCCTCCTATGAGAGATACCCCTCCATGTTTCAGTAGTTGGTGTACGAGGTGTCGTAGGAGTGTCATAAATATGTACATATGGGACAGGTTAAATAGCCAGTCAAGGCGGCGTAAGTGGGCTGACTACCACCACCTGGTCAACTTGTTACAACATGGGAGCATTTGCATTTATGGCGTTTTGATGGTTCATGGGTCAGGAACTTCCGCATTGGCTGAGGACAGTGTTTCGTGGGTCAGATTTGCACAATACATTACGAGGAAATTATATTATGGAGGGTTGTTTACTCGACATTCGTCCTTATGATGCTTGCGCCGAACAGTGTGCATCGCTATAATGGTGAGTCACCACGAGTTAGTTGATAAGCAGACTCGGTGCTTTAACTTTCTTTTACCTCTGACCTCACCTTACATGGGCTGCTTCGTGCTATATGAGTTACTGTTTCTATCCAACTATAAATCGTGACTAGCCCTAGACCTTCCTGAATGTTTGTATCAGGTTGTACTAACAAAACTTCAGTCTAAGACTGCTCTTCCTACCTCCCTTGGCAGCCGCCTTCGCCTCACCTTTATTGCACCGATGTATCAGAATCCTCCAAGGCAAGAGCATTCACCGTCACTCGGATTTAAGCGGTCTTTTCTTCAGAATCTCGTGGCAGCCAGGTGGCGCCCCTAACAGCCTAGAGACACATCAGAGTTCGCCCGTACCTCTGCATATTTATTACTCCTTCTGCAACGTCGGGTGGCCTCGGATTGTCTGTCCTACCACGTCGTCCTGTTTATTGGCTCATAGACCTTAGATTCTGACAGATATGAGTATGGCCAAGGACGCAAACTTCCCCAATAGCTTACCACCGCGAAGGCGGCGAACGTCATTTTCTGGCTTCTTCAGCAGGATTCTCCCGAGCCATCGTGCTGAACAAGGCGGCACGACCCGTAGCCATGACATCACAGACAACAGTGAATCTGCCTACATCGACCTAGGTATGAACCCCAATGACTTGACCGAGTGGAATTTGGCCCAAGAGCGGCGCGTCGAGCCTCTGGCCACTGAAGCGAGCACCGGAAGCCAAAATCACAGAGACCATAGCTGGAGTATACAGCGAGGACGGCCTCGATTACGGGATGATCTAGCTCAACCCCCACAGGCTTCTCAACGGGCCCCCAGCCTTGACCTTATCCAGCCACCAAATCCACCAGAACCACCGGGCGCCGATATTTCTTCCCAAGCACGGCATAGAAAGTCACGGCCCATAACGAGAGACGAGATTCACAACACGCTCAAGGCAAAAGAGGATACACGGAGACATCGTCTGAGCCTAAAGGAAAGCGGAGACTGGCTCGGCGTTCAAGGTGCCGACCCTTACTCCGGTGAGTTCGCGGTGCTTACACCTACAAGCACTATGAGTTCAGAAACCACTCCGCCTTCTGCCAAGAAACGGCTTGCAGAATTGTCACGGAGGCAGACGACTGCCAAGATTGCCTACGAGCAGGCCAAATTAGAGGAAGAAGCGGAAAAGGAGAAGGTTCTGTTGCAAAAGGGGCAATCTAGGCTAGAAAAGATGGACCATGTCAAAGAGGAACTTCGACGACAGCAACTAGATATTCCAACATGGAGCCAACACAAGCGGCGTTGGTCCTCAGCCGCTGAGCCGGACTTGAGTCCGATTCCACAATCAATCAAAAGTGCCAAATTAGAGAGCAGTGGGTATGGTGTCGTGCTGGTTCCTATCTCCTAACTAATTGATCATCAAGGTTCCAATGAGGCCACTAACGGTTCTGTTCGCAATTTCTCACGTCCCTCGAAATCCAACGGGAGTCTTGTCATGGACGAACCTAAACTCGTTGGATTGTCTGCCAATTATGAGAATACCGAGCCTTCTAAACACGACCACCGGAAGAACCGATCAACCGACACCATTATTCATAAAGCTCTACCGAATATAAAATTTCCAGGCATGTCTTTAAAAGGCACGAAGGTGGTTTATCCGTCTGTATTGTCTGATGCCGACGATTCGCCAGTCCAGGAACAGAACGGTGAGAAGCATTTTTTATGGAGGCGCCGCCGGAGGATGTCAGATCCCGGGAAATTGCGCAAACGTCCAAATTTCCTAATGATCAATGCTTCGGCGGGGAGGACACAGGAAAGTCTCGTGTCCGATTCCATCGAGCCTCCTCCGCCCATACCACGGCTGCAGCTAAGTCAGGAATTAAAGAACCACTTCCCAGATCTGTGCATTCCAGACTCTCATCTTCATCTAGTGCCTTATTCAGAGCGAATGGTGAGAATGGAAAAACCACTGACGACCACAAATCGAGACCTGTCGCCAGTAGTACCCGCAGGGCCGACACAGGGCAGCTATAGCGAGGCTCAAAGCAAGGCGGCTCTAAGGATAGTGACAAACCTCTCGGCATGTCAGGGACTCCAAACCGGCCAGCCACAAGCCGTCTCGGACACCAAAGGAGCTACAGCGACCTCATTCCAGTCGAGTTCGAAAGGGAACACGAAATATCCACCTATCTACCAAAGATTGATGCCGACCCGAACCTCTTCGTTTCAGGCGAAACTCACACAGGCACAGGCATCACAAGTGCAAATTCAGAACACCAGCGAAACACGGAACCACACCGGCACAAATCTTCCCAGGACTACCGGAGGGTCCCAGAGCCTATGTCAGGGGCCGACCTCCCAAGAGAGCACGAAAACGGGGACTCTAGACGCCGATATTGGCATCAATATGAGCGAACACTACGAGACAGGCCAGGAAGGATCTGTGTCCACACCCACCATCATCATTACTGGCTTCGGTCCCGATCGCCAACTCCTGTTCGAAGGAACACAACAGCGATTGGAGCCATGGAAAGACGAGGAGGGCAGCGCTGTAGGCAGCGGCGTGCCCCCAGTGATCCTGAGCTCCCACAGAGAGGAACAGGCGTCTTGCATCGTGTCGACGAGCGAAAAGGAATGGAGTATGACGATGTCTTCCCGTCCCACCACGCCACAGAGCGACTTGCAGAGCTTCGTGCTCGCCCGCGAGACACTAGAAACCGATACTACATCAACAGACCTTGCGATGTCGGGGGTGGATCCAGAGTTTCCGGTCCAGCACTTCCCGGCATACGATTCCCACCAAGCCCCCCAGAATGTACTCATGAAGCGTGTCTCCGGGAAGGTAGAAGAGGTTGTCGCCGTTTCGCCACTACGGCATCACGAGGCCAACCAAGAGCAGCCCACACAGGCCAAAGAAATCAAATCCAACATAACAAGCCTGCCGTACCATCGGCGAGGCAACAGGGTCCAGGTAGCACATCAGCGCCAGGCGCCCAAAGAACACAAGGAGACCATGATCCAAGAGGCCGCACAAATCGCAATGTGGAGGTCGCGGGCCAAAGAAGTCGTGACGACAAGAAACCACACGCCCAGTCGTACGCCCAGCCCCCGAATGCGGGGTATACGAGAGACGAGTCCTGCCGTTCCATCTCGTCGCAGTGTAAGAATGCCACAGGGGAGCGGCAGCGGCAGGGGAGACGCCGATTTCCCTTCTTTCAAAATCGGATTTAAAGACTTGCAACCTCCACCACAATCGGAGCCACAGGAACCACGGCATAGAAATCCAGGACAGGTAAAGGAGCAAACCGCTACGGGAAGGCAGTTCGGAGAAGAGATCTTGGAGATTCTAGGGGATACGGAAAACGGGGTAAGTAATGAGAATACTGAAGACGGCGTTGCCGTAATGCTTGCGTCTCTCTTCATCACCGTATGCATGGTTCTGCTCGGCCTCGCGTGGGCATGGTGGGTTATGGTCAAGCCGGCGTTCGATCAGAGGAGCGAACTTTGGAGGCGGAGGCGCAGCCGAGAGAGCATGTGGGGGGATATTACCGTTTTCGCAGCCGCGGCCGCGTTCTGTGCCGCCGGTGCTCTGCTCCTCGCAGTTGGTATTCGAACTGGGTTCTGGGTTATTGTGCAGATTTTGCAGCTATGATTACGTTTAATATTGGGGGGCGCTGACCTGGAATGAGTTTGGTTTTTGTCTTCGTCCTGTGATGGTGCATTTGGGCCAGGGCAGTACTTGCGTCGGTGGGATTGCTTTTCTCCCTTCTTGCTTTTCTGGCACGAAAAGATTGTGAGGATGGGCGAGGATATCGAGGGCCTATGAAAAACAGCGGGAGTCGGATAATAGGGGGTACTGTCAGTGGTGGGAGGAGTGAACAAAAAAAGGGTGGCTTTCGTAATCATTATACCTACTCAGTAGCCATACCAGTATAACGTTTGACTAATTCATTTCAACCTATTTCATTTCTAGTGGCTCTAGGTAGTTGGGTTTATTTTATTTTTTTTCCCCTTTCTCTTTCTACTCGTTGGGATTGCGGTTATGACGGTTTCGTGTTTGCGATCATGCCTAACGAACGTGGGATTGATATTGCTTTTGTTTCCTACTCGCCCGATTACACATATCTCTAGCCAAGAACCGCTTGATCTGCGGGCTCTGGGAAGCTTTGCTTTCCCGTCGGACTCTTGTTCGATGTTCATAGTGCTACCGAGAGTGTATAAGTAGATTAGATCTCCCAGGTAAGGTAAATTGTCGTTCATATAACATTTCAACGTCAGACTTGTATAGATTTTTACGCGTTTGCGCTAGAATAAGTAACGTGATTCCCATATAATAAAAGGGACACTTTACGCTCATAGGCAGAGGTAGGATGGATTTTATATACACTTCGATGATATAGGATTGTGTTTGATGATTGTTGGTATATACCTTATATGCTGCAGTACTAGATCGAACCAGCATTTGTCCTAGCAGTGTCTTTTAACAATGAATAATGTAGTCGAAGTAAATAAACAAGACTTAAATTAGCCTTGCCTACTTGTAATATTCGTGTCTTGGTTGGTACGACATATATGTTGATATGAATGTTTATATCAATCAAGCGATCACTTGGATCCCCTAGTTCTCGTCAACGATGGAGCCAGAAGCCGCGTTATTGTAAAGTGTGATAGAATTCCACGGTGCCGACAATATCTAGCAAACTACAGGAAGAGTATTGGCCTCTTCGAGAACTATGCTGTCTACTCTTGCTCACCATACACTATTCCGATGAGTATCGGGAGTGGTCGAAATATAGCTAGTCCTTGGATTGGCCGACCTAGCCGGGGGGGTACGTGGTAGCTAAACGATTGATACCGACAATGCGCACCCACAAAGGGCAGTTGTAAGCTGTATGCAACACTACTACGGGTCCTGGTATCCAATGGCGCGAGATCACAGCATCTATGCAAGACGCTGGATGGGGGTTGCCAAACTTCGAAACGTATGGTTCACAGATGAGACTAGTCGTGATGAGAACAGATTATCGTACTCGACACTTGGCTCACCGACTATGAATACGGCAGGGGTACGACTATAGAATCTTTCCTTGAGCGCCGATTACACTATCATGTCGGGTAGGTAGGTATCCCTGCCACCTTTCGGTTCAGTATAAACTCGGACGTTACATTGCCCCCGGCTGACCAACGAGGCGATTACCGGAGACGGCTGCTTGTCGGCTAGAGCGCCTATCTTGTTATTTAAAGGATATGTAGAATGCGCAATCGGCTTCCATGCAAAACCCCGTTCATTCAACTCCGGTATCAGTCCTTTCTCGGCATGGGGTTCTGGGGGGAAATACGTAGATGTCACCGCATTTTTCGGCACCTACCAAGTCCAGGGTAGGCTAGACGCAACCCCCGCATACGTTTATTCTTAGACGTTCGGGAATTTGAGTCCTAGGCCAGGAATATTGTTCAGCAGCAATGTTTCATTGGCCAATAGACAAGGAGACACCAGGCAATGTAACCTTGGAACCTATGGCTGTCGTACCTCTTTGGTTCTAGAGATAACGACTCTTCAGGTAGAGCTGGGAAGAAAGCTTGGCCGATATCGCTTGTCCTTGCAAAATCGTTGTGTATGGTTTTCATATGTACCGCGGTCTACATTTCAAATTGACCAGCACATGGTATTTCTCCAAGAGGTGCGAGGGCACGGACCACACAGTAACGGGGGGGTTTCCATTAGCATTGCTACTTCACAAACAACAAAAACAAGTAACCACCCTGACCCTCAGTTAGAATTTGTCCTTGGTTGACAGCAGGTAGGTATGTGGTGCGTCGGACCGCTCTTCTGGGGTACTACACTACGACGACGACTTCTCAGCCCTAGTCTAGACTAGTAAAAAGCCTAGACTGGCAGTTTGCAGCACGGGTGTACACAAGGGGGGGGGTGGTTTGTTTGGTGGCTCCGATTGCCGCTGTGGAGCGAAAGAAGAAAAGAAGAAGCGCAAAATCGGAGTGAAGTCGGTGGGGATCAACTGGTAAGGATGTTGAGTAAGGTGCTCTTTTCTTAGTCTTGTAGAATTGCCCTCTTCGTGTCAGGATCTGCCATGTAGTTGCGATGTAGTTGCTATGTAGTCACCGTTATTGGCTTTCGTTGGCCGATGATGAGTTGGTGTATATGCCTTATTTTTCCTCCTTTCTTCTGTTCATATAGTGCAGGTGATAAGTACAGGCATACTCAGCGAGTGGCTCAGCCAGTGCAGCAGAGAATCCTCACGTGCCTGTTTTGGTGTACTGGTGCAGTACTGGCGCAGTGCAAGTATACCTCGCAGAAACCGAGATATAGAGCCGTAGGGCTTGGTTGTAGTTGCACAAATAGTGGGGAGGATGGGGTAATGCAACAAGTCGATAGCGAATAGATGCGGCTCTCGGGAGCTTGACATCATCACGCTGCCTCCTACTGGCTTCCTACCTGGGCACCTATTGGTCTAAGTTCACCCTCACAACAGTCGATACCTCCATGTAGGCAGCTCAAGTACCTAAGAACCTTAGCACTTACCGTATGTACATGTAGGAAGAGGAGAGGAGGTAGCCTACAGCAGACCAACCCATAGGCTAGGTAGTCTACAGCTTAGTCGACAGCACTGACAGGCGCTTTGTTCTCGGTTGGATGGGTACTTGAGGTACCTAGCAAGATGTGGGTTCTTTTCGGCCAATCTGGTGCTGTTAAATTCAAATCTTCAAAGGCTCAGTTTGTGAGATCCGGGCCCCGCGACCGGAGACGTCTTTGCCTTCTCCGATTTTCGGCTCTTCGGTTTTGCTTTATTAGCGACTTTCTACAGCGAAGAAACTGCCTGAAATATAGCGAATATATACACACGTTCACACTTTATTCTAAGCCTCTCCTCGTTGAGACATCTACGGGACCAGTGGCTCGGACGAACCTGTACATATATCGGAGCCCTCCCTTGTCTGTGCCCATCCGCCATTCAAAACTCTCTGTTTATTTCCGTTCCATCTTGCCTTTCCATTTCGTCTCAGCTTACAATTCAATTCCTTCAACACGGTACCGGGATCCAGTGGGAGGATATACAGTCTTTACGGGGGGCGTTTCAACAACAACAGCAGCAGCAGTAGCAGCAGCAACAGCAACAGCAACAGCAACAACATCAACAACAATATTACAACTGGTCTGAATAGTAATCTCACAAAGTCACAATGCCTATCGCAGAGAAAGCTCCACAGACCTTGTATGACAAGGTTCTTGCTGATCACATTGTTGATGAGAAGCTTGACGGCACAATTCTCCTCTATATTGGTATGTAAGGCCGGATCGCCACTCGACCTGTCATACGTGGGAACTGGAACATGTCTTACTGACGTGCATATCTCGGTGTCGACAACAGACCGTCACTTAGTACACGAAGTCACCTCACCGGTATGTTGCGCACATTATTTATGCTCTGGTAGCAATCGAGCTGACTGGGTGTATGCAGCAAGCTTTCGAAGGCCTTGCGAATGCTGGACGTCGTGTAAGGAGAACCGACTGCACTCTCGCCACCACGGATCACGTATGTCATTCCTCATCTCTTATTGATGTCACTTATATGCACGGCGCGATCGGTAAGCCGACGGTAAGCGACTTTAGATGCTAATTGATTCGTCTACAGAATGTCCCCACAAAGTCCCGAAAGGGTATCAAGGATATCGCCACCTTTGTCGAGGAGGAAGATTCGCGGTTACAATGCCTTACCCTTGAAGAAAATGTCAAGGAATTCGGCATCACGTATTTCGGCCTTGGCGACAGACGTCAAGGTATCGTCCATGTCATCGGCCCTGAGCAAGGCTTCACCCTTCCGGGTACCACGCTGGTGTGTGGCGACAGCCACACTTCCACACATGGCGCCTTCGGTTGCTTTGCGACCGGTATCGGTACGAGCGAGGTCGAGCACGTGCTGGCCACTCAGTGTCTCATCACCAAGAGGAATAAGAACATGAGAATACAAGTTGATGGCGAGCTTGCCCCGGGTGTCAGTTCAAAGGATGTTGTCCTTCATGCTATCGGCTTGATTGGTACTGCTGGCGGTACTGGCTGTGTCATCGAGTTCTGCGGCTCCGTCATCCGCAGCCTCAGTATGGAAGCCCGCATGTCCATCTGCAACATGTCTATCGAGGGTGGTGCTAGAGCCGGTATGGTTGCACCCGACGAGATCACCTTTGAATACCTCAAGGGCAAGCCGCTTGCACCTCCACCGGATTCACCCGAGTGGGAGCGCGCCGTTAAGTACTGGAAGAGCCTTCAGTCCGACCCAGGCGCAAAGTATGATATCGATCTTCAAATTGATGCTAAGGATATTATCCCGACAGTTACGTGGGGTACCAGTCCTGAAGATGTCATCCCTATTACTGGAGTAGTTCCAGACCCCGAAACATTCAAGACAGAGGCTAAGAAGCAGAGCGGTCGGAGAATGCTTGAATATATGGGGTTGACCCCTGGCACCCCCATGGAGGACATCCCTATTGACAAAGTCTTCATTGGTTCTTGCACCAACTCGCGAATCGAGGATCTTCGCGCTGCCGCTGAGGTAGTGAAAGGCAAGAAGATCGCAGATAACGTCAAGCGAGCTATGGTTGTTCCCGGCTCCGGAATAATCAAGGAGCAAGCCGAAGCTGAGGGTCTTGACAAAATTTTCCTCGATGCAGGTTTCGAATGGAGAGAAGCTGGATGCAGCATGTGCCTCGGCATGAACCCCGACATTCTTTCACCAAGGGAGAGATGTGCAAGCACAAGCAACCGAAACTTCGAGGGAAGGCAAGGTGCTTTGAGCCGAACCCATCTTATGTCTCCGGTGATGGCTGCTGCTGCTGGTATCGTCGGGAAATTGGCGGATGTTCGGAAGTTGGCCAACTACAAAGCAAGCCCGCATGTGGAAGCTTTTAAAGCGTCTTCGCCACCAAGTAAACCATTAGTCGATGAGAGCCTCGAATCTGGTGATGCAGTCGCCGGGGAAAAACTAGGCGATCAACCAGAAGATAGCTCATTAACTGCCGAAGACCTAGTCACAGAAGCTGCGGGCTCACCTGGTCTTCCTAGATTTACCGTGCACAAGGGCATTGCTGCGCCCATGGATCGGACCAACGTCGACACTGATGCAATCATTCCTAAACAATTCCTTAAAACTATCAAACGCACCGGACTTGGCTCAGCTCTCTTCAACGATTGGAGGTATAATGACGATCGGTCGCCCAATCCAGACTTTGTTCTCAACCAGGAACCGTATACCCGAGCAAAGACTCTCGTAGTCACTGGTCCCAACTTTGGCTGCGGAAGTTCTCGTGAACATGCACCCTGGGCTCTGAATGATTTCGGTATCCGGTGTATTATCGCCCCATCCTTCGCCGACATCTTCTTCAACAATTCATTTAAGAACGGCATGTTGCCTATTGCCATCACAAACCCCGCCGATCTGGACAAGATCGCAGCGGAAGCCAGAGCTGGTAAAGAAGTCGAGGTTGATCTGCCAAATCAGGAGATCCGCGACGCCAGCGGTAACACAATTTGCAAGTTTGAGGTTGAGGAGTTCCGGAAACACTGTCTCATCAACGGCCTCGACGACATTGGCCTTACTCTACAGCTCGAAGACAAGATCACAGAGCACGAGAAAAAGATCTCGCAGATCACACCTTGGGTCGACGGTACATCATATCTTCGCAGGAAAGGCGGTAAATTGCCCGTTAAGGCTGTCAAGGTGCCCATGACAAATCGTGGGCAGGAGCTAAAGGACCCTATTGATTGGTAAGCGCGCTGGCATAATGGAAACAAAGGTTGTTTTCGGAGTTTTTTAGGGCTGGAATGCCCAAAATATTCGGTTTAGCATAAAGGCTCACCTAGATGTTTTAAGATCATCGGTGATTGATTGGTAGTGTGGACAATATAATACCACGTTTTCAAACACCTATACAGCTAAACTTGAGTTGCATGATGTCCTAGCTGCTGTGCATAAAACTATCGGACAAGACTCAACGGCGTTTAGAAGGCGATTGCATTAAGTACTTAGTAACTAAACGTGTATTAGATTATTTCGGCTAGCGCCTAGGGAAACAAATCGCCACCCTTACGCTAAGAACGAGTCTTCCACCTAAATAGATCGACTTTAGGGTATCAATGTTGTCATCGTGTATCACTTCTTGTCCTTCTACTTTCTTCCTATTCTTAATTAAGTGAGTAACAGGGGGAGGGGGGTTTACTACTGGGTAAACTCAGCAGACTTGATAATAACCTCACCTGTTTCCCATCGGTCGCCAATCTCATGTGCATCTGGTGTCCTGAGCTTGAGTACACATAATACCTTATCGTTCGCCGGCGCTTAGATACCCTTGAAGGTAAAATATATTTGGTTGCTCGTGAACTTGAGATTAATGATGTTATTCCAGGTGCTAATAGTGGCACGGCCCAACCCTTTTATGGTGGCATAAATGCCAAGAGGGAGTCGTTAGAATTGCGATTAATGTAATGGAGGTTTCTCTAGAGTGCTTAGTTAATTTATGTTCCATGTTCTTCTTCCTTAAAGTCGGGTTGAGGGCTGCTGCTGCTTAGTATATCTGTGAAGCTCGCACCGACTCAAAGTAAACGAGAAAGTCGTGATCTCTCTACTACCGGTTTCGAGGCGCTCAAGGGTATATTATTGTGTTATAGATATAGGAGAGCACATTTCTTTGCTAGAGACCACGTAGTTGCGTAGCTAGCTGTAGGTTGTAGCTTGAGGATTACCTATCTGCCACCTGAGTTGAAGAGTCTAGATCAACGAGATATGTCCCGCCTTCGGGTCTCCTCTTGCTATTATAAAGGCCATCTTTTCGTTTAGCAAGTTAAACACAGTTTATATTAAACCCGACGTTATATCAATGAAATAATAAATCTTGACGCTATAGAGTTATCGCATCCTATTTATCCTAGCCCCAAACCCTAGACGCTTCGTTATGTTTAATAGCATCATGTTTTAAAGCCCCGTTGAAAACTTCCTTTTAGTATACAAATATAATCAAGACCTTGGTTCCTCCGCTGTGAGTATTTTTAGACGCTTTCTGAGTATGGTTTCGCCTTCACCGTCTCGTCTATATGCTTGTAGCTCCGTGCGTAGAGGGGAGTCGTAGCAGTGTTGTCACGTAATCTCAACTTTCTAAGTCTCGCGTACATAGGCGCACGGGCGCCGCTGCTGGGGCCGCCTATTCAAGAATCTGAAGTTAGAAGTCGGCATTCATAGTGAAGTTACGAGGACGGAAGTGTTGGAGGGCGATGGGGGGTAACGGAGGCGAAAGCTTTCTTATTGAGTAACCGATGTTCTCGAGACACGATAAATGAAGGGTGTTGGGAGACAAGAGACTGGCGTACTGACCTGACCTTGGGAGTGCTAGTGCAAGCGCGAGCCCGGTGGCCACTGCAGCTATGACTGTCTTCTTAAGTCCGCCTGCCATCGTTGGGGAAATATGAATGCAGTAGTTTCCAAATGATAATTTGAAACGTCTGGTTTGAGCTGAATGGTGGTTTTCTTGCTGGTGAGCGAGTTGTGTTTGGAAAAATGTTGGGTTATGTTTTTGTTAAGGTAAATTTCAAAATGTCGGAAGCAAGGGCTCCTCTTATATTCTGTGTCATCTAGGTTGCATGTTAATTTATTTATAGACTACCGATTAGCTTTAGGTAAAGTATCGTGGTAAATACTTAGTTCCTGATCGTAGAGCCTGCCATCTCAAGGAACTTGGGGAATAGGCAGAACTTTAATCTGCCTGATCCTGATCTCTGCCTCGTCATTGTCAGATGAGACAGAACCTAGAGGGGAGTAATATAGTTTGAAGGGCATAACTTGAAGGAAATGGCCGCCCAGAATGATATTATCTTCAGCCCATTGAATCCCTACATACAAACCAAATAGCCCCTTTCTCCCATTCTACCACAAATATATAGAAGTGGGTTAGGGGGGCAGTGTAACTTTAAGGTAGGATCTTGTTGACTAGTTATTCACGCTCGGTATCGACGTTCGGAGCCACAGCAACCGAATCGTAGTTAAATAGCAAACCTTCGAAGATTGATATTCTACTAGAAAGAACGATGAGTCGGATTTTTATCAATGGCATTAACAACCGTAAGACCGACATCGAATCACAATTGAATATTATTTCCCTTTGACCTAAAGTTTAGTTGTTATGGCAACGGCTTGCGGTCAGCTTTAAACAGGCGCTATATCGAGTCCAAGTTTATTACCTTGATTACGTCTCCTGTGATTATGACACCGTTTTCGGCCTTCTTCTTTTCCCTCACTGATAAAAAGGTATGGTGCGATCGTTACTACACCCTAAGAAAGTAAGGAGCGAAATAGGAAAAAAAGCTAAATTGTTCGGACCTTAAAGGCAATGTGGTGAGAGCTAAACCGTGTCACCTTACACCTTGAGATTTACCACACATTTTTCTCTCTCGCAATCTAGAACACTTGGTGTAAAAGTGGAATGGGCAAGAATGAATAAATTTACGATATTAGGATTAGTCGGTCTGTTTACCCACTCACAACAACCCGAAGGCATAAACCGGGGGAGAACATGGAAACACAACTTAAGCACTGAGCTATTGATTTATAGTTCCTAAGCTACGTAGAACCAATATTTCTACTTTTCGGTAATGAAGAATGAGATACGGGACAAGGAGAATTGATGGGAAGTAAAAGATAACGTGATGGCACATGAAATTTAATATCTTGTTCTCACTCTTGACCTTCAACCAATCCTTTTTGGAAGGGGTGGGAAACAAGGCCGGTATCATCTAGCCATATCCAGGAGTATTTAACATCCAAAAATACATCATTTCCTACAGATATTAACGCGAATACTAGGTCGACCACTGATCGGAGAAAAGGGGTATTATATCCGCCCATCGCGACCAGGGCAATATTTATTACGAGTACCTTTCTTTTTATTTTCTATTAACTCTTATACTGATACTTCCCCTTCTAGTTATAAGTGGCACTCTGAGTAATCGACTCCCTAAATAAAGCCCAATGACATACGAATCAAAACAGGCGGAAACGACACTTATATGTGATAAGTTGATAAATTTCTCTATGATTGGACATACTGTATGCAACATTTTTTAATTCGTTTATTTTCTTTTCGTTTTTGGTATAAGTGGGAATAAATTAATGTGAAGCATGGATGGCGATCGAATATCCGAGTTTGTTACTTCATCTTGTGTAATTGTTGCGTCACTCGCGTGACTTCCCCGAACTCGTTCCATTCCATACATTAGACACGCCCAGCAATTTAGCGGGGTGTGCCTACGAGGCGTGAATTTTGAGAACAGTTCTGTATCTCATCTCGGCATCCTCTTAGGAAGCATAGTAGATTATTCGCGCTTACGTGCGCCGATGAGCGTGCTGAAATCCAAATATCCCCTTATACAAGGGTGGCCAACCCGACACTACTTCCGGTCATCACCAATCTTCACACATAAACGCCTTAGGAAATCTCAACTTGTCAATTTCATAAAAATGGACAGCAAACTTGAATTTGAAACAGCGATGCAAAAGGTCTACGGGCCTTACGACCTGCGCGCCCAGCCAGATTCCACATGGAAGCCTGGCAATGGGGGTGGTCATCGCGGTCGCTACCTCTGGACAGACGCCTTCGGTGTTCTCAACTTCATCACCCTGTCCCGGGAGAAGAGCTCAGACGGGCCTGCATACTTACACCTTGCGCGCCAGCTCGCAAATACCGTCCATGAAGTGCTGGGCCGTGAGCGCGAACCTTCCGGAGCTGCAGCGCGTTTGCAGGGTGCTACTGATGATGCTCCACTCCGCGGTGGTCTGCGCATCGGGAAGCTTGATGCGAGTGGCCCGGACGGTGACGGGATGTACCATCACTACCTGACGTTATGGATGTACGCGCTCGACGTCCTGGCACGGGTAGCCGAAGAAGCGCGCTGGAATGCGCTTGCCGTGCAACTGGCTCAAGCGATACACCCGCGATTCATGGTCGAGCGCCACGGGAGGGAATCCATGGTATGGAAGATCTCGACCGATATGCGTCATGTACTTGTTGGGAGTAAGGGCCACTTGGACGATGTCACTGGGTTTGTGGTCTATCGCATGTTGAGAGACACAGCGCGAGGCTTCGGAACTTTTGGAGATGATGTGTTGACTCCTGAGATTGAGCAATACGCCCGCATCATGGAGCATGCGGATATATCTCTCTCGGGTGACCCCTTGGATTTGGGCATGGGACTGTGGCTGGCCCATTTCAATCGCGACGCCGCCTGGTCCCGTAAACTGAGCGAACAGGCCTTGGAGATTGCACGAGAGAGGTTCTTGGTCACCGCTGCGAGACCACTAACGGCCGCGAACCGCCTACATCGTCTTGCATTTCGCGAGTTCGGCGCCTGCCTGGGGATCAAGTGCTATGAAAAGGGATTAGAGTCCTTGGTAGAAGGAGTCGAGACTGTTCTGGATATATGGAAGGGTAAAATGCTGCAAGACGAGGACGACGAAGACGAGGATTTAAGACCGATTAACCTAGTTATGTATGCTGCGGCTCTGATTCCTGGAGGTAAGCGTTCCATGCCACTAGCGCATCCATCAACTGTGTGCTCTAATCAACAACAGCATTTCATGGGGTTACATTGGGAGGAGAACTATTGGTTAAGAGGTAGCTTAGACATTCTCAGTTGATTGCTAATGAGGTAGTAGCAAGTAGGTATTGAGACAGGACGATGCACAACCAAGTCAATGTATTCTTGGGCGCTAATATCCTGGCCCCCAGCATAGAAAGTATTTCGCCTAGAGGTACTACGTGCTTATACCGAAAACAGCCCTGCCAAAGACTTTGCAGCCTCCTAATAGTACATATCTCGTTGCCTTTTATACCTCTGTAGACTAGTAGTTACATCGTTTCCTGCGTCTACAGGCTTATAATATACTATGGTCGATGTTCAGTAAAACGTACCTTGAAAGTATCTTGCATCATGGTCCACGGATATATATGCCAAGAGAGGCTGTGATAATGTTCAAGAACACCTGCTAGGATTAGATATATCTTCTAACATAACAATCAATCCCTCTTGTAATTTTCTACTACCTACTGATATATAAGGTAGAGCAAAATCCCATACTAGGTAGTCATTCGTGATTGTCCATCGTACCAGCCTAGCGGTGAACTTTTTGAGCTTGAAATTTTCCAAATAACTAGCAGTCAGCCTAACCAGAGACTTTGACTTGACGAACACAGCCGCATCTCCTGATGGTGTAATGATTGGGGGGGAGAATAAGTCAAAGTGATTTACAAATAGGCAGGGTACGGTAATAACCAATCATCAGTTGAAGCGCACTTCGGGATTTGCCCGTGGTTATAAAAGTAAAGCCCGATGAACACATTTGCACTTAGTTACGATTACCCTAGCCCCATCTCATGCCATCGGCGAGGTTTAACGTGCCAGATCAATGCTGTGGGGCTGCAGAATCCCATACCTTTTGGGCATATAAGAGGTGCTTATTGGTTAAGTACTTAAGATACTGTATTGAAACGTTCGAGCAAAAACAAGCCCATATGGAATGATGAGACGTAGGTTGAATCTCCTAGATTGATAAGATCAGACGGAACCTTATGAATATGTAATCATCTGACTGATCTCGTTTCTATAGAATACTCTTTTCAATTCTAATTGAATCAGATAATAGCTGAGTATAAATTCTGCATTGGCCCCATGGCAGAACTTACTAACTTACATGTCCACATGCATTGCATTAGATCGATAACAATCAAGAACATGGAGCTTTCCGTCGAATCTATTGTTGCCATTGTTGGCTTATTCGTTGCGTTCCCCCCAGTCATCCTAATTATTCGGCACTGCATCAAACGGTGTCGGCTGCAAAGGAAGGGCTTGCCGGCTTTCTGTTCGTAAAGCCTGTAGTCAAAGTTAGGGGGGAAAGATTAGCTGACTGAGAATCGCAATAGTCAAAACATTAGATAGGCTAGACCTGGAATCGAGACAATTCGCCACCTCGGATTTCGATGACAGACCACGGCAATCGACACTACCGTCTCATACTTCATCGATTTCGATTTCCTATGAAGCATGTATGGCAACGGGTCAAGGGAATTCGAAGCAGTGTGTAGGACTCCGTAATTCTGTGTCTCTGCAGAATTTATGCCAGTTCGAAAGGACCGGGGTTTAAAAATCAGGTAAGTAACGCGTACCTACTAAGTAGGTATCCTCTAGAAGAGGGCTTGTCATCGCTAAAATACGAGTGAATAAGGAGTTGCCATAGACGTATATAGAAATATAGATGGGCAGTATTTCAATCCCTATTACAGTGAGTTACATACAATTGGTTAAACCCGATTTGCGGAATGTCAGGATGAATCAAATGTACACTAGGTACTCCGTACCTAGACTAGGTATTACTCAATGGGATAGGCTAGGGGCGGTATGAACCACCCCGCCCCCAGACTCACCATCGTTTTGGTCAAGGGAGTTATAGTAGCCGTGCTACCTCTCGAGATATGGACTGACTGGATTTTATAAAGGGTGCCTCAATTATTGCAAATCACTTACGGCCCTCAACATGTGAGGTGGCTGTCCTGTGGGTGCACAGTTCTAGATAGTAGATAGAACTAGATCGAATGCCGGGGTCGTTCAGCGATCCGATATCTCCGAATAGGCACATAGTAGTAGAGTAGACCTCAGGTGCTCCACTCCATTTCGGTTGCCTTTCCACAGAGAGCCATCAATGGTTTGCTGAGCGATGCAATGGGCAGTCAACAGGAAGTGCTGGGGCTTCTCAGCCTGCCGCCCGAGATTCGCGACCAGATTTACACCATTATCCTTGACCCGAGCAACAATCGCACCTTCCAGCCAGACGAGTACACCGATTACGATTACCGCGATGCCCTCGTCCTCTTTCACCTAAACCGCCAGATCTACTACGAAGCTCGCGACGTCTTCCGCACGCTGAATGTCTTCCTGCGCATCGAGTCGCCGTGGTCCGAGGCCGAGCAACACGTCAATCTAGTCGGCCATGTTCCAATTCTCATGCGTGGGACCCGCGCGTCTCGCTTCAGGGGACATAGCTTGCAAGTGACGATCGAAACACCCGCTGCAGGCGAGCCTGACGGCGGCACGCACTATTTTGTCATGCTTGCCGACGACTTATCAGCCTTTACAAAGGCCTGGTTCTACTGGAACCTGTCGCACCCGGGCCTCAACCAGTGGCTGCGGCTCAAGCTCTTTCTACGGGACCCCTACGCCCCCGAGTGGGACGAGAAGCACGTGCGTCGTGAGATCCAGCGGAGATTACTCCTCCCCTTTGGCGACGTCAAGGGTCTGCATGATTTCTCATTGACAGGCGATCCGAAACCCCAACCGAAAATCGTGGCCGAGTTGCGCGCCCTGCAGGCCCTCGAACCCACGTCACCCGAACAGTGTCTCGTCGAATGCATGCGGTTAAAAAATGAGGGAAACGAGTTGCTGCAGAAGGGAGAGTTCCGTGCCGCGCTAGGAGTATACAATCGTGCCTGGGAAGCGATACACATAGTAGTGAAGGGGAGGCAACGGCACGTACATGCCGAGGCATTTTTTGCGCGGGACCTAGTGGACGAACCGTTCGCTGGGAAGAACGGACAACTCGAGAGAATGAACTTGCGCCTCCAGCTCGTCGCCAACACGTGCCTAGCCTATATGAAGCTGCACGAATGGCATGAATTGCAATTCTGGGGCATGCGGACTATCCAATTGATGCGTCAGGCGACGGGCGCGAATCAACGCCATATTCCACCCGAAGATGAGGCACTTCTGGGATTCCCTAGCGCGACACAGGTCGGTAAGATATATTATCGCACGGCGATAGCGTTCCAGGAACTTGGGGACCGCGCCGAGGCGCAACGACTAATGAGAGTCGCGCAGGTTTACCTGCCTAATGATGAGAAGGTGAAAAAGGATCTGGCTTCTCTTGCATAAAACTTTGAATTGGGGCTTTTTTTTCTTTGTGTAAAACTGATGATCATGATACGATGACTGCTAATAAGGGCCTTGATTATCACATATTACAACGACATCTGCATAACAATATATATATATATATATAGAGAGAGAGAGAGAGAGAGAGAGAGACTATGATACAGTGAATATAAGTTTGCAACTAAGACCAATTTCAACAAGCTTCTATCGCGTAAACTAGTAACGATGATAGCGAGCATATCGCTTATGGTGTCTCGCGTATCACACAAGAATGAGAAAAATGCTTTCTAATCGTCAACTGAATCTTACGATGACATATAGGGGATTTAGAGGGGTTTGACCCAGTTGTGATACACAGAAGATGACACACATAACTGGTCATCACCACTATTGTATTGCTAGCTGTCCATTCCACTCACTTATTTTGCATTTGTCTTTTTTTTTTTTTTTTTTCTTTGGACATTTCTCTAGTAATCCTGTTCTCGAACCCATCGCATAGGTGCGCTGTTCTCTTGTTTTTATCTAGATACGAAGTCCAATCAGAATTATTAGAAATATTGCGCTTTGCTAAGTATTAATCAAAGAGTGTGATGCCTAAAGCCTTATGAGGATAGGAACTGCAAGGCGGTAATGAGGAGCGAGATAAACATTCGCTTTCAATTTTAAAACATGACGTGGTCTTAGCCCTTTTGTTGTTGCGAATTTCTTGAAACCTCTGGAGCTATAGCTAAATTATCTATACATAATCACATAGACTAGCTAAGTAACCTATATCAGCCCTAGAATTTGGGATCAATGAAGAATTGTGAATAAACTCCAACCTATCCGATCACCCTTCTCAGAGGGTGAGCTTCTGTATTAAATACAAACTCGTCCAAGCTGATTAGTTCGGGCTCGCTGAAGATGAGATAGAAGTACTTCAGAGTCTCGCCCATCCAAAATGATTCCATTGAGTCCGACAGCTGGAGTGTCTGGTCCAGGGGGGGCGTGACATCCCAAACAGCGGAATTCGCAAGCCAGGTGGCTGTGCTTCTGTTGATCGCCTGAAACATATCCCATGCTGACTCGATGAGATCCTTCCGACCTGTCGTGCGATACAGGATGAACACGCTCTCAACAGCTTCGGGACGCAGTAGATATCGCCTATCAGGGATCGCCGTAAACCCTTGGGGAAGGCGTTCCAGGGCGATTATTTCGTCGCCTGTTGCGTCTTTCTTGTTTTCTTCCGCTCTGGCTTTGACCTCTTGCCACCAGGCCGCCCCATCCCACTTGCAGTCATCCTTGACAGCACACGGCTTCATCATGAAGGTTTCTGGCATAATTCCATGCGGGAATGCTTTGTAGGTCCATATACACCCATCTACTAGCTTCGTAGCGATAATCATATCGTCACGACGGCGGAAAAGCTTGCTCGCAAGCGCAACTAAACCCCCTAGGAAACATACTAGATGTTGACCCTGTGGTTCTAACTCGGTAGTGTTGGATCCTCCGTCTTCCTTTATATGCACTTGTCCGGCGATGAGAATGTCCTCATTCGTCGGTGTCATTGGCCTGAATAGATTATTCGTCAGAGCAGCTTCGAATGCCTCTACATACATTTTCTCGTATATATCGAGCTGGCCACTTATCAGGGCCGCCATCTTCGGCAAGTATTCATACATAGAGTCGGCCATAGCACCGAGCGTAAAAATTGGGCCAGAATTAAGCACCATCTTGCTGGCGTCAACGGCCAGGGGCCACAAACCTGGGATCGCTGTAGAGCTTTGCTGGACAGCCATTTCGTCCATAATACGCTGGATTGCGTCAAACCATTTGGGGTTACCCGTGAGCTGAGAAAGACGCGTGAACTCAATCGAGAAGCTCCCGATCTCAGCAATAAGGAGGTTACCAGCGACCTGGGGATGACCGCGCATGGCGGCCTGCACATCCCAGCGGGTGACGGGCATGTGATTTGGGGTATCGAAGGCATGGTATAGCATCTCTCCCACCTCAACAGCCTTCCGTAGCAGTCGAATGTCTCCGCTGAGGTCAAAAGCAGCCAGAAAACCACCCAGAAATCTAATATTAGTTTCGAAGACATTTATCTCGCGCATATCGGTACGTGTGAAGTCGATTGCCGCTGCGGCCGCAACTGCCCCATCA
Organism: Xylaria sp. Z50; assembly: GCA_037356035.1. Classification (NCBI taxonomy): domain Eukaryota; kingdom Fungi; phylum Ascomycota; class Sordariomycetes; order Xylariales; family Xylariaceae; genus Xylaria; species Xylaria sp. Z50. The sequence goes on from JBAWJU010000007.1 coordinate 354,338, forward strand.
AACTCAGCGCCGCGCATACCCATGATCCAAAGTGTGTCAAGTGAATCGACCAGCGTAGCGGCCCAGCCACCAAATGGATTCTTGCGGTTGCTAGATACCGGTGCCAACTCGTCTGAGAGCCATGCGTACTGCTTATAGGCTGACCAACATCTTGTGAATACTTCCTTTACGGCGCGTTGGCGCTCTTCACGTACGATGCGTGCGGCTGTTGTTTCTCGAGTAAAGGAGAATTGAACACTAGGATAGTTGGCGGATTTGGTGTTGGGAAGCGGTCTGATGTATTCGGGAGGATAATTAAGGGGCAATTCTCCCCAGAAGTAGTCTGAGGCTTTGATATAACGTAGGTCCTCCCCAGACCAGCCCCAGGGTCGAGAGAAAGAAGCTCTGTTGATAGTCCACAAGTAGAAGAGAGCAAAAGCGGTGATGAAGCTGAATATGGCTGTATGGTTTCTCCTTATGACGGACATAATGGCCAATAAGGATAATGCATATCCCAAAACAGGAACAGTCCGTCTAGAGAAGGTCTGGTTGAATCAGAGACGTCGAAGCTAGTGGTTGGATTTAACAAGCAACAACTAGGAAGCGATGGAGGAACGGGCTGCAAATCTTTTTAGATAGAGGAAGATTCATGCGTGAAGCTCAGGGTTACATGATTGTGTATGGCATGCCCACGCCTTTCCCTTGAGTTTTTGGCGCCATTGTCGGCGATACACAGATCGAAGGTGTGACTGAACACCTGGGGAATAAAACAAATTGGTATCACTAGGCTTGAAACAAACTCATGCATCTATAAATCTTAAAAACGTCCTGCGACTACCGTTGATCTACCTACCAGAAGCCCCGTAGCTGTTACGATCGTTCAGCATATACAAGGTAATATCTAGGCCCCTGTGTCTAGCACGACAACAACCTACGACTTTTATCATTAAGCACAACTTCAACTGAATCAAAACGACCGTCATTGGTAGCATTCGCCAATAATAAAAGCCGAATGTTTTCACCATTTTCTTGTCCGTCGATTTCCCCTTAATGTCAACTAGGTTAGATTAATTATCAATTAAATATGGGATGATTCAGCTGGATGGATTAGATTAGGTACCCATCCAAAATGGCCGGATAGCCACGACATCGGCCACTCTTGAGTGTCTGAGCCTCGCCCTGTATGCATAAATCCTCGGGTCATCCTCATTACGCATCTTACTGTACAGATGCGCTTATAATGCTAGCTCTCATCTAGCAGGCATTCATTGGAATACGTTTGAGCAAAGCGTCTTTAGCAGTCCCCACCGAGACTAGAGAGGACCAGAGATCTTGTAGACCAGCAAAAAAAAAAAAAAAAAACAATATCGTGGGATTAATTTAGGGTAGTAGTTGGGCCCAGTTGGATTCATTCCACTTTTAGTCCCAGTATGCCTTGTCGTGGGTCTTGCCGAGCTTTTAGGAGAGCGAAATCAAGGGAGGAACTTTCCGCTTTCCTGTGAGATCATCGACGACGCTGTTGATTTATATTAAATACCGCGGCTTGACGCACGATGCCTTGCATATCCACCATGCTTCCTTCAACCTGGGATTTCCACTCCTCTAGTGTAGACGCTTGAAACATTAACATGACCCACCATCAACTGGAGCTTCCCGCTTCGGAAAGAAGAAGCGATTGAAACACCCAAAACGTCAAGGATCAGCAAGAGCTGAACTCATGATCTGGAGAAGTTCCGGGCTAATTGGAGTCGTGATAGATGTAGAGCCACTACGACCCATTTTTGCCCGCTATTCCACGTGGTGAACGATGACAGAGCTACGATGTCGTAGTCTTCGGTGATACGATTAAGTTTGCCTCGACTGGCAGTATAAATGGGGCTCGTTACCTTCAAGCTAACTGACTGATATCGAGCCCGAGCTATCAGTCAGTCACACCGTTATAACTTGTTGGCTTCTTACGTCGACAACATGTTGTTCCATTCACTGGCGGCTTTATGCCTCACCTTGACCACTACGATCGCGGCCACCTGTAAGATTCTTTCACCCTTCGGGGATAGAGGTTTTCAACACTGACGGTTGGCAAATATACAGTGCCGGCTATCCAATATGAAACGCCTGTCAGCCGAAGATGGCTACTCGGAGATGACAAGATCCGTGGAGTCAATCTTGGCTCTTTATTCATCATTGAAGAGTGGTTTGCTAAGGACGAATGGGCTAGCATGGGATGCAAGGGTTATTACGACGAATGGAGCTGTGTGAAAGCACTCGGCCAAGAGGCTGCAAACGCTGCATGGGACACGCACTGGAAATCTTGGGTTACCCAAAGCGACATAACTAAGATCGCTAGCTATGGGCTGAATACTATCCGTATACCCATTGGCTTTTGGATCAAGGAGGATCTTGTCCTGAGTGACGAGTATTACCCTAGAGGAGGCCTGAAATACCTGGATCGTCTTGTCGGCTGGGCTCGTGATGCTGGTCTGTATATTATTATGGACTTGCATGGTGCCCCTGGGTCTCAGTCACCGAATGAAGAGTTTACAGGACATGTGAGTAGGGTTTTGGATCTTCCGAGTTTCGCTATCACGGGGCTAATGAAGACTTAACTATAGGGTACTGCGAATCCTGGTTTCTTCACGGACGCCAACTATGAGCGTGCCAACAAATTCTTGGAGTGGATGACAGAGCGTATCCACACCAACGATGCGTACAGCACTGTCGGAATGCTGGAGGTTATCAACGAGCCGATCAAGCGACGGGTGAACGCTACAGATGCCGATGATATGCTGGAGAGGTTCTATCCCGCCGCGTGGGACCGGATCCGTGGCCGCGAAAACAAACTGGGGATTGCGAAGGAAGACAAGTTGCACATCCAATACATGGTAAAGCACCACAGTCTGCGTAGCTGTCTCAATCTGCTGACAAGAGATAAAGGGAAGCAACTGGGGATCTGGCCACCCTGAGAAGTATCTAAATGATACGACCGGCTTGTACTTTGATGATCACGTCTACTGGAAATTTGACACTCGGTCCGGCACTAACAAGACAAGCTACATCAATGCCACCTGCAACCTCTATCGCCCCGAAGCCGACGTGATCGTGGGCGAGTTCTCTCTTTCAGTAGCCAGTGCTCTGCAGAACAACGACGAGTTTGGGATCCAGGGCCACCCCGAGAACATTGCTTTCTACACGGACTACTTTACCTCACAAGTTTCGATTTACGAGAAGAGTGGTGGCTGGGTTTTCTGGAATTGGAAGTGCAATTGGATTAATCAATTCAATGACTGGCGATGGTGTTACAAGACCGCTGTGGAAGCCGGTGCCATTCCCAAAGATGCGTCAAAGGCCGCCTCCCTGTCTCCCTGTTAGGTAGCTCATTAAGCTGTTGACCTATATAACTCTTGCTAGCGAAAGCTTTGCAAGTAATGCCTGCATTTCTCAACATAATGGCAACACCGTAAATAGTTGAAAACCCAATGAAGTCATAGGACCAGTCACAAGCTCGCTATAAGATATAAAGCATGCTATAGCGTTCTTGCCAATTAGGTCTCTCATAAATGTGAAACCCTGTTGCTGTGATGATGGCGAATGAGACTGTTGGCGAATGAGGGTATTATTTTGGGGAGGCAAAGCAACTCTTGTTAAAAGTGCCAGATTATTTACTTTGGAAATCGTTTAGCTCATATATCTGCTTAGGTCTCACTGAAAACAGTGAAGTCATGGGTATAATAAGCAACCAATGTTTGGTTTAAAAAAAAAAAATCCTGAATGTAGGTGGGATTAAGTAAAAATGAATAGTATTTAGCCAAGTGAGATATGAAAGGGCCCAAAAATGAAAGTATGCATCAGCCGTGAATCGAACACGGGGCCCATCGATGGCAACGATGGATTTTACCACTAAACCACTGATGCTGTGATTGGTTTCCGTACGGAGACATTAGGCAACGAGATTATTGAGAATCATCTTGTGCCCAGGCTGCGCCTGAGCGACGATTGGATAGTATGCTTGCTGTATCAGTGGAAAGACTGATCGTAGCAATAAGCCGATTGAAAAGAGTGAGAACTGATACTGCTAGTTTCAATTGGAACCTACAAATTCTCTATTCATAGTTAGTAGGCGGATGGATAGGCACTCTGATGGATTCTGATGGATTGATCTATTAGCTTCCATCTTAATCCCGAAGCTAAGGCCGGAATCGCTCCCACCACCATCTCAATCATTCCATTAAAGCTTCGGGAGGAGGGGCTTGCAGCCAAGGTAAAATAAGCATATAAGTGAAATAACACAAGGTACATAATACCTAGAGCGTCGGCAAAGATACAGAAATCGAAAATTGCTATGTGCAAGGTTAAGATCATAAGAAGCATGCCACGTAAGTCAGCGTCCGTCCACTGTGCCAAGCTTAGTTGTACTACAGTATACGAGTCAAATTAAAATTAGAACGAATCAATGGGGAGGGCGATATTGAGATGACATCCTAGTAACCCGAGCTAGGTGTCTGAGGTATCTTGATTGTTGTTCCTATGTAGGTCCTGATGATTCCCGCCACGTCCCTTTAATGTTGAAAGATCTATGCAAGTGCTAGATATCTAGATCCGCCGCCTAATCAGAACCCACCGGGTATGTTGAAACCGTACGCCAATGCTGCCGAGCCCAATTTTCGTGACACTGTCCGATGAGGGAATCATATGTCTCTAAACCCAACAACGCCGTTCGCAATGCAGAAAGAAGTTGATTCTTCCGCGGTATTTGAGAGTAAGACCCTCACGGAAAGACATTATAAAATGGAAATCTAAAACTTGAGCTCCTTGGGTTGTTCCCAGGTGAAGCTCTGGTTGGTACCGAAGTGACCGAACTTAGCGGTCTGGTTGTACAAAGGTTGAATTAGGTTGAGCTGCTTGGCAATCGAACCAGGTCGCATGTCGAAGTTAGCCTTGACAATTTCAACAAGCTCCTCAGAAGTCTTGTCCGAGGTGCCGTATGAGTCAACATAGATGGAGCACGGCTCGGCGACACCAATAGCGTAACTGAGCTGGACTAGGGCTCGGCGAGCGAGCTTCGCGTTAACGAGAGACTTGGCGACCCATCGGGCGAGGTAGGCAGCCGATCGGTCGACCTTGCTGAAATCCTTTCCGGAGAAGGCACCGCCACCGTGGGCACCCCAGCCACCGTAGGTATCGACAATGATCTTTCGGCCAGTGACGCCAGCGTCACCCTGAGGACCACCGATGATGAACTGTCCGGAGGGTTGCAGCTGCAAGTTTGTTAATCTCTGCATACTCGGGAGTGAGGATGAAAAGTGTGACTTACGTGGAGAATGGTCTCCTCGTCGATGTACTGGCTAGGAATAACAGGGTCGATGATCTTGGACTTGAGCTCCTTTCGGAGTTGCTCGGTGCTAATTTCGGGGCCGTGTTGAGCTGAGATGACGATGGTGTGGACACGTAGAGGAATGACGGCACCATTATCGTGCTTGTACTCCATGGTGACTTGAGTCTTAGTGTCAGGTCGCAACCATGAGCAGGTACCGTTGCGGCGTGCGTCAGACATGGCCTTGTTCAGCTGATGGGCGAGAAGGTGGGATAGGGGGTGGAGTTCGGGGGTCTCGTCAGTGGCATATCCGAACATGAGACCTTGGTCACCGGCACCAAGTTCCTCAAGGGCCTTTTCGTAGTGGAGACCCTGGGCAATATCGGGTGACTGTTGCTCAATGCCGACGAGTACACTGCAGGTCTTGTAATCGAAGCCCTTGTCGGACGAGTCGTAGCCAATATCCTTAATGGCATCACGGATGACCTTTTGGTAGTCGACTGCGGCCTTAGTGGTGATTTCACCGAAGACCATAATCATACCAGTCTTGGTTGCGGTCTCGCAAGCAACCTTGGAGAGGGGGTCCTCCCTCAGGCAAGCATCGAGAATGGCATCTGAGACTTGGTCGCAAATCTTATCGGGGTGACCCTCACCAACGGATTCGGACTGGAGAATAGGTCAGTATCGGTGGCTTCGAAAAGACACGACCAATTGGTGGATGAATTGTAGAAAGACGCGCGGGGGGGTGATGCAAGCCAACTTACAGTGAAGAGGAAAGCGCCGGCGTTCTTCGGCTGACTGAAGTGGCTGGTTCCGTTTGTGGCGGGCATTGTGATGAGAGACGAACACACGAAACCGTCTAGGAAAAATGAAGTATAAATCAAAAAGAGGAAAAGGAAAAGCCCAATACAAGACTGGTTGTCGGTGTGTGGTGTGGGAAAGTATAGAGAGGGAAGAGGAAGAGGGGGAGAAAGGGTGGAGGGAAAAGCTGCGCCGTGAGACGAAGTTTTTAAGGACGAGATCGGTCAACAGAGGGGCAGGCCCAGGGTCCGATTGCCTTTTTGCTACGCTACCTTGTACGCTGCCAGTGCCGCATTATGTGCCCCTCCATAGGAATGGCGCAATACCCGTTTAAGCTAGCCTCACTCCCTAAAGTGCTTCACACTACTACAGTATAAGGATAGGCGCCCTTTAGTAAGGTTTGGGTTCCTGGCGGCTACCAGCCAGGTATCCTGGGTAACTTGGTACACGTATTTTTAATACCTACCTATCTGCACATATGTACATATGTAATTATCTGATTACTTGATACATGCATATGTCTGTCTATACCGCTCTATACTTGTATATGCGTGCACCTATGGTTTTTGTTTAACGTAATCTATTTGATGTAGACACCTAAGTCACATAAGAGTGTACTTATCTATAGGAGGAAGAGAGGAGAGATCGGAATGTAATGTTGGACCAACTTGAACTACCTAATGATAGGGAGGAGCGGGGTTTTCTCCCATCATCCCTTAGTACTAGCAAGCAGCCTACATAATCTTCCCCATCATTCATGTTGAAAGCCATGCATGCTTACTTCCCAAGTGGAGAGAATCCTGCCTTGCAGAGAAAATAAAGATGTCACTTCTCTACAGTAATACAGCACTTTTTGGAGAGCGCTACCGGCGAGGACAGAGCATATCATCCTGTCTGGACATGAATCCGGTACACTATAGTAGTATGCGGGTCTGTTGATCATAGCGTAGTACATAGCAGTGGTTAACACAGGTATATCATTTGCCGGCCGGCCTACGAATGCAGAAGCAAAAAGCCGCATGTACTGCACAGCTGGACTATATCCTAGTCTCCCCCTCATTGTGACATGATTCCCACCGGCCTGGTCGATCCACAGCTGACGACTCGGATTCGGGGAATTCTCGCCGGCCCGTCAGCTTCTCTTTTCCAGCAATTGTATTCGGAGTTTTCGGGAAATCCCTAGGGCAATAGTGCTACCGGTCGGCTTGTGAACGATACTAGCTAGGTCACTACTGTATAGTTTAGCCGCTTCGCGGTCGTAGTGAAGCCGAGCTGGCCTCTTCATCGTGTGGCTTACATAGCAAAAGGATAAGCACGCCGAGGTGGGGATCTAGATTATTGCAGCCAACGCCGGCGACAGGACCTGGCTTTGGAATACCCGTATTCGTAATTTGTGCGACTTTCGGGTTGATAATTGATAGCGCCTGGTTTGGATGTTTGGTATGTAATACGTTACTTGAAGTGACAGTTGGACAATTCTCCATGTAGGAAAGACGGCCTATCATCCTTATCTATTTATTCCGAGAGTCTTCAATATCTGCCACTCGCTCCCGGCTTTATATGTTCACAGTTGGCTAGACTGATACCTCTTTTTAAGTATCCAATAGTTATATTTTCTGACTGTATCCCGTCTGGTGAGCGGTGTGGTACCAATGCTTACTACTACATTCCATTACTGAGTAGGAGGTACCTCTTGTCGGTCCGCCTACCAGGCTAAGATACAGTACGTACGATTCAGCGAAGGAAAGTCGGCTGGCAGACCATCCACCATTCAACTTTGGCGCGGCTACGCTATCCACAGACCGCCCAGTATACCGCCTGTACACTACAAAAGCGTGACTGAAGTGGATGTCGGGATTGCCTACTACCTAACTAAGGTGTGCTAGTGTTCCAATGATCCAATCTGTCCATAGTTATGGTACATTATGTACATACTTATGTAGGTAGTACCTGTAGATCCACATGCAGGTTGTCACCTCTACGCATATATGCAATAAGGTACCTACAGTGTATCTGCGATGGGTTGTACCTATTGAAACGAAACCCCCACATCTTGCGCGTGTGGGTCCTCTGATTTTACCCCTCCAAAAAGTTCAAACTTTTGAGATGATCGTATAGAACCATAAGGCTGAACTAATCCCAACCATAATAGCATTTTTGAGTCCTGCTCCCGGCAAGCTAGAACGCCCTATACGTGGATTGCCTGCTTCATACTCTTATTTTATTTAAACTAAGACGTATAGCGTGGCCTGTGAACCCTGTTGAGCATCCCATCACAGATACGAGTACCGCTTAAGGAGTTAGTTCACAACCTACCTCCATAATCGCTGCTACGCTGCTTGGGTGCATTTGATTTCCTTTACTGAGGTGGGCAGCTTGGTTCATATCAATTCAACTTACACCCTAGTTAGCTTGACACTCATCGTCATGAGTAAGTTTGGTGTGATGGTGATGGGCCCAGCTGGGGCGGGGAAGGTTGGTACTCCAAATGCGCCACCCTTATCACCGTACCTTCATTGTATAGCGACTAATTTTTATGATAAAATAGTCGACATTCTGCGCGTCCCTCATTACAAACCTGCAGCTGAACAGACGGTCTGCGTTCTATGTAAATCTCGACCCCGCTGCTGAGACCTTCGAACATTCCCCCGATCTCGACATCAAGGATCTGATCTCTCTTGAAGATGTGATGGAAGAAATGGGTCTCGGCCCCAACGGTGGTCTTATATACTGTTTCGAATTCCTGATGGAAAACCTCGACTTCCTCACCGACGCGCTCGACTCACTTACCGAAGAATACCTCATTATATTCGACATGCCGGGCCAAATTGAGCTCTACACGCATGTCCCCATTCTACCAGCCCTTGTTCGCTTCCTCACTCGCACGGGCTCCCTTGATATCCGGATGTGCGCCGCGTATCTCCTCGAAGCAACATTCGTCGTGGACCGCGCCAAGTTTTTCGCTGGTACACTGAGTGCCATGTCGGCCATGATCATGCTCGAAGTGCCTCATATTAACATCCTGTCAAAAATGGACCTTGTCAAAGACCAGGTCCGTAAGAAGGACTTGAAGAGATTTATTAACCCTGACAGCGGGTTATTGAGCGACGACCCGACCGAGGTGGCGAGGAGAGCCGCAGAGGGCAAGAACCCAATTGATGAGCAAGAAGAAGACGCCGCTGCGGATTTGCAAGATAAGGATACTTTGATGCGTGGCACTGGCTTCAGGAGACTCAACAAAGCCGTTGCCGATCTGATTGAGAGTTTCAGCATGATCAGCTACCTCAAGCTCGATGTACAGGATGAAGACAGCGTCAGCGCCATCTTAAGCTATATCGACGACTGTATACAGTATCACGAGGCGCAGGAGCCCAAAGAGTTGAAGGATGAGGAGTTCGAAGAAGTCGAAGAGTGATGGCATATTTTTACAAGGACTATGTAACAAGAGCAAGGACTCCTAAGAGCGGGGAGGTGAAAAGAGTGCGAACAAGGTGGTGCCACTTGAGAATACTTTGGAATTTCTTCGTTGCATAGCACAGGCGTTTGGGGAGGATGTCGGAGATCTTAATATTATTGATACCAAAATCATAATTCAACTGGGTATGCTCAAACGAGTTACTCCCAATAAGCAATCGATCATTTGCTTCGTCATAGCGCTCATGTCCTGGAAAGTGCCAAAGACCCTGGCGATCATCATACCCATAATCGTAAAGAAATCATCAATGCGCCCATGTGTTCATATAAGCTAGCTCCTCTCATTGGACACATATCATCACCTGCCACTGCTTCTGCCACTATATCCAGCACTTCTTCCCGAGCCCATCGACCCGGCGCTAAAGCCCGCACCGGCCCGCGTCTGCGCGTCGTATTTCTGATATTCGCTGATCCAGATATCTTTCACCATGGCCGCATAGACCGTTAATCTCCGAGCCAACATGACCATGTCGGCGATGAAAGCCTCGGGCCCCCGGTTCCAGACGGCCATGACGGCCAGGCCAATGAGCATCCATAGGACAGCGCGGAAGGCGAGGCGCGTAAAAAAAGATATTGTCCGTTGTACCCAGAGTAGAATCTGGACAGCCATGAAGAATAACGCGAGGAGTAGTCCTACGAAGACGAAATCAGGCGAGTCTTGAAGCGCGCGCACGCTGCGCTCCGCGATGGGGGCGATAATCGGCTGCATGATCAGGGCGACGCGCTGCATACCGAGGACCGCGTAGGACGAGACTGTGCGTAGTGTGCTGGAGGGGTGAAGCACGTGGTCGTGAAGGAGTTGGAGGGTTTGCTCTGGGAGAATGCCTAGGTGATTGATTTCCTTAGTCAGCGTGCGTTTCTCTTCTTTTTTTCTTGTTTTTTTCTTGTTTTTTTTCTTCTTCTCCTAATTGATGGTGGAAACAAGATCAAACATACCCTGTAGGGCGTTGATGGCCCAGATGTCGTCTACCTCCATTGTCTTTCTTCCCTCTATCCCTCTTCTTGTTTGTTTGTTTGTTTGCAAGGCTGGCGCTTCTTCTTCTGTGGTTACAAAGCGATGAGGAAACCCCTAGCGCTTTGAGTGTAGAGCTGGAGCTACACCTTGTCGCAACGCATCCGACAGTTGGGGAAAAACAAAGAACAGCAACTAATCAAAGGCTCGAGTTAAGGGGCGGCTGAAGAGAGAAAAAAATTCCAAAAGTAGATAGTTGTACAGACCAGGGGTTTGCTGGTGGATATGATAAGCAATGTATGTTGTGAGCGACACGTGTATCTCGGCGGCTGTAGCCGGCGCGTTGATCATAAAGGGGGGAGCGGTGAGGGGTGTGGATCGCCGGCTGCTGAGGTGCCTTATTGTGGTGAAATCCTAATATCTGTTTGTAGCATAACCTTGATACACACATATACCCGGTAACTTCCTGCTATAAAGATGTCGATGCTTCCACTGAGCTCTCTGGTCGATTATGTGAAAAGGGGTGATTAAAACTACTTGTTTCTAGAGGCACAAAAGGTACCACCTTGACCAATGAAAATCTTCTGATGGCAGTTGTGTTGTGAATTTGAACGCCTATTATCTTTGTGTATGTACCTACCTACTTATTCAACTTGGACCATTGGCAATAGGGAATCCTGGGTGCCTAGGTACTCTTCCCATGTAACGGATGCTTGTAGCAACAATTTAGGCACATGTGTTCTTCTAGGCGATACTGATGAGTACCAAAGGTTCGCCCAACATAAAACATTATAGGTGTGTATTATGTGCCACGTAGGTAAAGCGCAACAAGCAGATCAAAGTATAGTGCCGACGCACTGCAACGATGGCACCGGATTGTTCTTTTATTTTTCTTCTAAGCAAATAGTCTCACGAATTGGCGCTTGGTCCATGATCCATTTCTGGCCCAAGCTTTAATTTTAGACACTCCACGGTGGAAGGAGCCATATAAACAAAAGCCCTGAAGAAAATAAAATTGGCCAGATCTCTTGGTCTAACATCTCCTAGATGCTATTCAAGAGCTTCGATAGCTTCTTGAAGTTGGGCGAACCTAGACCGGTTACTGGGTCCCACCCGGGTGAGGCCTTGAAACCTACCGTGTCACAACCAGGGTTGCTACCTTGCGTGACATCATTGAACACCTCGGGATGGGCATACAAGATAGGGTTCACGAAGCCGACGGTGGACTTGTTTGCACTGAGGCGTTCCTCATTAATCAGCGTGAGGACAGCACCCCAGACGGGTGCCGATAACGAAGTACCACCAACGAGATACCAGTGACCACCCCCGAGGACTAGCTGGCGGTCACCGACGGCTCCAACGTCCGGGTAGGCGCGTCCGAGGCGGTTATACACACCTGACTTGACGTGTGAAAAGTCGCCGTCACGTGGGAACTGGCTGTAGCTCTTGAATGGCAAGGTCTTACCAACAGTGTCAATGTACGTGTTTACCTGCTTCGCCTGCCACGACGGTTGCGGGAAGACATTGCTAAAGCCTCCACCGCTGGGGAATCGGGCAGTGGCCACCTCGTTTAACTTCTCGTACGGCGCCTCGGCGGTATTATTTGAAAAGCGATCCCATTCGGTGCTACCGACCGACAAGACATATGGGCACGAACTAGCGTAGTCCGGGTAGAAAACTTCAGAGCCATCGGCCTTGGTTGGGCAGTAGCCATTGTCGCCCACGCCAGAATCACCAGATGATATCACAGTTGTAGTGCCTTGGAGGGCAAGCCTGTAAATGGGTTAGAGACTGGCTTAACATGTATGGTATGCGGAGATATTAGAGTCTCAGGAGTAGTAGTATCTAGAGGATTGCGAGCCGGCAATACCCAACCCGAACATATATAAGATTTAGGATTAAACTCACTTCAGCCACTCGGAACACTGGCGCTTCATGTAGAAATCAGGTAGGTCAGCCTCACCGCCTCCGTACGAGATCGAAATGACATTAGTCGGTTTGTAAACACCGCACTGGAGCTTGCCCGTATAGCCACCGGGGGCGTTGTCAGGGTAAACGGGGTCCTGGCACTCAGGGGAGTCGCAGTTGCCCTTCTCGCCAAAAGCCGCGTAGTTGCAGTAAGATCCGTCAATAGCATCTAGAAAGGTATTCCAGAAGCCATTGAAAGTATAGTTATACTCATAGTGTTCGTCGTCTGTTTGGAACAGGACCGTGTTTTGCGGCCAAATGAGAGGCCAGGCGGAGTCAAAATCTAACGACGATTCAAGTCCAACTTCAAGGGGGTAGATGGGCGACGGCGTCTCAATAGATCCGATAGCCCCGTCAATCAACCGCTCTTCGGGGTAAGTACCTGTTGGAACGTTCAAGTCGCTTGCACTAATTAGTCGTTGTATCGGCAATGTGATCGTCTCGGGACCTACGGGTAGAGAGTTTTGAAGAACTCGTCCAAGTCCTTCTTGCTATAGTGGTCATCTATACTTTCGAAAATACCGAGTTCGTTTCCGGGAAACTTCGTCGATCCTTTTGGTATGTTGTATTGAGCTATGCAACATATGAGCATCACGAATTGAGGACGGGGGAAAACGATGAGCCTACCTCTAGTGCACTCGGCGGTAACGTAGATAGAGCATGTTGTTGAATTCGGCTCAGGGAATACTGGGAGTTCGGTAATGAAAGGTCGCACGTCATTCTTGAAGCTACTACGCTTCATCTTCTTTTCTTTGGCAGCGTGTTGCCTCGAACGCAACCTAATACCAGGAGTAACATAATCAACGTGTTCCTGGATCTTTGAAGGTATGTGATATGATTCGGTAGACATGTCATTGCTCCCATCAGAGTGCTCCCAGACATAGTAGTCTGCGAACAATAGATCTTCAACTTCGCTTGTCGTCGCGTCGAATTGAATCCACTGAGTACCATCGCGTATTAGTCTCAAATAAGCTTGACATCGTAAGCCAGCAATTGCCAATGTTGAGTTACCTGTTTGTTTGACGACAGGGTGATGCGGTCTGCAGAAATCCCGGCGTTATGCAACCAGTTTCGAACAACATCAATGGTAGATTCATGAGGAGCAAAGAAATCTATGACTTCTTGGGTGCTCATGTGCTGCCCATAGTTGGGAGACTCGGGGTCTGAGCTGTTATTGAAGATCAGCCTTCGGTCCCGTACGTCGTATCCCGCAGAACACCTCTTACATGTCAATGAGCTTGTGGTGACCAGCCTCCAGATTAGATTGTCTCAACCCAATACGCATGGGAAGAACAGCATGTGCCGGCACTTTGGCCTTCTTTGTCCACATTTGACCCCAATGAGGAGCATGCCGCTCATGAAGAATGTGAGTTGACGGAACCTCGCGCTTCTTCAAAGATACCGGACTAGCCACAGCCAAGCCGGCGGCTAGAGCCGTAAGAAGCGAACCGGCGAGCATTTCGATTACCTATTCCAGAGTTGATGAACACAGGGCCCGACACAAAGGAACGCCAAGGGACAACATCTTGGCCAAGGCGGGCCATTTATACGCACCCGCGGACGATGTGAGTGAGGACCGCTCTGCACTGCGTCATGTCGTCAGCATGGAGCACGCATTGATGGCGTTTTTACCCCGGGATCGTCCATCCCAATAAAAAGCGCGGATTCGCTGAAGCTCCCCAGCCTATCACACCATCTTATCAGTCAAGCTATCTCGAACAGGTAGCTTCCATTGATCTATCAATCGTGGCGCCATTTCACCTTCTGTTTAGGGCTAGGATACCGCCCGGATAGGATCATACCGTTGCGATCACCGATTCGTGCAGGACCTGAGGTAGCTATCCCTTGCAACTCGTACCTAGATAGTTGTGAGAAACTGGTGTGATTGGTCCCTTTTGTTGACTACCTGAGCCAATTAACTAGACAGAGCCGAGTGATCCGCGGGGCTGGAGAGCCCACATCATGAGGTTCAAGCTTTCCAAGAAATTAGCACTACACCTTTAAAAGCTTGTCTCAGCCACAGCTGGGATACGTTGGCTTGGAAACGGGCCATGAATTAGAAAGGAGATTGCTGTAGGATTACACACCACGGTGTAAGTTTTTCAGATGGTGAGGATTGATGCTCTTCCTAATTATGTTTTTGAAAAACTATTGTAAGTGACTAGCTATGATACTCAACACAATATAGTGATTTGTATCTGACGCCAGCATCCCATTTGATCGCATAATTGAAGAGCATTACTGTCATTGACTGATTTCGTCATGTAGTGCGATCCCCCAGCGTGTGGAATCCAGTCATATCCCATCGGGCATAAGCCCATTCTCTTCAATCTCGCCTTGGTTTCTAATTCCTTCATTTTTTTTTTCTTTTTTTCCCGACGTTCCATCTCATCCAAATCACGCTCGATACGAATGAGCTCGAGATTATGTAGCGCTTCGTGTCGAGCAGTGTCGTCGCGCTGAAGCTTGAATTCTTCCTCCTGCACACGCGCTTGTCTTTCGAGCTCGGCTGCCTTTTGGCGCGCGACGTCCAAGTCGCGCCGCTTCTCCATTGTCTCTCTGTCGTTCTGTAACGGCTGCTAGACCTCGTCCGAAACACCAGCGTCTCGATGTATAACTTTCTTGGGTTCAGGACCTGTGGAATTCTACACCGGTAGCGTGACTTTCTCCCCTTCTAGTTTCGCGGCTACCTCCGTAAAATCTCCGTGGTGAATATATTAGCGACTTCGGAACGATATGGCTCCGTATAGCCGAACCGGGGTTGAACAGGCGATGAAGTACTTTGATCAAAGGCCGGACTCAGGTTGCCAGCCCTGCTCCCTCGCTCTTTTATCATTTCGTTGATTACATCGACTGTAATATCTTCAGTGATAACTAGGGTCGGGGTTTCTGTTTTCACCTTGCTCATCCTTGAGAAGACTTTCTTCACTAGAGTTTGCACATCTTGTGCATTCACACACGTCGGTGTCCGGGTCAACACGGCGAATCAATACAACAGCTTACTATTGAGCGTCGGTGAGGTTTCCAGCTGTGTCGTTTTAAGTTTCTTCATGGAAAAACATTAAAAGAGTAAGTCCCGACAGCGTCTTTGCGACAAGCGGTAAAACTGCATCGTTCCTAGGAATCGACTAATGAGGCCAGGATTCTAGTTCATTAGACGATTGATATCGTTATCGTAACTAGCTAACTAGAATCTTGTTTTGATATCGCTCTTTGGTCAAGCAGTCAATGATCTCGCCCACTGCTTCTTTTGTGAAATAACCTTCTGTGGGCCGGTATGCCTCGTCGATAAAGAGCACCTGGCTGAGTGATTCTTCGAATTTCTTTTGAACTTCGGGCCCCGTCTGGCCTATGTATTGTCGGATGGAGCCAGTCGCAGAGCAATCCACCATCTTTGCCTCAGAAAGGAGCGCTAGATCATAGTACAGTCTGCCCAACTTTTCTTGTCGTGCTGGGTTTACCCTTCCCTAAAGTGTGTTAGTCTAAGTCACCTTTTCGTTGTGTAAAAGGCTATGCTCACCCCATAGACCGCGAAATAAAATGCCGAAGGGAATTTGTAGACGAATCTCGACACCAGGAAACCCTAGTTCTTTTAATATTTTAATTTTCTTGTTGATATCTCCAGTTTCTGGGTGATCTCCTCGCATCCAACAACGTCTTCGAAAAGCAATTAGATGTTAGTTGTAGATGTTCTAACCAGTTGAAATCTGGGTCGATGTGGTGGCTCAAACTAATCTATCTTGCCTGGCCCGATTGACTCTGTCAGGACTGCTAGTATGGGGGTATGATATGACACTTGTTAATGCACGAAGTTGCTAGAAACCTCGTAACTATCTATTTACTATATACAAGAATTCATTTGTTTAATGTCATGGAGTCGTGACAGACTCAGCTAAGCGCTTTGTTGGCGCGATTTGGCTTCATCAAGAATGTTGTTCACGGCGCCTGCATTGCCAAAATTAGGCCCGTTACGTGCGTGCCCAAGAATAGATATCCAAGATTGTTTGGCCACCTCTCTAGCACGGAATCCTTCGTGTTTGAGTTTGATATCAAGGATACTTCGAAGTTGGAGGTCGTCGTAATCCTTAAAGACAAACTCTTAAGATATGCGCCAACGTCGTGCTAAACCCGGATTGACCTTCTGGGACATATCCTCTATCTGCTCCGGGTACCCAAGAAGGAGCACGCACCTGTGCACTTCGGGGACGATAGTGTCGGTAATGCCGGTCTTGTAAGGATGCATGTCCCCCCTGTATCGGATGACCCGCTAACAAGCGCATACGCCTCATCCATTATAAGCGCTTTTCCTTCCGTTGCCTTCGTATTTTTCTCCGAGTACCTCAGTGCGCTGTCAACAAAGTCGATAGGTTTCTTTACACCGACTTCACCATCGCTGAGAAGCCCTAGTACCGCTAGGACTCTGTCACACAGCTTGGCTACGGTAGTTTTGCCTATCCCTAGGTTCCCCACGAAAGCCTTGTTGAGAGAGAAGCCTATAAATGGTTGTTCATAAAGTTCTCTCCCATATATAATTTGGAGACGGTCGACTAGGACTTGAATGGATTGTTGCATAGCCTTGGGACCGACCATATCATTAAGTGTCTTCTAGTCCTTAGTGTAAGATATGGCAGCACTAGATTCGGGACTTATGATCTCAATCTTTCTCAGTAGTAAATCGTCTGGATCGTCACCATGTTGCTTTCCTTTGTGAAACCTGTCGTCTTGCCTTCGTGGTAAGAACGAGAGAAAACCATGGACTTCCCGTGCATTATTAAAAACTTCGATGCTGTGACCACGACCGATGCGGCGTGAGGCGATCCGCATATAATGGCCCCCAGAAATAGCCAGTTATACACTGGGGATGCACTCAGTAGCACAGCCATCATCGAACAACCCAAAATCATCATCGTCGCAAGATCCAACCATGAATGAAATGGTACGAATTACAGACCGCAGAGCGTCTGTAGCCGAAGTGAAAGCCAAGGGCTGCAAATTCGACCTGATGCTGCAACGATGGATTCCGGCTGATTGCTACGATGAGGCTCATTTCGGGCTCTTAGCTAATTATCCAAGTGGTACTATGACATTGAAGTCTTGCATGAGATGGACGATGCGACTGGTATGCTCTTCCCCTAGGAATGTTTCAAAGCGCGTACATTCAATCTAATCTGTACATTGTAATACATAGCGCTGAACATCAAATGGTGTTCACACCATCCGATTACCACAAGCGACATTGTAGTATACGTGAGAGTTGACATCACACACCCTGCAAGAGCAAGACCACTTTGGACGAATTGATATCATTTGAACATACCCATCACTACAATGGAATAATGCTTGGGCCGGGGTGGAACGAAACTGAGTACAATAGAGTTCTAAAGAAGACTGAGGTGACCCGGGTTACCTTCGGTATGCTTCTTATTCTATTTGGATAAGCCACAGTAATACGAAAACATACGGTAACGGAATGGGACAGCGTTAACAAACAGGGATCCAGCGCAGAAAGAAGTCGTCCATGCTTCATAGGTAGTTAACGTGAAATCCCTTTTTTTAATGGACACTCCGAGAGTTTTGGCGATGTGCTGGTCGTTGATCACCTCGATATGTGACTGTCTGATCAAATACCCTTGAAGAGTCTGGCATCTATTTGTTGAAGCGTTAGTATGTGAAACCCATATTAGATTCACCTGACCCTTGCTCCATTCAATCTTTCTCCATAAGTCCCTATGTATGGAGCAAAATTGTGGTGCAGCATATGGTACAAACCTCAGTCATCATGATATCTAACCTATCTCAGTGTAGAAATCATGAAAAACCTTTGAGTCAAGGCAACTGGAAACAATCAAATCCCTCAATTGACGATCTTGCAATAGCTTTATTTGAGGTGTGTGGGTATGGGACATAAATTTCATAAAAGACAACATGCCTAAGGCAGGTCTAACTTCAAATCGTCATGCCAAGCAGCGCCGGCGAGGGCGGTTATTAATGATGGTGATGTGCTTACAACCGACGCAGTAAGATGCAGGCTATTATTAGTGGCAGCTAATTTACTTAAATTAGCTTATAAGCATGCTTTGCGCTGAGCATTTGAACTATAATTTCGTATGCTTATTTAACAATGTATTATCCGCCATTACATGGACGCTTCCAGTAGTGTATGATGTTGATGCCTTTCGCTATTTACTGCTCATGTCCCAAAATCTTAATTGTCGAAACTAAGGGAGTGCAATGTGCTTCACTCTTTGGAAAGCTGACAGTGTTGTACTCTCCTAAGGAGCTGACTGGACTAGCTCAACTAATTCCTGTGGAGACTACAGCCGTTGTCGGATTATACCTACTTGCAAACTTTATCAATGACCCCATTCATCAACGTGTATGCTTACCCAGTGCGCTGCTCTAGATGCGGGTACCTCGCTTCGAATCATCTGTAACGGTGTCTTAAGTATTGTCGTAAAGCCACAACTCCATGTCAGCATGTTAATGACCCCATAAGCCACGGGAGAAAGACAAGTGAGGATCACCTTTCCCCCTTAATATCACCCTTCACCAAGCACTACTGGATTTAGCTTATTACCTTTTATATTTGACATTGGCTAGAGCTTAACTAATTTTTCTCCGACAAGGCAATATAGCGCAAGCTTAGTAGTATTAACCCGGTGACTAATAGGTTTAATTTTCTGGACCATAGCTGTTTGTGTGCCATTGAGCTCAAGGTATACGTAGATTTGATTGCTGTACTCCGTACACTAGACAGCAAAATGCTATCTTAAAGCGCTAATTAACAAAGCTTACAACTATAGATTTAGCACGCTTATTAAGCCATAACAGAATAACAGCACATGCATTCGCATATCATTACATCCCTGATAGTTTAGCATGCCGAATAATTCGACTTGTTTCACCTGATTGCCTCGTAAAGCCGCTCTTCTTTCTGTCTTCAAATTACGTGCCCTTCGATGAGTCGTCGCTTGTCCTGTAACGGCAAGCTTTAAGCCTAGCATAGACTTAATGACTTGTAAAAGGCTTCTGATGTTGGTTTTGGCCTAGGAAATTCACGACGGTATGCATCTCATCTTAACTAGCCCCCTTTCCGAGAACGAGGTGCCTAATGTCTAGCAACCATCTCGTCTAGGGGATCGTGTTGAAACATGGCATCGAACATTTCCATTACTAGGGTTTTTGACCATTCGTAACTGTATATCAAAGCTTCTTTGCCAGAAAATAGATGTCTGTAGCTCGTGAAGCCGTATCTCGCAGCAACTTGAGACACACTTGTCACCCACGCTGTTAATAGTACCCAAATCGTTATACTGAGTGTATATATCGTCAACATCAATTAAACCATTTTCAGAAGGGGTTGCCGAATGCATAACTGTGTCGAAGAGAGTACCTGGGGCAGCAGCTTTGCAGTGGGAAGTTACCGGCAACGGCCTCCAAGATCTGCATTCCGTGTCCGAGTTCATGAGACAATAATACCACGTCAAAATACTGGAGCAGCGATGGCGCCCCCGCAACCGGCCGTGGGAAGTTCGTCAGTAACATCGCCGATGGGTAATGTCGCTTTCTATCCGGGCGCTCAAAGCCTAACTGTAGAGGGCGGCATCGGGCGCCGCTACCTTTACCGGGGTGCGGATGAAGATCGAGATATAAATATCCGAAAAAGTCACACCCTTCCTGTGTGTCATCCCAAATACTGTAGAGCAGTACATCTGCATCCCATATCAGGCGCCCCTTCAGGGCGTTTGTATTGGTATGTGCGCTTGTCCACCCAACACGAAGCAAAATAGCTGGCCGAATCAGTTCAGTATCCGCCCGACTGTTTGATTAAAGGGGGAAGTGCCGCTATCGCGTGTTGATCGATGAAATAGTGTCGCTCTCCATAGAGTTAGATGTAGTATTGTAAATCCGACCAATGAATGACATCACTGTCGGCGGAACGGTCAGTGATGGAATCCTCCTTTTTTTTATTTGTAGGAGCCTCTCGATGTCGTTTGGCAATTGTTGCAGAACACAGTTATGAAGACCCTCTATCAGGTCAAGTACGACCTCAGGTGTCTTCGCCGTCGTGTCGTATCTTCGATCCTGGAATGCCACTGAGATCTTTGCGCATGAGCCAAAGGCAATCCTCACGTTCATCAAGGCTTCGAGCATCTTTTAGCCGTTGCTGGATGCGTCCGAAAGTATGAGCATGGCGTTGTCAAACGATGCGGTCTTCGGTGTTACCGCCGAAACCAGCTTTCGGAGGGTATCGCGTGCTATGAGGACATCACCATTTTCCAGGGTTATTGAAGTTTTACCATGTACTATCCGTAGCCGAACCTAAACCTAATTCGGCCATTATCCAGTAAATGGGGCATTCTTAAACACCCTTATACCCGAAGACATTCAGAATGTAATACAAATCTAGTTAGTTTTGGTGGGTTTATGCGAGTTGTGGAGCAATCGCTACTAGAGTGGAGAGACTACTATATCGGATTTAGGTTCGCCTAATACTAGATAGTAAAACTTCGTCTTAAGCGACCCGATCCATTGGTGCCTTAACGGGATTCCTCCCAGGGAACCCATGCACTTCGAACCAGTTCTTCGTGGCGTCTCAAGGAACTGATTTAGTAGTAAGTAAGGTGGTATGCATCATGCATCTCAAAACGGCGCTGACAAGCACGAGCTATCGCATTCTGTCAGACTTCTTACGAAGGCCCTCAATGTAACCTCCAACACTGATCGCGTCGTCCTATTCTTTGGTATTGTTTCTGATACGATTAAAATAATCGACCAAAGGACTACTGCCTAGTATATGATGTCTTGAGATGTGCAGTACTTAAATAGGCGATGAACACCTCGACGATTTATAAATACTGAGTCATATGTTGAACGCATGAGGCGCTCACCATGCCATTGGAAGTGATAAACACATGTCGACCCTTAATATGTGTTGAGCCCATAAACGAACGTATCGGAAAGCAGCCAGGTATACGATCAATACGATCAATGTGATCCATTGGGCTGTCTACATATCTCCCTTCCACTCGGCTACCGCAAATCCAAAGTAAGACCCAGGTGGTTGTATAGCCCCCCTAGAACTTAAAACAAGGGTTAGCGTCTCTTAAGAGTCTAGCCTAATCGTCCACTTCCCAATTCTGCATCACAGTCATAGTGAGATCTTCTGAACTAGATTTTATCTGAGTTAGCCGGCAGGCGATAACTGTGAACATAGGACGATAATCAACAGGCTTAAAGCTTACCTTACACGATCCTCCTGCTACTGCAATAGCACCCCAGCCTAAAGTAGAAGATCGTCATTTAGAACTACGATAAGGATTTGAGTAGTAAGGGTAGCAAAGATGCCTTGTGAAATATAGTATGTCGTAGAAGGTTAAGTTGTGTGGTGGGTCCCTGTAGCTCTGTAGAACAACTTAGGAAGGTGTTACCATAGTTGTCATCGAACAGACGGACCGCCTGGCGTCTTGGAGTCTGGACCTACGCCACGCAATCTCCTGCCATAGGCTATTATCGTCATACTCCGTGTGTATTTTCCCAGCTTACTCGAATACCTCGAATATCATACAATCTCCCAGCGCCAACAAACGACCCCTATCACTTCACGTGGTCACGATGTCAGACTCTCATCCCCACTTCTCTAAGATATTGCTTACGGCGTATATGCGAATAGATCCTTTAGGATTGATGCTAACCGGGAACCGTTAGGTTGCCTATGTTTAAGGCTGAAATCAACCTTTTTCTTTTAACCCTCTGAGAGCCGCTTGTAGCAGCAAAAACTTCCTCTCTTTGGGTTCATGTTTTGATTCCTGTCTTTCGTTAATTGTCTGATCTTTTTCGTTTCATCCGATAGACCTTCGCTATGGATAATATAAGACGATGGGTGAAGGGTTTCACTGGTAGTCAGGACCGTCAGTATGAAGAGGCTTTGCCCCTCACCACAACCGACCCCCAATCCATAGATGATGACTGGATACCGCGTCCCCGTGAAAACCCCACAGTACGATGGCTTCTTTTTCTTCTTCCTTTCTGCATTGCCCGACCGCTGGGACTTACTGAGCGACGATTACCGAAAACGACGTCAACAACCTATCTAAACGGGATAAGAGGCCTGGCCTGTTGGATAGTGTTTAACGAGCATATGACAATGGATAAATACCGCGACTTCATATTCAAGCCATACGGGGCAGTCAAAGATGGCAAGAAGTTGGAACACTTCATTCAGCTACCTTTTGTACGTGCCTTAATAGCCGGGAAAGGCATGGTGTGCGTATTTTTTGTTCTATCAGGATTTGTACTGTCCTATTCGTCCCTACGCAAAGTGAACGACCCTGGCAGGCCAAATAAGCAGGACAAAACGGGCAACCGTGACGATCTGCTAACAAGCGTTTCATCAATGACATTGCGTCGTGCCATTCGTTTATTTGGACCTATGTTGGCGCTCGCTTTTATAACAGCATTTGTCACCTACTACGTGCCTTGGGGTAGTGTCGATCACCAAGCCCCTAATATCTTCGCTCATCTGTACAAATTCTGGCTCTCAGCCGTGACCGTCATGGATCCTTACCACGTATGTACCGCTTGCGCAATTCCCTCCCCGTTCTATTATGAAAACTCTCCATGTGTCCCGAAGGCATGCGGGAGCACTAGATACCACCAGAAGGGGAATTTACTGACTCATGTCGTCTTAGTGGGGAAGGCTTAAGCCTCTACCGCGGCATTATGGGCAGGCCTGGACTCTAGGCGTAGAGTATCGACTGTCATTGGTTATGTTCTTGATGATAGCCACGACCGCAACGCTGACCACCGTCGGTCGGAAGACCGTCATCATCTTTGTCGCAGCCTGGTCAGTCTATTGCAATCGCCGTTGGGATGTCGCATGCGCTATGGGTGGCATGCTGCTAGCCGAGTTGCGATTTGCACCCTTGTCGGACGACGTCTCCCGCCTCTTCAATCGGTCTCTACGTCCAAGCAAATGGTTTACAATTGTACCGGCCGTGTTCTGCGTACTCTTCGGCATCTTGTTATGCAGCTGGCCCGAAGATATGCCAGCTGGCGCACAACCTTACCGTTCTCTTTGGGAATTGACGCCCTCAAGCTGGCGCCCTGATACCGGTCACGGCTCGCCAGAGCCGGTAGGGGGCTGGGTATGGTGGTGGGGTACTATCGGCGCTTTCTTAATGCTCTGGGGGCTTGAGCAGTTACCGCTATTACAAAAGGTTCTATCTGTCAGTTTTCTTAAGTACCTTGGCGAGACCAGCTACGCGTATTACCTACTGCAGGGCTTAGGGCACACGCATGTCGGCAACCCTATTTACAGGGTTTTGCAAGATAAACATGGCTGGTCCCATAACTCCGCGTTTACTGTCGGGTATATCGTTGGCAATATTTTTAACGTACTAGCATCAGACTACTTTTGGCGTGTTATTGACGAGTCGTTCGTCCGCTTGGCACGTTATGTTGTTGTGGAATGGTTGGGTGTAGGGAAGCAGCCCAATAATCGGCTGAGGAACAGTCCCGATTCGGCTGTTGGCTATACACCGGTGCCGACAGCGGCACCGGCGGCTAACGACGATCGTTCTGAATCAGACAACACTACTGTAGAGGAGAATGATATTGCTCTCAAAGAAGGTTTCGACGTGAATAACGGCGGGGAGGTTAGGCGCCGAAGAGATTGGTAATGTACATCACCATCTGACGCTCTATCTTTTGAGTCTTGTTAGTCCCCAAGTCTTTCTTGCCAATATATACACCCATCTAGCGGCCTATCTTAAAATCATGTATACACTCAACCAACTTGGTAAGAAAAGCAATCGCACAACCACTTAGCCATGTCCGTTTGTATTCAAAGTACGTATGAAGATGAGACGCCATATCTGATAGACGTCGATTCTATCTCGCCTCCTGGTTACCACTTATCAGATCGCGTCCGTCCGGCAACACACTCGTAGATCTGATGAGGATGGGGATAAGGGAATGCTGGCAATCCCATACCCCTCGCACTCCTAACCACTCAACTTTTGATTAATTTTCTTGGCGGTTTTATCGTTAGGGAGGTCCAGGGGAAATAGGGGTAAATACCAGCAAGCGACAAAGACAGCAATATTTTCGTGATGTTTCCCTCCTTGGGAACCGGACAAAGCGGAAAGTTGAGGTTTCGTTCATTCAGACACATCTATGAAATCATGGACTTGAATAAGAGCCCGAAAGTAGGCTATTTTCTAAATATTTCCTCGGGCATACAGGTTTGGCTCTAAAATGATGTTAGCGACTCCAGTCGACATGTAGATACTTCCCAAAGGCCCTTACTCCGTAATAATACTAGATTTATGAAATATAGATGTATAATTCATGTCTTTGATGTTAATTATTATTTGAATCCATCAACAGGGCCGAGTTTTAGAAATACAATAGATTTCAAAAATATTATTTCGTATTGGTTTGAGGCGTTAGATTATTATCGGGGCACCCTCGACCTGAAATTTGGCTGACAAAGCCTGTGCTAGCTGCCCGTGAGTTTTCGCACTATTCTCACTGTTGTCATCATTATCGCGATCGCAACCTTATCATCGTAGCCATCACCATCGCAGGGCCCAAGCATTATGATTAGGGCTGCACGGAGGTCCTAGGGTCCCGCAGAGGTCTTGGGGTTGCCTGCAGTTGCGATCAAGAGAAAGAGCCTGTAGGGTTTATGTTCTGGGTGATAGACTCAACTATGTCAAATCTATTCGCTTTCTCCTGGTCCCAGCTAAGCGTCACGTGAGCTATATCAACCAACCAACCAAAGTACCAAAGTAGGCACGGCATCGTTCGGAGCAGGAAGAGCAGCATGACCAGGCGGCTCGACGGTTACGTTTCCCCCAATACGGTGCCCCGGTGGAGCCAACATGACGATGGCGAAACGGAGGCCCGACGGCTACAGGTGGGGGATGGCAGAACCTGCGGGGCCGTTACACCACTCGGACCCGCCACAATGAGTCAGCACAGGCTTCCCATACTGTTCTCTCATGCATCGAACTCGTTAACTCCTTCGCAACTGTACCGATTCCCGCATTTTCAAATAGCATATGCAGATCTTGAAACTCGGCTTTGAACGCGGACGCGAAGCGCTGAACGCTTACGAGGCTCTCCGTGTCAAGCTGCATAAATTTGATGGTGGCGTTGGGCTTGGCCGCCTTTATAGCCGATTCAGAGAGAAGAGCTTGTGTCACAACCTCATGACACGATGCCTGAAAAACAAAGAAAAATCCCTATACATAATAATAATGTAGTTACAAGGATATCTCGGAGACCTCGTGCGTCAATGAGTATCATATTTCCCTTTATACTAACGGTCCTGACAGCTTGTCAGACCATCGCCCTTTGAAAACTTGCGTATGGCCATAATGAGATTTGAGGCTTTCCGACCGAGAAGTTGGCGAGAGATTTCGAATCCGATGCTTGATGTTGCGCCAGTCACTATGACGGTTTTGCTAGAAGGGTCGAGGCTAGGGGGCAGAGGGGTGCTGGTGGCTGAAAGAAATGTATCATGGTGTGTTGATGTTTCTACTATCTAAGTCTTGGAGGGAGAATGCATTGCTCTTGAAAGATGTGTGTATGCATCACAACTAGGAGATACCATGAGTACTGCCCTTGAAAGTATAATGCGGGCTCACGCTCCCTCCGAATGTCCCTCAACTATTCCTCGGAAAGAAAAGTTAGTCATGTCCCCAGTGTCTCAATTTCACTAGTGGCTAATCTTCACTATCCGGGCTCTAACTGCGGAACCTGAAAACCCAAAACACTCTTCGCGAAGGCCACGATATACCATACCAGGGGGGAGTAGGACGTACTGAGTCAGGTATTGTGGAGCTGCGGATCGTGAATCTCGATCACAAACAACCTCGGATCGGGACAAAATCAAGCCGCTCTCGGAGACTTATGGAAATGCTTCTTGCGCTACAGTTCCAATTGAAGCGAAGCTATATAGGGACCCGCATAGCCATCATCAATACTACACTACCAGAGACAATGAAAGACCCTGAATGTCGGGTAGGTCCAGGCGGCCGCGAGCGGCTCGCGCATCAGCCCGTCAAGAGGGGATCATATCCTATCACTCCCCTAAGTAGTTACGGTCTCTGCCCTTGCAATTCGATGCCGGCCTGATTTCATTCCGGTTTTTAACACTTGAGTCAACTATGTTTCTCCGCAAGCCGCCTAATTCTGCCCCGAGTCTTAGCGGGATGTTGAGAGCATCCGCATTCTATACGTCACGAAGTCGTCTTTCCAGCTCTCAAGCCAACGATGAATATAAGTAGGTATATAGACACAGCTGTTATCTGCTTAACATGCGCATTACCCGAGCTCTTACAAGCAGGCTTTCCTCAGTCCTTTCTCATATCATCACTCAAGACAGCTAAGCTCGAACATTCACCACAATGGCTAACCAAGTCGATTCTGCTCCAAACCTAAATTTACCACCTTCTCAACACGTGGTTGACGTATCTGTTATCAACAGTACGGCCAATATCCGTGGTCCATTGGAAGTCTTCGTAAAAGATCCCCTGGTCGGGCATGAGACGTTGGAATGCCCGTCGTTTGTGTTTCTTGTTCAACACCCTTCAGGCAAAAAGGTTCTCTTCGACCTGGGCCTTCGAAAGGATAAAGAGGGCTTTCCGCCACTCATTCGCGAAGGCATGGCAGCTTTTGATATGAAAGCTGAAAAGGATGTCGCCCAAATCCTTCAAGAGGATGGCAAACTATCGCTTGACGAGATTGATAGTATTATCTGGAGGTGAGGAAAGGAAAACAAAGATGGGGAACTGTTACTAACTTTGTTGTGATACACGCAGTCACTGGCATAGTGATCATATCGGTGACCCGTCAACATTTCCATCCAACGTGGAACTCGTTGTTGGCCCTGGTTTCAAGAAAGCGTTCCTTCCGGGCTATCCCGCTAACCCCTATGGAGTGATCCTCGAGAGCGACTATGCGTATGTTCACTTTTTTAACCTAATTTTCGACCCCTATACGTCTGCGTCCAGTATCAATTCTTGACTCTAAAACTGCTATATAATCCTTAGTGGACGCCAAATTCGGGAAATCGATTTCACAGATCAATTCCAGGTTGGCGAATTTCGCGCCGTTGACTTTTTTGGCGACGGTAGTTTCTACTTATTAGATGCCCCAGGCGTGAGTACAGTTGCGGCTATAGTGCACACTGACCCCAAAACTGACCGAATTCTTTCAGCATGCCGTTGGGCACCTATGCGGTCTGGCACGCACTACCCCCTCGACATTCATCTTGATGGGTGCGGATGGCTGCCACCATTGCGGCAGTCTGAGACCCAATAAACATCTGCCTCTACCGGATCAAGTTTCACCTTCGCCGTTCTCCATCCCGCCACATTTGCAGGGCAGCATCTGCCCCGGTTCTCTCCTCAAGGCGATTCACCCACGGCGCAGCAGCACAGAGCCATACTACAGTCACTTACACCAGGCATATGGCCGTGATGTCGCTGAAGCAGAGGCTACTATTCACAAGATGATTGACTTTGATGCAAATGAGGATGTGTTTGTTGTTATTGCTCATGACAAGAGCCTCTTGGATGTTATTGATTTCTTCCCCGAGAGTGCAAATGAGTGGAAAGTGAAGGGTTGGAAGGAGACTGGTAGATGGAGGTTTCTTGAGGATTTCAAAGAGGCCGTTGCCAAGAGCAACGTTGCTTAAGTTATTAGCAGAGGAAGGAAACTAAAGCTAGCTCCTCTGATACTAATGAGATATTGTAGGCATACAACATATGTAGGCGTTCAATCAACTTTATAAACGTTAACAAAGGGTTTTTCTTATGTTAAATTAACCGGCCCGCTCCAAAACAGGACTGGTGACGATTCTATTGCTGTCTGTCTTTTGGCCTCTGGTTTTTCTCGCTACGAGCGCCATCGGTATCATCTTACCTCTTGTCCTATCTTCTTTGGGAAGAAATTTAGGAGGCTATCAGTAGATGTCTCAGTCGAAAACAACTAGGTACTTGTTGTGTATAACCACAGGAGGACTTGAATGGGGAAGGAGTCCCCAACAGCGGTTCTTTTGCCTAAGAGAGGAGTGTTATTATAAGGCCAGGAACACTGATCGGAAGACTATGCTTCCGAATGTTCTGCTTGAAAGGATCTTGCCAAGAATTCTTGGTGGTAGCTGTATGAACTGCAACCTAACCTCCGGGCATATCCAGCGACACAACCCACGGCTCGGTCGCCGTGAAAATAGTGTAGTGCGAAGAGCCATCGTTGTTGTTGTCCAAGGTGGACGCCGTTTCCGCTGGAATGTGGCTTTCTAGTATTTCTCCCGCTTCTTCGACGATCATGATGTCAGGATACTAATTGGGTCTCAACGGCGTACATAGAGGCGCCGGTCGTTGTACATGCTATTATTATTTTAGGTCGAAGAATTTGCTCTGTCCTCTCCTTCTGTAATCGCTGGGGTATCTTCTGAGATAGTATGATGGCAAGAATGCCAGAATTAGGCTAATACGTTTGCTAACAACATTGCCTGTTATTATACAGCGAATCTTTTGAACAACCTAATAAGATGTAATTGATAAAAAGAGAATTAAATTTCCTGCAAACGCTGTCCTGGCCCATTTGCCTACACATATTGGTGACAAACGAATCGGCCGGGAGTGTACATAGGCTGGATCAAGTCTGCAACTAAAACATACAGGTATCCATCTCTACGGTGCTACAAGGCTGTCTGAAACCGGCCGTATCTTCCCTCAATCATATGATAATCTATCTATTTACCCTCATATTAGTACGTAAATGATCAAACTCTCTGATCTTCGGGCTCTATTAACTACCTAAAAGGACGTTTGGTTTGCAATCGTCTTAATAACTGCGAGTATTCACCCACTTGAATGGGCCTGCTTATTCCTACGCGACCCACGCCGTTTCCACGGCAAAGTGCAGTACATCATTGGGTATGTATCTAGTACAACATGTGTCAAAATTATTTAGATAGCCTTCGCGGCTTTGTTCTCAACGTGTTGTCTGACCCAATATAGTGCTCCCAACACATTTTATAAGGACCACAGGCTCCGCCACACATCCATCCCCTCTTCTTCTCAAGGAATATCAATTACAATCGCACAATGCATCACGGTGATTTGTCAAGACGAAGGCAAAGGAGCAGTGCATCTTCTAGCAGGGCCGGCTCGTTTTACGGCTCTTGGCGGGGTAATAGGAGAGGCTGGCACAATAAGACGGACCCAAACTTCAAGAAGACTGATGAGGCGCCGCTAGGACGTCTAGTCATAGAGTTCACCTTGGAGGCTATGGCTAACTCGGCGGCCAAATTTGGAGGCGAGGCGCGAATTACGAACTGTGCATATGCAGCCTCATACTCATTGAATGATGAAAAGCCTTTCAAGGTGATTATACCAGGTATGTTATTCTGCGATATAACGCGAAGAATTTATTTGTAACACTGAGGGGGTTGTTTAGGCCGACCTGCTGTTTGGAAGCCCCTTTCACTACCCTGCCGGTTACCTGAGGATAGCGGCGAGTACATGCGTGATCAGAATGGTGCACGCTTTCCTAATCATCCCATACAACCAGCTATTCAAGCTCTGTTTACCCTAAACAAAGCATTTGACCCATCAAACGTTGACGTCATGGGCTGTGCGAGCTCCCTGGGTGACATATTACGATTTGTTCGATCGATTGATTCGACGTTTCGTTTTGATGTAGAGGTGGTTGGGAATACGCTTTTTCTTATCCGCAACCGCAAAGACGAAGTGATCCCCGACGTTCGTGGCTTTGGCCATTCATTTTTAAACGCCTTCACCTCAAATGAATCGGACGATGAGATTGTCAAGTCCCATCAGAGAGTTGTATCATATGAATTCGGCGGCTTGAGGTGCCTTGTCCGCTTTGAGTGCGATAGCTACTTGGCTAGTTGTGATGGTAGTGACACTCTTGTCACCGAACCGCAGTTTAGTCTATCTACGCCACCATTGGGGTTAATGACTATGCAGAAAGAGGGTATGATAGTGCCTCAAAACTCAGTGTTGGAAATCAAAACGAAGTCTCAATTTAGAGGGAAGATTCAGACGAGTGAGCATCTCCCTCGTCTCTGGCTTCGACAGATACCCAATTTTATCACCGCATACCACATTCATGGAATCTTTCAGGATGTTCAGATTAGTAATGTCGGCAAAGACTTGATGAAATGGGAAACGCATCACCAGGACGATTTGAAAAGGTTCGCCTCTATTCTCCGCCAACTCATTACGGAGGTCAAGCGAGAAAGCCATCTAAAGTTGGAGGTCTATCGAGAGGGACTTGGGCCATTGCAAATCAGAGAACGGACGGGAGCGGCGCGCCAGGCGCTTTCGGATTCCTGGAGGGATCGTTGGGTTGCGATGACTGAACCAAGCTCGAAAAATTTGGCTAGCGGGGGCGAGAGCGACGAAGATGACGAGGCATATCCGTCTACAAGGATCTCCTCTGATGAATCTAAGGGCTCCGTGGACGGTTTCTCGTTTGACTACACTGCATGTAGCCCCGATTGTGGATACTGTGGCCACTGTGCATGAATGGAAAGCAGGTTTCTGTCACAAAATAGCGGCCATAGTGGCGGTGTACCTAACGAAAGATAGTGAACTTGAGGAGGCAACACACTCGATGAGTATCAGTTGCACTTTACCCTTAGTAGCAACAGCCACTGACTGCAGCTGTTGCATCTATCCTAGCAAACAGCTATGACCGTGGTGACACGTAGATCCAGCCCTCGTATAGTGAACTCTCACAACAGCTTACTAGTGCATCTACAAGCAGCATCGCCAATGTCCTAGCCCTGCGTAAGCCAGCCACTCGTAAAAAGCTCAGACGTTTCGCAGACGCTCATTAGGCTCGAGGAATGCAGGAGACCGTGCGCTCGGTTACGTCGGTTAATGGTCACTGGAAGCACCGTCGACATCATCGAACCCCTCCCCCCGCCGTGAGCCGTGGATTAAGAGGGGTGAATATTCTCACTAGGCTTGATCTACATGTTGTTGTTGGCACGATAGCTAGCAGATCAACGTCCAGCATGATGCAGCATAGCTCAGGCTTTTGCCATGCAATATGACATCTCAGAGCAAGCAGATTTTGCTGTTGTCGAGGGCATCTACTCGACTGTCATCGAACTTTAGAGCATGTAGAAATCCTTTGAGTGTTGACATATGGGGATCGGTATCCTTGATATGTTTACGGCCAAGAACGCTCTTGCGCGAGGGGCGGCATCAAACGCGTGGACGGTGTGTCATCTAGCATGTATCCCGACGTACCGCACGGCCTTGACCAGGTGTCTGGCATTGAGCGATGTGGAGATATGTAAACAGACGGGACACGATGTATCAACAAAGATTTCAAGCTCTTATGCCTGCTGATTCCTCAGCAAGACGGGGTCACCATAGTAAAGAGCATGCCGCATTCTTTTTGTTTTGCGCGTATGGGCCTTGTCCTCAGTTCGGTATCATCGATCAATAGGTAGGGATATACGACACGAAAACAATTGGTTGGCAGATACGGGAAGATTCTGTTTGCTGCTCAGTTCTTTTGGGATCATGGGAGGGTAGGAGTCGGGATCTCCAAGTACGAGATGTATACCGAGATCGATATGACATGATCAGAAGCAATAAGAGACGGATACGTGCTGACTGGACTTGCACTATTCCCCACCAATCGGCAGCTTCCCTCTACGACGAGCCGCACAGTGCACATATCGTTCCCTGTTCTGTATAGTGTTTATAGTGCCAATTACACAGTGTGGATCCAAACCACAGACCTATGTGTGCACTGACATACCTACACTACTACTATGTACTATGTACTATCCTGCCTACTAGGTGAGGTTAGGTACCTGCCTCTTCCTACCTCGAGGTATGTAGTCAGTCAGTCTAGTCGGTCTCACCAAGGCCCAATTGCCCGGCGTCGGGTCAGTCGGTCCAACTTCTACTGTTGTAGCTCTCAAATAGAGTCTAGCGTCCACTCCCACTCGTCCCCGGTTTCATTTCTATCGTGTCCCAATTATACAAACACAGAAGCAAAATGGCAAGACACTCAGCAGCAGAGTTGGAAAGGGGCGTTTGCCCTGAAGATCACGAGGTAAGACCGAGAGCTGCACATCATCTTGCAGGGCCTTACTTCGGTATATACTTTTCAAATGGGTTCCAGAACGAGGCTTGCTATTTCCAAGCCCCTTGGTTTGCTTCATAAGCTCCGTTCTTTTTCTTATTGGTGTCGGGATACGCATGCTGACACCAAATTGTGGTGTTTAGTCGATAGTCGATAGTCGATAGGTCGGTAGGTCGGTAGGTCGGTAAACTTGTTAAGAAGTTGGCCTGGTATACTATAGTAATCCTCTCCTGCCCGTGTGACGAAGAGGACCCCGAAGTCGACTAAAGCCGGTCAAGCAAGCAATTCGTTTGATTCGGTGGACATCCCACGCGCTCCGCTGGCTACTCCTCCGAGTTTCCACTTTGTGGTGTATAGCTGTACAGAGTAAATAGATAGCTTACGCTACACCCCACTAGTGTAGCATAGGCGTTGTCTTGACTAGAAGGACTAGATTAGGCCTTGCCATTATTACCAGGAACAACCAAGTGTCTAGGATAGTGGCTATCTCATCTTGGGGACCCCTTTGCCCTTTTGTCTCGGGTCCTCTCTGGCTTCTCTCCCCCTCCCTTGGCTTGGTGGGTTGGAGAGGGGCACTTGACTAAGATTATCATGTTGGTTGCGCTTTGACATGTTTCGATCCTCCTTGCATTGCGCAAGATGACTTGCAGTCAGGAGCCGCGAGAGAATATGACCAACAGTTCATGGGAGTCAAAATCCCAATAAGACGATGTTGAAGTGTATGTGAATTGTGATAATTATTTGTCCTTTTAAGTGTAAAAGCAAATACCCATATGGGCACGGTATCATATCTAGATCTTATAACGCTAAACCCATTCATTCATTTGATATTGCCCGTCAATATCTCCAAATTTGCGCCCTAGTCCAAAAGAAGTGAACATGAGAGAAAGCTTGCTTGATTGACAGTAGAGTGTCTGGGTATTACCCCCAGGTGCCGTGTACCTTGCCTCGCCTGGGTCTTGACTTGACTCCAATATCTCCGTTTCTTGTCAAAGTCCTCCACCTCCTTTCTACTCCATTCTCGCTCTTGCCAACCCTTCGGGCGCATTCCTGCCATTCTGATTTGGAGAGCTTAAGCTTTTCGAAGATGAGTTCAACTAGGACTCGGTCATCCTCTAGGCTCCATCGCTCACCATCCTCCTCTTCTTCTACTCCTGTGCCTTCCTTCCTACTCTCTTCTTCAGTGGGTTCATGTAAGACGTGAAAATCTGAGCGCTCAAGGCCGCGTGGCAGGTCTGCTGGAGCAATGCGAGCTCGCTTCGGCGTGGTGGGTGTGGGCGTGGTTTGCCGCGTATCTACGAGTTCCTCTGCTTCGGTGTTATTGATGTCTAAATCGCTGTCGACATCATCGTCTCGACCCATGTCGTCCTCGGCCGCGCGACGTCGCTTGTTGACACCGCGAGGAGCTGCGGTGGTCCGCTTACGAATTTTCAAGCGCTGGTCACGGTCTCCATTCGTGTTTTGGGGGCGTGGGCGCAGGCGCATCTTGATAGGTGGAAAGGGCGCGTGGCCCATTGGGGGTGTCGGTAATAATGTCGGGAGTGACTCGATTTGCGCAGACATCGGCGGGGGTGTTCTCAGCATTGATTGAAGCGCGCGGCATGAGTGGACAATGGTGCCGAGAGTGGTTTGGGGAGTAATGGGAGGACTGGCGGGTGGAGATGCGAAGAGGGAGGACTGAAGGCGAGTGACAGGTGAGTGCGATAATTCGCATGATGAGAGCGCCGAAGGCATCAACATCGTGGCACCGGTTTGGGTTTGGGACGCGATGTTTATCTCCCTTGCGCACTACGCGCTATGATGTGGCCCCGAAATGAATGGGTTGCTAGTTGCGAACAACCCGGGGGACTCGTAATGCGACAGAGGGATCGCAAAGGCGTGCTAGTTATTGTTCCAGGCACTATAATGCGCAAGTCGGTGTATGATGGCGTTGAGCAAATCCAACGGGTTTATGGTGCTTGACGAGAGTTATTTGATGCTGCAATATGGAGATGGCAATTCAGGGCGATTATTCAGGGCGATTGTTGCCTTGCTAGCGACGATGGACGATGGCTGATGGACGTAAGACGAGGTGAAGGTGGAAAGGTTGAGAAGGGTGGTGACCGGGGAAACGGGTGGACAGGAATAATGTACCTCGAAGATGGGCGGGAGGTAAAGTGCGCGCAGGCAGACCCCAGGGCAGACCCAGGGCACCTGCCAGGGCTCAACGGGCTCAACCAGCAGAGCTCCCTGTCCAACAAGCGGGCCACATGATTCACAGGGGACGTACCTCTATGTTTTCGGTCAGAAAAAACGGGGGCACATAGGTGTATGGCCAATCAGCAGCAGGTCGCGAAGCTCAGACACCCCTACGTATGTACCTTAGGTACCCTAGGTACTGTAGTGTACTTAGTGTAGTGTACGTACTTAGTGTAAGTGTATTTAGTGTAGTGTATTTAGTGCAGTGTATTTACTGTACTAAGGGCGCAAGGCCAGGGGTAGTGATGGATGTGCCCGCACTCGAACTATTGCAGGTACCTGGTGTACATACATAATAGGTAGTGTACCGAGTATGTAGTGTAGTGTATGTATGTACACCGCCCACCACACACCCACCACCACACATCACACACTTCCGCACACGCCGCAGTACCATTGCTTCCTTTTCTATATAAGGTAGGGTACAGGCATTATGATATACCGGTCCGGATATATCAGGTAGGCAAGTAGGTAAGTAGTTAAGTGCTCTAGCATCTTGGATTAATTTGACTAGGTGGATTATCTATTCAAGAGCCCATCTGACAGACGCCTGGTGTAGTCGAGGTGAGAGCTGTCAATCCACAACAGAGAGACCTGCAACCACTTAAACCACTTTGCCCCCGATCGACCCGTTCAGTACCGAAAGATAACGCAGTACGGCACTAGTTCGCTCCATTCCAGTGTCTACACTACACTACGCTACAGCCCTTGGTGTATCCCTTGGCTAAAGGCGGTACTAGCGGTATTAGCGGTACTAGAGCGACACTAGTAGTGAAGTGTTGCTCAGTTCAGAGACCTCTCATCTTGGCGGTTTTGCCGCGCCTAACGCCCAACTTCCTAATGCACCAAGGCTAGACTATCTAGACATAAAGGGCGAATCCCTCATTTAGGGACTCGCGGCAGACTCGCAGCTCTACATGTGTCCGGATGTTGCATGTCGTAATCTTAACGAGGTCAGTGTCGCCAGTGTTGTGAAACCTCGTGAACCGCCCGCGATGACTAGTACTTGAGAAAAGGAAGCAGAAGATCAGCAAGGTCGGCTTCGCTTTCGTCATCCGGCGCCTATTAATAAGCCTCATCTTACACATCTAGGTAGTAGGCGCATGGACACGGCAGATACATGGTATCTCGTCTGGTTCCTGCGACGTTAAGTCCCATGGATTGTTCTCCCGATGACCCTCTTGATTCTGATTGATGGCTAGGTTCTGGCTAGGTTCTGGCTAGGTAACCAATTTATTCTAAACCACATCATTTTCGTCATCTTTGCCGCTCTGGCATCATAGAACAATTTTATTACGGCGCTCATCTCTCGATTTACACTGATCTACCATGCACTTCATCATCCTACCATAAAAACGTGGATGACGGTTGTGATGGATATGCTCTTGTCAGGATTCAGATCAACCTACTTTACCCCTTTGTAGAGAAGTGTCTAACAGTGTAGTATTAGCATCCCTTATCTTGTTCCCTTATTCCTTATTTAGGTAGTTGAAGATATTGACTATCTAGATCATCTATGAAACATGTAGCTATTGTCTGTCCTGATGTTATGCAGCCCCCTCACAGTATCTCCCAAGAGGGATTTTGCGGGGTGTGCCAGCGAAAGGTCAGATGGCAATAAACAAGTGTGCATGGCACATGGAAGTAGGCGTATAATTACCGGTTTGTCTTACTCTCCATGTCTTAATTATCGTGCGATGGGTGCAGTCGTGATACTTCACAAAAGCCATCGGCGGGCGCATCAGTCGGTTGAGGGAACGAGAGGGGGGAGGCGAGGAAAGGAGAGGGGAAACGGTAAGCTGCCTTGTGGACCTAGGCTGGGTTCTGGCTGGGTACGCTACATCCACTACACAAGTGACTTGCACAGGGTGGCTTACACAGGTGGGATTTGGGAATGATGATGAGATGGTTTAGTGACGCGTCGTAAGCGTGTCATCTTCGCGTCTCACCGACGCGTAAAATTTTAATTGGTGGTCCACTTTACCAGCCAATCATCTTACATGGAAGTTGTCGCTTTCGGGATCACGCAGCACGATGCTAGTCTCAGATTGGTCCACACAGACTCACCGTTTCAAGAACTGTCCCAATGCGCTTCCAAGTAACCAGCCACCGCAGCACCGTCGTCCTAGCATGCCAATGTGAGATACCAAGGTGCCATATTTCGCAGCCTTTGCCTTGCTCTAGATTCTCGATCATGCCACACTCATGCACGCATGCATGCAGCTTCAGCAGTTACGTCTAGTCCACGGCATCACCAAATCTGAAAATGTGCCGTCAGGTAGCTTCTCGGTCAATCGCCAAGTAATCCCCCTTCCTTTGAGTTCCCCCAGAGGAGCGACCACCCGCTGGAGATAAAGGCCGATAGCCAGACATAAGCAAAGCCGGCGTGGTTCCCCAGGTATTTCGAGGCTCCAGGCCAAAACGCGGCCGTCAAAGCCGTCCGTGCCCGTTTGATCGACTAAGCTCCCGCGTGCCCGGGAAGCGGGAGACCCCGGTGCGGCTGCATTCAATCAAATCAAGGTTGAAGTTCAATGCATCTGGAAACGTTCGTGCATGCTGCCATGTCCTTTGAGCATTCCCAGACGACTCCAAAATGAAAACAGGGTTGAGGTAATGCCATCATCGTATGGGACCCAGGCATCATCCCTACTACCTACTATGTCCGTGTAAAAAACTACCTATGTAAAAGACGACGTATAGTATGTACTTAAGGCAGGTTATCCAGCAATGACACAGTGTGTACGAGGACGACGGAGAGTAGAAATCTCCAAACGCTTTAATGCACTGTAATCGGCACTGTTCTTCTAGTATCCAATGAAACTGCGATTCTTCCCTTCAGCTTGCCTATTCTGGAAGTAAATAGAAAGAGCCTCAGACCACGCAGTAGGACGTGTTGTTAGATAACTGGTCCGGTTATCACCACGCATGCAGCATCGAAGCAGGAGTATTGCGAGATCAAGTGTGTACAGCCGACTGCTAAAAGAGCCACGGAACACTAAGTTCTTATTCCCCTCCGACCATCTAACTCGAGGTTCTGGTGCTTATTTCCCTCTCATTCTCCCTTCTCCCGAGACAAGACCTTGGCCCTCGTATATACGAAGCCCAAAGAAACGCTCCCTCATGCCGTCCGTTGGCACACTGAGAATAAGCCTTGTGGGTGTCCGTGATATGGTAAGCACCATCGTCTACTCACACAAAATCGAAAACCATGGAATCATGACTCCAACGTTACCAGAGCTTATAACTCGTCTACTATCAAAACATTGGAAATGTCAAAGCTCCTAGCGCCCCACGTTGTTGCCGAGGGAAAAAAAAACCAGTCTTCATCGAGCCCCTGTCCATGCAATAGAAACTTGAACCCGGAGAAGAACCCCCGTCGCCACTCAGAGCGAAGTGCAGCTACCGAGGAAGAAGTAGTCCCGGTTTACGTCGATGTTATAACAGTGATTCCTACCGAAAAGGGGACAATTCATATTCTAATAGCTAAAGTCTCCTGTTATAGAATTGGCAGCTTATCACAAAACAATACAAATCTCTACCTGTCGTAATGGTTGTAGCAAGAGCTTGACACAGGAAAATCCGCAAATCCACTTGGCCAATATGATCTACAAGTCCCCGGCCAATAAACCCGCCGTTATAATTATACACCTCCGCGAACTCGAACTCCTGGCTACAGCGCTGGCCACTCCATCGCCATGCACTCGGTCTAAAAAAACAACGTCTATAAATGGATGTTAACCCGTCCCATGTATTTACACTACGCGATAGGTTATGAATTGCCGGGCAAGACTAGTAACTCCACAATTTTGTATATGACTTGTTCCAGTATTAGAATTGAGATTATATTAATATGAAAATATAACATGTTGCGGGGTATTAGAAGAATCAACTAGAATCTTTAGATGTATCTTGGCCCTTCCGTATTGTAACAAACACGATCAACGAAATTCAAGTGTCAACTGCCGCTCCTTAAGAGAAAGGAAAGGAAATACACGTCTATCAATATTTTAGGCGTATGTAATTCAAAATATTGCGTCAGTACATGTATATATAGATTAGTCTAACGAATACGGGCTAGTTGCCAAGCTATAGAGTATACTAGTATACACATATTCCTCACATCATAGCATCCTAGCCATCGAGCATCCGGTTATCACGGAGGCTCCAGGATTACAGATGTTATTTGTAACGTAGTGGGTTATTTGTCGAGTCTTTTTGCTCCTTCGCTCTTGTGAATCTCTTGGGAGTGCTTGGTGGGTGGTTTCGTCTACAAGAGTTGGAGCTCTAGTCATGGAACCAAATGGAACTCAACCTCAGAGAACCGGGGTCAATACCGCACGGGCCTCAGTACATGCCATAGGTATATAATAAATACCCAGGCAAGCTCTCCTAGTATACACTGGATAGAACTTCCTCGTTTGTGCAGTGACAACAAGTTAGTACGATAACTATTAATTGTGTGAACTAGAACACTATATTATACCAGTTATTTTTGGTATACTTCGGATGATACATAATGATGCGTGGTTCTTTTGTTGAAGATTAGGCTGAGAGAAAAGTAGTTATATGCGCCACATTACCTCTTAACCAATTAATTGCTCTACTATTATGTGAGCTATCACTATAGTAGTATACTCTTTTTCTCTGACTACTTGAATATGGATGGAGGTAAAAATATATTAGAGAATCCTCGAATGTCCCAGAAGGGTACCTAGTCAAATACTGGTGTATGCAATAGACTTTGTCTATTCCACACCCCCCCCCCTATCTCCCCTCCCCTCCCCCCCCCCCCCCCCCCCCCCTTCAAAAAAACCATCCTATCATATGTATAGAGGCACAACATCCTTAAAAAGCCCCTAGATTCCACAACGTCGCGCATAGTCCGATTCTAAACAAATCACGAAGCGGGGTTTGAAATCATATGCGGGAGGATATGAGGTGATAACTGGCCGGGTACACACGGGGTTTATCAATAAATAACGGGATCTCAACCCGAAAGCACATTGAACGCTCGGTACGGACGGGTCCGCTGGCTAATTGTGACGGTGCCGTGTCGTAGCCTTCAGGGCCATATAGGGCACCGTCAGCTCGATCAAACATCTTAGTGTACGAATATTCGCCTGTGTTAGGGGATAAGGTAGCAGTAGGGTAGAAACTACCCACTAGTGTAGCACTAGCGTAGCATCTGAGTATATAAGGAGGAGAACCCTCTCAACTTCTAGGGGAGAGATTTAGGAACTCACAACATCAAGGCCTTACCCTATACTTCTACTTAGCAATGCCCTACCTGTGACCTACCTTCACTCTGGAGGCCAACCGCTCTGACAGCCTGTCTTCCCAGCAACATCCGCCTCGTAATGTAAGATTCCGTTAATTTCTCTCACTCTCATTATCATCATTTGCTACTAAACAGCCTCGAACACCCGTTACTCCCAAATGATCTCCCGTAAAAATCATTCATTACCTCTGGGTAGGGTAATATCGTATTGAATAATAATAGAAGTAGATAGAGTGCAGAACTTAGCTACAACGCCGACACTAGTTTGTCACTTGAGATTTTCAACTCAGCTCTTACCTACAAGAAGGAGACTGCTTAAACGGTATTGCACGCCTACGGGTGAGGCGTAAGGGCTCCGAAGGCCTATCATATCTCACCAACATTAGCCGCTAATTTTCGAATAGCCTGAGGTTCCTCATTCTAGAAGCGCTTAATAAACAAATATATATCAAACGGTAAAGATATTTTATTAGAATAAATTATAATTCCATCTGATTTAACGTGTTCATAATTGGAATATATGCAAATCTAGCACAAATAGTAATGGAATGCTGAGCCCACAAAGAACAGATCTTTTTTACCTCAAGTTACCGAGAAATGCCGTTACATGGTAGTGGCAAGGATCCTGTCTTCGGCGTTCTATGTGACAGGCCCAAAGGAGCGGCTGAGGCCAAATTGACCAACGTATGTAGAATTACTTTGAAATACAGCAATCAACATTTCGCGACAATTACTTCACACCGTAGCGTTGATCAGCGCGGACTCCGTTGCTCGGCTGATCAAATTTGATTTCCAGATGCTGATGGGTCTGTAACCTCATAAAAAGCTCCTGGGATAAATCAACAACAATCGGGCCTGTTCACTGGGTTAAGTGGTACGGACCCAGCGTTTTCACTCCCAGCCACCCGGTCACACCACTCCCGCTTTGCCAGCTAATATGCGTTACGAAGAGTTTCATTATATCTAGAACCGCATTTCCGCCAATCGGCCTGTGACCTATCTATCTAGAAATGTGTAGATACCAAAATTTCTCTTTCCTCATAATAGTAGCTTGGCTGCCCTCAAAGTTGAAGTGCCTTACCCTTTTAATAATCTGTATTTCGAATTGTGTATGGATAATCTTGAATGACTTGGAAAGTTTTGATAGGATTTGGAGAGCAGGAAGACATACGAAATGAGCTTTGGGACAATCGTGTGCGATATATTCTACAGAGAAAGGGTGGAATAATCTAAGGGGGGATAAACTATGATAAGCCATATTAATTATGGACAAGCACACACTTCAATCCATAAGGCTATTTCATCATCACAGTTATGAAAATATTGCATACACTATTATATTCCGAAGAAGACATTAGTATCTTTGAGATACGGTTTGTCAACAATGTTTGCCATGGGAGGTATTTTCCCTAATTGACTTGCGGTGCTATGATAGGCGCTCAAAAAAATCGACGGGTCCTCGTGTAGCCCTAAGTGCCCAAAACTGGTGTGTGAGTTTGCTAGGACGGCGAGATTTGTACGACGCCATGTCCCGAGTACACGTATCGGAATCGACTGGCCTGTAGTTTGGTAGTAAATCCATGAATGAAAACAGAAATCTATGCCTCGTACGGGTGCTCTGCTGGGCCCTTATTTTCTGCGACTCGCGAATCACAGGCATCGATCAAAGCTATCTTCGAGACTCCAGGAAGCTCGTCCACCTGCGATTAAGATGAAAAGATAGGCATGAAGAGGGGTCGATTCTTTCCCGTTGTACAGACTAGCCATGTTTATGTCTTTAGGGTAGGACAGCTCGGTCGGGCTGATACCACCCACGGCCCTGTTGATTGTGATTCGATCCGAAAACGGCAGACGTGTATGACTTTGAGCGCTCTGTACCGCACATTTTTGCGGCGTGAGCAGCCTTCGGATTACGTATATCATGGCAACATGTGCCGAAATGAACTAGCACGAGCTAATTCTTCCGCACAACGAATCTCTTATACAAAGAACACAATAATGTTTTATCGAACTGTAGCGGCCGTCTTGCTATTCCCGTGGGCCGTATTGGGTATCGAGCCCTCGCCACATTGCCCGCGGGGCCAGTTGTGTCTAACTTCCTTCAAGCAATGCTACGACGATCAGGGCGAAGGATGCAGCGAACCACCTGGCTCATACCCTTGGATGACCGCAGAAAATGCATCCGAAACCCCAGCGCTGCTCGACGATACAAACTATACAATTTCCTGGGTATTTGGGCCAGACGGACAACCCGACGTCCCGGTGCAAATACAATGGCAGATGGATAGCGTGGTGTGGGACACAAGTAAGTATCGTAACATGTGCTGTGAATTGGTGTCGCCCGAGTACTTACTTGGTGATTACTCAGATACGACGGATTCCGAATACGTTTTCAACCCTGGGAAGGTTCTAAGATCTTTTCCCACGCCGCAGGCACCGTATATGGCGCCAGAGAGTGCCTGGTTCAATGCTAGCCACTCTAGAGGGAACATACTCATCATTTCTCAACCAGCAGTTGTAGGCATGGGGAATGATTTCCCTGTTGCTCTCTCCCAGCAATTCACTGTGCAGTCGGGTATCATCAAGGACTATATCCAAACTCAAATCGACATAAGCCGTCAAACTGAATATAACAAGTGGAGATTGGGAGTCAGCATCGGACTCGGCATTGGCATTCCGTTCTTGGTAGTATTCGTTACTTGCGTCGTTCTAGAAGCTGCAAAGAAGCAAGCGAGGAAACAAGGGGACAAGAATGTCGAAGTGGTGCACGAAGAAGCTTTAGGATGGTGATCTATTAGGACATATATCCAATAACTCTGAAATCCGAATTCGAAACATGAGGGACTACTACCCTAGGAAACTGCCAAATCGTGCGAGATGGAGTGCCGGAGGCGATAGGTAGCATACACTGCGCGCAAGGGAATTGTCTTGGAGAAGCCCGACGCTTGCCCCGGAGCTCCTCGGATTACTATGAGGTGCTCATCCAAAGCATTGA
Source organism: Xylaria sp. Z50 (assembly GCA_037356035.1). NCBI lineage: Eukaryota > Fungi > Ascomycota > Sordariomycetes > Xylariales > Xylariaceae > Xylaria > Xylaria sp. Z50. The sequence continues at coordinate 397,488 of JBAWJU010000007.1, forward strand.
GTGGGTTAGAACAATAGTGTAAGAGGGGATAGTATTTAATACTTATGTTCATATCTTTCTAATTCTTATAAATATAAGTATAGTTCTAAGCGTATTTAGAAATGTGATGAAACAGCTTAGCTATTCCCAGTAGATATTGCCGGTATTGTGACATTATTTGCATGAAGTCACAGCGGGGTTTCTTACGTGAGATGTTTCCCGATCTGCCGGCCAACGTAGGTGGGATTCTCCGCGAGGTCCCAACGGATTCGGAAATTAGCCGGCCCTGGAGAGAAACGATGTCATGCCATAAACATTACAGAGTGATTTATAGTATGGCAAGTGGCCAGGCTTCACGATGAGTATTGGATCCGAGAAACACTTCATAACATTCATCGCTGAAACTCTACGTAGTTACCATTTTCTTTAAAGGTTACATCACATATTTCAACACGAACAAGATTGCCATTATGAAGTGGACTAAAGGTTTATTTGCTCTTCCCGCCGCTGAAATTTGCATCGCTCAGGCTTATGCCGAATATGATATCAGTAAGGATATCCTTGAATACACGTTCGAGGGTAGTTCCCGCCAAATCCCTTTGCGCTTGCTTCATGATAGGGTTCCCAAAAAGGAGAAAACTACTAATAAATATCCTCCTAGTTATTGTTGGTGGGGGTGTAGCTGGCTTGGTGCTTGCGGACAGATTATCTGAGAATACAGACTCCAAAGTTCTATTGCTCGAAGCCGGTCCGGATCCTAGCGATGATCCATTGATCAGCACTCCGGCATTTGCGGGGGAATCGTGGCCTAGTAAATATTCCTGGAACTTTACCGAGGTCCCTCAAACGAATCTAGGTGGCTTTGAACCGCAGCTAAATCTCGGACACGTTTTGGGCGGAGGTTCTGCGATAAACTTCATGGCTTACTGCCGTGGAGCACAATCAGTGTTCAACGAGTGGGCCAATATATCAGGCATTAGAGAGCTTGCGTGGGATTATATCATAGACGACTTCCGAGGGTGTGCCAACCTGTTTATTCCTGACCCCCTTCCTTATACCCAGACAATCAATGAGTCAGTGTATAGCAGGGACGGTAAGGTCTTTGTTAGCTACGACCGTTCTGATCGACTTTCACAATTAGAACCGGATTTCTGGAACGCATGGCTAGACGACCTACAACAACCGGCACAGGTAGCCGACTTGAACGGCGGCACAGGCATTGGACTTGTCAAGGGTGGACCCCATGCCGTTCGAAATTCAAACGGAACTCGCTCGTATGCATGGTCTTCATATGGTTATCGTGCTGCCACTAGGTCGAATGTTAAGATTCTTCACAGTTCTCGTGTGATCAAGATTAACTTTGACAACGTCGGTCGAGACACACCAAGAGCTGCCAGTATCAACTATGTCTCTGGTAACAGCACCTCTGTTAAAACAATTGTAGGAAAGGAAATGATCCTAAGTGCCGGGGCAATTAACACGCCAAGACTATTGCTCCTATCGGGTGTCGGGCCTAAGGATCACTTGAACAGTCTCGGCATACCGCTAATCAAAGACAGCCCCGAAATTGGGTTAAACGTGCGAGATCACCATCTAGTAGTTAATATCTTCCAAGCTCCATCGAACATCATTACGGCGACGTCGCTATCGAATGCTACTAGATTAGCCGAATTTCAAGCTCAATATGACAGCACCGGCGGTGGGCCTCTATCTGAACCGGGACCACAATCATCCACATTCGTCACAGAGCGTGTCCCTGATGACATTTTAGACAGTTTTGGAGTTAATGTCTCTTTCCATAAAAGCTTACCAAAAGACCGGCCATTCTTAGCATATCAATACGCAGGGGTCTCCTTTCTGCCACAGTTTGCAGGTTTAAACGCAGTAACAGCATTCGTAGCCCTAGTGCAACCGGAGGCATCTGGCTATGTTAGGTTGAAGTCACCGAACTGGCAAGATGATCCTGTCATTAGCACCAACTACTTTGGCTCTGATGCAGACCTAGCTATTGCTAAGTATGGATATCATCGCCTGCTTAACAAAACTCGCTCCGATGCTCTCTCCCGAGTGAATGTCGGCGAAGTTTTCCCTGGTCCTAATATGACTACAACCCAGGCATTTCAACAAGGTGCGCAGACGTACCACCATAGCGTTGGGTCGGTTTCACTGGGAAAGGTGCTAGATTCGCAATTTCGCGTGAAGGGGATCACCGGCCTTCGTGTCATCGATAGCAGTGCAATTCCTGTTATCACAACATGTCATACGCAGAGCTCCGTTTATGCATTGGCCGAGGCGGCGGCCAAGATCATCAAAGCGCAGGGCTAATCAGGGGTATATCTTCTTTCCTCGTTTTAATGTTTTATGTCAAAATTTGGCTGTAGGTTAATCAGAGTCTTTGGCACCGCATGTGTGTAGCGAGATACTTTCGTAAATTTCCTTCGACAGAGCTATTTCTTTTCTGTCAATGGCTATAAGCTCTATCATATTCTTGCCATTCTATTCCCCTTCGTCCTCCTCTTCGTCCTCTTTGGAGGGCCACGAAGAGGACCCCTCGTAGTCGCTGACCTCCTGGTAGGTTACCCTGAACTCTATATCTTCAGGGTCCCCACGACCCTCAAGTATCTTCCTGTCCTTGATCCATTGGAAAAGGCAGCTCCCGTAGGCCGATCTAACACCGAAAACATTTAACTCAATAAGTTGGACAAGATCATGCTCCTCATCAAAGAGGACGTCAAATGTGAGCCCTTGTCGCATCATCAAGTCATCCATCTCATCCCTAACGTTTAGTTCTGCCGCGATCTGCTTCCTTATCACATCGCCCCCCTTTGCGATCTTCTCTACTACTTGTTCCCGCAACTCTTTGGACGTGAGATGGAAAAGCCACTTTCTGTGCCATCTATACTGGCTGATTGCTGAAATGCGCAGCGAGTCTGCGGAATAGAATGGTGGACAGAAGACGCGATATTCCCTCTCGCTTCGCATCCGGCCACTCCAAGGAGTGAAGAACAACTCAAATACCTTAGCATCTTCCTTAATAGCATTGAACAGGGCGTTGCGGGCCCGCAACGATGTCAACAGAAGTAGCAGGATCTCTCCGACAGAGCGCAGCGGAGAGTTTCCTGGTATCTTTTGCACCCCACCTTTGGCGGAACAGGCTTCAAGTCTCATGAATAGCCCTTCCGGAGGAAATACCAATGAATCGAATGACGGGACTATTTCCTGATCAATTTCCTCTCGATAGATGCGGTTGATCGATCCGGACGGTATCGATGCGTCGGCTACCTGGAGAAGTAATCGGGCCTGTGTGAGTGAAAACGCGATAGTCTGGAGGTCCGAAGAAGCGAGTCCACGGGAGCGTAGAATGAGAGGAAGCCATCGCTTGAATGAATATGGCTTCTCGGAAGGTCTAGTCGGAAGATCGGGCGCTTCACGCTCGGTGTGGAATGAGGTGTTGAATCGCGCTCTTACAGAGTTATCTGCATGAGCTAGTGATGAACATTGTTGTTCAACGTCTGCTAAGACGTCGAAATGATCGATATTAACGAACTCAACCTTCATCATGATAGGATGGATTGGAGTTCGGTCCGAGATTCCGGGGAGACGGTTATCTTGTTGCAGGCTACGGGGCTCGGGGTTCGGCTTGGCGTGTTGCTTGTTGGCTAGTGAGCCTACCACACTAGAGTGATTAGCAGGTTATGGAGGAGACTCTAGGGCATGTTCTATTAGGGGTAACCTTAATGGTTAGGGGTTGTCGAAAGTATAAGAGGTTAAGGAGTCACTGTCATGTTAGTGTACGAATAGGGGCAACGATCACCAAATCATGTATATATAGAGGTCTTCCCACCTACCTAGCCTAAAGACTATCAGTTAGTTAATTAAGGCGACTGAACCGCTTGTATACCTACTACTTCAACAGGGATAACCTTAATAATTAGTTGATACGTTAGTGGCCGCGCTGGCAGACTCTGCAGGGGACTCCGTAGGGAACTCTATAGTGAACTTTATAGGGGTTAATTGCCTATAATTATGGCCTATTTTCACCAGACCTAATGTTATATAGATGAATATACTATATATAACCTTCCTAAGTACCTAGGCGGGTGAGGTTTCTAAAAAGGCTGACTAGAGAATTACAGAGACCTAACATTATAAAGCAAGGATAATACGCGCGGCAAGCCACTTTCTAGAATTTATTTTGACGTTTTATAGCTATAACTGCGTCTAGCCTCTGGTGATGGTTTTTTATCGCTTGCAATAATACTAGCAATATCACAAGTGGGAAGTTCTCAAGGTTAGGTACAATATCTAGTATTCAGTATAGTAGCCTTCATACAAGACTAAAGCTTGTAAAAGGAAAGAATAGTGAGCGAAGCATAGGTACTAGGAGGAAGTACTGAGATATGTATAAGTAGCTACGGTGCACTGTGATTGGTGGTGCACCTAAATTATGGCAGGTAATGATTTCTGCTTTTAGTAATTATGTAATCGCTGGTCGTAATTTCTACGTCAGGCAATCTTGGAAAGTGGCTTGCTAGGTTAGTTTGTTTCGGCTTGGTTAGCCTAATAGGTCCCTGCAAGCCTTGGGCAAGCCTTCTGTAAGCAAATAAATATATGTGATTCTAACTATATATAGTATCCATACTACTGTTCCGTTGCCCCGTGATAATCCCCCCAGACCCCATTTCGCGGGGTTGTCGTGGTAACAGCAGAAGTGGACGATCCTGAAGACGGGGAGGGGGCGTAAGGGGCCACGGCAAGCCTCCAAACGGAGATGTAGGCTTTGGTGTTGAACCTGAACTCTGAGAGCTGGGGGAGGCGGGGAATGGCCAGTCAAACTGCGTCATATCATTCTGCGACGGTAACGGGACGGGTAAAATGGTTTCGGTTATCTTATCACTTACGGCGCCGCTAATGGCTTCAGCAATATAGTGGTGATTTTGGTCGTCGTCGTCGCCTTCATGAATGTATGGCTCCATCCCTTTGCCGTTGTGTAGCCACGTGAATGAAGGTATGTCTAACGGCCTTAGCGCGATCGCTGGCCGGTGATCACTCTGCGTTAGCTCCGTTAAGGAATCATACCACTGCACCATTTGCCGCTCGCTCATAAAGCTGATTAAAAGGTTTTCGACGCTAAGGTTGGACCGCCAACGGATCTGTACCTTGTAGGATCCTAGGTGAAATTCCCAGTGCTATGGTTAGCGGACCGAAACAAGTTAAAGTAGGCCTACGTACCGTTTTGGCTCAAGCAATCAATATTCCTGATGCTCGAGAGAGATATTTTACCTTTCAACTCCAGCTTAGACGACTTGCTAGCCATATCAACCGCTTCTATTATCCTAGCTGGCCCTGATGATTCCCGCCTTATTCCAAATATAGGCTTAGGTTCCACTAGGTAAAGTAGAACTTTTTCGAATAGATAGACGTGAAACTGTAAATCAATCAAGACGTGATGATTAGTATTTTATTATGCTTAGTTGCAAGCTATTTTGGGGAGGGGGTTTGAGGGAAACACTTACCTTTTTCGCTCTATCATCACATACTGTAATATTTAAGTTGCTAGCCTGGATAAGTCGGCCTAACTCTTTTATCCTTGTATTATCCCAGTTCTTGACGCGTAGAACTAGGTTTTGTAGCGCCTGGTCGAGCTCTCGCTGCTTAAACATTTCGTCCATCACGCTGAGCGTCTGCTTCACGAGTCGTTGGCCCTCTACTATGTCCTCTCTCTGGACCGGCGAGATTGTTTCAATTCCCGCAGGGCCTCCCATTAGCATAGAGAGAATATCTTGGAAGAACTGAGTCGTCTGAGGAAACATCTGCGACGGCCTTGACAACAGCTCAAGACAGCTCATGACGGGCTTCAGGTTTCCTCGTATGGTGTGGTCGTTATGCGACGGGGTAGCAGGAGCGCCCCCTTGCTCGTCGATGATTGCCCGAAGAGTCTGCTTGACCCTTTGCTCTTCTACGATCGTCAACGCACAGTATGTCTCGACTGTGATGGACCACCGACGAATAGCGACGGCCCAGAGATGTCGGTGAGGCGGGGCTAGCAGCATTCTCTCGAGGGTAAGCAGAAGCTTGATTTCGAAATTTGCGTAGGACGAAAAGAAATGGGGTGATATATGAGGATGACCTTCCCCAAGCAGTGGGGCCAACTTCTCCAACGCGCTGATCAAACACAAGAGATCTCGGACAAACGAGTGCTGGGCGTCCACGAACGTGGTGAGGGCATGCTTATAAGCCGAGTCCGGGAGCACGCTCGACGCCCTCATGCCGGACACAAGGGCATCGAGGCCATCTTCGCCCAAGAGGCAGATCGCCCCGTCGCTAACAAGGCGGTCGAGAACTTTACTAACACATGCTAGCACCTGTGCTCTCAAGAGGAGAACATGATGAGTTAAACGGGTCAAAAGAAAAAATTTGGAAGAAATATAAATAAATAAGAAAAAAGGAAGAGGCATAGACTATTCCTAGGTCTCGGCGACGAATCTGTTGGAGAAAACTGACCTTTAGAAAGGACACGTTATCGCGCCCTCCAGCGCGACTGATGTGAAATGCATCATCAGTTCCAAAGCCAAGCTCGATACAGCGCATGCGGAATAGGGAGACGGGCTCCTCTGCCGCTTTGCGCAAGTAACGACTCGAGTCTAAGCAGACTTCTTCGTCTAGATTTCGGCCGAGATTATTAGCAAGCAACTGATAGGCCACATCCTTCTGAAAGATGCTCTTTAGGGCTCTGAAGACATCAGCCTGCTGCCAGAGCCATTCCCCATTGTCCTCCCACTGCCCAGTCACATCTACGCCGTGCTCTACCCACTGTGCTCGCCACTGTATGTCAAACAACTCCTGGAACCCTGGGATCTGGACAAGCTGAGAGTATATCTTAAGGCAGCTGTGAAAGATTGACTTCTCTTCTGTGAGCGAAGGCTCGGGCTCGGGAGTGGACGATCCTTTCTCAAGCATAGGAGCTAGTTGCTGGTCGCTGGCGTCGATGTAATGGTGCCCATTTGCTACGTCTTTCAGATCGAGGGGCAAGGCGATAACCGAGAGTACGGATACGTCAGCAAGACTACGACCTGACAACAAGGACCAGGCGTGGGTGTGTGCAACGGAGCTTCGGAAGGAAAAGTCCATCGTGTCACGTTGCGCCCGGCGGTACACGCGCGACGCTTCGAGGTCGCTCTCGAACTCGAGCGCGGACCGAAACACAGAATTGGAGGCCGGAACCGCGGTCTCGTCGAGGGGAGGAGCTGATGAAGAGTCGGCCGTCGATGCGGACGTCTCGCCTGTCGCACCTGGAGACGTTGGAGTGACAACGTCACTTTCCACCCAAAGCCTCGTTGCCGACACAGCAGACACGATACCCCGCCCACGCTGTGGCCGGATTGTCTGCACATCAAAGGCGTCCTCGAGGTGCATCATACGCCGCGATAGGTCGTGGCTGCTGTCTAGAAGAGCACCAACATTGGAAGCTAGTTCTTCCCGCAGCTGCTCAGCGCGGCGATCTGAGTCGCTTAGGATCCAGCCGCCATCAGTCTTTGCCTTCCAAGAAAGATGAGAAGACTCACCACTGTAGCAGTGTCAGAACCACCGTTACTGACACCTTGAACCCCTGTAGCCGCGCCAGCAGGGGTCTCAACGACTCTTCCCGGCGAGCCCACTGCAGCCTTGCTCGCAGCGGCAGCCGATATTGCGTCGATAAGAGCCCCCGGACGCCGGACTCTCCCTCGCCAAGCGGCGAGGACGGTGCCACAACCAAGCCTCGCACCGCGCCCTCGAGCTCGGCAAACAGCAGAACTCCGTCAGTTAAGATCGCTACAACTTGGTCGACACCCACGAGCGCCCCCCTTCGAGAGACTCTCCCGGAAAAGAGCACCTGCAGCCCAACCAGCACAATGCGCGTGCTCTCAGTCTCGTCCCGTACCTGCGCAGCAATCGGCGGTACTTCTCGAGAAGCCGACGCATACGATCCCAACAGGTTTACGACCTCGTGCGCGGCCATGAGGAGGCCCGCTACTGCGGCTGTCACGCTGAGAGGGTCCATATTTGTCGCACCTTCATTTGTGATGTTGAAGCTGAGGGAAAAAAGGTAAAAGATGGAATCGCCCTCGAGTGTTTGTTTCCCCCCGAATCCTTCCCATCTGCAGCAGTCATGGCAGTGCTGCATGCCTGCCATCAGCCCCCGGTTGTAGCCCCATCCGCCTTCCTGTCTGCCTACTGGGCAGATTGGAACAAGTTGTAAGCTGAAAGGGGTTGAGGTGGGCTGCTGCGGGGAAAGCCAACCAACCCCAGTCTCCCGCCCCAGAGAAGTCTTGTTCAAAATAGGCCACAATGAATCCAACTTGGTTATAATCCACGGCGTACCATCAACGTTGTCGCGATTATTAATTATCGGCTTCAGGGAATGACAGCAGTTAAGTATAGCTCCATCCACAGCTAGCAAATATGATATATCACATATCTCGATGCACTTAGGTAGATAGGTATCTTGTGTCTCTAATCCACCTTACTGTGAACCTGAAATTATGTCATATGTTAACAAAGTAAAGTATAAAAAAATTTTCAAACATCTTCAGTTCATAGCACGATGTTTTTTATTTTATGAAGTAGTCACAGAGAAATCTCAACTTTATAGTCGCCTTGTGGCGCTTTAAATTGTCGGGTCATGTTTCAAAAGCCTTCCCTCTACGTACGTGGAAATTTACCTAGACTAGAAGCCCGAGAAGCTCAATCCTATTGGTACAGCGTCGAGATTATCTTGAGTTACCGAGCCAGCATTTTCTGGAGTAGCAGTGGGTTTTTAGCGAGTCCTAGAGCAACTCGATGTAGCTATCAGTCCATATAGCCAATAATTATTCCCACAAAGTAACAGTCTCTGAGAATTCCTACGCCCGGCTTTTGTGGTTTGCTTCTTCCTTGCTCGCTCGTGACCTCGGTTGAGTCTACGGAATATCAATTTAAGGCCACCCCTTTCGCCCACCCTGGTTATAATATTATTACGTGGGCCGGTATCTTCCTCTCACATGACCTTTTCCTAACCTCAAATCACAGTTTCAATTTAGGCCTGAGGTGCCTAGCTTTGTACCATTATTTAACGTAATGGGTTGAATCTCAGCCATGACGCCAATCATTCGCGCCCACTTGTCCTTGCTAGCATTCCTCCATTGATGCGTCGCACCGCGTTGGATAGCTATGTTGCCGACCTTCAGTGTGCGCGTCTCCCCGGAGTCGAGAGTAAGTTGGAGCTCGCCCTCAACAATGATGACGAAATCAAGGCTCACTGTGCGGTGCATTGGGCTTCCCGAACCGGGAGGCATGTCAATGTACCAGATATTCGCGCCTCCGCCAGGACTGACCAGATGAGGTGCATTCTTTAGAAAGCTGCCGTAAATTTCGAGATCTGTGCCGTTTAGGACCTGAGGTGCCTGGTCTGAGACATAGGCGAGCCGAAACAGAGACCCGCCTAGATTACGGACAACCCCGACGCTCTCGTCAAACGAATTTTCGAAATAAGAGACACCATCTTCGAGGTTTGTAGTAGTGATCACGCGTGTTGGGTTGGGGAGATCGGATACGGCGGTGGATGGAGTTTTAATTCGCCCAGTCGCCATTTTGACCTATGCGCTCATGAGAATGAAAACTAAGGGAATTTCGCGCCCCCTCAAGCTGATACTTAGAAATTTCAATACCTACTTTCTAGCTGTACTCTGATCAATTTCGTTGAACTGCTTCCCTATAACGAGGCAACAGTAGCTCCTTCAACAGCTTCCCTTAGTCTATATCTCACTCAGAAACCTTGCCCCAACTCTCCCTCAAATAACTTTTGGCCAATTCGGGGCGGTGTAGTAGCCTCCGTAGAACGGTCACAAAGAGGAATGATGTTATAGTAGTAAGGGTGTGTGATGACGGCTGGGGAATGGATCAATATATACTTATTTGGTCGTTTGCCCATACCGTAACCCTACCTCATATTTTAGCTGACGTGATACGTCTCCAACACCCGGACTTAGGCGCCGGACTGCCCTCCGGGGCCAGGTCGGCCGAGCAGAAGTGCCGAAGGGCAAGAGTAAGAAACTGCGAGTCTACGGCGATACTACCCCATAAATATTTACAAAAATCAGGCTCCGTCCCAATGTGAAGACGCAGCAGGTACTAGGAAAGGTGGACTGAGAGGGGTGACTAATACAGGGTGGACCCCACCCTTATAAGAGGGGTACGTCTGGTATACTATAGATAGCCAAGACGAGGACCAATACAACATCATACAGACCTGGTCATTCTTTGGGGGATATGGCTAAAGTTAACTGTCATAACTCTAAGTAAAATCAGATACGGGACATTGCCAGCATGCGTCGCGCTAGGACCATTTAGTACTACGCTTCGTATTAATAACTCTGATACTATATAGTATTAATTAGATTGCGATATGATAGCTTAAAGTAGCACTGACTAGGATTTTGAACCATATTTTGACGCGAAGAAGTTAGCCGATAATTACTATAGGTCGTCAGTCCTAATGTATTAGTGGCGTAGAGAACGAGCGCTTAGAAGTGAGACAGATAGCGCCTTCTTGCAAGTACGCCATGTACCACGCGTCAGCAGAGCTGGGCGAAACAGTTCCAATTCTAACGCCGCCTCGAGTTACTAATGAACTGCGGATTGATCTTGACTTCAAGTCTAGGGTTCATATATCATTTTCACATGTCAAATCGTAGAAAGTCCTGTTTTAATAAATTGTATGAGAATAAAATAGCAAAAAAAAAAGGCATATAGCTACGGAGTTGGTATAATTTTGCTTCTAACTCCAATTATAGAGCAATTACATGTCTCTCTACTTGTTTGCTTATGTAATATGGCAATACTTTGGCGGCCTCAGGCAGCAATCAATATAAGCACTTCTAGATCTCATGCCAACGACATATCGTTCCTTGAATAATCCAGTGCTATGAAAAGGGGCTAGTTGTACTTTCACCTTTCGTCTAGAGCACATAGCAGACTTAGCCACTTAGCTCCTTAAATATCGCAGACTCCAGAATCTTCAGAATTAAATTGTATTTAACAAATCAAACACTCCCCAAAAGTTTTAGTCGATCAAGCTCATTAAGCCACTTAGAAATGCTTAATAATAATGGAGCCTCAAAGAGTTGCAGTCGAAGTGGGATGCTATCGTGTACGGTATTCGGCCGAACCCGCTACAGCTTCAATTCTATTCGTCAATATTGGCAAAAGCATCGAGATTCGATGAATCCTCCCACCACCTAATAGTCACATGATGCTCCGAGTATAGGAGACGTGGTTCTCATTCGCTAGCACATCGGGGATGGGATTGCATCTTTAGTTCCATAGCACCTAAACCAGTGTCAAGAACTCTGAATTATATGGTGTCTAAGAATAGAAGCATCGATATAGTAGCTCACCGCGACGTGTGCGACGGTCTTCAAACTACGGGCGGGTCCCACACGCTTGACCAAACCATGTGAAGAGCTCCGGCACAGGTTTTAGATAAAATTTGCTCTCTTTGTAGAGTGCACACGTCTAGTCAACCTCTGATTGTCTCAATTGTTTTTGGTGCTTTAGAGAATGGGAGCTTTTCGACTTAATAAGTCGGCGAATTCCAGAAACGGTCCTGAAATACCCAGATCACAAGACTGGATAACGCCTGCGTGGCTATCTTGCCGACTTGCTGACTTAATCTTGCAGGCGTTTACCCCGCGTCACGCAGAGGGAGATGCGGCTTTTCTCTCGATGAGGAGTTAATCACTGTCTTTTCACTTGGGCCCCTAATTTTTTCTTTGGGTCGGCTTTATCTCCCTGTTCCTTCTTTATTCCTTTATTTACCCCTAAACCTCTTACTCTATTATTTTACTAGTTGCCCCTTGCCTTCTGTCTAGATGGCTGCTAGCCGACTAGACATGAGCGATGTCGAACCCTATGAAACCCAGGAGCCTATATCGGAGTTTTCGGGGTTCCATCCATCCATGATTAGCCATGAGGTTATACATGGGACTTTTCGGGCATCCTGGTCTCGTATGCACAAACATAGAGAACCCTAGCCAATCCTATAATCACTAAATTAATTTAGGTAACTATAACATCAAATGCACTGCCAGGGGAGGAAGCGTAGTCTGCAATTGGAACGCTCGAGGTTACGAACCTGGCGTACCTCATCCCTCCTATTCCCGCCTGCAGTCCGCACGGGATAATCCGCCATCAAATGGGTATCTAACACAAGATAGGGCCCGGAGTATTTTATTGGGCAGCACAAGGGACCTTCGCCCAGAATCCGAAGGTAAAGGGGAAGCCATGCCAATGGAAAACAACGACAGTTATACGAAACATGTCAACCGCTTCCTCCACGCCTGGCTGCAGACTGGGCAGGTCGGCAGGGCCACGTCCATGGGAATTAATAACGGCTCTACGAAAAGTCTGAACCCCGGCTTCCGCGCCTTACCACGGAAAGTACAATTTAGCAAAGCCGCGAGAGAGAAATGGCATAGAGACCTCTCACCGACTTCTGAGATGTCTTCTATCAGCACTTACCAGAGTAGTATATTCGACACTAATGATGCCGACGGTAGTGATTTCGAGAATAGGTCGACCAGCGAGAGAGATGAACTAGATGTTGATACAAGGCCACAACTTAGTCTTCAGCATCCATCTGGTTTCATTGGCCTTCCATGTGAGTTCGTTGGGTATAGCGCATGTAACCGAGTCTTCGAAATCACTGCTGTCGATGACTGGATTGAACATATTGTGTCTCAGCACTTTGGTGGAAACCTACCCACTCAATGTGGCTGTTGGTTTTGCGACGACTTTATTTTGCATGATTTTCACGACCTAAGGCTAAACTTTGAACACAGGATGTGGCATATCCGCAATCACATGCTTGAGGAAGGATGTACAATACATGACATACGTCCCGATTTCTATCTATTGGGCCACCTAAATAAGCACGGACTAATCTCTACAGAGATGTACAATTTCGTCCTAAGATTCTCAGAGATCCCCATACCAAGCCACGTTCGTTCGTTTGATTTCATGTCACCGGAAGCCGAAAGGCATAGTGAGCTTTCAAAGACGGTCATCGTAGACCAAGCCAAGGAGGATAGAAGGAGACAGCCGCGAATCTCTCGTCACAAAAAGGAGACCGGGCGGAAAAGGCGCCGAAAAAATGATAACCGAAAGACAAATGCTTCCAACTCTTCCCTAATGTGCGAGCAGTTTGAGTCTCCGCAGTCGGATATTTATGAAGAGAATCAGAGTATAGGTACTGTGCTACTAATGGCCGGCCCCTTTCTGCTACCCTTGGTTTCTAAACTGATTTGTTTTCATAGCCCCCATTAGAATACACAACATAGCAGAAGAGAGCAACGCCATTATAAACTTACATGCCCTTGATTCATTATCCAATCTGCCTGCGGCCGTGACCGGGAATGACACCCAGCATATCACGTCTCGGAATAATGGTCCATTGAGTCCCTCGAACTCAAAAATTTCATCAGTGGTTTCCTCCAACAACGATTCACCGCTACCCCCACCGCACGGGACTAATACAACTAAGAATAATTCCTCAAAGCGGGCTAACAAGACAGAAAATGACGTTGGCAAGAAACCCAAAATAATATATGGTCCCGCAACAACCAGCAATGAATCAAGATTAAGTGGATTATACGCTGTACCCTCGATAGGCACAACAACCAGTGTAGAGAGTACTCCTCGAAGAAAGGAGGTGAGAGAACAAAAAGCCCTGTCAAACGTATTGAATATGGTTACACCTCATATTCGTCTTTCAATCTCGAGAAGATTCACCAGATTACGCCGATTATTTTGGCCGAAGCTACTGCCTCACCTAGTAAGAGTTAGCTGGATTTGCGTAAGTCTAAGAATGTGTCTTTAGTAACCCTTATACTAATGAAGCGGCCTATAAGAGATGCGGACAGCCTTTATATATCGACGTTCACCCGGAGGACAAACAGATGGCAATGGAATATGCGCAAGCAGCGTCTGGATCAGCTAGCCCTGTCACAGCCCCGGAAGCTACAATAAGTGGAACTTCTTCATTACAGACATCTAGATCGCTATTTGGTCTTACCACCCCATCGAAAGCACATATCCCTAACACAACTAAATCTGAACCTGTCAAACTCCAATCGAGCAGTATTTTCGCTCCACCCGTTTTGGCCCAGGGTACAAAAAAATATCTTCTTTTGTGTGTAAACACTGGACATTATGAAATCAAGCTGGAGCATATTGATCTCACCAACATCGCATTGGACGTATCCCTATTCAACCTTATTAGAGAGAAATATGAGTCTATGAGAGGACCATTGATAAAAAATATTTTCATGGTTCCTAAGACTGTCGAATATATTAAGGTCAGTTTGCTTACATACCTACTATTGTGGAAGCAAAGATAAGCCGAATGCTAAATATTGGAAATAATAGTTTGAACTTGTTCATCGAAGTAGAACTGGAGAGTGTGTTGGCAACTACCAGAAAAATTCGATACCAAGCCAAACTGAGGTTAAGAATAAGGAATACACCTTCTCGCCCTGTCCACCACGTATCGGAGCCGTGCCAATTCAACCCCACCTATTCATGCATTCATTTTTGAACCCTGGTGACCATCTCGGAGCATTGGCTTTACTCCAGTTACCGAAGAAAGTCGGAAGGAAACTAAAGTGTGTCGGACAACCTCACGACCCCTTCGATATACCCTACGGCTGGGGTGTTTATATTGTGGAGGGGCTCAATACGTTTCTCTTGTCACTGCTATTAATTATTTTCGTCGCCTTAGTGACGATGATCGTATTTTTTTGGAGCATTCTGAGGAGTGATGTTCAAGGCGGCACCGGCATTGGGCAATATGGACTTGCGGCTATGGGGGCGATCATTGCGATTGGTACTCTGTTCTTAGAGACACTGAGAGGCTTGTCTCAATAAATCACGCCGACTCTGCATTGGGGGGTGCTTCTTAAACTGATGCTTAGAATAGACTATGGGAACATGGCATTGTCACAATTAGTACGAGATATTCTAACAATGTGATACATTCATTACTATATTTAACAGGACTAAGGGGCTTCATATTATATATGAGGTGGACAAGCTATCTACATATTTACTCTGCGGTAAATCAGACCTCGTAAAATAGGTGCGCAATTAGGGCAATCCCCACGCTCCTAACAAATCTCAAAGTAGATGTAGACTATATTCGAGTTACGTTCCTTCAGCTACTACAATGCGGAAATGCACTGATTAAAGCGTAGGGAAAGTCGCAACGCTTAAGTTTCACTACTCAGAGTGCCTCAAAAGACCTCAGAAGCGGTGACGCAATCTCTGTACGATTTATCTAGTTCAGCTGTCCTTGCACCCCCCCTGATGATGTCCACATTTGCGAAACATCTCAAGCTCTGCTAACCGCCAACCAAACGAAGCTTCAAGTCTTGCACACAAAATTGTATCTGTTTGAATGGCTTTCCAGGAGGCAGATTCTAGACGGACCAAAATATCACACGTGTCGCGTCCCAATCTCGAAATTCTATCTTTCATACTCGCGAGGTCAAGAATGCAACCTTGTGTGGTCTCGAAGGACCGCTTCGCGTCTATGGTCCTGGAAATGTCAAGTAGAAGCTCGTCTGCGTAAGAAGCAAAATTCTCAGCGTTGTCGAGATTTCGACTTACCTGTGCGCTAATTGGGCATGAGGTGTCATATGAAGAGTTGGACGGGTTGATGGTGCCGCAAAGGCCGATGCATCCGCACGGGTTGTAAATTTGGCACATATCTAGTGCTAATAGGTGTGTAAAAGTTTTAATAATGTTATTTTACTGACGGGAATTCGTTTAAAATCGGGCTTGAATCTAGTAGTCGGAAGCAGCAGGGCTATCGCAAGCCATCACTTATAAAGCTTTGAAATATTTACCAGGTTTGAACAATAGTGCTATTTCAGGCCCAATTCTTTGTTTGTAGTTAAAAGACTAGCAGTGAGGCTGAACAGTGTGACTATTAAAGTGACAAAGATGCCTTGTCTAACACAGTCACGCCACAACGAATTGTGTGCTCAAAAGAATCCCCCCTTTTCTAGATACCTGATATTAAATATTCATCAAAGAAATTCAGTTTAGGTAATCTCCAATCCTCGAATTATTGTTGTTATCCCACAATGCCGCTAGAACAGTCCTCTTTCCTTTCCATGGAGAACGTGAGTGCATGACAGCATAATTCTACAAGAAGATCAGACTTTCTACTAATAATAATGACGCGTTGTGGATGACTTACATCAAGTAGGACCATGTCTCCTTTCTGCCAGGTTACGAGGACCTGGGATTCCTCTGCTATAGATAACGCTAGGTCAAGGTATTCCTTCTCAATTGGGGTCCCATCACCGTACTCCGGAGGCGGGTGATAAGAGCCATCGTCACCTAGGTAAGGGGGTTCTGTTGCCCTGTGGTGTCGAGTCCGACCCCAGGCACTTGTGAGATTGCCAAACCATGTCGTCAAACCCGATTCTTCGTGCCTTCGTATGACTTATTCCGCCGTCAGCATGATGTATACTCATCACATGACGGTGGCCAGCATAGGACTTACCTGGAACGACATGAGTAACGCTTAGTGAGCCGTCCTCGTGCCACTCAAATTGGTTACTATGTCGCTTAACCTCATCCTCGATCTTCCGTCGGATTGTGTCCGAGCTATCGCCTGGCCTTATGTACTGGCCGTAGGCGTCAAAAACACTTGTGCCCGTATTTGATTTGACCTCTTTGACATCGTATCTATACACGTACTTTACGCCCTTCAAAAGTAGTTTCTCTATAAAATCTGGCGCTTCCTTCTTCAGGGCCGCCGCCAATCCTAGGCTGGAGATAATTGGGGTTTCACCCCCTTGAAACCTTTAGTAACTGGTGTAACCCTAGATGAACTATACCCTAGAAAAGGCGTACCTACCTTCGTCAGGGACATGTAAGCAGGAGAAAGTTAGCCACGCAGGGTTAATCGTCGACCAGCCGTATTCATTGTGTGGCCAAATTGGCATTTCTGGAGGTCTATTACACGTATTAGCCTTGGTTAGTACCAACACGCGGCAAGCAGCGCTTCACGCACCCTTCGTTTGCTGTCTTTACGTTCTTCGCCAACACCGTCCGAAGAGGAGGGCGTCCGACTTCCTCGTGTGCCTCAAAGCCGAATGCATGGGCTACTTCACTGTATTCTTGAGGTGTCTTAATTGGCAATCCGCGAAAAAGTACCGCTCCGCCATGCTCACGCACTCGGCCCAAGAGATTTTCTGATCGAGTCAAGCGTTTGATAATATCTATTGACTCTGATAACGTCGGCTCCCAATTGTTGGCTGGTTTAAGTGCTAGGGGGAATGGAGCTCCCTGTAGCCCGAACTTGGTCGTGTCTTGTTGACCAACAAAGGTAAACTCCTCGAAACTGTTCTCCTTCGACATGTTTCAAAAAATGTGTTTGTCTAGTACGTTTAACCCGCCCTTTAACGTCCTATAGCGAAAAAAGAAAAAAAGAAAAAAAAAATATGGATGATATAACACATGAATTTGTGATAATTCTTACGGAACCCCAAAACCCGAACCATATCATGCTTTCTACGCTTTCAGCATCTCGACTTCCGGTGATCGGTGATTCTGGTCTCGGTAAACGAACTCCGTGGTGGATTAATACCTGGCTTTAGATTAAATAGGCGGAAACGTCACTACCACTTAAATGCCGTCACCATAGAGCTCCACCTTGAGTCCCAAATAAACCACCCGAAGATGAGACTACAACAGGCGAGGATTTATTATATATAATAGTGCAAAACAATATATAGTATCGTCTGATCGTTTCTTTCCACGGCATCCTCTTTATGGCTAGACTAGAAACTATTGAATGAAGTCTTCCTCTACGTGAACCTAGGTGAGACGGCGACTTAGGTCGGCGTCTTGGCAACTTTAAAATGCACATTTCCAAGCGTTGTTTATGTGAGTTCTATGTCGGTAATCTTAGAATTGAGAGCATAATTACTCATGTATAGGGTTGAGTAACAATACAGAATGAATTATTTGTGAGCCCTGCGATTGCACGGTTTAATTCCAAAGATAATTACAACTTGTACGCTCGCAAGATACGATAGCGATAGTCTTCTCAGGCCCCTGCTACAGTACTTTGATAATTCAAGATAATACCACTTAATTTTGAGCATAACGGCAAAATCCGGCCAGCTAGTAGCTAAATATATGGTGTATGTCCTTGACAAGCTTGCGTATCTATGGAGGCCCTCGTTGTGTCAGGGATGCTCCCTACGAGACGACGAGACTATTGGGTCTTATCTCATGTGGTGTAGCAACCCGATCACGCAATATTGCCGGTGCCGATACAGTTGCCGGATATTAGTTCTTTTGAAAGCCATGCGCACACATAGAGATCGCTGTCCACAAAACCACTATTAAACGGTCGGTATATATATCCGAAATGTAGTCGGATTTTATAATTCACTGGCCATATTATCAGAACCCGTTTCTAAAGTTACAATCTCTTATTCGTACCCATTGCCCCTTGCGCCATCTCTTCCCAAGGCAGGCTTTCCCATGGCTCCCAACGCGAGCAAATCGGCAAGCTCTGTCGTCCTACCTTCTCGAGACAATCAAAAAGACATTGAGCAAGAATTAAATGGGGGTATCGAGCCCTACTCTTGGTACCGAGGCGTTTTCTTCAATGCTACAATCGTGGGTATTACCGCATTTGCAGCCCCCGGGTTATGGTTAGTGCCCTAAAGTCACTTATTCCCCCTTCAACGTGTCTCGGAAGCATAAGTCGCCTAATCAGGAATTTTCTACCTATGTTACTCTTACGGGTTCACTCTCACGGAATTCTACTGTGAATGAAATTTATTGACACCAGTAAATAGGAATGCCATGCAGTCTGTTGGAGCTGGTGGTCAACAGTCACCATACCTAGTATTGTAAGTTACACTAATAACACCATCTTCTCCTACATTTGTAGTTGCGTGATTTAAGATTCTTTTCAAGAGTTGGTACTAAAAAATGCCCCAGGGCTGGGAATGCTATCCTGTTTTCTATCATGACGGCCTCATGTCTTTGTGGTAGCATGGTTACCAATCGCTTTGGATACCGCATTGCACTTGTTATCGGAACCGTAGGCTATGTGCTATACTCTGCGGCTCTATATACTAATAACCGTTATGGCACCGTATGGTTCATCTATTTCGGCTCGGCTACATGCGGATTATCAGCCGGTATCTTCTGGGCTACTGAGGGTGCTATCATGCTAAGCTACCCGGAGCCTGAGAAGCGTGGCCGCTATTGTAGGAAATCCTCTGACCTTTCCCCTCGATGTTTTAGAAGAACTCCTTGAATAGTAATTCTAACCTCTAAGTGCTATAGTGGCATATTGGCTGAGCTATCGGAATAGCGGTTCTATCCTCGGTGGTATCATTAACCTTGCATTTAACTACAAGGGTACTCGTACTGGGAAACTGGACTGGCGAACTTACATCGTATTCGTTGTGCTACGTAGGTCGAAATCACCCCAGATTTGAAGATAATAAGCTAACCAACAACACGAAGAGGCACTTGGTCCAGGGGCTGCTTTTTTCTTATCCCCCCCTGAGAAAATCCGACGGCGGAACGGAACTAAAGTGCAGGTGTCTAAGCAAATACCCAACCTCGAAGAGTTGAAATCGTTGTGGAATGTCTTAAAGAAGAAGGAGTTCTTCCTAATGTGAGTCTCAAATCTACCAGAGGATCGAACAGATGGATTGACTGATTTAACAGCCTCCCTTACTTTCTATACGTTACCTGGTCTCTCCCTTATATCAGCGCTTACTTAACCCCCTATTTCTCGGTGCGATCGCGTGCCCTCGCGTCTCTAGTGTCCGCTGTGGCCCAAGTGATTTCGACACTTATCTTCGGTGTGTTCCTTGACTGGGCACGCGTCGACCTAAACAAGCGAGCTCGTTATGGCTACATCTTTATGATGGTACTCATTGGGGCCACCTGGGCCTGGGGAACAGTGGTGCAACACGATTACCAGATAAACAAGCCCGCTCTCGACTGGGATGACGCCGGATTTGGTCGAGGCTGGGCCTTGTACATATTCTGGCAGATCAACTTTTCTCTTACATATAACTACGGATTTTGGTTGATTAGTTGGCTCGCAAGTGAGCCTGGTGATACAGTAAGATTCATGAGCGTTGCACGCGCCGCCGAGGCTGCTGGCCAGGCGATCTCGAGCGGCATTAGTTCTACCACCACCCCGGTATGTCATCTCCGTTCCCATCTAAATACCCAGTATATCTTTCTAAAGGCTCAATCTTCTGACCGTTCCCTTAGTTATTGACGCTTTTGGGTATAAATTTTGCACTGTGGGGTGTTGTAGTGGTCCCGACTTATTTCGTAGTTCGGGAGATAGGCATTATCTATTTTGGACCCGAGAAGCTGGGGACGCTGAGAGGAGATGAAAGTACAGACAAGAATACTCCGTAATATTGGGGCAAGATATGATAGGGGCTGTTTGGAAAATGAAAATCAATGACAGAAGCTCGTTATATTACTTACCTTGAGGCAATATTAACCGGTGCAGATGGTTCTACGAACTCCTCGAAGAGATGCGACTATATATCATACAACCGACTTGTTTCTCGTAAACGAAGCCGCGGATTATCCAGACTTTCTACCTACCCCAATCAACGTTCGATATAATCACCTCTTGAGCCGCCCGCCCACCCACGGAGTTGAAATCAGTGGGCTTCCCGTTTTATTACTTTGTAGTGCATAAATCGGTACTCGGTCTGTAGTTATACTCAAGGAAGTGACTGGAGAGGGGCTCAGGGTCAGTCATAATCCAGTTGAGCTAGGCACCTAAGTATCTAAGGTAGCTTTAGGCAAGAGCAGAAGCGGAGAGATTGCCCTGAAATCTGAGACTACTCATTTAGATACTCATATAGGTAGAGCGCGACCGGATACAAAAGGTGTAGCAGCAGGCGCAAGAAAGACAGGCTCGAATCTTCAAGTATAATCACCTGCCACGATATCGAATTATGGTTCCAGCCTTCCTGAAGAATTACGCAATGTAAGGTTAAACATTGTTCCTTTAGGTGTCTTCACATTTGAGTCTCTGGAGTTTCCGGATCTTGAGACTCTTTGCAAGAGAACACTTGATGGCATAGCCCAATATCGTATCCTTGGGCCTGACGATCTCCCCTATCAGATTTTATTAATGGCAACGGAGACATCGATGTCGTCTCTAGCAGCCTACGAAGCTTGGTTCGACCCGAAATCCTAGAACTTCAAGGCCACAGAACCAGTCATCAAAGGTTGGATAAGATCATAGCCCGACAGTAGCTCATACGTAGTTGGGTTAGACCCTCTGGCTCCACCGATCTGGTTACAGATTTACGACAACCAGAATACGTCCGGCTCTACATGGGTCAATGCCAGAAAGGTATTCGAGGATTACTTCGTCAAGATGCTCAAAATATTCTTCAAAATTATGTCGAGTCTTTACATTATTATATTCTATGACTTGGTAATGGTCGCACAGCCCATTCCCTCCAACTATGGGAATTTCCAGCTGTCAAAAAACTAGACACTGAGTATAGAATTCAGGCGAATATTCTCCAGACTGTGTTCTACAGAGCATTTACCAATCACCGTGACAGCTTACCGAATATCGATTTACAAGGTGCCAACAGTGTAGGTGTCACGCGGACTTCCCTTGGGGAAGTTCCGAGACACTTTCTGTATATATATAGCCTGGCTGGTCCCGGACCCCTCTGAGAGAAACTTCCTCCTCAAGAGTTCCTTTGACGCCATAGCCAATTATTAGATCATTAGGAATATGAAGCCATTCCCAAGCCCAGAACATCTGCCCTTGTGACAGTAGGATTGAGCATTTTGACGACGTTGATTATTGATAATAGAGCCTTCTGTAATTGGATACAAAACAAAACAAGGGTTATCAATTGACGGTATCGGCATATCATCTACGGAATTATACAAAGTATACAATACTTTAATGCCCACTACACGTGAAGAAGAACTAAACCACGTCGGCATTTGTATACTGACTCTAATAGTTGTTTATCAATTTCTACGTCGCGAAGTATGCCAAGGTCACTGGAACCGTTTCTCGGATTTGGTTGTACTTAGTTCAACTCCCTTCCCAGTTGCCTGTGTTTCTTGAAGATCCCATGTCTTAGACAACCTAGAACCAAAGCATAAGCTTCTGAACTCTAGTGTCTTCGTCGGCATAACGAGGCCTACGGCTTGCGGTTCTCCAATATATACTGCTCCTAAGTACTACGCTAAACCCGTAGATGCAAACATCCCTTATACTAGGAGCACTCGCCCCAAGTTAACTTGGGTTTCGAAGTACCAACGAAGAAACTTTGCTCCCTAGCGTACAAAAGAAGATACTAAAGATCTACCTAGCAGCGTAAAATTAATTCATTACTACGCCAGAATTCCACACTTCCATTCCTAATACATGCACTTTATTTTACCGTTAAACTAAACCCCTTTAGAGTCTATATCACTTTTTATATACACTATAATATTATATATAGTTATTCATTTTTAAAAATATTTTATTTTAGAGTATTAAATGTTTGGTCGCTATATAATTTACTACATAAATTATATAAATGCATACTTTTGCGTTTGCCTAAGCCATATATTATGCTACGTACCTTATATCACATAATACCTCTATGAGAATAAAACCTTCGAAATTATCTATTCAGCTATACACTTAATTAGCTATAGACCTATTATTGGTAAATTGCGCGGTTGTTAAAAAGTATGAGTTTTGTATGGGACCTAAAATTTTGGCTGTTTCGCTATAGGGGGTGGGGTTCATGAAGGGGTGGGGGATGGTATAGCGAAATTGGACAGCAATGGCACACCGTGGTGCATGATCAAACACCATTGGATTACTGGTATGGCGAAAACGGTCGTTAGATAGGTTTAATAGCGAAGATGGTATGCGGGGGACCTGTAAGGGCAGATGTAGGTGTTAATACGGGGATGTGGCCGGGCAAATATCCTGTAAGCCCAATGCGTGGGTAGATGGATATACCTTACTAGCCTCCTTTTCAATTCAATATGGGGAACTACTAAAGAGAGCAATCGCGGTCAGATCTTGTTTTCATCTATATAAATATATACAGTGAGAAACTGGGGGAATTTTTGAAGCTGGCCCGATTCGAACGGACAACCTTCGGGATCGGAATCCGGCGCACTACCAACATAAAGCGTTGATTGGGCAGTAGAAAGCAAATGAACAAAAAAAGACATCCTTTCCATAAGGAAAGAAAAAGCTAGTATTGCCATGTCTAGGAATTGAACCCAACCCGATTTGAACGGATGACCTTCTGGAGGCAGTTGATTTTTACTCTACTGAAGTCCAGTATTCGTAAAGTTTTAAGCTGGAATCAGATGCTCTACCGCTGAGCTATGGGTCCAGTGATGACAGGCTCGCTGTTATTCTAAGTCATGTAGGCCATGCAGATCAGTGGAGGGAGAAAACTTAGCTCGGTAAGGGAAATAGGCTTTCCGGAAAGGCGGTTAGAAGCGGCAGAGCCCGTTAGACCCTGGTACCGCCATAATAAGTCAGCCCCTAGCTTTGTGGTAAGCAAGTCGCGCAATTCCCATACCAGTCCACTGTGACTGAGCGAACTGAGTATGTTCCAGGTAACATTGGCTTCGTCGGCCCTGAGGATATCGAAGGCTTATCTGGTTTGTGTGTCCCTCTTGTGGCGTTCTTAGACGGTACTCCCAGACTCTATTCTAGCGTTGCAACCGGGCCGACAGCATTTCCAGTAGATCACATATCAAAAACTACGTTCTAAATATAGGCGGTATTGTGTCACTTCCTTCTCGTGGTTCTGTTGCTCGGAGTGGAGTTTCATTGGTCTTTCGTTCATGCTGTAGTTCGAGGGCTCGATATGACGGATAGTCTCTCACATATAGGGATAACTATAAAGCTATATAGAAATGCGAACAAGTCACACACAATATCACAAGTCACTCTACAGAGCTAGATTGTACTTGGGACATTATCCGCCATCTAGGAACCGTAGGCGCGGTTTATGTGGCGTTTCATCGTATGGCAGTGCATGGGCAAGACCGGGGTGCCCGTCGATCTGTCGAATAAAAGTGGACATGGGAATCATACAAATGGGATATGAGTGTAGATGGGAAACCTGTAATGAGGGTGGCGGATTCTGATGCGCTATGACAACACCTCCGTCATAACCATGTCAAAATGATTGACAATCAGCCAATCGTAGGCTGAACATCAAAGCCAGTTTAGAGGCCTAGGCCATCGCCGAATCCATCTTCCCCCGCTCCCAAGAAACAGATCAGACCTTGAGGCTACTATAGTATCGAGGTCATGGTCATGGTTCTAGCCGCAAAGCGGGGGCATAGATGATGCTTATATCAAGCGCTAATAGTGTTTACATTTTCGAAATTAAACGTCCAGATTATCGCACTTAGAATTTCAATGTCTTCCACAAACGCATTTTGGGGCAGCTCGGGTATCGATGCCCTTCACTGCCATACGCCCTCACCATCACAGGGCCTACTAAACCATCATCCCGAGTGGGATGGTTCCTTCGACCTTAAAGAAAGTGTAGGCTCATCCATTCCCGTATCATCGCCAAGGCATCGATTGCACATGGATCCCCATTGACAAGCAACCCGCAGATTGATTCTCAAAGTGTGCTCGAGTTACTTCAGCGGCCGATGCCATATACTTATGAGCCTCAAGACGAGTGGCTCTTCGAGTTCAAGAAGTTCAAGGGGCTTCAAGATGCGCAGAGCAGCGCTGCTAGCGCTCCAACCATCCCCCCATCGCCACACCACAACACCCAGGGCACCTTCGTAGCCACCGACACATGCACTAGAGACGGCACCCATATCAGGCCCCGTCAGTTGGGAACGAGAGATTCTTCCCCATCCTTATATCATCCCTGTGACACAGTCTCGAGCGATGCTGGGCCGACCACTTGTGTCCAAGACGAAACTGACTGCCCAACACCGACACGCCCGAGTTGTTCAAATTTAGCTGACGCTCAGCACCCAGTTCCCCCAGGTACTGCACCCTACACAACAGTTCTCTATGATTGGAACCCGACGACTGCTTGTGAAAACCACCAAGCCTTTGACGCTGGCTGTATACAGAAGACCATGTTAGGGCTGAGAGACATGGAGCATAATCTTCAGGCCGACACTAAGCGACGAATGAGTCAAGTAGAGGAGAGTCGTCGGGTGTGAATTTAACTTACCTTGGGTCGACATGTATGTATAATCGTGTATTATTATCAGGAGGTAGTGATAATAATTGACCATGTGTTGTTCAACTACATATGTACCCCAGACAGTTCTTCATTAAGGCTATAGAAATACCTAACCTAGGCGATGCTTAGGTGCTGAGGGCGGGGCGCTAAAAGGTCTCCAGAAGTCGGCTAGCCAGCGGGGGTCTCATTTTTAAGGCAAAACCAATAACATATATCCGATCAACTACTGTATCCTAATACATCTATGTGATCACGGCGCTGAATAAGTGAGTGTGCTCGATGTCGAAAGTATAATGGGGTCAAGGAGCCACTGTCATGTTACTGTATAGAATAGGAGCAACGGTCGCCAAATCAAGTATATAGAAAGGTCTTCTCACCTACCTAAGTCAGTCAGTTAAGTTAATCAGGTTAACTGAACCACTCATATACCTACTACCTCAACACTCGAAAGAGGCGGGCGAGAGTCGCAAATACAATATCTCTAGTTCAGTCAACAGTACAGTCACCACCCTACTAGTCACCATTGTGGCACCTCTACGGAGGCCCACCGTCTAGCTGCTGGTACTAATGACGACGTACCTGAGTGCACTCGTACCCAAGCTCGTCGAGTAGGGATACAATGAGCGTTATGGGGATAAAAAAATCTTCATGAGAGCGTAGCCTTCGCCGAAGCTACTGCCACCGTTTTTGTTCAGATTCCTTTAACTTAATGTTGAATATTCGAAGGCTCATATCGCTTCACTATTATAACCCATGGGAAAGTGGCACATAGTCTCTCTCATACTTAATTTCAGTGATCGAACACTAATCAATTAAGCTTAATTAAGTATATGGAGTATAAATCAGAAGGTGGTTCGTTGTCACCGTGGAGGTGTTTGCAATTACTACTAAACAGGCGATTTTTAGGTTCATTCGGACCTCATAGCCTATCGAACCTAGCATCTCCGAAGATACAGATTATTCGGGCACCCGGACCCCAGTAATCTCCTCCAGCTTCTTCAGCAAAGCACCTTGTGCCTTTTCATCGTAGGCGTCTTTCTTTGACTGAGCCGGGCCTCTCTGCCCATTCTCCCAAAAGCACCCATTTTGCCCCTCCGCCTCTTCGGTTCCTTCAGCAAGCATAACATAAAGCCTCTCACTCTCCATGATATCACCTGGTGCGCCAGCGCCACCCATCTTCGTAGGCACCCATCCAGGATCGACCGAGTTAGCAATGACGCCCTTCGAGGCGAACCGTCTCGCGAAGGCGTAGCCGAACATGGTGTTATACAGTTTTGTGTCAGCGTATGCACTACTATCTCTGAAGCGACCCGCCTTTTGACGCTCTCTCCACCCGAAATCGTTCAGATTAGTCGACCCGCCCCAATGGCTATCCGAGCTCGCGTACACCAGGCGTTTCGGCAACGGCGCAAGGCATGTCAGGATATACGGAGCCAGAACATTCACCGCGAAAACGGCCGGGTACCCTTCGGCCTGGGCGCGATACGGCCCAAGATACAACCCCGCGTTATGGAATACGCAATCCATGGGGGCGAGCTTTGAAAGTGAGGATGCTAGAGCCTTCGTCTCCTCTATAGATGTCAGATCGCCTAGTAGAACGTCCGCCGCACCCGGACAGGCATTCCGCGCGTCGCTAGCTCTCTGGGCATTGCGGGCGTGCAGGTAGACTGTGTGGCCTCTCGACACGAGCTGCTTGGCTGCGCGCAGGCCAAGCCCATCAGAAGACCCGGTTATGAATATACGGCCCATGCTATTGAGATTTTCGAGACGCCGGATCGAAACGACAATGTCTCGATACTTTAAGAAGAGAAAACCAAGCACGTTTTAGGACCTAGTTGAGCCAGACATTGACGCATCACGAATAAAACCCGCTTCATGTCGATGAGTTCATAGGCACATAGGCACATAGAAATACATGGTACCTAGTGTAAGTGACCCCACACAAGCTCGAGCAGAAGAAGCTAGCTAGCTACCTTAGGTAGTGTACATACCCAGGCAGCATGCGGGGTGCGGGGTGCGTCATGGCAAGCTTCAGGTACCAGATAGTAGGTCCTACACTGCCTAGAGACCAAATCGAAAAACACAACTCGCGATCTCTACACTTTTTCAGTTCTTCCGCCAGGCAGCAAAATACCTTTTCTATTTCCGCATCTCGGCTCCAAGTATAAAACTACCAACCACTATTAGCCCAGATATCATCATCCTTCCCTCACTAATCAACCCAACCCTCCCGAAACAACACAAAAAACCAGCATGTCAGCCATAACGCATCCCGATCCGAGCCCCGGTGCCCCGGCCTTCATCCCGCTAGAGGCGAACCCAGAGCTGATGACCTCGCTCCTGCGGAAACTGGGTCTAAGCAGTGCGCTGCAAGTGCACGACGTATACAGCATTACGGAGCCGGAGCTGCTAGCCTTCATCCCGCGTCCCGCGCTCGCGCTGCTCCTCGTGTTCCCGGTGAGCGCAACGTACGAATCGTCACGGCTGGCCGAGGACGCCGACGCGGAGGAGTACAAGGGCAAAGGCGAGGACGAGCCGGTGGTGTGGTGGAAGCAGACGATCCGGAACGCATGCGGACTGATGGGCTTGCTACACGCCGTTTCGAATGGTCCGGCGCGGGGCTTCATCGGTATAAACCCCTTCTTCTCCCTTTCCTTTCTTTCCTTGAACCCACTAACAAGCCCAACCCTAGAAAGCGGCACCCCCCTCTCAGACCTCCTAGCACAATCGATTCCTCTTGCGCCAGCCGAGCGATCCGCCCTCTTAGAAAAGACCCCAGCACTAGCGAGCGCCCACCATGAGGCCGCGAGCCAAGGGCAGACCGCAGCCCCCGACGCCCAGGACGACGTGGATCTACACTACGTGTGCTTCGTGAAGACGGACGATGGCACGTTATGGGAGCTCGACGGACGTCGCAAAGGCCCCATCGCGCGAGGGAAGCTGGATGGTGATGAGGATGTGCTCTCTGACAAGGCCCTGCTCTGGGGACCCTTGAAATTCCTAGAGCGTGGGGGTGGTGATATGCGGTTTTCCTGTGTCGCACTTGCGGGGTCCGTGGATTAGATAATTCCGGGACGAAAGAACAAGACGACTATGTCTTACACGAGGACAAGACCTCTACGCGACAGAATATGCCCTAAACTCGACATAGCTAGGAAGAGCAAGCATTAAGACGTATGAAATCACCCTCATAGATATCTGCTAGATAATAAGAAAACGATAATAGTCTTTCACAAACAGTGCTTACATCTAGCATTAAAACATCCACTACTCACAATGTTCATCGAGACCGATGCAGTATTCGTGGGGACAGTTACATTCTATTGGCCTCGTTTAGGTTTCTTCGAAGACCGTTGGCGAGCTACCCACGATACGTGAATCTTCATCTACCCTAGTTGTCATCACACGAAAGCCAGCGCCGATATCCGAATGATAAAAAAAAATCATAGTTCCAATCTTGTAAGCACACCACGAGCGAGACGTATCCCTACGCATCCACAGCTAAAGTAAGGGGACTATATAGACCCAGACCTAGACCTAAGATGATAAACTCCATCTTCAATGGGCTGAGGAGTGTCGGACAGAAGTGTCTCCGCAAAACCATGAGTCGAGACCGGTACTGCCGGCTTAAAAGGATACTCCTGGCCATGTGGAGGGAGCAATTGTGGAAATTGAGCAATAGAATAGTGATGAAGATAAGTAAACTGGCCTGGGACGGAGCAACAGCTTTGACAGGCAGCGAAGGGCAAATAGAAATGATACGCAGAATGGCTAATATCGAATGGATTGGCTACCGAGTAGCGAAGATTTCTCGGTTCGTATATGGTCGTCCTGGATCTATTTAGGGAATTTTCAGTAACGAATCCCATAAGCCACCGAATTGAATAGGGAATCGTATAATTTACCTCGGCAATGGAGTGAAAGTCCGAGGGGAAATGGCAAGATAGGGGGATGGCGGGGACTCTTTCGAAGACATTGCCTTAACCCACCAATCGACTTCCGAGTTTCGAGACGAAAGAGAGGTCTTCCATCCTGCCTCCGTGGATGGAGGCGAGTCTCTATTACCATCAAGACCATGTCGACCCGATTGACCCTTATCGTTGCATTTGTGTCCACGTAAGTTAGCCTCCCCGCCATTGGTTGCTAAATCCTGGATGTGCAGAAGGATATGCTGCGCGAGCTCCTCTTCTTCACGCCCTTGATCACTTGATGAATTTTGTCCTCCTGGCTCTTTCTCCTTGCTAATGAGTTTTTTTATGGTGTCAAGCAGGTCGTCTAGCGAGGGTAAATCTACCAAGTTGATATTCGAGGACTTTAGGTACTGACGTGAGGATTCGCGCTCAGCCGCTTTTGCACACGTCGTGCAGTTTGGATCTCGCTTCTTGTTGCTTACGACCGAAGCAGCAGACTTTTTGCAGATGTCGCAGTTGGGGTTATGAGGAACCTTGACCCCAGGGGCAATTCGAAGGCCTTGAAGAATATGGATGGGGAGCTCTGAACCTTTCTGCGCAGCCTTCTTCCACGCCTTTTCCTTTTGACGTCGCTCTTTCGCTTCCATTCGCATTATCTCCTTTTGCCTGATTTTCTCTTGTCTAGCTCTGCGTTTAGCCTCACGGCGCGTTTTCTTCTCTGCTCTATTTCGCTCCCTCCTTTGCTTCTTATTGCCCCCAC
The DNA here is from genome assembly GCA_037356035.1 of Xylaria sp. Z50. Classification (NCBI taxonomy): domain Eukaryota; kingdom Fungi; phylum Ascomycota; class Sordariomycetes; order Xylariales; family Xylariaceae; genus Xylaria; species Xylaria sp. Z50. Next base: position 427,451 of record JBAWJU010000007.1, read on the forward strand.
GCATGCCATTTCCTGGTGGCTGTTCAGTTGAGTGGCGGGGTGGGCTTGATACATGAAGATTAAAAGGGGGTGATCCTGCAGTCGGCTCTGGAGACTGTGGCTGCTTCTGGGCGGAGGGCGTCAATGCTCTAGTAGCCGCATCTAGAGTGTGTTTAATTCCTAGGTTTACCTTTTCCATCACAGTCGCAGGCATGTTTTCCAAGGAGTCAACCCACGGAGAATGTGTTTTGCCTGAAGTATCATAGCATTAGGATATAATGAAACAAATTTCAATGTGTATCACAAACCTTCAGCAAGAGATTCTTCTTCGACTTCACCATCTGATTTGTCGGTTAATATGAGGCATATACGGTGCGATTGAACTCTTTGATCGACTGACCTTTTGGCGGAGCGTTGCTAGGGCCAGCTGTACTTCCTTGACAGACTCGGTTAGCCATAGGCAAGTATGTGAGACAACAGTCATACCAGCCTGTACTTTCTTCTTCTTCCTCGGCTTTTTCCCGTTCTCAGTTTGCTTCTCCTCCCGCGCTAGAGTGTCTATCGCTGTTATTAGTCAACTCAGGAGTAAAGCGACAGCTTGGGAGGAACACACCCAAGGGCGGTCCTGGATCCTCCTTTCGAGTAAGAGCCTCTTCATTAGGTGGTGGGAAGACTTGCCATCTGTTAGAAATTGTAATATTATTTAATGTAAAGGAAGTACTAACGAATTTCGGGGAGCTCTGAAACTTTTGCCGGACGCGGAATCGGCATTTGAATATCATCAGCCTCCTCCACTGGTTTATCGCGTCGACCCGACTGCTGCGGCTGGGCACCGGATTGACAACTTTGACCTAGGTCATCTTCGTATTGTTCAGGTTTGTCGCCGCGCCAATCGCATGTATCCGCTGGCCCAGCAGACTGCTGGTTCTTTTTACATGCTTCTGCCAGATCGTCCAGTTCGGGTTCATGAGTATCGCCCTGCCATTCACACGCGTCTTTGGGCTTTACGGCCTTGCGATGCGAGGCTTGTCCATCGAGCTGACCAGCAAGTGCAGCGGCTTCGGCCTTAGCCTGGAGCTGTTCTCGCGATAGTCCATGGCCGTCGAACGAATAATCCATGTTGGGAATTGGGGGGTTATGCCGGTTTAGGTCAATGTATTGTTGAAGAGGGTACAAATCTAGGAATTAGGAACAGTCCCTATCGCAGTGTAGGTAAAGAATGTATATATATATATTAATATTGTATAGGTGTGGTTATGGGATTGAGGATAGGAGGTGCTTCTATGTCGAGGGCGAGCAGGCCATGGAGTTGACATGTCTGTAACCGCCAGAATCGCCTGTCTTGGTTCTTTGATTATGCCCAGGTTATACAAATAGCCGAAACTAGCATTTTGGCAGGTCTGGCCCGTTTTGTTTTACATTAGGCAGTTTCTCATTGCAGTCGACCATCGTGAAGCAGGGACTAATGGGAGCTGCCCACGGCGAACAAGAAGGCACCGACGAGCGTACCACTTCGTCTTGCCTACTCCTACAATTTTGAAGAGGCTATATCGTCATGTAAACCCTACATTCATTTCGACTATGTTACTCGCTATGATGTATTTCTTAATCATAAACATTAAAGCTAGCTGTTACTCCATCAACTCGGTGTTGGGAGTAGATTAGCGGTACGCCGAAGTAGGTCGAAGGACAAGATAGATCTTAGGCTTGGGCCCTCCAGTTTGATTGCCTCCCTTCCTTCTTAGGGTATGTGTTTAGTAGGTAGGGTATTAGCGAAGAAAAAAAAACCCAACAACCTCGGCTGCTGGCATGTCTAATCAAGTGCCCCCATCCAGGAGTGAATTCTACCCTAGTTGGTGCCTCTCAACACCAACCTTGCTTCATCTAGTCATAAGGAGGTATTTACCCCCCTCCCCCACGGGGTTTCATCTGTATATCTACCTCTTAAGAACCATCTAAGTACACGTATTTAGTAGGCAGCTCCTTTAAATTGCTGATAATATGGAGGACAAGTTTGATGGCAGTCATAGACGACAGGTGTATTTCGAAAGATATTACGTCGAGTAGCGGTGGCAAGGCGTCACATCTCGATTCCAGGAAGATTGTATTAAGGGCCATTCTACTCCCAAGATCGAGCAGAAGGCCTTTTAGCACGCATTGATAATGTGAACACCATTACGGACCTAGAATAGTTGGTGTCATGCTCTAATATAACGCCTCTTCTCCCTAGAGCTGGCTATTTGGCTCAGCCCTTCTGATCTAGTGTGCGCGATGAAGTACTGTGGCTTGATCCTTCGGGCTTTCGGGCCAGTTTCTAGACTAAGGGGTATTCATCCTTCAAAAGGTGACAAGCGGGTTAGTGTATTTCGAGACCGATTTCGATAGTACCTTGCAGAGGTGGGTTAGCCCTCATGTCAACACCACACACACGACTTACGATTGGCTAAAATCACGAGCCCGGAGGTTTTCTACGTCCAATCATCTTACTGTGTCGAAGGGTTTCAGCTTGTCACTACAGGCGCAACTACCTAGCGAGGAAAATTCATACTGCATTCCACGTGGGCCAATCGCTCAACCATTGACAACTCAACGCCACCCTATGTAGGGTCCTTCCACGATCCCCGAGAAGATCTGTCGTGTTTGCCAAGAATAAATTCATGCTGAAATGGTTGTTACCTCGATAAAAAGAAAGGAAAAGCGCGGCATTCTGAATCATGCTTAAATCTGCACTGCAAGTCCGCGGGTCCCCCATGTGTCCGTCACGTCAGACGTTGGTGTGTACACTATCTACAATAGCGTATATCGCCGGTAGTAGGTGCACACAGATCTTGCAGACGATGACGAAGCCTAGATTTAGTCCGAGCGATCGGTAACGCGGTCCATCTAGTCGCACAAGACCGGCGCATACTAAATATGCTCAGTAGTGTATATACTAAGTAATCGAGTCTCTGGTAAAATTCGAACCTAAGCATCGACTATCTGTCTAGAGAGAACTAGATCAATGTTTTGCGAGTAAGTCGATCCGGAACACCGAATTGCCGCGGCTTGTTTTGGGTACTATAATTACTACAGTTAAAAGGATAGGCAGGCAGGCAAGGCTGCCATGTGATGATTCTGAGACAAGTCGACAACGTGCTGTCGTATTGGTCTCAGTTTCAGATGAGAGAGAGACAAGAAATGGGTTTGCATCTTTGAGGCTACAATGCGGCTGATGACTGATTGTCGAAGTGTGGTCCTGCCTACACTAGGAAAAATAGGCCCTGCATATCATCAGGACAAGCATTACAATCCCATCCACTCAACGCAATAAAAGAGAACGACAAATCCGAGGTTCTTCACCGATTACCTGGTAAATCTAGGGCGGATCCAATCCAGTATCCAGGGGTGGTGGCGTCGATCATCCCCTTTTTGGTGTCCCCGACGCCATGGTAACTGGTGGCTTGGGTTTGTCTCCATCTTCACAGGCACAGGCATCGTTTCGTTTCGTTTCGTTTTGTTCTGGTTCTTCGTATCACGATGATGCAAGCTGCCTACTCAGCGACATGCTACTTCTACCATAGTATCCAGATTAGCGGCCCATAGTAGTTTAGATCTCGTTAAAGCCGGCTTCTCCAACCTAAGGCGCTTAGCCTGCAAGGCTAAATCGTTTCTTCAGCCGATGCTAGTTACTTTTGAGCCATGATTAGTCGCCGTTCAAAGCCCTAGCTCGAGTTAGCTGGAAAAAGTGCGACGACAATGCGATGGCGTACATAGCACGATCGAGACTTTTGTGAATCGAAAGCACAAAAGGTGGTGGGTGATGTCTTCCAGGCATGCAGAACACATATTATGATTTTCACCTCATATAATGAACGCAATCCACTCCCCCACAGCTAAAGCCCTTGTTCCGTCCCTTGTAGTGTCGACCCCCATGCACAGAACTTTCGTAGTAGTGTAGGTCTAGCGTAGATACACAACAATCTACACCTTACAAACGCGACCTGTACAGTGTCCGCTATACTATTCAACTGTAATAGAGAATGGACCACTGCTTGCTTCGTGGTGAGCTGCTACAAACGAAATAGTATTGTACCACGCTCGTATCCTCCATTACATGTAGGCAGTGTAGGTAGACGCCAATATGGATATGCACATGCGCAAATTATCTATCGTCAAAGATGTGCTTATCGAGCTACACTAGTAAACAGAGTGTGCAGTACTAGTAGTGTAGTGTAAAGTTCTAGGCACGTCAGGCAAGCCTAAGGTAGGTATAATAAATAATCCTTCGGCTATATCAGCACTGCAAAAGTGTATGTTGTTTGACGAGGTACACTAGGGATAACTACTACAATAGATTAATAGTGTACCGTTCATGTCGTGTATTGTATCATTATAGTACACTATAGAGTAGTTATATAATACGATTCTTCTTTTCAATGACGCGCAGATGGGCAAACATGTACGGAGTAGTGTATGCAGCCATTTTGAGTTGAATACGGCGTGCACTCGGCGGTCTAAGCTTGAAGGATTTGCTTCAATTACACTACAATCGGGTCGCCCCGTCATTTGATTTCCCGTAGTGTAAGTAGCATGGGTGATTGTATTTCTCTTACACTACGTGTATAATACAGCTTGCAATTCAGTAGGCAGTTAATATCTACAAGGTATGTATGTAATTTGGCATATATTTGATGGCGTAGGACGTCGAGATTATATACCATCGAACTGCATTGGTAGCCCCGGACCTGTGCACTCACTCACTGCCTGAGCCACATGTAGTAGGTATGCGTGGTCATAGTTACGGGCGAATGAAGTTAAAAAATAATGATAAAAAAATTAAAAATAAATCATAATTGCCTGCCTCGCCCAATTATCAGGTACTATGCTTCGTGCACACCACCCGTAAGCCGTGTGCTGATGTACATTATGCTGTAAGGAGGCACACCAACACATAGAGAAGTGCTCGTATGGAAGCAAACTCTCAGGGAAGCAGACTGTCCAGGGCCTCTGGCCAGGGCACCACCATGTTGCGCAAGGGTATCTAATCGTGGGGCTCCCGAACAGGGGGGGCCGGTCATTTAGTCCCTCCATCCATCAGGAATTTGTAGTGCGCAGAGAAGAATCGCAGAATCGATACATTATGTAGCTCACAGGATGCTTGCACACATTTGCAAGGCACCGAACTCCCTTCTCCCTTAGCTACTTACTATTAGTAGACGGCTCCCGTCTTTCTCCCTCTCTCTATCCTATCCCTATCCCTATCTCTATCTATATCTCCGTCTTTCATTCGTTACATTTCATACCACCGTCATCCCCGCCAGGGGGCTTCCTTGTATCGTGCAGCCGAACAAAAGCTTCAAAGTGTGCACCTGTAAAGTCTCCTAGAGTCTCTCTTTTTTTTTATCGTCCGCCGTCTGCCGTCCCTCCATTCTCATAAGACGCGCGTGTCATTCCCCCCATACACCACTACAGTAATCCTTCTTTCGTCCAACTTAGTTTATCAGTTCGCAAGATACCGCGACCAGTATCCCAGTACCTAATCAATAATACCCTCATTTTCTGTTCCTTTGCACTCTCAATATAATTATCTCTTCAATGGCCTCTTTGCGGTCTTCGTTGAATAGGATACATTGAATGGTGTGGGCTCGCATCATTCCCTCCGGACCTCAGCATTCACCGTATAAACGCTTTCCTTCTCATTAATATTTCCCATTTTATCTGCGCTCAGACTCGGCCTACTAATATCTCACTGTCCCTGGCCCCTCATTTCTTGGTGGTTGTGAAGAATTTCAATTATTACCATCTATATTCATTCCTTGCGAACACACGCCCGGCAACGGAACAGCAGATGACAAATTCGGGGAAAGAAACAAGGCGTGTAGATCACTGGTTGCATACTTTCAATTGCCGGGAAAAGTCATGCTGACAAGATGGGTTTGCTGAACTTTCTCTCCAAAAAGTCTTACTCGGACCTTAAGACGAGCGCCTACGATACTACAGTGGCGTCGTCGCCGCCAATCCGCGGTACGCCCACTTCCCAATTCAGTAATCTAGTGTATCTCCCATAACTTATATCATTTCTTTTTTAGGCACATACCCCGTTCTCGGTAATGGAAGCAAGATACTCGAGGAGTTTCAAAAATCTCATCCCAATCTCGCAACCATCTCTCACAACAACACGCCGGCTTCCTCACCTCTAGCTTCTCGCTTTCGCGACGGTAGTCGCCCTGGGCCAGGCGTGGAGCGACCGAGGACGGCTCCATCAAGTCAACTTGGTGAGGCAACCAATAATTTGGGACTACCTCCAGAGCCGTCACCTACATTACCGCCAATCCCCAAGAAAAAATACGGTCCTTATAGGCTACCACCCAAAGTAACCACTGACATTCGGGGTTTGTCGGTACCGGTTAAGCCTGCGCCGTCACCAGGCTTGGTGTCAATATATTCCGACTCAATCCGCAGCAGTGAATCTGGCAAGCCCAGGGGCTATGTTGACCTTCTAGATGCCCAATCAATGATTAAGCCTGCTGATTTCTATGGTAGAATTCAGGCTACTGGCTCAAGGAATTACGGTGAAGATGTAGCAGACCGTAACAGGGAAGGGGAAGAGAAAAGCAACAATCTCGATACAACAAAGGTTCATGATCTATCTTCACACCATGGAGGTGGAGAATGGACTTCGGTTATCTCCAAAGACGTCGACGACGACTCCGATTACGAACCTAGGCCTCTCCGGATTCGACACTCCATAAGTTCGGGTCTACGGTCTAAAAAGACTAGCCACACATCTGACTCGTATCCTAAACGGACTTCATCCCGTCTCCCGCGGCATGAGGGAGATGAAACGCCCAAGGTTATGAGCCGAACGGCGTCAGCTAGATCAGAAAGAGCAGCGAGACGTCAATCTATGCCTTCCTTTTTAGCTTCTGCTCCCGATGAAGCATCACGTAGCTCATCGGTGGGGAAAAGAGGTAAAGAGGAGGAACCAAGTCTACCCGATTCCCGCAAAGGCCACGCCCGGTCGGCTACAACGCATGAGCGTGAACATGCAAAGCCGAATATCTCTACAAAGAGGCAATCGCTTGTATCGGCACATGTCGAACATCAGCCGCGCTTAAAGCGTAATGATCTTGACAAACCCTTGCCCGCTCTCCCTACATCCTCGAGGAATAATTCCAGGCGGAGGACCATATCACACAACAACGCGATAGTAGAATCAAGGTTGCTAGCGAAGAGGCAAAGCCTCCAGGGCATTCGTTCTCAAAGTCGTGGGGAAATCTACGAAGACACATACCAACAAAAAGTATCATTACAGGGTGCCCAACTCCCAAGAGATCGTAGTTCAGCTAGACGCCAACTGGGAAGTACCACCGACCTTCAGGACTTTTTCTATGACTCGCCAGCACAGCAATCTGACCTTCAATCACGTCAGTGCTCTCCAGTGTCGCGATTTGTACTTTTAGCTTCTATGAAATAATGCTAACTATTAATACAGAAATAATATCTCCTTCCAAGTTCACGGACAATAAATACGAGTCAAGTCAGTCGGACCACCTTCGAAACCAGAGTATCATTTCTCTATCCAACCAGAGCACCATGGCTTGTGATATCGGCGCCCCTGTTCCAGAGCGAACCAGCAGTATACGTCACCCTCGTCACGGGTCAGTAACATCCGAAACGGCCCTGTCGACTCTAAGCTCGAATCCTTTCCGACCCCAGTCAGGCCACACCACCAGCACTTCAATTGATTTCTCCCCAATGTTTCCACGCGCATATATAAACAAGTCGATCCCCCCAGTTCCCGATCTCCCATTCTTGAAACCACTGCAGTCCACGGCTGAAAATACAACTAACATACTATCGCCGGCCCGTTCTCCATCAATTGCCCACAGGCGTCAATCGAACGAGTTCTTCTTGGAAGATTATGCGTCATCCGATAATGGGAGTTCGACAAGTTTATCAAGGGGTTCATATGAGAAAGATCTCTTGTTTTCAGAAACAGCCTTCGGCGTCTCAGGAGATCAAGTCTCCAGCCTTCCTGGCTTGTTTGATGTTGCAACTTCATCCCCAGGGTTGCCAATAAGTCATACTTGGGGGAACGAGCTTCAGAGCGCATCCAAACTGTTTCATATGCCAGCTTATCTTGAAACCGACTCAAACGATTATTATGAGAATCAAGAGCAAGCTGACTCTTCCGATGAGGAAATTAATTTCGACATCCCTAAAAGCCGAGCCGGCTCGGTACTGCGCTATACTCAGACTTGGGGGGGATTTCCAGCAAGGAGGCAACCCTTGGAGGAAGAAGATGATGACTCGGACTACTGAGGTTGGGGTAAAGCGGCTAATGACAAACTCAAAATGGACTATATGGATGACGACTTCATTGAAAGGATTAAATATAGGCACATGGGACACGTATGGTTACATGAAAAGGTATGGGGCGTTAGACACGACAGCGACGGTACTTCATATCCTGGATTCGACGGATATTAATTGGTTTTAGTCGCCTTGCTTTGCGACTATTGGCCTAAGGCTTCCTCAAATACGCTGGTTTTCCGGAGTTGTATCTGACTGGTTTTGTATTTATTGTGTGATGACCTCGGGTTGACTAGCATAGAGTTCGGGAAAGGACGACAAGCTTGGAGTTGAGATCAATAGGAGTCTTGCCAATTGGCCCCGGTAATGATATTCTCTCGATCCGATGATCCCAACGATTCCAAGCGCAACCTCAGTGAATCAAGTATACCAACCTATTTCCCCATCTACCATTGCTCCATTCTTCGAGTTTCCGCGCATATGATACCATTTTTACTCATACCCTAGCAATGTTCCCTCTCGCCGGGTCAACCTCCACTTGGTTTCTTTCTAGGCCCTGTTGGTCAGCACACTTGCATCAATTGAATCTGGCAATCTGAGGGCTGCCTACATAACAAAAAGTGAGTCACTCGCCGCCAACGAATTACCCTGTCTCCAAATATTCTGCAGCGGCCTACCAATTTCCCGATAAGACTTGGCTTAGCTTACTTCGAAATTCGGGTTTAGCTAGTATTAGGACTCTTGGATCAGAATCTCTATATCTATTAAATCAACCCTAAAAACCCCATTCCCAAAGATAGAGAGAAACTTCGAGTGACAAAAGGAGAAAGATAATAGCACGAATAGATCTCAAAGTCCACGGCAAACGTTTTCAGATAAAAACACTCACCAATCATCATTAAGTAATAGGGCGAAAAGATCGTAACGAAGAACGATGCCGAAACCTGTCGAAATAGACCTTATACCCTGGGATCACACGTCCGAAGCGCACATCACACGCATGATAACACAGCGCAAGGCATGCGGGGGGGCAGCTTCGGAGGTTGTGTCGTCGTGGGTTCCGAGGGCCGAGCAGGGTCTGAAGACGATGTTCTGGGTTGTGAGTCTTGACATTTTCTCCTGTCACGCTCCCCCGACTTTATTATTATATGGATGAACACCGCCAGGAAACCAGCGACTCAGTTGCTGAAGTAAGTCAAGAATCAAGAAAGGACAGCCACTACCCAGATAGCCGATGGGATGAAAGAGGCTGTGAGACAAATGAGTCGAGATGCACGGTGATAAGAGTAAGAGAGTAGGAAAGCCAATGTTGACCTCTGTATTCACCACAGGTGCTCGCAGACTCATTCCAGGACCGAGAGGAGTTTCTCCAAGCGCATAAGGAAAGGTTTCCAGATGTAAGTAACGCAACCACACCCCTCAACGTACTGCTTCATCTCACGTGGATATCCTCAACCTAGACGACGTAGCACGGTTTTCTCGACTATCCAACTAACACATCTTAATAGGAGACATACTCCCTAAAAGACACAGCGCAGTTTCTAAATCTCGTACCCCGTGGGCCGACCGACGCAGATTTCGTACCTGTAGGCCATGTAGCATTGAACAAGGGACCAACACCAGATCTCAAGAGGCATGTACAGAGCCTACTCCCGGAAGAGGGTGTATGTAAGTACACCTCAGTAGTCCAGATATATCAAATCTCCACCCCTCACAAAGCCAATCAACAATCCCATAACACACTCTATGCCAAACTAACCTAAACATATATAGACTGGATCACCAGCCTCTTCATCTCACCGACTATTCAGCGCCAGGGCATAGGGCGCGCCGTAATGTCGCTTGTAGAATCCCTAGTAGCACAGCCAAGCGATACAAACGGCGGCCCAGATGAAGGTGACTCCAAAGACGCTCTTTCGGGATCCATCACAGCACTCGACGCGCCACCCAAGGAGTGGCAGATAGGGGACTGGGCAAAGGAGAATTGGTGGGATCCGCTAAACCTACCTATGCCAAAGGTGAGTCTATTCTTGCCTGCATCCTACAATTAATCCCGTTTGTGTAATCCCAAGAACTAAACGATCCCAATACACCCCAAGATCTCCAACGTAGAATGGTACCAGCAGCAAGGCTATTCCGTATTCGCCGAGCTACCCTATCACCGACCCGCGTCTCTCCCAAACGGTAGCACAGTGAGCGTGCCGCTTCTCCTATTAAAGAAGCTCGTGCGATGACGGAAAGCACTAAATTCCCTTTCATACCCTATGATAAAGAAGTTTCGAAATCGTCACTAGACGGAAAATCATGGCGCTTAATGGTGTAGATCCGAGTTCCCTGCCACATGCACCTATAGAGATATTAATACAAACCCCTCTTTCGTTAACTTCACAGTATGCTTAGCAATGTGGAAATCAAAGGTATCTATTAAGTGGTAAAGGCGTAGGCACATTTCTCGATCAAGCTTGTGGGTAGAAGGGCAATCAATCATCATGTATTGAGAAGCTAGGAACAAGTACAGCTAAATTTCTTCTTGAATTCGTCCATATTCATACCCTCCAGCATCCTCAAAAGCTTTTGTGCGGCCTTCAGCTTAGCATTCTGGCTGCTTGCCGCATAAGCGTCTTCCCTCACCACCCCATGTATGATAACACCAGCCGCAATTTTAGTTGCCCCGATTTCGCGATCCTCATCATCGGTTTCAGAGGACATGATCCTCCAACTTCTGCAGTGGAAATCTGTAGCGAGAATATTGGAAAGTAAAGTCACCGGGTGATTATTGGCGTATGTGTCGTAGAGATGCATGTCCTTGAAGTATGGAAGGATATGGATATTGAAGAAGTGCTGTACTTCCTCATAGTTAAATCTACTGTCAACAAAGATGGCCCCAATATATGACTCCACAATGTCAGGCAGACTCTTCGGAGGTTGCCTTTGCCTCACCCAATAGCTGCGTGTATAATTAGCGCGCCCAAGACCAGATGCCTCTGCTTCTTCTTCAGCTTGGGTTCGAGCCTCCGTGATGACCATAACGTAGTCAGAAATCTCTTTCTGCAGACCTGCAGTCATCGACACCATATGTTTCTGCAGATTAAGTGATACACAAAGGCAGCCCAGAAATTGGTTCGAGACCATGGCCATCTTATGCTCAGTCAACCACTGCGGGTCAGCCCCGGGGTATCTATTGAATAGATAGTCAACACAGACCATATCGAGAAGCGCATCCCCAAGGAACTCAAGACGCTGGTAGTTTGGGATTCCCTCGTAGATAGAACCATATGAAGGGTGTGTGAAGGCGCTACGAAGCAATCGAGGGTACTTGAACTTATATCCCATCTTCTTCTCTATCAGGCTTGCGAGGTCATAATGCACAGCTCGAGGTTCAGAGCTCTGCCATTCGGGTATTTTGTATGCTGCATAGTAATCACCATAGGTAGCCATCTTGTGATTCGAGTGATTAACGAATTTTGTTACGGCTTGAATAGCCATATCAAAATCCTTCTGTCCACGGGTCGTCATATACGCTGCACCGATCAGCGCCTCACATACGTCTGCAATAGACTTATCAGCTAGCGAATGAACCTCCCTATTTCTGTACCTTCTCCCTTTGAGCAGCTCAAGCCCCTCAGGATACCACAAGCTTCGATCAAACGCCTTTGTTCGGATTGATTCTTCCAATTTCATTTCTAGCGCATTGTTGAAAAGGTTCTTGTTGCATATAAGAACCATACGATCGACGTGATACTGGAACTCGTCGGAATCCGGTATTTGGGAGAATAGAGCTATGGTGGTACTCATTTTCAGAAATGAGTCACCAAGGAATTCGAGCCGCTCATAGTTTTTACCCATCCCTCGCTGGAGATTGATCTGGTCTTCTGGCCGCTCTTCAGTATTGTCGCTGTCTTTAGTCATAGCCTCAAGAGCCAAATTTGGCTGTAAATCCAGTCCGATTAATTTGCAGGCTTCGAGCACAATGAGACACGACTCAAGTCGGTAGATGATAGCAGGCAAATTGTAAGCCATAGTAACAATATCAACTGGTAGCTTTGATTGATTAGGTATGTACATGAAGCCAGAAATTTGACAACTTACAGCAGAAATTTTGAGTGTCTGGAAAACTAGAAAGCATCTCTTTTTGGCCTCGCCTGTGGTATCAAACTCATCAAGTAGATTTCGGCGTAGAGGTATGTACTCTGCTTCAACAACAGGTAGATAATCCAATCTAGTCATTTTAGCCCGGGATTTACCCCAGAGAGAGACACTGGAATTCCAGATATCAGCAGGCGCTTTTTCCTCCTGGGATCTCCTTTCACGCCTACTTCTAGGTAGGCCCGGGAGTTGAGGGTCTGTAGGCCTTAGATCAGGGCGCCTGTGTATCGTATAAAATTTTCTAGATCCATCATAGGGGTCCGTAACAAATTTGTCATCAAATATAGTTTCTGGTTGGTTCTCCCATTCAATATCATCCAGTATGCCCTGAATTTTAAGGACGCAATCCCAGTCGATGATCGTACGGGGATTTCCACACGAGGCAAGGTGTCCAGGGTCATACGAAGGTACCAAGGGCGCAAAGAAGTACGGCATCTTCTCAGGTTCAGATGCATATTCTTTGCTAAAGACATCTTTAAAGATCCTAAGAGTAAACTGGTTTAATCCGTCAATGTCTCCTGGGCGGCAGTCCATGATAGCAGGCAAAGGAAGGCATTCGACACCTGACGTCTGCTTGTTCCCAAAATAGAGGGGAAATGTGGGTGTTTGCGGCAGCTTCCCTCTTGTCAAAAGAGCCAAGGGCCGAGAAGCCCGCCCGAGTGCCTCTGGGTTAGAAAACTTAAGTACTGTCACGAAGAGTCCGCTAGGGAGTTCAAGGACGGACCACATATCCGGTTTTCGTTTCATAGGATACTCTGCTCGCTTTTTAGAGCTTATCGCTAGCCGAGCATTACGCATAGCCGGGAGGCGCTTGGAAAAGGTCGATCGTAGGTCGTCATCCAGGTGTTTTTGTTTTTTTAATTTCAAACACATCTCGAAGGCTGCTGAGCACTTCGCGACCTGTTTGGATGAAGCACGTCGCCCAATTGCGCTTCTGATTGGGGAGCTATCTGGAAGCAGGACCTCGCATTCGAACTCGCCGCCAACATTGTGGATTATGTAGTCTGCAGTGTTCCTGACCACATCAGTCGGGTGTGGTAAAGACGACACAAAGGTCGCGAGTATCGTAATGCTACCCTTGTAGGTTAGCATTGCACCGGTGGAGGGAACTTTATAGACTCGATGCTTTTTTTCTTTGGATAAATGATACTCAATATCATAGTCACAACCAGTGATAAGGCGATCTTCCGGCAACATGTTGCAAAAGTCACGCAACTTATTCTCATGGTCTTGAATCTCGGAAACGAGCTGTCGGTGTGCTAAATTCCCAGTTTCAATCATCTGATAGAATCTCGAGTCCATGCGTCGTGCGCGACCTCTGGACTGAATATATTGGATCACAGTCTTGTAGAGGTCAAACCGGATCACAACATTACAATCAGGTATATCGATCCCCTCTTCTCCCGCACTTGTAGCGAATAGGCAATTCAATTCGCCATTTCGAAACCTCCTAATAGTCGATTTCTGCTCAGCCACTGACATGCCAAGGTCACCATTATTCCTCGTACAACCCATCTGCTCTTGTTAGTTCCTAATAAGTTTAGGAGATGCTCAGATACTCACAAGCATCCCTGCTTTATAACCTCGAAGGTTCATATCAGTTTGCTGGAAAATGTCAGCAAGTAACGCCACCGTAAGACGCTGCTCAGCAAAAACAACGCATTTATCTGTCTTGGGATCAAAATGCTCATTTAGATGCTCGATTAATTTGATGAGTTTATGTGAAAGATTAAAACGGTCAAGCTGTAGCTCTGCAAAGGCGTGAGCTTTTATCAATTGGTAGGCCTGCCGAATAGCCTCGATGGCTGCTCGTTCGATGTTCTGGGCTGTGACGGGTTGTAGTGACACCATCTGGCCAAAATCACGCTCTGTTTTTGCCTCGATCCTATGGGCCTCCTCTTCTGTTAACCAGAGTTTCCATACTCGGTCCGCAGCCCAACGTCCTAAATCAGTAGTACATTCTCTAGAATAAGTGAATAGTCTAGAAAATGCTCGGTTTTGGCCTACAAACTGATGAAGTCTCTGCCATAAGACTGTCTCAAAGGGAACATCCATGTTTCGAAACTCGATGAAGCCTTCCGTTGGTTTCTTGATGTCTGCCTTTGAGAAAACGGTCGGGTCACTGACAGTTGCTATTTCGCAGTGCAAGAGGCCCTCTAACCGAGCCGCAGCTACACGAATGTTGGTTTTAGCATCGACAGGTGATGCCGTCATGCCCAAAATACGAGGACGCCTATGACCAGTCTTTTCGAGTGGCGCATAGAAATCTTTGATTATTCTTGCGTAAGGGTGGTTCTTCTTCGCATGGTGAGCTTCGTCGAAAACGAGAAGGTTGACCTGCTCCATTCGGATGAAGGAGTGACATAAAGATTGGTGAAGAATCTCGGCAGTGCATACAACCACTGTTTTCTCGTCGCGTATCTGATTCCAGAATTCCCGTGTGCGAATCACGCTACCAGAGTCGCCTGTAAATGAAGTCATAGGAAAATCAAGATTTGCTTCAAGGACTCTATATTGTTGGTGGACCAAAGCAACCTTGTCCACCTAAGTAACGAAGACGTCAACCATGGTGTCAGATGAGCACTGTTACTGGCAGGAGTTAGGTACTAACCAAAAAGAACGCCAATCTATGGTCTAGTCCAGCCCTTCTATCATCGAACTCCTGCTCAACTACATGGCGGAGCAAGAGCACAGCTATCAAGGTCTTCCCGGTTCCTGCATGCTCCAAGTCAGCAATCTATCAATTATCAAGAAATAAGAAGAAGAAAAAGGAGACATATTGTAGACAACCTGTATCAAGTACGGCAATGATATTTTTTTCTTTGGCTTTCTCAAAAAGTTCCGTCTGGTATTCCCTGGGGCTGCTAATGATAAGTACACCCTCTGTATTCTTCAAATTAAGCCCAGCCAACGTGCTTTCGTCGCCTGCATCGGAGTTACGAGCACTTTTGTGCGCATCTTCCCTCTTGTCTCGGAGCCAACTGTCGAAGAGAGACTTGTCTCGCGCAAGACTGGTAATAGCAACTGGCTGTGGCTCAGTGTCACTCTGAATAGAGTCCTCGTCCTCGGAACGGGCATAGTCTTCCATTGTTGTTTCAGGCAAGTGAGAACGTAGGAGCAGCAAACCCTCCTATGATGAAAACAAGTGCATGCGAAAGAGGTGGGAACAACGATGAAGTGCAAAGATTAGGAGTTCAAAGTGCAGAAAAGAGATATCGCTGTATTCTACATCGTCTAAGGAAAGCACCTACATATGTACCTGGGTAGGACATTCAATTACCTTAGGTACCAAGGTACCTTGACCACCTTATCTGCGTGTGCCTACCTCCTACCTACATGTACCTTGGGTACCTAACAAAAGCAATTGCGTATGGAGGTTTAGGATCCGCTTACATGTTATAGGTTGGGTACCAGATCGACTCACGTTATGTGTTTTCCTGCTTCAGAAACATAACAAACATCTCGCCAAGGCACTGTACGTTAAGTAGCAGCGGGAAGCTGCCAATGGGCGGTAAATTAAAGCATCAATCGGTGGGATGGGAGAGGGAAGTCTTTTCTTCAATAGATTGATACAGTCCGGCTCCGATTGGAGATGAGGCATTGTCAATAAAGATACCATGCCAGCATATACACAATATACCTAAGCGTCTATACACATAGCCAAGGCCGAACTAGGTACCTAGTCTAGTAGGTACTGTTAGAGCCATTGCATGTATGTAGTGGTGGCAGCTACATTAATAGAGGTATTGAAAGCAACGGTGGTGATATTGATGTTGTAGAAGTAAAGTAATGGAGTAATTGACATGTACCTGCCTTAATCATGTATGAGGTCAGGTACCTAGGTAGAGTTGAGGTACTGTTCAAAATCTGTCTACATACATAAGATATGATATATGCATCAAAGAGGCCAGTTATTGTATATATTTAACTATAGAGTTGAATTAGGCCCCACTCCCACTGGAATGATGGTTCAAGCCTTCAGCTCTAGCTCATCTCATCACAGCCTTTTTAAGAACACTTCTCAGTTATCAGCACTCCTTTTACAACCAAATCCGTATTATCTCGCTAGTTCCTTTAGCTGCAGCTCGCGGCGTACTTGAGTCAACATTAACAGAGTCAACATGACCGAGGAACCTAGGACCCTCAAGTCCGCCTTCCAAGAGGCTGAAAGAAGACGCTTGGCAATCGAGGGGTCCTACGAGACGAGCTCGCAAACCTATCAGGAGGACGTCACTGCAGCACGACAGTCTTATGAAGAATGTGTTCAAATAATCGACAAGATTGCATTGTTCAGCACCAATGAGTCGCTCGAGGATATTGCAACTTCAGACCTACCCTATCTCCTAGTCCTCTACCATATAGCTGAGTTGCTTCAAAAAGTCTCAACTGGGTCACCCTTGGACCGAAAGGGTATCTTGTCCTCGGCTCGCGAGGCTTATGAGAGGTTCCTTTATCTATTGGACAGCTATTCAATACTCTCCGCTCAAGATAGCAAGCTCTTTGAAGAGTATACTGAGCACCCCACCAGCTTTTCGACCATTTCGACCAAAGATCCCAATGCACGCCGTAACGCTAAAATCGCGAATTTTAAGGCTGAGAAGGAGCTAAAGCGAAAGTTAGAATTTATGCGTAACTCATCTCGCTATATAGAAGATGGTGGGGATGAAGAGGCTGTTCGTGAGCTCCACCTCGCTAACATCGCCTTGAGTGTTCACATGACATTCCAAGGTCTCGAGGGCATCAATAGAGAAATGGAGGTCTTAGTGCATGCCCCTATCCCACTGATACCGCAGCATACAACTATAGAAGAGGATGAACGGAGGCGCAAGGAATCAATAAACAACGAAGACGAGTCAGAGAAACTAGATGCCCCTTTGCGACTACAGGCCGGTTTCAAAGGGCCATTGCTCAGCAAAGAAGGAAAGCCGTTGCGACCGTTCACTCTAGTTGGTAGCCGGCAGGAACTACAGAAGGGGGTGTTCCGCCCAGGTCACAACCTTCCAACAATGTCTATCGATGAATATCTAGAGGAGGAAAGAAGACGGGGTGGCATCATCGAGGGAGGCGGTGAAGCAAGTGGGAGGCAACCAGAGCCAGATGAGGATAACATGGAAAAGGCAGACATAGAGACAATGAAGGCTAGAGAATGGGATGAATTCAAGGAGTCCAACCCACGTGGAAGCGGGAACACTATCAATAGAGGTTAATAAAATAACTACCTTTTTCCTCTCTTGAAGGGCCAAATAAGTAGCATGCACGTTAGGTGTTCGCTTTGTACCGATACAGTGCATTCATGGTTTCTTGCATATGCATCTAATGAGTACTCACAGCTGCTCGCCTTAGGAGGTAGGTACCCACTTAGCCTCTTGCCCCACACGGACCAGCCTTGCCATTGAAATCCAATTGTCCCAAACCTCAAGGCTGGAATTGCTTGCTTTCGCGCAACGAATCGAGAGAGAAAATAGGTATCAAGCCTTTCATACCAGTTGTCACGGGAATTACTCTTGGGGGACCCGCCAATTTGTGCGCGTATGGGCAACGATGGCGTCGACAGAACAAGATCCCCTTCTACTGCTACGGCAGTCCATCGCGTCTGGTAGCGCGATCATGCCAACGGCCTCGACTGAAGCTTCAGCTCCTGAAGTCGGTTTGTCACTCGCAACACATCTCACATTTACCTCACCGAGCCGCATATCCCTTCCTATTGACACTCCCACGCGGTTTGTGTCGAACGAAACACCAGTCGATTTGCGCAGTATCTACTTCGCCTGGCTCAACCGTGAAGTTGCTATTCCCGAATACAACTCGTTCGCGTCGCAGCTCAACCAAGACCTCGGAGGCAAAGCCCAAGTCCATAAGTTTGCCTACATCGAGAAGTTGGACCTCATCACATGGCTAGAGGGCGCTAGCGAAGAGAGCGAATGTATCAAACCCCTTGCTGGCGACAAGGATGGCTCGGCGTCTGCTGCTGCTGCGGTTCTTGCTTTTAAGGGTACAGTTGTTCCCCCGATTGGGTCCACGCTGGGGAGATCAGGGAAGGGAACCTTGGATCCGAGACTTGCAAGTATCTATAACAGCGAGCGGAAGATGGGAGATCGAAATAGTGCATTACGTGGTATTAAGCCGACAGTCCGTACTCACCTCTCCTCCCCAGAGACTTCTATACTAATTAGCTTTCCCAGGACTTCTCCCATGTACGCAAGCTTGCCGCCGTATTCATGACTAAGAAGCCACTACATCCTTCCTCTTCAAATATCTCAAGTAGCCCTGCGATCGCATCTCACCAGAAACAGAAACGGCCCGATCCGATCATCCTTCTCTCCCCGTCTGCTTCTTCCCTTCTCAGAATGACAAACATCAAGTCTTTCCTTGAAAGCAGCCAATATGTGCCGCCGAATTCCTTATCCGCTAGTTCAAGTACAACAGCAAACATGCTACACATTAATCGCCTTATGAAGGATATTGATGCAAACCGACCCATGCGATTTATTCTTGTTGAGGGGATAGAGCAGTTTAAGCCTGAGTATTGGAACCGTGTGGTAGCAGTCTTCACTACGGGCCAAACATGGCAATTCAAAAACTACAAATGGAGTAACCCGACTGAACTATTCCGTCATATACCCGGCATCTACGTTGGTTGGCGCGGCGAGCAGCCTCCTGAGAGCGTTCGTGGATGGGGTCACAGAGTTATGAACGTGGCCGTAGACAGATGGAAGAACCCGGGAGCAACTACAGTAGATTCGAGTCGGTGGAGAGATCGTGAAGCCGTGGATGGCATCTGGAAGGTGATCGAGAGCAATATGCGTGCAAAAGGCTGGAAGCGCGACCAAGCACCATCTTCGATATGAA
Organism: Xylaria sp. Z50; assembly: GCA_037356035.1. NCBI lineage: Eukaryota > Fungi > Ascomycota > Sordariomycetes > Xylariales > Xylariaceae > Xylaria > Xylaria sp. Z50. Next base: position 446,720 of record JBAWJU010000007.1, read on the forward strand.
GTCATCGTGGCTACATCAATACGCGTATTAATACACCCGCTGCCGCTGCAAACTCCTAAGTATGGTACATATGTACGGTTCAACCTCTGTCATTATGGGAATGGTCCAAGCACCCTACAATACTTTGAGCAAGGGGGTGGCAGGCAGTTGAGTTTTTGGCATCGCAACGCTAGGTGAATTTTCATCTAACGCGTGGAATTGTATACTACTAGCAATATCGCAAGGGCGCAATGGAGTTCGGGAGGGGAATAGCCCTGGCAGCGGCGCAAAGAGTTTCCCATTCATGTCTATACTACCTACCTCTTTCTAGAATACATGTCAGCAACCCGATCTTTTCAAGTTGGAGTACTTTTTAGAATCAGCCACCTCCAGAGAAAAACACCCTCGCCTACTAGTGTCTCCGGGAAGAGGATAGGTTGCATAACGATATCTAATATCAATCTCATTCCACTTGTCCTGACCTGGCCATTTCGTGGGATATCCCTAGCATGATACTACTCTGCCTGCCTCCCCACTTACATACTATCAGATGTTTCGGCTGTCGTCTCATCCTCTCCTCTTTCTTCTAACCAATAGCGCGTCCCTCTCACTGCCGTCCAGCCATCTGACCACCATGTCGTCTTACATACATACTGCATAGCAGTCGCGAGGACCGATTGGCGCATGGGCCAGACCCAAGCGTGTGATACATCGTCTCGTAACGAAGCGGAAGTGCCGGTTTTAGTGTTGTGCCATATCTATATTGCTACGTAGAGCCGTCTGACTTGCAGTGTAAATATTAAATAAACTTGCAGATCTGCGTCGCCACGTATCTGCATAGCACATGCCGCTATCCCCGGTCCATATTTTATCGCTTAGGGTCGTCTCACGCTAGGTATGTGGCTGGCTGGGGGTGAGATGTGTTGCTTTGTTGTGCCGGTGTCTCGGGTAGGCTAGCCGCAGCTGGTGTCTGAAAGCTAGCCGTACAATCTCTCGCTACCTGTGACCTATCTTGGTGTTGATTATGTCGAATCATGGCCATCTTAGCTGCTGTTAACTTTCAAGTTAAGAGAACACCTAGGTTACATGGTATTTCGTGATGAGCGGTTATAATTTATGAAATAAGCCAATATAATCTCTATATAGAAATAAAGGAGGCTCAGAACGGAACACCCAAACCATTAAACCCCCGAGATATCCCTTAGTATATTTCAGTCCCCCGGTAACCAGAAAGCATCATGATATATACTGTCCTTGAAGGTAAGTAGTAATAACTACACAATTTATAACATCGGGCAGAGAAATTCACATAAATATGGAAATGTCTATACAATGTAAAGGAGGGGATATATGCTTCTTAAGTTTGGTCCCTACAATAAGTACTCTTCTCAACATTTTCAGTGGCTAATTAATAGGTACGGACATGAACTGAAGGTGTTGTTCGTCATAGCGAAACCCGGTAAATTTTGACGATAGTCATCGGCGAAGCGTCCCTGAACAAATGTTTGAGATATAGCAAAATACAGACTTATTCATTTACACATCCCAAACAACCAGAATAATCAGTCTACACCCAACACCCCTCCTTCCCTTGAGAGTTGTTCGGGCCAAATATAGTGAGTGACCTATTATACAAGCTAAAAACATGGCCGTGGATCCATGCACGTGTATATAGGAAATCGTTGTTTAAAGTGTTTAATACTTATGGTATAACCAATGGACCTCCCTCCCTCAGTATAAAATATCGAACCAACAATATTCTCATAATAACTTCATAATAATTGCTTTCTATTAAATATCTCAAACTTAAATCCGCTGGCGTCTATAATAACTGAGAGGATACTTAGCCTATATTGAAATACAATCAGTTGCCATATATCGAGTAGTAGATATCTTGACTCGGCGGTATATCGTTATCCGTACCAACTAAACAGATATTATAAATAATAATTAATGGAAGTTCATGACGATCCATATAGTTTATGATAGGTACTAAGTTCACACCAAAAACACGGTGGCATACTATACCTACCGTCTGAACTAATAGTGAGTTGGATTCGACTCCTAACAGCGCTATTGGTTTTCGCTTTTAGCTCATTTACTATATAGTAACTAGGGAATGGTTAGTTATAGCACTTCCCAAGTAAAATATTCATGTTTCAAGACAGTTGTTCGTGCTTGATTTCGCACCATTTTGAGGACCTATGTTACTTGGCAGATTCTGGGAGTATTGTGCCACGTCACGAGCGGGTAGGTTTATGTATCCCCTCTCCTATTACCATAAACACCGTCAACGCCTCTCATTAATATATCTTGACCTATTATTTCAGCATTCCACCAAGCTATGTGCCTTGGGTCGATGAAGCAGAGGAAATCCAAAGTAGGAGTAAATTCTCTCTAGATTAACCTAGTCTAATTAATGGTATTCAAGGCTTTCTATCATCTTAGCCCAGTGTTTGCCTTCGTCCGCTCCCCTTGCTCTCTAGAGAAATTATATTTCCCTATAAAATAATACCATTCCGTAGGTTTTGGCCCTCGTCTCACAGCCCGTGTCCCACCATTCGGACGTCGGCGTCGCCGAGTCCGAAGCAAAACCTTGTTCGATAGCCGAAAAAAGTACGCACGTGTCAATGGTAATTGACAGTATGATAAGGCTATGGAGCACAGTTAAACTTGGGATATACGCCAGAGAGCCAAAGGTTGGTTCCTGCATCAGTCATGAGTTCCCCGGTACAACGCAGGCTGCAGGGATGCGGCATCATCCGCTTCAAAGAACGGATGCCTGAATGACGATAAGGTTGACCGTGTTATAAATTCATTTGAAATTAAAACACAGGCTCGAATACAGTTTACATTAGTCGTACGAGGGTGTGTCGTATATTCAACGACGGTCCAACGCTGGCTCCTGAGTGTTATCACGTTATTGTTGCGTGATCACTATTAGGTAATGTGGATAGAATTTCGAGCTGGATCTGGATTTCTAAGTAATTAACTGTTAATCTCGATAACATTGTAGAAAAGACGATATGGAGACCTTTCTCTCTAGCACTAGACTAGGCACGACGATACGGAGATAGGGCCGATATAAATGAAGGTTCGAAAGGTGTATAGTGGGTCGCTAGGTCTCAGTCAGAACGATTGTAAGATCGAGGCGCCGTGTGCGCCTTGATGTCAGTTTAGCATTGTCGAAGGTGATGTAGTCTGGCAGTTAGTCCGCCCGCCGAGTTCGCACCAAAATAGCTTTAGGAGAGGACGTGATATATACTCGTATAGAGAATATTTGCACATACGGCGAGTCTACAGCTATTATTGAGTACAATTGCTGTTTGCTTTCCTCCTATGTATCTGTATTGATATTATGCCTTCTAGATAGTAAAGTAAGAGACTTGTCGTTGCCGCTCCCGGATTATCTATGCCCGAGGAAGCTTTGGGGGCGGGTTCGCACGTCCACCGAAGCTAAGCAAGCCACCACGTGGCAGCTGAGTTATTTGCTTCGTATGTAGAAGGGAAAAGTAGACCAGCGGCATATCAGCGTATTGCTTGTTACAGTGTGGACAAGAAAATTAGGCTGGGTTCCTTTGTGACCAAGAGACCGAGCCTAACGCCAAACAAACCTAATAACTGCCTAGACCCGAACTATTTAGGCCGCCTTAGCCGTCTTAGACCAATGTTCATATTTGAAATATCCGTGTAGTTGGAACCTTTGGAGTTCGTGTACCTACTAATGATCCGCTGCTGCTATGTTGTCACGGGACTTTTACTATTTACGAATAATCCTCCCGAATAGCGTCTTCCTGGTCTTAGCCGCTAATAAGAATGGTTATACCTCTACTAGACAAGAATATCTCCTATGGCATATTTAGGAGGGACCATGCGCATCCTGGGTGATATATTTGTGGAAGCGATCGTTCTATGCTATGCGGTATTGAGACTACGGTCACCGATGCAAATACAACTTTGATTTTCTCCAAATGTCTCCTAGCCAAGCGGCCCAATGAGTAGCGTAGGGGTTTTATATTCTAGAATAGAGGTCTACGTATGAATATTTCAACTGAATGTGAGTCTTATTCATACGCTAGATAGGGTAATTCTGAGAATTGGTGTGGTCTAGGATCCAACGACTTAGAATCTCGTATACCACACAAGGGGTGGTTTGGTTGATGACAATGATATGACCTTAATCTAAAAAGGAAGTGTGTGTTAATAACTTTTGTAAACCTAAGTTTTTTTTTCTTCTCTTTTTGGCAGAGATTCTGGCAAAGGCAAGGCTATCTAGTTCGAGCGCTCTGCGTTTCTATTACAACAATATATAACATGATATTCATGTCAACGCTCTACTATGGAGTTCTAACCTATCCATGTTTTATGGAATTTGCTACACTACGAGCGATGTAGTGAGGTTTCTGCTGATCTTGTCCCATATTTCTAGATAACGAATATGAAGCGGAGCCATCGCTAGGTTTATAACTAACTATGCCTAGGGTCTTGATAGGAATGATGCGATAACCCACCCCATGCTTTAACTACGATGTCAATACAAAATAATCGGTCCATTTTTCGCGAATCATCGCTTGGTAGGTAAACGCTTACGGCAATACGGTACGGAAGTAAGACGAAACGGGACGTTGTCCTCCGAAGTTCACATTTAGATTCTTTTCTTCCGAGAAGAATCATCGATGTACACCTGCTGGCATCATCTTCACGACTTACCGGTAAGCTGTTAAATTTATATTTGGCGACTGACTTTACATAAAATACAACCGTATGATGTCGTCGAATAGCTATTTCGATAATACGAGCCTACCGCTTATAACCGACGTTGGTTGGCTGGTTTCGCTTTGCGTGCATTGGAGCGTCATAAGGAGATACCTCACGTCATCTTGTCGCCACGTGGTGGAACATCTAAAGCCTAAGTCCGAAGAAAATTGGAACACATGTCGCAAATCTACATAACATAGGAGGGCTGCACATTGGTGCGAATTAGATGGGAGAATCCCCACTTGGTGAGGTCTGATTCGGAATTCGTGAAGCAGAACTTCCAGGTCCTACCTAGTGTACTTGTACTGTATTTACCGAGACGACGATTGATTCGTATGACTAAGGTAGGGTAGCATTGGGCTACCGTGATGGTCAGATCTAGCCATTTTGCGCCGGACCGGAGTCAACTGTAGCTGCATGAAACAACGGGTCTGCTTGCAATTCAGATGGCGGTGTAGCATCACGACGAGTTTGACGGGAGAGAAGGATTTTGTCTGAAAGAGACAAAGGCCGAGTTTTGTGGATGTGAGACGAGCAGTAGTCTGCCGAATCGGTTGAAAACAATACATAGACATCCGAACCAACCGTGCCACAGTCGTACTACCACAATCATGAACATGAAGAGGCGGGTTGACGAGAGTGCCGGGACACCGGTGGTTAGAAGAGTACCGACCCATTGACCTACCTCACGGATGTGATAGGCCGCTTACTCGACGTAGGGGTGCCACATGAAAGCCACACTATGCGGTGGTAATTCATGCATAACCAGATGCCGTAGCCAGATGCCGTAGCCGGAGGGGAATTCCCACTTTCTTGCATTCATAGTTTACAAAGCTGAATACTGTATGTGAGGAGGAAACGATATATACACTACAGGATATGCACGTGCGGATATGATGGGTGACAGTGCGCAAGCTAACCCCATAGTCTGCTTGCAGAAATAACGTGCTCTTGTCCTTTATACTATGCAATGCAGGCTCGTCGGGTCGCACTGAGATGCCACGATGCCACAAGGCGCTCGCATTTTAATAAAGTGAGCACCGAATTAAGTCCGATAGGATGGATCCAACATCATGGCCAAGGTCCGATTCTGCAAGTTGCACTGTAACATCCAAGTGCATGCTGTTATGTAACATGGAGAAATCGGCCTTGGGGCCCGATAGCACAGCCGGTGAGGAGGGGGGGAGACATCGCTACCAAGGCCAAGCTCTGTACATTCGGGGACGCGCGGTTTCAACGCATATGCATACCCATCACGGCTGGAATGTCATGCATCGTGTGGAATACAGGGTCCGGGCCAGCTTGGGCGGAGAAGAGAGCAGATCAGGTGGTGGTAACGAGAATCAATGAACTTCCAAAACGGCATAGATTACTACGGCCTCTCGGTAAAGTTGGGGTTTTCAATGTTTCCTGGTCTAGGCGCGGTTGTATTTCGCGACAGGCATACATGGTTGATCCTCCAATAGCCGCATCGCGATCCAGGATTACCGACAGGTAAATGCCGTAAATGATCGCCAGCATTGTCTACTCTGAGGTGGTTAATGACCTCTTGAATCGTGAGGGCTGTCACACGATCGCAGTAGCTTACACGACCTCGTGCTGCACAACATGCCTCTCTACCTGTTTTGTCTTGTCGTGTAAGTGTACAGTAGTAGTGTAATAATCCCCCAAAACAGAATTGGCCACTAGTGTATGATTTGCCAGACAGGGATTCCGGCTAATGGATTCTCGATCTTCCCTAATTATGCCTCTAGCCACGTGAATAATGACGGAAATGCCGGCACCATCCCTTAATGTTTCCCCAGACCTTCCAGAATATGGGTAATAAATAGAGGGTGTGATTTCACTTTCGGACAAGGTTAGGCGTGCATGTGGTGTACACTATTGATGACAATTATCGAATCGGCAGTGCTACAAGGGGTTTTCGTCTATATGCTTTGTTGCCATCTTCACCAGGACGAGCGCAGATAGTAAGCTCGCCTGCTGGAATGAAGGGAGTCGCGTGATAACAGTAGGGAGTCTTACCGAGTTGATTGTCCTTGATGCTCGAAATAGAGTGGCGAGTATGAAGCGGTGTGATCTGTGGGGGACGCTGGCCGTTCTCGGTTATCTCAACCGCGTTAAGGAGTGTTTGTCGCAGTGAGCTTGCGTTACACTGTGTATAAGACGCCGTGATGCGCGACGGATAACAACAACGCATCGGCTATTGCTGATCCCGGCCGTTCTCGTCAGGAACGCGGCTGAGTACAGGGTCGCTTGCGCCGTGAAGAGACAACTCCTCTTCAGATACCACTAGTGTGCTACCTGGATGGTTTCTCCACTTGCCATGCGATTGCGCGGCTACTTACAGGAGATGGGCTAGTGTGTAAACACACAAATGCGACCGTTTCCGAGTTTTTGGGTCAAACGGTGTCGCCGGTAGCCCGTGCATATACGGTACACGCCGTCTGGTTTTACTAAATGACTCGCAAACCAATGCCTTTGTATCAGATTGAGATCCCGAGTGCTTTGGGTCCAAATTACCGTCAGAGGGCCCGCGGGTCGTGGGACTTCAGCTCTGTTTGCATGGGTAGCTGCCATGTGGCTCGGGAAGTTTAGGATTGCGAGCAAGGGGTGTCGAGCAATCCGCTTACTGCATTTCGTTTAACGAGTTTCCAGCGATTCCTGCTTGGTGCTTGCTACTTGTTGCTTGCTGCTTCCTGCCTGAATCTTCGAATTTGAATACGTGGTCTGGCCAATCCAACTCCGGGAGGATGGAGTAACTACCTGTAACAAGCCCAATACGTTTTTATACATGCAGGATCTCACTCAGTGAGATAGGGGGAAGGGGAAGATCATTACTGTAGCCAAGCCTCGTGTTCTCGGAGGCGCATGTTTGTGGCTACATTCAGCAAGAATGATCAATGCGACTCCAAAATGCGCATGCGCGAATATCTGGGTGCCATGTGGTGAGATGCGACGATGACTTGGAAAAAAGAGGAGAGAACTGATATGTCGTTCTTTTGTCGCCAGACATGACCCACAAGTCTCACCCTGGTCCTTGCGGTGGCTCTTCATTCCACGTGGCAGGCTGGGCGAAGAGATCTGGTCGCAATACAGAATCGCCGTCAGGATGTTCCGTGTTGTGTGACACCAAATATCAGGAAATCAGCCGGATCACAGAGATTGTCGTGGAGGCGCATGTCTCACCACCTGGCTAGTGTAAATGTATGGATACCAAGACAGCCGGTGTTTATTGGTGCTGCATACTGTACAGCTGTGAGCCTGTACGTACACTTGGTCTGGATTTCTACAAAACCCGTTTTTCTCCCGCGGAGATTAATGAGAAACCTTTGACCACCGCTTCAGATTTTTGATCATATTATTATAGTTAGTGTACATGTCTATTATTACTATGCTAAATCTTCCCGCTGAGTGTGCGTAAGCTAAGGGACCTTCGATATTTGTCTATGACATAATGAATATTCTGGTGAGTTTATTATCATCATAATTGGTGTAGTAATTTGGCTTAAAAAATTCATTGCGTCATAGTTAAAACATACTTACATCGTAACATCCGCAATAAGAATGGATGCTTGTGTACTATGTATGTAATAAGACGAACTTACACTACGAAATATACGACATCACGTCAGACTAGAGGATTTTACTTACACTAGTATGACAAATGGGTTGAAGCGTTTTTGGGACAGCTATGGACTTGCGGTCGCTTCGGCGCGATCTCCAAAAGTAGTGTACATAGTGTCGTATTGCTTGGTATTGGTGATTTGAGTCCCCCTCCCCCCTGCTGGAGCTCCTCTCTGTACATACATAGTAGTAGTAGCTAAGCAGTGTAGTGGTGTACATTATCAATTGTAGGTTGTATTAGCGCTGAACCGCACGTGGTGAACGCGTGGCGGCTAAAACACGTGGACAAGAGGCCGTGGTAGGCTACCACCAAAGGTCCGGGATGACGGAATGAGGAACTTGTCTCAAACGAGATGAAAAGGCTTATAGTGGCGTCAACGTGGTATGCTACCATCTGAACCGCGAAGATGAAACAGCGCTTCTTCAGCTGCTGAAGCGAAATCTGTCGATTGAACAAAGGGGTCAATTTCATTTGATACGTTTTTTGATGAAGATCTTAGATCATGTTCTGTGCCGCATCTGGTATGGGTCACGCTTGGGCCTACGCCAAGCTCTTTAGGCCATAATCTTGGCGATTCTATGTTTCGCCTCTCTACGGAGTACTGGTGTTTATTCTCAGTTGCCGTCTTGCCGCTAGATCTCGGTGCCGAAATCTGTCTTTAAGTCTCTTCTCAGTAAAATTCTAGAAGACCTAGGATTGTGGCGAGGAACTTAGAATAGAATAAGCTAAATTGGCCCTTCTCCCGAGCACGAGGAGTAATGACCAATCGTGGATCCTTGGCTATGTGCTTCGAAAACAAGGGACACGAACTATTTGTCCGCTATCTTGATCTTGTGTGTTCTAGACCTGATTATAGCCGTTCCTGGTATCAAAATAGGTTGTGAGGCTGAAGTCGGATCCATACTGTCGGGTACTGCTTCGGGATATGACTAGGCATATGGTGCCTATCTAGCTAATCTAGTGACATAGAGAAGGTTAGCAAGCCAATACTTTGATAGTGGACTTACATAACCAGTATGCTAGTGAATCGTTGGACTTGGTTTAGCAGGGACGTGCTATAGGTGTATGTACCACCATAGTAGTGTATACATATGAGGTGGTAGTGTGGCACCAAAATAGTCGATACCAAGTAGTGTAGTGTAAGCGCTGGTCGGATAGAGTGAAAAATGTGGCACTGAAAGACATGAACCAAAAACACACCGCTCTAAATACAGTGCGAGAGTTTCGAAACCTAACTGTATCAATTCTATCGGCAGTTGAACAAGAGCGGTAAAACACACATTACTTCTGGCTTCCACGAAACATAGCTTACCTAGGTATGTATTGTCGCCTCGGGACTGGCCCAGTAGTCGAACACAACATGCCCGTCGCAAATTGGGACGGTACATCTCCGTAGAGAAATTCCATTGAAACGAAGAACCTATTCCTCAGGATGATTCAGGTTTAAGATGAGGCTGAAACAACACGTGCTCCTATTCATTATCCACATTAAGTGTGCATACCTAGTAACGTAGAATGGTGGAAGAGGGACTAGGGGAAATTCTTCGGAACGATTTGCATTTCAAAGGGCCTAGTGTAGGCAGGTAAAGACTTAGGTAGGTAAGGAGGACATACATAGTATGTGCAGCCCTATTGTCTCACCGTAAGTCCTTATTTTAAAAGCATACTAAGATAGACGTCATCTCTTAGCTTTCGTGCTAGCCGACCGGTGGGGAGGGGATAGATAGTGTAGTGGTTTCTCGCGAGGTTTCAGCTAATTTGTCCCTAGTGGGACGATTTGACAACTAAAAGAGGCAGATTTTGCGAGATCCGTAGATGTGGGTGGTTAAATGCGGTCCAGGTCATATTATTCCATTGATATTTATTAAGGTGAGGTGAGGGTTGACTCAAAGCGCTGCGCACCGAGTAATTGGGAGTATACTATGTAGACTTGCTTACGGGAGATCGCGAAGTAGGTAATCAAGTCATGCGACCAATAAATAGGGTGACTATAGGATGATTTTATCGAGATTTATAATGCACTTGACATTTTGTTTCGGAATGGGCCCAGGGCTAAGAATTGGTAGTCACTGAAAGAACATATTATTTCTCCTCAACTTATTATTGGTTTCCCGTGTCTTTCCCGCAATAGTAGTCGAACCATTTGTGAAGAGCTTTTCAAAGTAGTTGTGTCTGATGAAACCACCAGATGGGTTAGGCTTGAAGGGCACATTATCCATTATCCATTATCGTATGGTACAGGTACATGTACATCGGTAATTGCCAGGGAAAAAAAAAAAAGATTAAATGGACTGGGTGGCAAATCGATCGACCAGGTAGTGTACTAGTAGACGGGTCAATCGGTATTGCTGATTACCTCGTGGCTGACGCGGGCTGATGTACTTTTACATGGTAGACAAGATAATACCACTACTTAAGCATGCCGAGAGGGGTAAGAAAAAACGTGCGGAAGCAACGTGGTCCCTGTCCACCCTGCCAGTCCATCGAATGGTAAATAATACGCACATGGCAAAGATGTATGTGTGGGTGGACAAGGGTTGGCCGGTATTGGGTTTCATGGTGCGACCCAACCCAACACTGTACATTATACCGTAGATGGCACCGTGCTATCATAGCATCATCGACTTAACGGGCGTGTTTGTTTACGTAGGTAGGATGAAAAGAACACCACCACATGAGCGAGTGCATCAAACATTGGAGTGTAGAGCTGGGAATTCGCGGGAGCAAGGGTTGGGTGGCGGAAAGCGTTTAAACGTGGCAAAATGCCCAAGTGTTTCAACGTGTTGTTTAGAAACCCCAGATCTTGGCTCGCAGTGATTAGCGACGACGGTTGTGAGATGTCAATTAAGATCTTACAGTATGTCTAAACACTCTATTTACCAGTATTGAAATGCTTTACTACCTACCTGGTAGTGTAATACTTGGTATATCTTGACATCAGCTGTTGTTGACCATATCGAGTATCGTGTTTAAAAGGTGATGGTCTTTACTAGGTAGCAGGAGGTAATGTGTTAACCAAAGCTAATGAGTAATGAGTAATCAAAAAATAAATATTTAGACTATTAATTAGTAGCTTGGTAAAAGAAGGGGAAAATAGAAATACCTACACTACATAGTACACTATAGTACTCCGTACTTACTTACATAGTGGTTGAATATGCCTGCACTACACTCCAGAACAGAACATTAAAAGCACTTATCATGCTAGAATCAAGGTGAAACTTGGTACACACAGCAGAGGAGGAGACTCGAGAGGAGGCGCTCTATACCAGAATCTATACCAACCTCGATAGTGTATACGCTAGCTCACACTGTGAAAACCCGCCTCCGCTGCCAATCAAAAATATCCCCATAGGTTAACCCCTGTTGCTGCCCACTGGCCACAAACCCTGGGCACACACACTCTGCCTACGTACAGTACACTAGTGAACGGCATGCATGGTTTCAAGGGCCCACATCGGCATCCTGGCAATTGACAAGAGCAAAATCACAAGCATGACATCGGAAGCTGCTACCTAATGATAACTGCCCACCAACCCCGTTAACCTACGACAGTAGTACTTACGTAGTGGGTGGACTTGGTCTACATAGTACATACGAAGTAGTGTAGTCTAACGCTGTTCGCGGGACCGCTACGATAGATGCCACAGGTGCCAGGACAGATGCGAGGAATTAGGTATTACATAGTAGTTGGGTATGCGCTACACTAGGAACTTGTGATCAAAAAAAGTTCCCACTATCTAGTGCGATTGGTCAGGGGCTTCTAAGCAAAGCTCTACTACAAGTATGTGCATACTAGTAGTACTGGAGTTGAACAACTACACTACTAAAGTATGGATTAAATTGCTCTAGATTAAATTACCCTGAGCAAATCCATAGTAGATAGCCTTCTGATCTGCTCTTTGACTACTACTTGGACATAATACACTACACTAGTGTGGTTCTGTGTAGTGTAGGTAGTGTACTACTTGTATGTAGTAGGTATATGCTGGTAGTACGCTACTCTCAAAATTTAGCGCCACGCTAACGTGACCATCCCGGACAGCTGTGCCATTCATGCATCCCCGCCCAAAACTTTTTGTTTGTGGTGCTTATTCTCTCCATGGCAGCAGTAGTGTATCTGTGATTAACTCTGTGATTTAACTCTGTGATGTAGCGTACGAGGTGGTAGTGTATACCAGTAGTGTATACGAGTACCTCGTAGTTTTGCTATGTGCACAGTGTTTCCGCACGAGATCTAGTGCGGCTAAGTGTATACATACCATATAAGTCGGCGTAGATATCTTCTCTCTACCTGTGTAAGTGTACCTAGGTAGGTACCTAATGTAGAGGTTGAACAACACACTGAGGTCTTCCACTTCCAGCGCGCGCGAGATCCATCTTTTGATACGTGTACTGATACGTGTAACACATCAATTTAGGACACAAAGTCCTTGATCTGTTGAAAAATCTTGGCTACCCCTGGCAGTGAAAAAGCCATTGGTTTTCATTGTAAATAATTTCAGGTTATATATACGTATCCTGTTTTTTCCTCGCAGGCATATGGCTGTGACGGTGACAGGCGGACACGGCCAAGTCAGAGGCAAGTAAGTACCTACACTCCGCTACGTGCCCGCCAGAGCAGCACTCTATGGCGACCTGGGTGCACAGTGCATCGCCGTTAGGCACTCGAGTATCCAAGTGCTCACGTACCGACTCCGTAAGTCCGAGTACCACACAAGGTTACTGGTCGTAGTATAGTGCTGCCTCCCTGGCCCCGTCGGTTCTGTCCCTGTAGGCACGAGGCAAAAATACCACAATATGAGCTAAGACAATGCGCGCTATGCCCAAAGGAGCAAGTGATACACATGTAGGGTGTTCGAACACTGCACACTGTCTGCATGTACCTGAAGGAGAGCACATGGCCCTGTCGGATTGATTTGGCTGGAAAGGGGTGGGGTGTTGTTGAGTCGTCTTTGTTGTACTGTCGTGCTACGGTACTTGTTCTCTCCTCACCTCATCCGTCACTCAACTTCCACACTACATAACCAAAATTAGCTACTGTGCTGTTAGCTACATCCAGCCCTCGTTTCTATTGCTTTTCTTCGTCTTCTGATTCTACCGGAACCCTACGTATCGAGGCTGTCGTTTGTCGTCCTGGGAGAGAAAAAAAACGCCCAAAAAACACGCCAACTCCACCTCCCTCGCACACCACCTAACCTTCCACCTATACCTCCCCAGGCGCTACCCAGGTCTGCCCAGGTACCGCATTATAACACTAGACCTCTTCCTAAAGTCGTCCGTCTCACTCTTGAACCTCAACATCGGCCCCCTCCACCCTCCACCACCCCCCCAACCCTAGCCAAAGTAGCGACTTTTAGGTCCTTGGGCCCCTCTCTTTCCGCTCTCTTCGCTCAGTCGCTCAGTACTGCTACCACGACCACGACCACGACTACTGCCGCTCGCTCTTCGCAAAGCAGTACTCTGTACTCGCTCTGTACTCTCTCCGTACTCTCCCAGTACTCGTCCAATACCGTGCAGTGCCTGCCGACCTCCATCCCCAGCCCACATTCACTTTTAGTCTGCCCTAAAAAGCCCGTACTGGTACGCAGAGGCTATACAAAAGTAGGTATTTGATAATATCATTGCTCAGAGTATCCACGGTTTGCTTGCTGGCTGGCTGGGTTTCCCGATGTACTACTTCCCATAATTTGTGTCGACAATTCATGGCTTGGTCCCGACTCGAACGACCCTCTTCTGTACCGTTCGATTCTTGGTAGATGGCTGCCATTTATCGTCCATCACCAAGTCCAGCTCCAACTCCAACAACCTCAACAACTTCCCAGCCACAACCGCCCGTACTCCACAAGCAGTCGTCCTACACAAACACTTCAAACGCTGCAACGATAACATTTACGCCCACCGCTCCCATCCCTGATCTTGGTCTTAGTCTTGGTCCCGGTCCCGGTCCCGGTTCTGGTTCTGGTTCTGTCTCTTCCACGGCTTCTCTTCCTGCTAGCACCGGCCCTGTCGCTCCTGTGAATGCAAAGATCCCTTCTGCCACTGGTAGTAAATCAACTAGGTATGTGCTTGCTGCTGCATGTCTCCTCGTTTTTTGTTTTGTTTTTTTATATAGCCCTCGCCCAATGGCCACCCATTACCCTGTCATGGTCCTAGCTACCGTCCTTATCCTCGAATTCGCCAATTGACTTAATCAACTAGTTCCCCTCGGGCGCAGAAACCTGTAGGTTTGCTTGCATTCGCTGTAGCTGCCTTGGATAGGACAATTGCGAACCGTGCCGAACCCCTCATCCGCAACCTTCAGTCCTCTTCCACGCTTGATCGCCTTTCCGTAGCCCTCGAATCCCCTACAAATAGCGACTCCTCGAACCTCGACAGGTCTTCGAAAAGCCGTCTCCCGATCGGAGGCTCATCCGTCTCCTCTACACCAGTTCTTCTGAGCCCTCTCACCAATACCCCACGGTCGAGCCAGGCATCGTTCGAGGAACCCATTTCGACGCCTTACTCCGAAACAGACGCAAACCAACCGCCTCCCATTAGGTTGTCTAGCGGCCGCGAAAGCAAAATGCATCAAACATCTTCCCGCCTACTCCGTATGACGGATGACGATCGTCCATTCACTCGTGTAAGTTATTTACGTACCTGATATCCCTGCCCATTTCGGGGCGTCTCAAACCCCCACCGCGGTCTTGTGGCCTTAGCGGCCGTTGCTGGACTTGGGGATTTTGGGGCACAGTCCTGACTAGGTGAAATATCGTTATTGGTGCTCCCTAACAAATAATGCAATGTAGGACTTCAAAGATTTGTTCTCAACACTGATAGTCAGCCTCCTGCCCCTATCGCCGCACCGAGTACGATTAACGAGAGTTGAACATACGTTCTTATCGGAAGATGCTATCAATAATCTTGGGTCTCTGAAATTTTCTCAATCAAATCGAATGCCGGACCCGAAAGACCCAACCCGCATTGTAACAACCACTACGACAACGACGTTCTCGATGGCCAAAGATATGGCTAGATCGATATGCCAACGGTTTCTTGACGCAAGGTTCATTGAGTCCGCTGATGGCAAATTACAGGCAGTCTATACTATGAAAGGCGCCGTATGGCAATTGACACCGAAGGGTGTATGTGTACTAGACCGCTTCTGCTCACGGAATGGGATTCAGCAAAGGCAAATAGGCGATTTGATCGCTCAGGGATCGAGTCATCTGTGTATTTTGGAACGAGACCCCTCAACGGATAAGCTGGTCATGGATCGTGGCACAATGGAAGTCGTTTTCAGGCGGTTATGTGGCGCGAACGGAGGCTTAAACATCAAAGCGAACGTTAACGCCGCCGATGCCGATTCATTGAGCGATTATCGAGACGGCCTAACAGGCGTAAAAATGGCTAGTGAGCGCAAAGTTAATGGCAAGATATACAAAGATACGTTTACCGGCAAGGCATGCTCAGATTGGCTCATGGACTGCTGCACGACTGTCGATCGGCGCGAGACGTATGAGATGGCATCACTCTTCGTCGAGTACGAGTTGATGGAATCTATTCAGCCGGATCGGGCATATATGGCGACGTCTCCCTCCGCAGCCATTTTCCAGCCGACCAAAAATGCCATCTATCACCTAACAACACGAGGCAAGGAGATTCTTACTGGTACTGGCAGGGGCCGCACCTCGGAAAGCGAGGGTGTAGGGACGTCAGCACGCCCAGGCGTTGCCAGAGATTCGAACACTCAACGCCTCGACAAGATTCTAAACGATGCAGCGCTCAGATTATTGTTCCGAGAGAATCTACGGGAAACCCACTGCGAAGAGAACTTGTCGTTCTATCTAGATGTCGAGGAATTTGTCCGTAGCTGCTGCGGCGCCATCAAATCAGCTCAAAAGAATCCGACTTCTACGTCGATGGACGGGATTAAAGAGATCATGGCTCAGGCCTACGGCATTTACAATGCTTTCCTGGCACCGGGTTCTCCTTGCGAGCTGAATATCGACCATCAACTACGGAGCAACCTGGCTACCCGGATGACGAAGGCTGTTGGTCAAGATGTTGCTATGATCGATACACTGCATGAGGTTATGGCACTATTTGAAGATGCTCAAAATGCAGTTTTTAAATTGATGGCAAGCGTAAGTAGACGAACGTTAACTCTAGATGTGCACGAACGACTTTGTTAACTTGATATAGGACTCGGTACCCAAGTTCCTCCGGAACACTAAATATGAGCACACATTGAAGAACTACGACTTTGACTCGATCGTCATTGGGAGCAACCGTGGGCCTGAAAGGAGTCAAAGCCGATCCAATCGCAGATAGCAGAAAAAGATCAACTACACGAGCAAGACTTTTACCGCTCGCAAGCTCAAACCTTAATAATGTTGGAGTTACAGCAGGCCTGCAGGAATGGGGTTTTGTTTGGATTTTCCACCTAACGTGCTACGAAACTGCATGCAAGCGGCCCTACTGCTAACTACTAATACCACAATCTTTGCGAATATTGAATTTCAAACCTCTTGTTTTCCTGGAGATATAGGCGTTGAAGGATAAACCAGCATAGAGACACCCCTCGACCGGAGTTCAGAACTGCAATAGTCATAATTTGGCTTATCTGACATTTTATCATGGCAGAGGAGGCAGAGAGGCGGGTATTCTAGTGTATATGAGCTCAACTACAGGCAACTGCTAGCTGCGTGCAGGCTCAAGAGATGGTGGCAGGCCGCATAGCGGGTTAGGGAAGCATTCGACCAGTCATGGCTGCAAAAGGACAATCGTCATGGAACATGATAGTGGCATAGTCTCGCAAGTCAGGTGTTCCGATAAGGGTTACACCTCGTGAGGATATAGAGAGAACGCTGATCATTTAGCGATACCACGTTGTCAGTACACAAGCATCGGGCCGGATGGTGTCTGGGCAAAGAAAAACTGTCCGCGACATCTAGTGGCAAATGTACATATGATTTGGCTTTGATCAGAATAAGCCATTTGCTGCCGCATCAAAAAATGAGAATCATTCTGCAAATGAGGGAGTAACTTCTCAGTAGAACTATTCGATGTAAATCCGAAACATTACCAGCCATCAGGGAGAGGATAACTGGAATGAAATGACGACGAGTCAGGATCGTCATGGCGTCGTGTGCATTCCAAGACAGTAGGGAGCCTCATTTTAAGACCTCGGTCTATTTTCACTGTCAAAACACATTATTGGTGTTGATCAGTATTGCTTGTTTTATTACAGATTCTCAGACTTTTTTCTCAATAGCTATGAACTTCTAGAATTCCTATCTTCTTAAATGTGCGTTCCCTCCGAGCCAACATTGTTCAAGTTCTCTTCGTCTCTACCCAATTTCACACTCGTTTCTTGCCCCCTTTACACTCCTTTGCATCTCACACTGTCATTCCTAGTATCATTGCTAGCACCTTTTTGGCATCAACACCAAATCGTCATGTATTCCAAGATCAGCGCCGTCGCCATTGTCGGTCTCCTGGCTGCAGGGGCCATGGCTCAATCTTCGACCCCCGCGACGACCCCTACGACGACAGTCTCGACAAGTTCAACGGGTTCTTCGTCAAGCTCGGCTGTGCCATCAAGCTCGACTACACCCAGCTCATCCCCTTCCGTCACTGTCACCCCGTCAACATCAGTTGTTAGCTCATCATCTTTAGTGACGAGCAAAAGCACAGCCGCGCCAGTGTGGTCGTTCTTCAACGTCACCGTGACTTCGGTCGTCGTTGTCCAGAGACTCACGACGTTGTGCAAGGAGGCTACCACGCTTACGTTCAACGATTGCGTGTATCCTGCCACTAAGGGTCAAGTGATTACTGTTACGAACTGCCCTTGCACTGTCACCACGGTATGTTCCTTCTCCCTATGACTTTTTGTGTTCGTTGGTGAACCTCAACAAGCTGGCCCCTTAGTTTGTTTCCATGTTTCTCCTATGCCGAGAGAGTCAGGGTTACTTTGGCCCTTTCCCTCCTGTGATGACCATACTACTTTCCTATCTTGCTCGGAATCTACGCCCTTGTTTCATGATCCCCCTTTCTTTCTACTCTCGCGTACCCAGAAACAAGAAGGATCACCTTTATATACCTACCTCCTTTTTCCTTTCCTCTCTCTTATCTTTTAAATCCAACCCCCTTCTCTACTACACCCTTGATCCATATCGTCAGTAAACACGTCCGCCCTTGGACGCTAATGAAACACACTAGACCGTCCCAACTATTTCGTCCTCCCTGTGCCCACCGGGAGTCACGCCGCCAGCTATAGCCCTCCCGCCCCCAGTCGAGATCGCACCTGCACCGAAAGTCACTCCTACTGTCAACGTTCCTTTGCCGGTTCCTAGCTCCAAAGACGTCCCCACCGCCACCCCTTCGTACATCCAGGTCGGCAGCGCGCCATCCTCTGGAAGCGGCAATATCAACGGACTCATCATCGCTGCCGCGGCTGTTGTTCTTGGGCTTTGAGGTCTAGATGGGAAATTATAGTTACTTTTCAACAAAGATTGTATTATCAGAGAACAATTACGTTACATTAGGTTTCGGGTTTTGGTGACTAAGAACGTGACGAGGGGCTTATTTTGGTTATGCATTATGGATAGATATGGCATCGATGGCTTCTTTGATGACGGGTTGATTCCGGGGTTCTGCCAGCAATAATTTCTAATATAAACAATGTACCTTTTCTTCTTCTCACTCTGATTGGTTTTATTATCGAGCCTGTGACGAAGACTCGTGCTCTGCTCTAAGGAAAGATGGTTGCCCAACGTGCTACATAAACCGCAGCAGTCCATGAATATTGCTTTGGAATTATCAGGGCAGTTGTAGAATTTCCATTTACGACATGAATAGAGTAAGACTCCTGGAAGGAAAAGCACTTCAGTCGAATTGATCACAGTCGCCTACTCTGCTCGGCCTGATCTCGGCGTGAAATTACCGCCTCATGGAAAAGTATTTAGAAGACGAGGAATGCTAGTATGTTTGGAATGGAAGGAATGGAGGCTGGTGTATAAGATTGTGCCTAATGGCCGAAACTACCTGCCCCAGGATACTTATGTTTACTTGATTTTACATACAAGTATAGTTATTCGATAGGACAAATATATTTATCAGGTATTATCCCTTCATGCAAAATATTGTCTCTGGATGGAAAGGTAACTATAACATATGATAGGCGTTGTGGTGAGAGGGATACGTAGGTAGATACTGAATTCTTGGTTTGAAGTCGGGTGTGGGTCTTAATGTGTATGCCTTTTTTTTGAAGGGCGATTGGAGCTACCCTGGAGGACATAGGCCCACTATTAGGTAGGTAATCTAATTGCACTTTCACAATCGCGCTTGACCGCGTCAACCCGAGATGAGGTACCCAGAAATGTTACCTGGAAGATGCACACTCGAACACCGTCAACTACACGATCCTTTCCTCAACAATCCTAATAGCCCGTGCTAGTCATCGCCCTCGCTTACGGCCATACTACACGCTTAACACAACATGGGCTTGATGGTCTGAAACGCGCAAAACTGGAGCGGTTATGACATGGCTCCCAACCAAACCCCGGGCTCTGGCCGTCGAAAGCGAGCTCGACCCGAAGATGACCTGGCTTCATCGCCCGCGCCTTCACCGTCCACAGTCGCTACAAGCGCAAAGAGGCGCCGCCTTAATAATCTCGCCGACTCACCACGATCCACTCCTAAGGGGTTTTCCGCCATTACTTCGGCCATTGGTGGCGCGCTTGGCCGATCCGTACAACGCAACGGGACTCGAGGAAAGCTAGCCGATGAACAGCACGATACAACAGCCGAATCCTCATACGAGGTACCTACTAGCGACGGAGAGTCAGAGGGAATCCTAGGCAAGCCGAAGAAGCTCGATTTCGGGAGACTGCCGAAATCCCTGGGCTCTGCAAAAAGCCTATATGATGTCCCGGATTCTGGTGATGAGCTGGATCCTGTGGGAAGAACACCAAAGGGAAACAGGGGGCGTAATCCGACATCGCCTACGAAGCGAAGAATTATCAATGGCGATGGGGAAAGCGCCTCAGTGCGCTCTACAGCTAAGAAACAGGATGCGCAGGGTGCTAAAGTGCCCATCAACATCAAGACGGGTGTGACCACACCTCGTAGAAGAGGGCGTCCACCAAAAGCGCGACCGATTGAGCCGGCGGAAACAGTGTTTCCATTAGCTGTAAAAGCAAGCATATATGGGCCTACTGGAAGAAGTGCTTCCGATGTAGCTCCCAAAGCGCCGAGGTTGAAGGGCATATTGTCACCACAAAAAAGGAAAGTCGGCCGGCCAGTAAAGACTGTAGTCTTTGACGAGGGCGACGGTATCGACTCGGATATACTAGAAGGCGAGGTGACACCAAGGCCCGTATTAATCTCTACTGCAGGAAAATCGAGATCGTCAAGGGTCGAGGATCCCTCTGCTCCTCCAGACACTAGTGGAACTAAAGACCATGAGGGAGAAAATGGAGAAATAGACGATGGCGACGATGAGGAAGAGCAAGATGACGAGGTGTGTGCCATGTGTTCGAAACCCGATTCCGAACCGCCAAACGAGATTATCTTCTGTGAAGTTTGCGATACTGGTTTTCATCAGAAGTGCTACAATGTTCCGGTCATCCCTGAAGGCGACTGGATTTGCCGCACTTGCTCACAAGAGGATGCCCTGCCTGGTAGGACAGATATAACAGAAAAGACGGCCATCACATCGACCGACATTCCTGTCATCCCTAATTTTGAGCAACACCTACAGCAAATGCGGCGCGTATTGTTAGATCGGTGCTCTGGAAACCGCCGAATAAAGTTGTGTAGCCAGAATGAGGCTTATGACAAGGCATACCAGCTAGTAGAACAGACAGTACTTGCTGGAGAGGGGAATTCGATGATGATTATTGGGGGACGAGGCTGTGGAAAGACTACCGTACGCCTACCCCTGACCGGATTTGTGCCATGACTAATAAGCATAACAGATGATGGAAGAGATCCTTTCTAACCTCCGAGCGGAACATGCAGAAGAATTTCACGTTATCCGCCTAAATGGATTCATTCATACGGATGATAAGCTTGCGCTTAAGGAAATCTGGCGCCAGCTCGGCAAAGAGATGGAAATTGAAGACGACTTAGTCAACAAGGTAGGATTTAAGGTGTCCATCCTCTTTTGACCTCGATCATAATAGCTAATATAAGTAGACTAATAACTATGCCGATACCATGGCTTCTCTTTTAGCTCTCTTGTCACATCCAGAAGAGATCACAGGTGCTGAAGACGGTGTGACGTCCAAGTCGGTGGTCTTTATAATCGATGAATTCGAGTTATTCGCGACACACGCTCGGCAAACATTGTTATACAACCTTTTTGATATTGCTCAAGCAAGGAAAGCCCCGATAGCCGTGCTTGGGCTGACGACTAGAATTGATGTGGTAGAGAGCTTAGAGAAGCGGGTCAAGAGTCGGTTCAGTCATCGCTACGTTTACCTATCTCTCCCAAAGTCATTACCGGCGTATTGGGAAATCTGCAAACAGGGGTTGATAGTGGACAAAGACGACCTCGAGGCGGAAGGCTTCGATACCGACCTTCAAGGTCTTTACGAGTTCCACGACTATTGGAATAAGAAGATCGAGGTGCGTACAGCTATATTTTTATTTTCACTCTATTACTGACTAGGAGCAGGCCCTCCGTCAGACACCAGCGTTCGAAGATCATCTAGAATACCAATATTATACGACGAAATCTGTGCCGGCATTCCTCGCGTCGTGTATTCAGCCCTTGTCAGCACTATCGATATCACTGCTCAACTTGACACTTCCTTCATCTACCGACGTTATCACATTAGAGCCGCAAGAGCCAAAATTACAACTTCTGGCAGCATTATCCGACCTCGAGCTAGCGCTACTCATCTCGGCCGCACGACTAGACATCGTTGCGCATACTGACACAGTCAATTTTGCCATGGCGTACGACGAGTATAGCGCTCAAATGGGCAGGCAACGGGTACAGACGGCTAGTTCTGGCCTATTAGCGTTGGGTGCTGGAGCGAGGGTTTGGAGCCGTAGCGTTGCGGCGGTGGCATGGGAACGGTTAGTATCACTCGGTCTACTCATCCCTGCTGGCATAGGCGGTAGATCCAATGCCGCACACGGCGGGCTCGAGGGCAAGATGTGGAAGATGGATGTGTTACTTGAGGAAATATCATCAGCCGTCGAACTCCCCGGGTTTCTGGCCAAGTGGTGTAGTCAAATTTAGTTGATGATTGGGGCGATGCTGCCTTCACCGTTTGCGCTCTAGATCTTGGCCTGCATTCGCATGCAAGCATGGGATTGGCCATAGCTGCCGAATGGTAAGCGATGCGAAGATGCGAACCAACCAGCTCGGAGATTTTGTAATCCGCCCCCTCCATGTCCGATGGTCGTATCCCGAATTAGTGATGTCTACCATTGCGGGATAGAGATGTAGGTTACGTACACTAGAGTAGATTGCTTGTTACTGGGTACTCAAAAGCGTCCTACAGTGTATATCAACAAGAGGAGCGGATGCCTACCTAGGATAGTATATGCCTATACATGTAGTTCCATCATAATTTGCAGGCCAGAATAGTGACTGGGTACGTACTTTTAGATGGGTTGGGGGAAAAAGACTCATGGCCCCCGGCACGCCGACCAGGAGCGGAAACAAGTTTCAGGGCAAGATAGCCTAGGCCCCCCGAATCGTGCGCATACGCAGCTCGGATATCGAAAATGCCGATAGCTGAAGTGGAGCGAACAGTTGACCCAAAAAGGGACCCGAAAAGGGACCCGAAAAGGGACCCAGGGTAGCAAAGTGGTTCTGCCCAGGGTTCTGCTCAGGGTTACGCTGAAGATGGAGTGAGGTGCTGTGTATTGCCGGAAAATACATCCACCCGTCTGCAGGGCCGGCTCTTTTTTTTTTTTTTTTTTTTTTTTTTTTTTTGGTTTTTGTCAAAGGAGATACACTACGCTATAGTAGTGCACTATAGTCACTACGCTACTACTGTATCGACAGGGCAGAGACCGCGTATCTTGCTGAGTCACCTTGTTTACTGAAAGCGGTAATTCACATCGAATGTCGCCATCTAGTGAGCGTATTGATACGGGAATGAATCGACTGTTAGAAGAAGCGATTGAAGGAGTAACGTAACTTAAAGAGTGGACCGTGTTAAGCGTTATACCAGGTAGCCAAAAGTTAAGGACAAGTAAAGATACTTAGGTGGTGAATGTCGGTGTGTTGTTGTTGTTATACATTACTTATAGTATATGTGTTGGTAGAGTTGTGTATTGGTCACTTCGAACTTGCCTAGATCGTTAGGTTGCGGGTGTAAGTGTCTGTCTACATGCCATCTACATCAGGTACCTACTAATCATCAGTGCCTATGTCATATAAGCACTCCGGCTATTTTGGCCCGCAGTATACTACCTCCAGAGTAGTAGCATGCCTGAAGTACCTACCCGGATGGTTCACAGTTGCCTGCTACCTCTGATCTAGTGTAACTGATCTGCTTTACATAAAGTTCCTGTTGAATCTGCCACATGTAGTAAGGTTAGGTACTTGGGTTCCTAGCTGTAGTCAAGTTAGGTTAGGAGGTAGGTACTTAATATACGTTAGGCTAGATGGGTAATACCTCTTAGAGTGACTGCATATCCCTAAGTATACATGTATGTACCTTTGGTAGTGTACAAGCCAAAGACAAACGCACGATTGATGTCATCCCCCCAAGAGATCCACATAACCCACAGAGGTAGGAGGATAGCTCGGTGCGGGCTGCCTGCCGCAATGCTGCATTCATGATACATTTCGATCCTATCCAAAACCCTTCCCTTTTCTGTCTTTGCAACTGACACCAAATCTGTGTCTGTGTCTGTGCCGCATCTTATTATAGCGGGTTGACCTGCTGTGTAACCGAGTACAGCCTCCCCTGAATGGCACCCTGAATAAATAGTGTAATGCCATATCATGTCTCCGGGTTCTTAGTCTTCCTGCTCTTCCTGTAGCCTATCTACATGCCTGTCCTTACCGACCTCCCCGACTCTGGTACCGGCTGTACGCTCGACGTGATAATTAGTACATTTCTGGCATTTGCCATTTCTGGCTCGATCAGGCACTTAACAGAGAAGCCAACCAACAATACTGTATTATATTTACGCCGCCGTAACCGTAGAGTTGGAGGAAGCAGTGCCAAACTCCACTCTAGTTCGAGAGAAATCCCACAAAGAGCACCGGCGCTGGACGTTGCGTTGTGCCAACGAATCATTTATTTACTCCCCGTTTGCGCCATCCGTGTCGACTCAGCCTCTAGCTAGACTACTGCTCCTCCCATTATACGAAACGAATTAGCGATATAGCGTTTTCCGGATCATTCTCGCGCGATAAACAAGTCTCCCTCTTGGGTCTCAAAACAACCAAAACCATCCATGTCGAAGCGCACGACATTCACGACCATCTCGCCACTGCCCGCGGGCATCCCGCGTGAGGCCGTTATTGAATTTCTGCACAACCACCAGGAGATGATCGACTTGAACCCGCTGATCATCGAGCGGCACCCCATCCCGCCACCCCCGCATGCTCCCGAGGAAGAGATCCGCTGCGTCTGGTGGAGTTTGACGGATAAGATCTCCTACCTCCCAGGTGGCCTCGTGTCCGGCGAGATCGAATATACCGCCGCCTTTAACGACTTGCCCAACGGCATCCAGACGCACTGCTACGCACCCTTGGGCCTCGATATCCGTGAACGCTGGAGTCTTGGTGGAACCCTGCCTGGAGAGCCCCTTGAGCCCGTCGAGATAGGACTCGGTGCCCCGAGGCAGGGGTTATACCTTCGTGAGGTTGGTTCTCTCTCACTATGTTTTTTTTATCACTCGCTATCCGGTCTCGATGGACATGACCGAGTCAATCTTATGTTTAATGCTAACTAGTGATTTGATTCGTGAACATAGGATGTTGAGCTCCGTTGCAACTTCGTAATGGCGAGCTTCGTCAAGAAGACACTCAAGAAAGCCCACGGCACACTCGTCGATCGCCTATGCCAAAAGGCTGCCGTAGCATCCACCAGGAACTCGGGCTCCCTTGACGGGTCGATCAACTCGCATACCAGCAATGAGATAAGCGATATCCAAACGGTGGATAGCGCGTACTCGGCAGGCCGTTCTAATAACCAGTTTTCCGGGGGGCAGGTTTATTCCCAGCATATACAGTCGCAACCAAACCCATATGGTGGAAACATACCAGCGTCACACAGATATATCCCATATCGTAAACCTGTACCACAGCAGTACAATAACTCCACGAATGGCTGGGCTGGAGGGCATCAGCAAGCTCCAGCAGAGCTACAGTAACGGTCGATGACGGAATGTTCTCATCACACTCATAGCGTGGCTCTTTTCCCCTTGACTTATCTTCGTCTGTTGTACGGATGATATTTAAGTTAATTAGAGCAGAAACGACGTTATCTTAACACAAATTGTTTTGAGCGCCGTGTATCATCTACATGATTGGTTTAGGGCGCGGCTATCTCTAAAATTTAGTTTTCATGGTTCTATGACGATCAACTACTAGTATAAGGACTGCAATATGCACAAAGGAAACGGAATAATTTGGATTGGTGTATCGACGGAACCACGGTTCTACAATGGAACCACCACACTCTCCCTGGGGGCGCTCAGTCGAATAAATGTATAAAATGGCCTACAATAGAGGCCAGGGGAGAAGACTGAATATGAGAAATCCAGCGGCGATAACGGAAGAGCAAGGGTGCGCTTCCTACTCTAAAGCAATAATATATAAACCCAATTCCTCCCACCCGAATCTTCGGCCATCGTGTAATTTACACGATTGACTTCTCCCTTATAAGCGTGAAGTGAAGAGTGCCACCAATCGATTTAGAGGCTTGGAAGGAAATATCATGCACCAAATCACCAGTATCCATCTCTTGACGAATAGTATGGCAAATACTTGTAGTCAATTAGCGCCTCAGCACCTCAGCACCTCAGCGCCTTGGTACAGATTCTAACAGAAACCTTCACATATGCTAGCTTAGGCTTCGTGTTATTACCTGTACGTGCTTGAGGTAATTCATTATAGGCGAAAGGATGCTGTTACGACGATGTGGTTGAAATCCTTGCGGGTTTGGTAAAGAAATATCGGATGATATCTGGTTTCGGTTCTATACAGAAGATGGAATATATACACCTGATATGAATGTATAAGCGGTTCGGGCGTTGATTGGAGATATGCGGTAAGGTTCATTTGCAAAGAGCTATAATGTTTGAGACCACACAATAGTGACCCAGCCTTACGCCATCGCCGTCTGTAATTTCTATACTCTACATGTTTTACTCGGGTTTCATTCTTTTGGTTTCTATTCTTCTCATGTAGATCCTGGATTGTACTTCTCTTTGTTACCTTTCTCTCTTTTCTGCTCCCCTCTATTCTTCCCCGACCCCGCCTCGATATGTATGATACCAGATCTGAGTCATAATGAAGACTCGTCGCACTTCAAGAGAAATATTATCCAATCAACGTTCTTCAACCGGTTCGCGTTAGGGCCTTCTGGACACCGAGACTCGCTACACACGGGAAGAATGCGCGTGTTTTAATCCTGTCTCAATTTCTACCGACTCCATCGCCGGAATCAGAGGCGAGAACAAGACGTCTACGACGAGTCATCGTCATATGGTCATCGTGAAAAAGAAAACATGGGGGGTATGGTACTTGTAGGCAGGCTATTGAGTTTTTTCGGCCGAAGTCTCGTACTGAATGCGGGCGTGTCGTGGTCTGATTAGCTGATCCAAGCGCCGATCGGCCGGTGGTCAGGGGATAGCCCAGATGACACGACACCCGTCCCAGTGGTTGCAAGTGTTCGAGTGCGGGCGGCAGTAAGTGTGCTATGCATACCATCCATTACCTGCTGTAAGTTGTCTTGTGCTGATGGCCTGCTGACCACTCGCAATTCTCCCGAAGCAACGAATAGCGAAATTTGAATCAGGCAGCCAACAACCGGGGCTTTCCATTTGGCAGCGCACAGTCAATCTATATACTTAACCTAGGTATGTAGGTGCTCGATACCATGCACTTAGTACTAAGCAGTAGTGTGGTGAATGTGAGGTGCAAGTCACCAGGTCGGAACTTAGTCCGCCTGCGATATGTTGTGTCACTTATGCCTCAATTGACCACACAGACTTTTTGAACAACTGCGACACAGCAATTTTACCTTACCGCAAGGCCCGCAATTCCCGTAATTCCCGCCGTCGCGGTACGGCCAGTAGCTATTCTCGCTCTCTCACCGCTACCTTGGAACCAACACCAAAACCCGGTTCTACATAACACGCGGCGCGTGGAGGATTAACCGATGATGAGGCGGCGTGCTAGATCTGGCAATGGGGGTCCTTTTCCCTCTGTCGTTGGTAGCTGTTGATTGGGAGAGGCCCGGCTGCTTGGACGTGTGCCTCTCTCAAACATACATGCCTTGCTTGCTTCGGTCCTAGTCATATTGCCTAGAGAAGGCTTGTTTTTCCGATCTTGCTGCTGCAAGGGTTTGTTGGTCATCTGTGTTCCTTTTGTTTACCGATTTTTTTGTCTCTCTTTTGTAAAAGGCCCAGTGTGCGTTGACAATTCATTCTGGTCTTTTCTTTACCGTCTTCGTCTTGAGTAAAATCCTAACGACAAAAGAAGACCTATTGGCATTTCCCACAACCGTGCTCACCCGAAGGGATTTCTCGATCACATGAAAGAAAGTCATTAAGGTGTGCTAGATAGAATATGCTTTCCATACTGTGGTCCGACACTAACAAAGATAGGTTCAGCCCTAGCCCAAAGGCAAATCCTGAACTTTCCCTTACCTGCACTTAGTATACCTACCTTTGTGTACCTACTAAGAGTACGGGGAACGCTTGAATCAGTTACTTATCACCACTCTGATGAAGAGGAAAGTCGGGCCTAGTATGTTCTAGTCCCCGAACAGCATATTGGGAAAGCATCGTTCGGTCATGTTTATTATTGTTATATCAACATCGATCTTGCCCAGCGATAGTACTGTTCAATATCCTACGTTAGGATAGGTGCGTAAGGATATGGATCACACCCATCAAGCCCGAATATTTGACGTCCTTAGTAGAGGCATTTTCGGCTGCTAGACAGATAGTTGCTCCAAATACAACTTCAACACGACGAAGGGAAAACAAAAATGAAAGCTCCAGGCTCATTTGAGTGACTCGCACGCATGAAGGGAAGGAAATGCTGAGGCCCCAATCCCGAACCTGGCCGCCGCGACTTCATCCCTTTGTCTAGCTACCGGCTTGGCTCACTACGATGGCTCCTCTCCAGCAGCCAACAGCCGCTGGTGCAATCAGTTACATGTATACTCCCTACGATGGCTTCACAACGAAGCGCGATATTACGGAAATTATTGATCCTATCGATTCACAGACGCTGGCCGTCATGTGTGTTTCTCTCTCTCTTGCCGCCATTAGCGTGATGTCCGCTCTATTCGCTTTCTACTGGTTCGTTCGGATGAGGAGGGGTTTCCGTCAAGAGTAAGTGAGCCGAAAAAGATAGACAAACCCGGTTTGCGGTTCGTACCACCACCGGCGTGTAATAACCGTGGATAGCATGATTATGCTCTTAATACAGAGCGACATGGCAAAGGCGTTATGGCTCCTCATCAGCCCCTTGTTCTACTTCATCACGCAGAAACCCTTTAATTCCAGCTGGGCCTTTTGCCAGGTCTCCGGCTTCTTTCTCACTGTCGCCATCGAAGCATCTGATATCGCTGTCCTTTTAATCGCTATTCACACTGCCTTATTTTTTGTCAAGCGCCATTATCCCGGTGCCACGTTCGGCCTACAACCCTACCGGCGTGTCGCATACACACTTTGGGCCACCGTACCCATTATACTAGCAGCCCTAGTCCCAATAACAGGGAGTAGCTTCGTCGACAACGGACCTCACTGCTACCTCCCGATACAGCCGAGTTGGTACCGCAGCGCGCTAGCCTGGGTACCCCGATACATCATCTTCGGCTTCATCATCGTCACGTACACAGGACTATACTTGTATGTTTACATCCGCTTTCGGCGCTTCGGGGAGGATCAGAGAAGGGCGAGTACTTTGAATTCCGAATCAACCCTTTCGTCCACTCGTCGGCAATCGAAACGTAGGTGGAGGAGCCACAGTGTCCCTCCGACACCTTCTCTAGCGACCCATGGACTCCTAGACTCTATGCGCGTTAGCGTATCCAAAAACGACCAGTCAAAACTTCGGCAGTACTCGGTTGCGTCGACGGTTAGCACGCTGCAAATTGGCGACGCCGTCTGTCTGCCGACTCCGCCGGAGCGGGTTGAACGGAAGAGCTCGATCGCGTGGAATTTGATCGACTTCGGACATGATGGCGCTGGGACTTCGGCAAGCACCACGCCGCACACCAATACAATGCCCAATAGTCCTACGGCGCAATCTTTCGCACTCCCCTCGACTGATATTAGTGATCTCGCTAATAGCACACCTGCAGGCGCAGCCGCTATTCCTGTCTTACAGCCAACATACGCTGCTAGTGCTGGGGACGCCTCATTACCTAGCTCACGTGGCGGCCGGCGCAACAAGTGGAAACGCCGGCTTACGATAATCCGATCACACAACTCCGGCACAGGATCTCGAAAATCGCTCGCGAACATCATCGCAGCACTACGGCAAGGACCTCCACCGGAGGAGCATGCAGGCGAGGAGGGTGCCGCAGAGGAGCAGCCCAGCGTTTCCTCTTCATCGGTACACCTGCCACCCGAGGAGTCCGAGGAAGCAATGCGGCGCTCTCGAGACAGGATGCAGCGGCAGATGCGGCTGCTATTTGTGTACCCGATGATCTACCTCCTCACGTGGATCGCGCCATTCGTAGCGCACGTATACCGCTACGACGACGTGTACACCGCTTCTCCAGTTTCCAACACTCTAGTTTTTGCTAATTCTAGCCTCCATTACGAAAGTGCGGGCCTTGCGCTCGCAGCGACATCATCACAGTCATCATCATCATCATCATCATCATCATCATCATACACAACGAGCGAGCCCCTAGCTCTCCGCATAGTCAGCATGGCGAGCCTTTGCATCGGCGCCGCGGTGGACTGCGGCTTCTTCAGCGCCTGGGAGCGCCCCTGGAAACACCTGCGGGGTGGTTTCTGGGAGGGTCTGGCCATGAGGCTGCGTATCCACTGGATCTGTGGCGGCGCGGGCGAGAGGACGGGGGGGCCCGGCCGCAGCAGAGACGAGAGGGTCGCGGACGAGAGGGCGGCCAGAATACGTAGGGACAGAGAGAGGGAGATTGTCCTCGAGTTGCGGTGTAAGATGGCTGCTGCCGCTGCCGCCGCTAGTAGTGGCAGTACCGGGCAGGCAAGCAGTCGTAGCCGGAGCGGCGAGGGCGGGACCATAATAGGGGGAGGCGAGGTCATACTGGGCAGGCAGAGAGAGTGGTGGGATGTTTTGGACGAGGCCGCTTTATGACCTGACCTGGCATGACCTGACCCGGCCCCCGGTTCTAATTATAATGGATACCTAAGTAATTCATGGTAAGAAACATAGGATGTTATACTACCTACATAATCGGCGTCTGGTAAACCTGTATTTTTGTTTGCTTCCCTTTTCTTTACTCTCCCTTGCTTCTCCTCTCTTTCGACCTGTTATACCTACCTGTTAGATGATACCCCCGGCTTACAAGACCCGTGCCTACCTGCGGCGCAGGGAATCGAGATGCATGATGGCGTTGTTGGGTTTTTACGGTGCATACCTCTTATCACTTTTACGACTCTTGTTTACCCATTCGGGGAATTGTTTCGCATGGGCGTTGGACATTCGCATCTCGGTATATTCATTACCTTGGACAGACGAGGGACAAGCAGGTGAGGCAGTGTGGTCGATACTAGTAGTTAGTAGGTAATATCTATCGTCGTCTCGACGAATGAAGAACTTCACGTTGCCCATTTCGGTCTTTGTCGTCGATTATCTCCGAAGCCGAAGCTATGATTAATTACCCCGAGGGATATACTGCAATTTACTATCTGCGTCGAGTTTGTTCGATGTTAACGTTGGACCATCCCCGTGTCTGGGGAACAAGAATATCGCCGCATACGAAATAAAGTTCAGAATATATATGTAATATGAAAGCTGTGCTATTCGTTGATGCTATAAACAGACACTGGGGATCTCCTTGAAGAAGAGGGTGATGATGATGATGATGATAACGGCATCAAGAATATTGATAGGCAAGCAAAGCATTCCGCGATACTTATTAAGCTAGAATAACAGATAACTGCCCGGATTCCTTAAACCTTAAGGTAAATTAGGCTGCGCCAAGTTGAGGCTTTAATTATACATAATAGTGAGTCCTTGCTATTTCTGGGCACAATGGGCGCCCAGCCCCCAAGACCAACGATCATATGCCGTACAACCAATTATCTCCGTCGCCAACAAGACGAGAAACTAACACACATATTTGTCGCTAAGGCACAAAGGTAAACCGCATAAGTAGCTTGACCAAAAGCCACCTAATCTGACACACCTATCGTGTTGCATCCGGGTCTGACTAAGGACTAGGTCGCGGGGGATGCAGCACGCATACCCTGGACAGGCAGGGCATCCATCATCACTGCGTACAAGCCCGCCCGCCGCTCTCGGATGCTGATTTCCACGGCACCGGCGCGAACCAACAGCCAAATATAAATTCGTATACGCTCGCTTACCCACCGCTAGTTCATTTCTCGATGTTTTCCCTTACTTTCTTCTTTATTTCATTGGCTCTTTATGTTGTCGTTGGTGCTATCCGTGCAAGAACCGCAGAAATGCCTGAGCGACCGCGACGCCATCCTGCTTGTTGGCGACGCGGTTGATGCCGTCTTGATAAATGTCGTCGCTCACAATACCGCCGTATTTGCGCATGTCAAGGATTTCGCGCACCATTTCTTCCGTGAACTCAGGGTGACCCTGCACCGAAATCATCCGACCTGGTATATACATGGCTTGGTTGTCACACTTGTCTGTCCGTGCTAGCTGGACTGTGCCTGGTGGGAATGAGAGCACTGCATCGCGGTGCATTTGGTGGATCGACTGCAACAAGTGTTTCGTTAGTCACTATGAAGCTTGGAGCGAGATTTTGCCTCCTTTTTCTCCTTTTTTCCTCTCCCTTTGATGTTAGACAAATTGGGGGTTGTTCATACCATTTTCTCTAAGCCAAAGAATCGCTTGCCCTCATCCGTGAGCTCGTGCTCAACAACACTAACCTCCCAGCCCCGTGTATTCCTACCTAATTTAGCACCGAGAGCACGAGCGATGATCTGATGGCCAAAACAGACACCAATGACGCGAATGCGACCGCCCTCGAGGCAACATTTCGTGAACTGGACAAGGCGCTCAATCCACTCGTCGCTATCGAACGCATTGTACTTGGCACCCGTGATCAATATAGCGTCGATGGTTTCAGGCTTCGGATAAGCGGTGGGATCGTTGACGATGTCGTACGAAGACAGAATCAACTGCGATTCCAAAGTGACGGGACGAGAAAAGGATGCACAGGCGCGCTTGAACATGTGGGTGAACACGCCACCATATGACTGGTATTTTGCCCTGATACCGGGGACCGGAGTGTCAGCCTCGAGGATAGCAAGGCGAATTGGTGCATTCAGGTATCGAGAACCCATGGCGATGTGTCGAAGCAAGCGATATTGTTGCTTTGTGGTGTGGGCAACTGAGGCAATGTTGACGAAGTAAGTAAATTAAATAATGAGTAAGGAGAAGGGGCAAAGGTGAATCGAAGACAAAGAGGCACGGCTAAAATGTTGGCGATATCGGTATCGAGGAGAAGGACCGGAAAACAAGGAAGACCGACCAGCCGATGAGGAGAGATAACAAAACGGCCGGCCAGCCGCCCCATTTATATAAACATTAGTCGGACGAAGAAGTCCTACATTAGTTTATCTTGTGGAAAAGTGGACGAGTGTGTAAAGGATGCTTGTAAAGGATGCTGGGAAAGGGATGCCAATCGCGAACATTCACCTCCAACAAGCCGGCAAACAGATACCGGTAGCAGCCCTCATTCATGGCATGATATGACACGCCAATGGACAATTAGGTTAATGTGATTCCATCGACCCCTCTACACTCCCTCCCCAGCAGTAGCGCACCTACTACCTAGCAGTGAACCTAGTAGTGAACCTAGTAATAGTGTAGTGTACTGCTGCTTCGAACCATCCATCCGTTGACTGACCCGTTGACCCATTGACCCATTGACCCCTCGCCTCTCATGCCGCTGGCTCGCTCGCCGCCGTTTGCTGCCGCGCTAAAAATGACTAAAGGACCAAGCTTGCTGCAGAGACTGCTGCTGTACATACATATCTTGGAGTGTAATCCCGGACCAAGTGATCAATCCCGGGAAAGCCAAGCACACTACATACTTAAGGTACAGGCCAGTGGTGTATAGTACACAGGCCAGGGCGGACCAGGGCGGGACCAGACTAGTCCAGGATTGGCCTTAGTATGAGTGGTTTGCCAAGGCTGTAGGGCCCAAACCCCGTCATGACGTGATGGTCGTCCAAGGTCTGTTGAAGCCAGACGATAGACTCGAAACGATATGTACAAAATCACGATTCCACGATTATGAAGTGTGGGGTGTTACATTGTTTTTGGGGCAGGGATATCAAGATACCCGGTTAGGTCGGGGGTGGAAGGGTTCTGGTAGGGTTCTGGTAGACTTCCGGTAGGGGTTTGTAGGGGTTTGTAGGGTTTTGTGGTGTAGGGGGGGGGGGGGGATTGTTAGATGTAGGTAGGGGGGGTTACCTATTGCAAATTGGGAAGTCATCTTTTTAATAGCTGAGACACTCGGACGGGAAGACCGATTAGTGTACACTCACGACTCAGATTCCCTTACATAGTACAATACACTACGCCAGCAGTCAGTACCTCAGGCAGTACCTTAGGTACAGGGTGCACAGGGTGTACAGGGTGTACACACCTAGAAAGCTACTCTAGGTCATGTACATATGTATTGCTGTATGTATGCACCAGTACCTACTGAGGTAGTCTTACTACAGTACTACTCTACATACCGAATGTATCTATCATTCCTATTGGCCCTATTATAATTGCTTTGGTACATTCCCAGCCAGTCACCAGCCAGTAGCCGACCAGTATCTGGCACTGGCTCCAGTCTTACAATACCGTGCCTTTAAGGGAGTATTGCCATCTACGCCACAGATGATAGGTCGCATCTGTGGCTAGTGTATCTACCAAGCCCGGGTCTGTGATTGGCTGCGATATTTAGATAGTCGTCTTCATCTGCATGTAGTGAGAACTTCAAAGCAGGAGGCTTGAATAGGTGACAGATTGCCGTATCTCCATGTAGTCAAGACAATGCCTTTTTCGCCCGTCATACCAACGAAATGTAACCATACAATCCCACTTTGTATCCGCACTACTTGAAAGTAGTGTAGTTCACGGCCGTGCATACTGTGGGCTGGAGCAACTCTCGTGGTCTTTTCTGACAAATGATAGGGACATTGAGGCTCTGGCCCTGTTCGAGCGCCGCTCGAGGGCATCCCACGGCGAATGAGAGAGTTACCCGACCTATCGAAACCCGCTGAAGCTATACGGAAGGAACCTGGGCCTGCATCCATATTCTGGGGGCGGCCCACATCGATCTAAGAGAACGGCAACAATCCGCGAACATGGGATAGCAAGCTTACACTACCAAGCCTGTATCCACCCCAAGGCCAGTTCCGGTTCCACTAAGCACTACTCGAGACGCATAGCAGCCGTCCTCTAGCAAGTCATAATGTTTTCACTCGTTTTCCTGTTGTGTTTTACTGACGCCCTCATTGGTGAGATCACTCCCTTAGGTAACGTAGCTGAGGGTAATGCAACGCTATTATTATTGGGGTTGGCCTGGGGTTCCGACAGTTAACCTGCTCCGATTATAAGATTTATCTTAATTAGTAAGAATAAATCATATTTATGAATTCAGTTATGCGACTTGAAATATATATAGAAAGAGCTGGTGGGTTTATATCTATAAACTATTAATTATTATTACTTCTTGGATGAATATGCTGGGTAACACGAAGAATGATACCTTATCATAGCCACTATCCAGGGAAAGCAGTATATTATTACCAAAAGATGCTACCTACGTTTCTGACTGATACTAGCCCCATGAACCTAACGGCGAAGGATCGCAAAAGGAACCAGCCGAATCCTCCACATATAGGTCTGGGGAACGCTGGTGGTGGCGTACTTCCGGAAATATTCCTGTGCAAATTCACCTATATCATGAGTACGAAACATATATCATAGATGACTGGCTAGAAAATCCTGCTTAGCCGAGATAACCTGGGTCTATCAGTATGTGTGCTTTCTAAAACATCCCAAGCAGATCTGAGTTATTTATTGTGAATATCAATGACACTTGAACTAGTACATCCTTTCTGTGAGTGCAGTATCATACATCTCACAGCATCCTCGCCTGCCCTATGTATAGTTCCACATACAACTGAGAAAATAATACGTGATCGACGGCCTAGTAAGGAGACCCAAAAAGTTAGCAGCTAAGTAATAATGTTTAGCGAGCAGTCAAGTCACAAGGAAACTCGCAGTACACCACTATTTAGCTCAACGTTCCCAGCAATACAACCAGGCACGCCCTAACTACCATCCGATTACTCCATCGTACGCCCTAAGCGCCACTAGAAATCGTTACACCAGGATCCGTTGCATATGTCAAATTCGGCAAATGTTTGTTTGATTACGTTGTGGAGTAGGTCATGCGTGGCTGCGTCTTGTTCAACGTTACGACTTATATGAATATTAGTCACCAGATATATCAAACTCGTGATCCAGCCTACTCCTACAGACATCCTTCGCAGTGTATTGCCATATTCTCGTGAACTATGTGGAAACGACGGGCATCAGGATTGATACCGGATGCAAGATGAAATTCCGGAATGCAAGGCGCTCGGGTATTGATGTACCTTCCTGAGAGGCGCAACTTGATTACGCGTGTGAGCTACCAAATTTGGTTAAGTCATCGCCATCGCTCGCCGATTAATGGACTAGTGGAATCGTCTCTTGCCAACGAATAGGCGGGTACACGTAGTTTGCAGTTTGATACGGCTCAACGCTAAACCTAGATCATAATCAGCTTGTGATATATGCTGTAAACGCGCCATGCTCTATCGAAATCCCGACCACTGCCTGAAATTGGCAAATGATATGACATGTTATTTTCGAACTCACCGCCACAAGCGATGCCGTTTGCTTAGGCACTCATAGAGAGTACGGGGTGCGGGCTGTGTAACGGCCAAGGTCCTTGTTATATACCGCATGATAAGTGAAAGCAGTTTTGGGCATCACTATGAGCTGCTGACGCGATTTTGGGACAAATAACATGTGGTCTGTGGGGAACTCTCATGTCTTTTGTGCGAGAAATGCTGGAGTAATTGAGCGGAATAGAAAACCGCTTATTTTGATAATCCTTCTATCAGCACATACGGGGGGATATCTTCATTCACCAACAGGGAGAATGGTGGGAGTTCTGATTAGTGTTGCTCTTGGGCTTTGGGGATTTTGAGGCCGACGTTGGAAATAGTGCCGTTCATGAAACGTCCAATCACTATAAATGCTGTATAGCAAGCGTCAGATAGAGACTGAGCATATGCTCTTGGAGAAAGATGTAGGTTGTTGAGCATGTTTGTAATTTCTAGGTCTAGGGTACTTATTGTATGGTATCGGAACGGCCACAGTGGTTAAGAATGATTCAGCTGTATTTGATGAGATTTTGATATATAGGAATGTGTCAATATTGGTTGTATCCTAGTTAGAATATGAATTGAGTGAGATGAAATTACTTAAGGCGTCATATTCGCCCGTGGTGAGCAGTATAACAGAATTTGGTAAGTCGGTGATGACCTAAGACGACAAAGTTTGTACCGTTAACAAGGAGAAATTACACTGTAAAGATAACTGTATGAGACCATGATGGTCGGCAATGCCCGGAGCCGAGACTGGCGAGACTTTTGGACCGGTCTAACGGGACTAGCCACCCCCCGCCCAGAAACCTGCCTACAGACATGCTAAAGTCAACATCTTGAGAATTCAAAGTGATCATCAATGAAGCCAGTTCAAACATCTCCTATGCACGATCTTTCTTTCTTTTTTATTTTTAAAAAGAAGGATATTTCGAATGGATAGTGAACCACCAATATCCTCCGTAAACCGAAAGTAGTTAATTTATTGTCACTTGAGACTGCCGCTGCATGGCTGTAGTATGCAGCCCGCTCGGTAGTTCAGTTCGCTGGGTTCGGGCCTTTGGGACTAAGAAGGTAGTTGTGCCTATTGACCGACTGTCACCATCGTCGACTATGACCATCTAACCTGTCGGTGAAGCATTATTCTTGGATTCAGACTATACAACTGGTCCGCCGAGTTGCATTGATCCAACTAAAATAACCAAATAAAGAAAAATTTTCGCTTTCGGTAAGATCCGTATCGGCGCGAAAAGCGAAGAAGCGAAATAGCGTGATCTTGAAGTCACCTTCATTTACCTCACACCATATCTCATTCTACAATTCAAGATTTGCGTCCAATCGGGTCGACATACGCGATAAAGGACCACCTTTACGGGCATACACGGGCAACTCATATAATATATAAGATCTCTGGGACTTGGATCAAGAAACGTAGAATTATTGATTGTCAGCAACGCACTTTGTCCTCATCAGTTAAACCTTCTCCCTTGAATTACCAACACCATGTCTTGCGTCATGGTTCAAACTACAAACCTTTTCGACTCGCTCCCCAATGAGGTACGTCAGCCTCTAAGTCGACTTTTACACCAACCTGCTAATTATCATTCAAGCTTATTATCAACGCCCTAGATTCCCTGCCCACTCGCTCGCTGCTACCGCTTGCTGCTGTCTCTCGTCGATTCCGCGGACTTGTTGGCCGTCTCCACTATTACAGGCTCGTTGAGGCCACGGTATTGCAGGGCCGTGAACTGATTCTAGAGTGCTACCACCCTAGCGATAGATTGTCCACGCCATCACTATTTTGCAAGTACCTGGCTACTGATGGGCTCGCTGAGGCTGGTGAAGATGCCAACATGGAAGACTTGAATCAGCTTTACACGCGGTTCAAGCTCTTCCTTGGCGATGAGAACCGCCGGCCTCGCGCTCGATGGCCAACCAGCCGTGTCATCGAGGGGTTAGAAGAACCCCTGACTCAGGTCCCATCATATGATGTGAACCTCGAGGCGGGTGAACTTTTCACCCAGCTCTGCGCGAAAATCAATTTAGTCAAGATAGGGCCAAAGAGAGGCTTGTTTCTCAGCATCGACAATATTACCGATGGTGTCATTAGGGTCTGGCGCGATTGGCTCCGACAACAAGCGGAACGATCATCGACAGAACAGCAGCAAGCGGGACAGGGACGTCTTGATGATTCTTCTATTTTATGGACAGACTCATCCAAGAATGTTGGGGTGCGGTTTCGCGTCTTGCTTCGAGAAGAGGACCAGCCACTTCTACTAAGCCAGGATGAAGACCCGCCTGTTTCGTATACACTTGAATACCAAGGTTAGTTTTGTGAGCCCAGATTTGCTCGAAGAACGTGGACTGATGTGATTCCTAGAGTTGATCGTGCGGACCAACAAACTGCTACTTACTCTTGAGACCTCTGAAGCTCAGCAGATCGCCCACGCAGGTAAAGCAATCATCATTGCCTCCTATATTTGAAACGGGTCGTCTTTCCGATGTTAGATCGGGTTTGACTTACTAAAAAATGACTGGCCATGTCGCTTTGCGGCACTCGGAGCGCCGCGTTATTGGGTTAACAAAAACGTTTCTCGTCAGTGACTATTAGCGTGGACCCCAAGATGTTTGCTCCCCGGTTCGACCGCGAGCTGTTAGGAGCAGCACCAAGCCAAACTATCGACGTACCGGAGTGGTTTTTTCCCGGTTGATACAAGAGGCGGTAGAACCCTGATTATGCAAGCTGCATAAGCTCGACTTACCGGACTTCCCTCGTGGTCGCCAAGAATCAGCCGTGACAAACTTCGTGTATTTCTGAGGATCGGATACCGATACATCTGTGGAACGCGTATATCTGACTAATCTGTAATCTATAGGAGCGTTTTATTTTGCTGGTAGTGATCGTTACCTTCCCTGCAACGACGTCATCCGTTTGCCCAGAGCATCAGCTCATACGATGCTACCCAAGGTTACGCCAGTGCAGTAAACGGCATCGACACGCCTTCTAATCGTCAAGGCGCAATTTCGAATTCCCTAAATTGGTATGATAGACCATGACTTGGCTGTTTTTCAAGGAGTGAACCTCCCAGGTAGTTTTTGG
This sequence comes from Xylaria sp. Z50, assembly GCA_037356035.1. Lineage (NCBI taxonomy): Eukaryota > Fungi > Ascomycota > Sordariomycetes > Xylariales > Xylariaceae > Xylaria > Xylaria sp. Z50. The sequence continues at coordinate 486,463 of JBAWJU010000007.1, forward strand.
TATAAAGAGAGGTATCAGCTCACGCAGCTAGATGATAGATTGGAAACTGTACAATAGGAGTTTCGGGAAGCATTCCGGGCGTCACAGCTATACTCGAGGCTTGGCTTTGCTTCAAAGAGTCTGAGGGCGATCACGGCTCGATACATAATCAATTAATAGGATTGAAGAACAGAAGTGAAATATTTCTCACATCACGGAAATCATCGAGCCGTCCTTAAGTCAATGCGATCTGATCGGACGTCCGTGCTGTTACATGCGCTACTTATGCTATAAATGGACCGTGCATATCAAGTCTACTAAAGATGTCTTGGGCCAGTAGGTCACGAGTTACGATAGATCCTCGTGATCTACTTGTGTCACACTTGTCTAGACACATGAAGGCAAGCTGCAGGCATCTACAAACACCGAACATATTCCAGTCGAAACGAAGGTGCTTGATAAACTGTCAATCTTTGTTTTGAATATGCCATTTGTCTTCTGGCACCAGCTAAGATGTGCACCGTAGGTTATAGAGATCAACGTATATGATCGATGAGGAGTATTCATGAATCTTTAGAAAGGCGCGAAACAAGATCGACTTTGGTCTTTCGACATCGTCGTGCCATTTCCATCACACAGAAATCACAGCACCTTTTCGGGCGTCAGGGGTTAGTGACCCGACTTAGCATGCGACGCCCAATGTTCCTGCATTAGCCCTATAGGGACAGGTATCTCTGATTACCCTAGTAGAGTGCGGGTGCGCTACACTACATCTGGTGTAAGCGATCTGGTGGCGCTACAGTATAGTATACCCTCGCTCATGCCATTCCTCAGCGCTCTCAAAACCTTCGGGGGAACGCTTCGATCAATTCGTTTCTATTATCTGTTCTTTGGAGGCTATTTCATTAGTCCAGTGCAATGGTCTCTGTAAAGCTGAAAATTACCGGAGAAAGCAATATCGCCCCCTATCTTGATGGCGGGGGCTGTGCGTTCACTGCGATCCACACCGCTGGATAGGGTTGTATGCACGAGCATGTTCCTGTCGCCCTCGTCAATCATGCTTCAGGCAAGTTTCAACCCCCAATTGGAGCCGTAGTTGACCACGGCCTCAAGCCGGGTTACCGCTCAGGGAACTGAGAGATGCCAAGAATCTTATTGGGGTAGTGTACACTAGCTTTCTACCAACGAAGAGGGGTACCTACTATCTGCCTCACCTATAGTCTGTGTTGAAAGGCGAGCCTCTAGAGAACCTCTCGCTCTCTTCAGGAGTGGCTATCAGACAGATTAAAGATTCACTAATGTACGCCAATTCTGGTTCGTCGTGCCGCATACCAGCCCCGAACAATTGCTTTGGAGTACGGAAATCGTACTTCCCTCTCAAACTACTCACGAATCACAGGCTCATGAGGTTTCGGCCCTCACGCGCTGCGTCGCAAAATGAGCTTCTTTAAGGCAATAATACCGATTCACTTATAAGAAACGAGCCGAACGGTATAAGTCACCCATAACGTAACGTAGGGGCAGTGTGACACAGGATGTGGCCAGCTACATTCGCTGCAGCGAGGTCTCTTCTCTATACTAGGAACCGAGTTTTCTTGTCGTGTCGAGATCTACACAAGGATTAGGAGGTCACTGCTTCCCGCCCTCGCAGGGCCAACTGAAACGAGGTCTAGCTGCGATGACACCAACATAGTGACACCCCACTACTATGTAGAGCTACTCTAATGTATACTGTCTACTGCCTATCACAGCTCGGACCTTGAGTGCTCAACTTCTTCCATTCCTCATTTTGTGTATCCTCACTGAGTCTATCCTTAACTGCCTTCATTAATTTCGCTTCTTGAAGTTGACCTTCGTGGCCTGGTTGCCCTTATCGCACCGTTTGATTGAACTTCATCAACTAGACTGCCCACAAGGGTGATTTCGGCGCGTCTACTCTATTTCCTATCCTTTTAACAGCTGTAATCTGATTGCAATCTTGCGTGTTTGTGGTTATTCGATTGTGGAAGTAATACGGATTTGAGGGGTCATGAACACGAGGCCGGAGTCAGAGCAGTCGACAATCGACATAGCGCAGATTGAGAAGAGCTTCCCGGCGCCTCCGAAATCAAGAAATGGCTCTCGGAAAACCTTGCCACCGCTGCCGCCGATGGCGGAGATCGAAAAAGCTGCCGCGGAGACGGTTGCTCTAAGGGGCAATACAACACAAATAGAATCTGACTTTATAAAATTGTCACCGTTGCGCAGCGACCTTGAGAAACCTTTGCCGCTACCGTTTGAAATCTCAATAACGAAATCCCCTATACCATTGCTGAAGGATGAACCAAGACCGACGACGGCTTCCACGAAGAGAACTTCATTTAGAAGCATAGACCCGAAGCGCACGCTAAAATATGGCACTGGTAAGCATTTTATGGTGGAATTATCACCTCAGCCTAGCGAGGACCCGAACGATCCACTGGTACGATCCCAAATCCCTTAAAAAAGCTTGAATAAATCGTTGACCAAAGTATAGAATTGGCCATTGTGGAAGAGAAATCTCAACTTTCTTGCGCTGTTGTCTATGGTGGCTATTGTCGGTGCAATGAAGACTGCGCTTCTCAGCGTCCATGGCGTCCTAGCAGTAGAACAAGGTGTTAATTATACAAGCGTAGTCGCTCTGACGGCTGTGCCATTGATGATTTCGGCTATATCAGGAATGGCGAGTACAGTACTATCGAAAGTCTGGGGCAAGCGGCCGGTTTATTTGGGCTCAATGACGCTGATGTTTATTGGATCTGCGTGGAATATTAATACGGGAGGAGATTTTTCGCAGAATATGGCTGCGAGGATATTTCAGGGGTTCGGTTGGGGTGCTTTCGATACCCTGGTACTCGGGTCGATCTTAGACACCTTTTTTGTAGGCTCTTTTACCCGGACTTCTATTACCGCGCACGTTAACTTACTCTCTTATAGGAGCATGAGCGGCAGCCTAAAATTCTATTGTACAATACCGTTTCCGTTGCCACGACGTGGGGTGCACCACTAATCGGCAGTGCTGCCTCGATGCGCCCTCGAGGGTTCTTGACACAGTTCGAGATCTTTACCTCCTTTCTAGTGGCATTTATGCCTCTGATGGTTCTCGGCGCCCCGGAGACCACATATAGGCGGTCAAGCTTCGACGAGATTAAGTCCGATGCTTTCCCGACGCTAACTCGGTCACAATCGATGTTTCCAAAGATCACATTGTCGAAAGATGCAGTACTACAGTACCTTCGGGAAGTAAAGTTTCAGTCCTACAAGACGATCATTGTGGACCGATCACTCCTCATGCAGGCACCTAAAGCAGCAGTTGCGCCGTCGACATTATTACTATTCACCTTAACGCTACTGCCCTATGTTACACTTTGGGGCCTAACTAGTTCTCTTTCGTTGCTCTTTACGCCGCCGCCTTTTAGACTTGCGGAATCTTCTATTGGCTTGATCTTTTTCACGCCCTTTCTACTTGGAACTGCTGCCGTGGTTGGGGTGTATTTTCTATACCATCGAAAGCGTTTCTCCTCCATGATTCATCTGCTCGTCCTCGCCGTGGGTGCTACCTTCGCCTCGATCGGCATCCTGGGCTTTGGCCTATACATTGTGGGCTCAGCGCAGAGGCGACCCGGCCAAGGCGACGGGATCATGGCTCGAGACTTGGCCTTCGCGCGAGATAGTATCAGCTTTCCCGTCATCTCGTTTCTCCTAGGACTTCTTGCTTTCGGATCCGTCACTCTTGACGGCACGATCCAGCCCGTGGTACAGCAGTCAACAGCTTTCACGTCTGCGAATATGAATATCGCGCTGCGGAACATAGCCGATATGCAGGCTGGACTGGCGTCGCTACGGAACTTCATTGCGGGGGTCTTTGTCCTCAGCATGCCGACCGTAGTGATGACATTGGACGGTCTGCGAGGCTCAGCTATCGGCATGGGCGTCGTGCAGATTTTCATCACGGCTGCAACAGCTGCTATATATTTCGATTTCGGAGAGTACGTGAGGAGATTGGATGGTATGGTAATGGGACTTGTGGATTTGTCGGGCTTGAAGAATCGGGGTAGCTTCTTTGATATGGATTAATAAGACAACCTGTCAGTACCGCTTCAACGGCGTTGATGTCGCTCGCTTACTATATTGTATTCCCTAATTAGTAATACGAACATCCATCTATTTCAGTCACGATCTTTCGGGGCCAGAATTTTCATTAATAGCAGATGAGGTTGTATGCGTCTGTAGCATTATTTTGATATTCTACGGGAGCAGACATGTCAGAACCGACTAAACACTCATATACTGCCCCCCCCCCCAGTGACATATCCCACTAGGAAATAGTTGATTACATATAAATTCATGCCACTCACAACCCCCGTGCCTGTTATCCACCTGAATGTGTAAGGTTATGAATAAACAGTCAATCTTGCTACAATCGCTCGTATTTGGCAATTTATCCACAGGGCTTAATCCACCCCCACATTTGTACCTGCTGTGAACGATAATGTCGGGTTGGTACCTTGGTGGCCACGTAAATACGTGTGCGGGTGAGGTAGATGATCTAAAAGTTGTCAAGTGTGTAGGTAGTGAGTGTAACCCACCAGGAGAAATATTGATAGTATATCACTACTTAAGTATCTTTTCATCCTTTGCTATGTGCGAATACTATTTTCCCTTAGGATCTAGTCGAAAATTTCTCGACTCAGCACTCTATCTACGGTTCATCGAACATGCCTAGGGTACCCAGGTAGGTTTAAAAGCATCTCATACACGTACGCGTATTAAATATTCGTCTGGAGACTCGATACTAACTTCGTTTGGCTTTATTATAGCGTCTTCTGCTAACTCCTACAATTTTTCAGGTAGTCTCTCTAGATAAGCCGCTTACACACATGAGACAAGGAAGCTATGAACAAAGTGGCAACACATTCTTCTGCTCACTTCCCTAGGAAATTCGAGATGAGATATGTCCCCGTCGCTTTCCCGCGACGAAGCTTTCCTTAGTGAAATCCAACCCGAGCCCAAACTCCCTTGCCTTGCTAAGGACCTGTCGACGGGCGAGATGGGAGATTAGCCATAAGTGGTTTCGCTATGTTCGCTTCGATTTTGCTACATGTTTTGACTTGTACTACAAGTTGTCTACTCTACCAACCGACATGTCCACGTGCGCCTGGAATACGCGGCATCGCAATTCACTTCGCTCCATACTGTTCCTCTACCAGGAATCCTCAAACTGCTTCTACATCTTCAGTTAGATGGATTAATAATATTAGGAGACATGGGTCCTGATGCTACTAATTACACAATTAAATGTCCTGTCGCCGATGGGGATGGGTGGAAGAAATTAGACTTTATTAGTAGAGACACTGTGATGTTTCGGAGGGGACGGGACGATTCCTGTGCTCACTCCGTCGTTGGCGTCGAATGTTGCAAAATCGAGACAGTGAAGCCACTAAACCTTGGATCGCTTCAATCCCATCGAGGTATTATTACTCCGTCGGGTTAGTTACGCAAGCTGAGGCTAGATACGCATATGAGCGAACAACCGACTGGTAAGTCGCACTAGCTAACCATTGTATACTTCTGTGAAGCTCTTCTTGCGTCTCATGTAAACTAAGCATGACACCACTTACCGTATTTACAACCCAGTGACTAACAGTAGTTATTACATAGGGAAACGAAGGAGGAAAACCCTTTATTACGGTGAGAAAAGGCACTGGCGTCTCCTACAAGCAGGGGATAATTCGTCTCGAAGACAAGGACATAAAACCCTCTTGGTTTCTCCCACGCCGGCCCTGGTTACCCACAGATAAAGACATGTATGCTCACCGAAACGAGTATTATCAACTAGGCACCAGTGCAAGCGTGAGAACCAACCCATTAGCAGAGTCCTGCTAACATCCCCGATACATTGTCCACGGTTTGCTGGTGTCGGTGGGGGGAATGCGAGGGTGCCCATCTGACTATACGATGTGATTGATGTCCATATTAGCACGGAGGAACACTCACGGATCCAGGTTAAACTGCCATGACAATGGCAAGAGAGTTCTAATTGTAGGCTACTTACCCTATTTACGCTCAATATGAGAGAAATAGGTTTCTTGGGAGAGCTTCTCCCACTTAGGTATTCAAATGGATAAGTGCTCTGCGAAAATCATATATAAATATGAGCTTGAATAATAATGTAGACAGTGCTGCATCGCTGCGCTAGGCCGTCTAAGTGTGACCACATTCACACCTACTCCTATTCTATCAACCTCTTTTTTTAAAAAGACTTTAACATACAATATGAAACGGGGGCCATGTTAGCCCTCGGTAATCTGGAAGTTGCCGAGTGGCGCAATGACAAGCGAGACAGTTACTTACACTAGTAGACCTACAAATTCAAGGAATGATCGGTGAGACTCTGGGGTCTCTAAATTCAACCCCCTGTAAAACCAGCGCCAAGCGAGATGAAAAAGCTTAGTATCTATCCCTGAGTTGAATTCCCAATGTGCACTACTATACGCTAGGTGCCTGGGAGTGGTTAGGTATGTTGTGATAGCATCACAGCAATTCGTACACACATTACATAGTAATAGCTAACCTGGCTCCTTTTGTAAAGAACACTACTACATAGTATGCATGTACCTATCTACCTAATAGGTAGATGGCGTAGTGTAGGCAATTCATCGATTTGGTTTAGATACCTCGTATTCCTCTCCTATCCTGCTGCTTACTCAGTACCAACAGGGCGCCAACAAAGGAGCTACAATGCCAAGAATAGTAACCATTGCCTTGGTACTAGTGGGTCCTCTTGGCCCTCCCTTGTTTGGGTAGCATCACGATCCCCGTTGCCACCTTTCATTAGGGGGTCATGAAATTTGAAGATTCCAGGCAGAATCATGGCTAATTATGCACTAGTCTGACCTTTGTTCCGTTAAAAGAACTCAACTCCTCTTCTCGATTCCTTTTTTGCCTCCGTCCTTTTGCAGTCGTTCGTTTCTCCTCGCAAAGGTTGTCGAGTCTACTACCTCCTTCACTCTCCCACCAAATAACATCACAATCGGATAAATCTAATCACTCCCAAATTCAACATGCTGTCCAAGGTTCTCCTCACTACAGCCGTCATTGGCGCTGCGACAGCACAACTCCCAGCCATCGTCAAGCGTGACTTCATCGAGAATAGACAGTTCGACGACATCGGTGTCGACCCAACCTGTCAATCGGCATTAAGCGCAATACAGACCATCTACTCCTCGGTGCCTACGCCACCAGCCGACCTGCTCACTGCGACGCTGCCTGCTGACCCCTGCGCCACCCCATCCTTCACAGGTAGCCTCCAGTCAGAATGGAACTCGTACACATCAGAGGCTCTCCAGTGGTACGCTTCTCACACGAGCGACTTTGCCAGCTTCTTCACCGCCTGCCCGGACCTTGTGGACGAGTCTGCCACCAACGTCCCTGTCTGCAGCTCGGATCTCGCCGGGCTCGGGGGCGCTGCGACGACTACGCCGCCAGCACAGACCACTGGGTCTAGTGAAAGTGCTTCGTCGCCTACCGTTACGGATGCAACCACTACGGGCGCGACCGAGTCGGAGGCCACTTCTTCTGCCGGTGCTTCTAGCTCTCAGTCGCCTTCTTCCACTGTTTCTACCGGCGCCGCGCCACACCAGACTAGCTTCGTTATGGCTGCTGCTGTGGCTGCCGTTGGGTTCATGGGTGCTGTTGCTGTGTTGTAAGGGATGAGAGGTAGAGTGGAGCGAACGAAACGAGGGAGTGAGCAAGCAGAGTTAGTCGAAGATCTAATGAAAGGGAGACATTTTGGTGAGACTTGAGATATATCATTTGTTGTTTTGATGACTGGTGGGAATGATTTATCACATAATAATTCAAATTACTCTCCCAATCCACGACCTCGCTCTCCGAATAGGTCAGCTGGCCACCTCAAATTTGATCGTTGCTACACCTAATTTATGAGACAATATTTTGAAACAAGCATCAACCCTAACCGTGCCTAGTAGTGTTGCCTCTCCAGTCAAATGAGTCATCCTTGTACAACTATAGTCACACCATGGTGTCGGTAACTCTGCTGTGGTACTCAAGTGACGCTCAAAGGGTTGGCCCTAATAGCGCCTGAGAAACAAGATGCTAAGGACTATTGGTGTTGTTATTGGTTTTGCTATTGGAAATGCCGTCTGCCTGACTACAAGGTTGTCGCCACAAGCAAAGTGCCAGCAAGCAGTAACATTCGCTCACCCCGTTTCTCAACAAATAATTCAATGTTATTCGCGAAAATACATTCATCCCTTCTCTCATTCTGTCTTAGTATTTTATCCTAGCCGACCAAGTCGCCACTAGGCTAAGTGGAGGGAAGTCATGGATATCTCTGAGATCGCCGATCCAGCCTTCACAAACGAAGCGGCGGAATCCACACCAGCACCCTCTCAACGCAGCGATGACAATACCAAAGCCATGATCGAAGTCCCGCCGTCCTCAGCGGCCGACGACAAGCACCTCACAGAGGCCCTTACGGCCCTCGTCAACGCGGTATACAGCACAGCCGAGCGCGGCATTTACAGCACGGACTTCGAGCGGACTTCAACCGAGGACGTCGCCGACCTGCTGCGCGCAGGCGAGCTCGCCATCGCCTATCTGCCCCGCCCCGATGCCAACGAGGACGCGAGTTCATTTCACCAGACGTGGGGCACGCCCATAGGCTGCATATCCATGAAGCAAATCTCTCCCACGACAGGCGAGTTTGGGATGCTCGCCGTCGACCCGGCGCACCGCGGCGCTGGTGTGGGCGGCGGGTTAGTACGCTTCGCCGAGGAGCGGTGCTACCGCAATCTCGGGCTCGGGGCCATGCGTCTGGAACTCCTCGCCCCGGTCCACTTCGAGCACGGCGGAAAAACGCGTTTGCAGGCTTGGTACGAGAGCCTGGGGTACGTCCACGTCGAGCTCCGGGACTTCAAAGGGGCGTACCCACATTTGCACGAGCTGCTTTCCGGACCTACCGAGTTCCGTGTTTTCGAGAAGAGGCTTGTCGACTAAGAGAGATAGGTAGATTGATAGACAGACTAGAAAGAGTTATGGGTAGGGAAGATGAATTGTGTAGTTGCTTTTACGGCGTCACGGGTGAAGGATAGAAAAGGGGGGAAAGGGGGAAAAGGGGAAGGAGAGTTCACTGGCGTTTTCGGTGTTAGCAAGAAGAGCGGGATGGTGGCGCTTCTTTGATACTATTGGAAAGTGCGAGACTAGAGTTGCTCCTAAACAAAATAATATAAAAAACTATTTTCATTCTCTGGGTACAATCCGAGGACTGATGTAACCGTTTGATCAGTCATCGCTACAGGAAGTCGCCCTTGCTGTTTTAGTGTTTCACCTAGCGACAGGAATATCGGCTAGAGCATCGAATCGACTTCCTCTACCAGTTAGGTAATTGAATTTGTCCTCAGTCCAGTTGGCGCGGTCGCCACCCTCCTTGGTCCCTAACATCTCTTGTATTGACCATGCAATCCTGTCAGCCCCTATCCTCGCACCAATAAGGTTATGCGCTCCGGGCCCAAGCTGGAGCGCTGCGAATCGACCAGCTACGAATAGAGGAACATCGTCCCTCCAAGCCATCTTTGGAGTAATGCATGGAAAACCGCCGCAATTATCAACCGGGTAATCACGGCACATCGACTGTAAGCATGGTAGACTCTCAAAGTCTGTTCCCACGCCGGTTGCGAAGTAGATATGATCGATGGGCGGAAGATCTTGTTGTTCCCCTTTCAAGGATACGCTCCAAGTCTTTGTCGACGGATCCCATTTCTTACAGTCGATTGTGGTATGTAGCAACATGTCCACGCGACCCGTGGATATGTGTTTTTCGACGATTTCCTTGTAGTATGGGGTGATGCTGCCGCCGTTCCGGGCGTCCATAAGCTTTTTACATCGCTCTTCGGCTGTTTCAGAGTTCCAAAACTGTATATGCTCTACGTTTCGAAACTTGCCAACCCATTCAAGACCGATGTCGAAATGCTTGATCTTCAGAGGGCCACGCATGATCAGCCATACCTTGGTAACCCCTCGACGGACGGCGAGGTCTGCAATCTGTGCTATTTAAGTCTCTAGAGTTAGTAACTCCTTTTATGGCAAAAATGCGAAGGGTTTCTCTAACCTGAGGTGAGCCCGCCACCCACCACCAGCACATTTGTTCGGGCTTTATTCGCGATCTTCTTTTGCATATAAAGGGGCGGGAAGGCCTTGATATCCATAGCATGGGTCGCTCCCTCCATCTCCCTAGAGGTAAGCGGGTAAGGTATTTTGGGCGGGTTTCCACCAATGGCGAGAACGGCAATTTTCGAATAATGGCATCCTTTGTTGGTCTTGATGCGGAAGATTTTCTGGTCGTCGGAGAATTCTTTGACATAATCATATCTGATGTCCTCAACTTGTTCCTGAGAGAGCATGGTGTCTCTGAGCTCGTACCGGTCCACAAGACAGTCGCAATGGGAGAAGAACAGGGGTGTTGAGGGCACGTAATAATCTTGACGATCCCGTTCGTCAACCGTAGGTATATTCTGTTGTCTTCGTCATCTCAGAATTTAGCCAATTTTCTAGCCTACAATATTGGATCTTACTGTCTTCCCATCTTCTCCCTTTTCTTCCTCTGAAATTTACTAAACTCCTTCCCGACACAACCGTGGAGTTCTCGTAGCTCATCACTTCGGCCGTTGGCGTATGCATAAGATAACAACCCGTCTCTTTCTAATGGATCGACGTGAAAGAACATGGGACTGCGAAGATGTGATATGTCGAATGTCTTGAACAAAGATTGCCATCGTTGCATCCAGGTAGCACCAGATGCGTCAAGAGCTAACAAATCCAATTCTGGGATCGGAGAAGCGAATGCATTGCTTCGTTTTTCCGTGCCTTTATGTTGTTTTTTTGTAGTCGACTTGGTGGCACGATACTGCTTGATCCAGTGAAAGCGTTGATGCTCGTCGTCGGTGAAGTTCGCTGCTGGTAGGGGTTCACTTAGTCGCGCTGCAACGCCCAGTCCACTAGGACCAGCCCCGACAATTATCACGTCACGGACTTGAATAAAACTTGATGTAGTATCCGCCATTTTTTTTTAATAATTCAATTCTTCACTTCAGATAGAAATGCTATCTATTGCTATTCTTCTTATACCTATAGGTGGTCACGCGAGGGGCTGGGGACCTGGATGGTCAACCTTGATGGTCACCCTTTATGGCTACCTTGATGGTGACTGCAACCAGAACCCAAAATGTGTACTGCCCCCGCAGTTCGTATATAACTCTGAGTCTTCCGGGGCAGACACTACGGTCGAGAAGCGTAGGGTGTTGTGTGTACTTTGAGTTGGGATTCCGAGTTTGTCGTTTAACTGGAACAGTGGGCTATACAATACGTTTGATTGCTGCTTGCCATCTTCGACAATGTAATGTAGAAGAAGCTGATGCCAGGAAACCATCTATCTTGCACGTGTAGGCCGTCAGAGTGCTCAGCTGTCGATAAAGGGGTGGATTTGTTGTTCATAAAAATACCGTTTTCACTATAAGCTATCCGAAATGCCCAGCAACGTGATGAGCAACAGCGGTCTCATCTCCTTCGAACGCACCACATACTGGACATGTGGCAAGGGCCGAGGTAACATCCGCTTCGGCACTGTTGCTGTTCGAACCATCGGAATTACCCGTGCCACCTACTTGATTGGCGTTGTTTCTCTTTTTCCCTCTCCCTTTGCGTCTGGATGGCACGACATACGCGCCTAAGTCTATTTGTTCGGGAGCGACATCAAGTGGTTCCTCAAGCCGAGCATCTCGATACCGTGGCCGATGCCCTTGGCCTCCTGGTCCTCCGACACTTGCTAGAGCCGTGACTACGGGAGAGGACGGGCTCAGGTCCTTGGTGGAAGCTGAGCTAGACGGTGAATGCGTTGATGAACCACTCTCAACACCTAAGGCCATGCTCTGCACACGACCAACGCGAGAATCTGTTAGTCGCACCTTAATTCCTCTTGGATGGTTGCCTTTGGTCAGGACGTGCTGTACGATACCCTGCACTTGGCGACCGGTGGGTTGATCAGCTTTTAAGACAATATTAACTAGAGCACCAGGAATGACCTGATGAATGCTAGGCACTGGCGCCATGGTGTTGGTGGACTATGTCGGTCATCAAGATTGTGTGTCTACCGGTAGTCTGTAAGGTAGTAGTGTGCAATGGACTATAACTATAGGGATGAATGCCAAGTCAATGGATTTATAAAGATACCGTGGTTGGTATGGTGATCCTACATAGTACGTGCACTATTGATGCATTAGGTAGGTAGTGGGGAGGAGATACCATAAACACGATAGAGAGATAAGTTGGCTATAAACAAATTACATATGATATATGCAACATGGCTCACTTTATTGGATTTGGCATTTTATCGGGGTGAAGGGGGTGTAGGGCTCACCTAGACAGGTACCTAAGCGGTGGGCTTGGCTAACGAAACACATCTGTTTTGCTGGCAGAAACATACATGCAGATTCAGATGCCGATCCCGATGTCTATGCAGAGTGCATGCATGCATGATCGATCACATGCAGTCACGGGATCTCTCGCTTCTAGAACTTGTTCTATTGTAACACATCACAATTCCCGAATCCGCACACTTCCCTGTATGAGTAATCGTGTGGTTGTATCAGAGTGGTACTACTTTGTCTTGGAGGGTTTATGACAACCCCTTGAAGACGCGCTGATTACACTACTATGTACACTACAGCCTATATAAACCATGTAACTCCACGTGTCCGCTACCTTACTAGCACACATGCTACTACTCATAGTATAGGGATGTACACTAGTAGTGTGCTAGGTAAGCCAGCCCGTCCTGCCCGTCCTGCCCGTCCTGCCCGTCCTATAGGCCGTGAGTGCTGTGCATGTCTCGTACGTTATTCCGTTATTCATTACACTAAAACAGGCCGGAGAGGGAAGTTTTATACAAATGGGGTATCAACCGAGAGTTAGTCAAGACACTAGATAGCATCAGGCATCGGCGATAGATTGCGATTGAAACCTAGTGTGAATTTCCCCAAAGACCCCGGTTGCCTGTCACTACTGTACTGGGACACTACAAGGTGGTGTACAGGGCACCGACAGGGTATACAGGGTAGTGTAGGGGTAGGTAAACGTCTGCCAATGTCAATCATTATTGGCTCGGCCCGACAAGAAGCCTGGGGTTACTCGGCTCGCTTATTAGATGCTTACCTAGTGTAGGCAGATAGAGTGTACCAAGTATAGTAAATACTTACTGCTGGCAAGACGTCTGCTATCTGTGCTGTTGGGATGATAAACTATCCCTAAAATAGCAGTCGTTTTAGCATAGACCCTCCTGTCAAAGCATTTCCCCACTCAATTGCCCGCTCGGCTATATGTTTCAACCCTTCATATCTATCTTTGCTCGTGCATCGTTGGAAAACGAATGAATCAAAGGATAATAGCGGTAGTATAGACAGTGATACACCAAGACCCCGGTATATAATGATGTCTTAAATCCAAAAAACCCGCATCGTATCAATTATAGTGGTATAGATGATTCTTCCCATTTCTGTACGTAATGTCAACCAATGGCGAAATATATCAGATGTACACGTTGCCAACGTCCTACACTATATACCCCCTAACGTCCACAACTCTCAAGATACCTAGGTAATGTCTTACTGCTTACCTATACAAATAGGAATAAGGGCATGTATCGCATGTATAACACTACACAGCACCGTGGACCTTGGTACCTGAGGAGGATGTACGATATGTAGGGTAGTGGCGTGCATGCATTGACCCCCCCCAAGCTACCTGGCGGGGCTTATTAACTGCATTAATTCGTCAACTACTCACTTCCTTAGCCAGAATTCAACTCCATCACCTCAACTCGTATCCATATACTGCACTAGATAATGGTTTCGGGTAACGACGCTTGGTTAACCATAAGGGGATCCCGGACCGGTCGCAAAGTCCAGCCGGTATAGTTTAGCTGCATTACTCTATGTACATGTGGCTGAGGCTAACAAGATAGGCTATATTCCCATTTTAGGACGGTTGGCTTCCTTTGGCCAGTGTTTTGGCCATGTCGAAGCGACAATTTGACATGTCATGAAGAACAAAGAACAGCGGTCTTGCCTTGGCGGGCGAAAGTACCGCGGGTTTGGTTGGCTATCGGAGCTGTCAAAATCATCCCATCCTCTCTTTTGTAATTCCTTTTTTTTTTTCTTCCTCCTTTCCCCTGGCTGGATGTCGTGGTACTCTGGAAGAGCCGGACCGCGCGTCTGCAGCAGCCCCGCCTGCAGCAGTCCCGTCCGCCGTCTTGAGATCGACCAGTAAGGCATGCAGCGTCTGCCGCGCTTGTTCAATTACCAGGTACGTGGATTCGCTGGAACTCCGTATAAAATGACCGGCCTGTTCCCCGTGGATCATTCCAACCCGAGGTCTGCTAGAATCAGTGATCAGTGTTATAAAATCCCTCCCCCCACCCCGTAACGTTCTTGACTTCGCATCCGCCGAAAGCCTCATCTGTGTTATACAGCAAGTACAAGCACATGTGTTTATTCTCTAGACTTCTCAAGCAACATGGCACGCTCAGCTGATCGCCAACCGAGGCCTCCATACGACCCTGCTATTGATTCGGTGCTCGTGGCGCTCGGCCACGGCCCCGATCGTTACGAGGTCGAAAGAGTGCGAAAGGTCTCTGCCTGTCGGACGAAACCGCTCACAGCTGCCTTAATGGCAGACAAGAGCGTCCGTGTTGACGATGAGAGGATACCAGGCCCCAGGGGCAAGGACATTGAAGTCTCCATCGTTAGACCAAGGACAGAATCCAACGTCAAAAGACTACGCCCCGGCATCTTTTACATACATGGAGGCGCCCTGATATCCTGCAACCGGTTCGCAGGCCTCGATACTAGCGCAGTATGGGCAAGAGACTTGGATGCCATCACCATCAGTGCCGAGTATGGCCTGGCACCGGAAAGCACAGGCGAGCAACTAGTAAACGACTGTTATGCCGCCCTCCTTTGGGCCGAGAAAAACCTTACGAAGCTAGGCATCGACCCCGGTCGTTTCATCTTATATGGAACCTCCGCCGGGGGCGGCTTAGCGGCGGCCACTGCGCTCATGGTGCGGGACAAAGGTGGTCCAAAGCTCTCTGGGCTGTTTCTAGAATGCCCCATGCTTGATGACAGGAACGAGACCATTTCTGCCCAACAATATAGAAACGGCCCCTTTTACAACTCGACCATGAATAGATTCGCCTGGAGCTGCCTCCTGGGCGACCGCGTCGGGACGAACGCCGTCTCTGAATATGAAGCCCCAGCTAGGGCTGCCGACCTCGGCGGGTTGCCCCCCACCTTCATTGATTGCGCTTCTGCAGAGCCATTTCGAGATGAGATTGTGATATTCGCGTCGAGACTTTGGGCAGCGGGGGTTTGCGCCGAGCTTCACATCTGGCCCGGCGGTCCCCATGGATACGATCGAATAGCACCCGATGCACCGATGTCAAAGCAAGCCCGGGAAGCCAGGCTATGCTGGCTTCGGAGGGTATTCACAAGAGGCATTTAAGTGTCCATAAGACACACGAGATTTACGGACTCCTCTTCGGGATAATGACCAGGTGGTCATGTACTTATGAGCAAGCGGTGGGTGTTAATGGTTCATTTTTGGCAGGTAAAACAAGTGTGTAATTATTACGGTGGTGGTCTGGTCTTGTAGGCGCATCACTTTGGCAAACTTGGAAGAAGATTAGAGTTACCCCAATGGTTTATGGGTTGGGTGTTCATTGAAGGAGTGTGCCAGCACCCTTGTAAGAGTTCAAGTCAGGAGTGGTGTAAGAGCTGGCGATGTTGCGATACCCAAACGTTGGTCTACTAGGGCTAACGAGGTGGTGCGTCCGGGGCATTCGGGACATCAACATCCCGAGATGGAAGGTTGATTAATGCGAACAAGAGATGATGACGGACTCGGCTGTCCTAGGGCATTGGGAGAGAATTAAACATGCGCACGGATATGAGTGATCGTCATAGCGTCCGTAATCCGGCAACTAACTAATGTAGAAAATAAACTTTACTACCCGGTACATAGATAGAACAACAGGTGATTATCTGACAAATAGTTGCTGAGGTAGCTGCCGAACACATGATAGCATACCGATCCTATTCACGATACTAGTATCCTTCACCGAGATGACGTACAAGGGTCAACGCCGTTAGGATCACGTCAAGATTATCGCGGGATTTGAAATAGCGCCCGTCATTAAATCACTATCACACCGGGTCATCAACATGTACAGACCGGTACCATAATAGGCTTCATCAGCCGCTGAAGCTATTAAAATCGCACGAGTCAGGTGTAATCAAGTCCACATACTCTGCTCGAGCTATTCAGTTTGCCGAGTCAGGTCGACGACATAAACTAAGATGACTAAGCTAGAAGGGGTATGAAGGGTCCCAATATGCCAAGCATTGATTCGCCGAACCGTAACGCCAATCATTAGCGCCCTAAAAAAAGAGGAACAAGCCGTCCTCATTACTCCCTACCTATAACCCTCTACCATTTCTTTATTTATCTCATAAAGCACACTACATGATGCAATCTGTCAAGATGGATTGTTGCATCGGGCCAAGACGGAAGGGGGTCCCGGATTCTTGGCCCGGCAAGTACCACGTCCGTTCACCGACCTCATGGCTTTACACTACACCTACACTACACCTACACAAATAGTACATACTATCCCTGAAATTTAGGGATTTTACTGCCTCGATTGAACCCAGGCTTTCTCGGGGTAGTAGGGTCTTTTGCCGCCTCAGCTCTTTTATCGTCGGTCGATGGCTGTTCTTCTGTGTTGCGCGGCGGGGCCGTCCTCTTCGGCGAGAGCTTAATTTCCGCGATCTGTCTTCATTAGTACAACACCTTCAAGACCACCCGATATGATAATATAATGGTGCTTACCTCTTTTCCAGACTCGAGAGTAGCCTTTGTCTCGGCAAGGCTGTCGGCCCCTAGGTTGATCATGACGAACATCAACACCATGCTCTCCCGTCCGAGGCAAGGGCCGAGTAATTTGGCCAACGTCGAGCTCTCTTCATCGCCGCCCTCGAGCGTGGGCTTTCCCGTTGCCGCTGTCGGGTTCCGTATCTTCGAGATTGACTTCCTCAACACCCGCAGAGATTGGTTGATTGCAATCCCTTCTCTCAGTCGTTGTTCTCGTATCTTCTTCCTCTCTGTATTTTCGGAAGCACCGCCTCCCCCGGGAATGCTCTGGTCGTCCAAGGCGCTCGCCTTGTGCGGATCCTCGGAACCGGCAAGATCGACCAGGCAGAGAATTCCCTTGTTCGCCTTCTTCATGGTTGGGGATTTGGCCTCGAATTCGAGGTACAGGATGAAGTGGGAGCGCGAGGAATTCGAATTCGACGTCGTCTCTGCGAAGGTACGGCTCTCCATCGCGCTCTCAAACATGGCGTCGAAGTCCTCGACGGAGTCCAGGCTCTGATATTCCGGATCCCGGACGTGCCACCACGGCGGTCCCGTGGGGTCTAGGCTCTTCGTCTTTATTTGGTTGTTGGAGAGAAGTTGTCGTATCTCCTTCACGTAGACTTCGTAACAACATCCGCGGACCGCGATGGACCAGCCTTTTTCCCTCCGTCTGTTCGCCTCCTCGAAGATGAGGTCCTTGGATCGGGGCATGATGCCTTCGTTGGTGAGAATCGGATCTCCGTTGGCGTCCACCGCGTGCTCGGAATTACTCATGGTATAAGTCTTGCCAGTAGCGGTTTGGCCGTAACAGAATATCGTGACTTGTCTTCCTTCGATGAAGGACTGCACGAACTGGCTGATCTCGAGCCAAACGTCTTCATTCGTCTCCTGAGCCTCGAACACACGATCGAAGTGGTAATGTTTAGATCTATCTTTGACTTGCGTCGTCGTGCCGTATAGACTCTTCTGGGTAATAATCTCTATCCCGGCGGGCTTGCTGTGGAATTTCCCTTCCGACGTTGCGTACTCTAGGATGGCGCCATCCCGAGGCGTCGTCGGCCGAATACGACACATGACGCGGATTTCCTTCCGCAGCTTCTGGAATTCGTTGAAGATGAGGCTTCGCTTCGTTTCTTCCTTGACTAGGGCTTTCTTCATGGTTTCTTGTAGTTCCTGGTTGTCCCGTCGCTCGTCTCCTAAGCTCGCCTCTAATGATTTGATCGTTTTATTTCTCTGCTTTAGTAATTTGTTCTGCTCGATGATCCTAATATTATAAGATAATTCAACGTCCTTCATCTGTTTAACACTAGCATCCAGTTGTGCGGTTAGTTCCGCAATCCTACGTTCGTTTCCGTCTAGATCGACTTTGTGCTCGGTGTCGCACTCTTCTCTCCTATTCTGTTCATCCTTGAGGTTAACCCGAAGCTGCTCGAGTTCCGAATCTTTCTGTTTAATCTGTGATTGGGAGTCGAGTAGTTGTTTTTGATTCTGTTCCACTAGGCTCTGTAAAGATACAAGCTGCTGTTTCTTTTCTTCCGAGTCTTGCAAGGCAGCAGACACCTCCTTTACCTTGGCCGTAAGCTTTTCTGCTGTGGCCTTGAGGTTGATTGCTAAGGATTTATTTTCTTCTGTTGTGTTTTGTATGTTAGTTTCAAGTTGGGTGACCTGTTTGCTTAGTGATTTCTTTTCATTCTCAGCGCCCTCGAGAGCTCGCCGAAGATTGCTCAAATCCTTTTCAGCCGCTTGTTTCGCGAGTGTGAGCTCCTCTTGTACCTTAAGAGTCGACTGTTGGGCTTCCTTTGTTTGATTCATCTCAGAGGCGAGATTTTGGGCTCTACTCAGTGATCCTTGAGCTTCCTGCCGCAGTGTTTCTATTTTTGCATCTCTTGCATGAACCTCCGCCTTCGCCTCGCGAACGAGCTCATACGATCGGTTGAGCTCATTCTGCCACTCAATCCTCCTCTTGGCGATATCATCCTGCCATGTGCGAGTGTTTTCCTCGAGGGCTTTACGGTGTTGCTCATTTTGTTCATGGTTTGAATCGCGTAGAGATTCTACAACTTGTTCAAGTCTTGCCCATTTATCCTGTTCGGCCCGGATTTGTTGTTGGTGTGCTTTCTCCGATAATGCCTTCTCTCTTGTAAAGTCTTCTTTAAGCTGCTCTATTACCGTACGGTGAGATTCTTGAAGCTCTTGAATCTCTCGCGGAGCTTCCCCTAGCTTTTCCTTACATCCAATGAGCTCCCGTTCGCATCTCTTGATGTTCTCTTCATAATTTCGGACTTTATCTTCTAAGTCCTTCGTAGTCCTGCAGAACTGTTCGATTTCCCCCAGGTAGTCCTTGTTTTTGGTGCTGAGCTCGTCCAGTTCTTCACGTAGTGCTTGGGACTCATCCGGGGTTATTTGCTTGCTCTCATTTAGTAATATCTCCAGGTCCTGGTTTACCTTGCTCATGGCGTCAAGGTCTTGTTTTACGTTATTGAGATCCCTAGTAAGGTTACGAATCTTCTCATCTGCCTTTCGTGCCTCCATCTGATGCTCTACCTGCTGTTCAATTCTTGTGCGGACGAGGTGTGTATTCTTTTCTTGCACGGAAGCTAGCCTTTCTTGCCATTTGTCCTCTATTTCATTTATCTTCTTGCTATGCCAAGTTGCTAGTCGTTCTTGTTTACGATATTGCTTCTCTGTTAAACGAGTATATTCAGTGGCCTTGGCATTTATTTGCTTCATGTACTCGTCGTTCAATCTTTGCCTCTCATTCGGAAAGTCCGCGCGGAGTTGCTCAAGCAGTGCTTCTTTGTCCGAATTGTGTCTTTGGAGGGTTTCTATCTCGCGCTGGTACCAGGTCATGCTGTTCCTATAATCCTTTAGGAGCTCCCCTTCAAACTCTCTTTTCCGCATCATTTCTCGATTCCACCTCTCTATGTTGTTCTCTAGCTGCCTTTGAAGCATGTCTAGACATTCGGATACCGTGCCAATGAATTTATGGTCGTGTTTCTCTAGGTAACTGCGGATACTATTACCAACTTGTTGTGCTGTGGCATCTAATTTTCCAAGAAGTTCGTTTGACTGACCCATTTGCTCATTATGCCTAGCGGCCAGATCCCGGACTTTATCTTGGACATCTTGCAGCTGGCCTTGAAGCTTCGAGATCTTCGACTCCCGCTCCGCTTCTTTTCCGGCTTTCTCGTTCCCGCGAAAAGTTCGTCGCTGCGTTCTGGGCGTCGAAATGTCTGTATCGGATCCTGTCTCATACCTCGTATGCCTATTGACTAAATAAGTTTAGCTAATATTCATCGGCCCTCAAAGACACGGATTCTTCGACTATTCATATATGAGATCACGAAAAAATATTTCTGCTACGGATGCACTGACACTCATCTCTATCTGGACCTTGGTTATGCCTGCCCAATCTAGACAGAACTGCTCCATCCTCCATCGACATTAATCGGTCATTACTCGAGCGCCGAATTTGAAAGCGCGATGTTTCGTTATCACTAAATTCCCGGCGACTCGTAGGTTGAAGCGGTAATCTGAGGTCTGTGCTAACAGTTGTATCGCGATGACTCCTCGGTGATATTGATGTGCGGTTATCAAAGTTGAAACTATCCTCGTCATCGGGGAACATTTTCGGTGTCATATAGACAGTACTTGGGGGGCTTGGAATGTCATTTGGTCGTGATGAGTTGACGGTTTCCACGACATTGGCGGGGTTTCTCGAACTCGAAGCATTCTCGGTGGAACCTGATGCACCCTGGGCTTCATACGCCCAATTGAAAGTACTATACATGATGAATATTTAGAAGATGCTAATTCATAATAGGGCTTGGCTTTCAGAGGCAGCTCGGGTAAATGAGACTTTCTCTTTTAATTTCCTTTGTTAGGTAAATGTTACAGATACTTTATAAGCGTAAGCTAATCCGGTAAGCTTGTTGAAAGGCGGCGAAGAAAGCCGTCCCGTTACGCCACGAATATGAAAGGGCCATCCCGGTAGAAGAGGGAATTATGGAATCGGGCCTAACTACAAAAATTCGGGGCGACGTTCATGAATAATTCATACCACCAGAGTCAACCGAATTCAAGTGTCGGACAATATGTGGTACATAAGAGCTCTATATCACACAGAGACATATCCCAGATGCTCAATCCGGGGTGCCCGCAATAGTGTACATGGAATTACCAGCCTTGCGCTGTAAGTTCCCGGACTCTCGAAATAGTAGCCTTGAAGCCCTTTTTGAACCTGCTCTGCCAACGCACACTCTTGAGCCTTTTCCGCTTCTTTCCCGGACGCTCGTGAAATCGCTGCAATTGGAAGTCCTGGCGAATCTTGTTCTGGCCAACTTGGATGGCTAGGAGCTTAAACGATCTCGCGACATCCACATCCTTCTTGACGTAAACCGTACGACCTGTACGGGGAACCAGGCGTAGACTGGGGCGTGGGGCAGATGCCGCGGGCTTCGATTGCTTATTTGACGTGACGTCACTCACATCGAGGCCGTGTAGGTCGGATGAGAAATCCATGGGCTCTTGATTTTTTGTATCGTTATCCGATTTGCCTCCAAAAGCAATATTATACGACGAACTGTTGGGTTTTTGGACATCGGCAGTGTTTTCGGTGGTCCGCCGGCCACCATAGGAGGGATTGGTCCAGTCGAAGGAATTTGAGAAGGAAGGTGTTGTAGATATGTGATTCCGGTCGAAGAGGGTGTTTGCGAGGGCGAGGTTACGACATGGACGAGATCGTATCAGCGGCGTAGTTCGAAGTAGCGAAGCCGAGCGTAGGGCTGCCTGAGCAACCCGGCTGAGGTCAGCCCTGCAAGGAATATTAGCGAAATCGAGTAGCTCATGTTGGCAATGGGAGAACATACATCCTAATCTTAAGGAGCCGGCGTTGTGTAGGCTGAAAGAAGGGACTGACTGTTCAATGTCTCCAAAGTTGAAGCTGGGCGGAATGCGGATCTGATTCAAAAGTTGAATTCCAGATGACTGGAAACGCCCGGGGTGTGTCTAGCTTACTACCTCAGGTGGGACTAAGATAAGATGGTGGGATACCTGGGCTAGGTACCTAACCCACCTAGCCGATAAGCTTGATAAGAGGCGGGCTGTCTATGTCTACGACGGGGTTCCACTAACGGAACCGGGTAGATAACAATCTGCATCAGCCACAATTTAGGACCCACAGTCTTCGTCAAGTGGCCCTGTCGTGGCTTTGTCGGGTGGCACCCGTATTCGACGGCTGGCCATTGACAGGCGGGTACCCAACACGGTAGGGCGAAGGTAGGTAGCGCGCGCCTTGCTTGCTTGGACCCAGTGTTAAGCTTCGTCGCAAAAATGAAACACCAGGCTTTGCGATGTACGGGTCAACATTTGCAAACAAACTAAACCTGTTGCGAGGCTACTTTCTCCCACGAGTCTGACTTCGCCACACGACATCTCTGTATTTATCCTCGACGTTTATTGAGACCGACCGGGACCGAAACTGAGTTTGAGCATACGAAAGACGAATATCCAATAGTTTCCAATATGTCCTACAATCCCTATGGCGGAGGTAAGTTCATCAGCGAGGTGCTAGACTATTTTACCACCAAGACACACAACTACCACGAGATATGTGTGTGTGTGTGAGAGAGAAAGAAGTGAAGATTGCTGATCAAATTATCAAGTGCCTGGCTTCGGCCCGCCGCCTACATATAATTCATATCCTGGTGCCAATGGCCCTCCAGGCATGTCATCTGCACCTGGTCTTGGTCAGTACTGCCCATGAGAACCCTTTTCCTCCCCCATATAGTCCTCACACTGACCGCTAAATACAGGACCTCCACCAGGCATGTCTGCCCCAGGAATGGCGCCACCACCTGGCGTTCAGCAGCCCAACATCACTCAAGCTAATCGACCCAGCGGCATGCCATCCAACTTTCAAGCCCCTCCGAATATGCCTAATATCAACTTTAACGCTCCCGTAATTCGCCTCGGAACCTTGTCGGGGAAGCCTTCTACACCTGGCGCCCCGGGTCGTAAGGACAGCGAAACACCAACATCAGCAGGTCCAAGGGCCGGTATTGGAATGGATCGAAGCCTCGATCAGGCTCGCCAGGCTATGAGAGAAAACTTACAGTCGCTGGTACCGCCTACCAAAGACGAAATTATCCGAACCATATTTGTCAACGGTATCACGGATGGAGTTGGCGGTAATCAAGGTATCGAACAAATCCTAGGAGCAGCAGGCAGGTTACGGCGTTGGGACCGGACTGTAGATTCAAGTGGGAAAGAACTGGCTTTTGGGTTCGCTCAATTTGAAGATACCGAATCACTTTGGATCGCATCAGAACTATTCCGCAACATCGAAGTTCCTACCAAGAAGCAGACCCCCTCAGATACCCCCGCGACGGACGATGAGATGTACGATAATTTTGACAAGTCCCACATTCAGTTCCGATTTGATGAGAAATCTACGAAATTCTTAGAAGATTATAAAGAGGGCAGGACAGACGAGGCAGGTTCAGAGGCCAGACTCGAGGCTGCAAGAGGTGCGTTAAAGCAGTTGATCAAGAACACGTTTTACCCTCCAGTACGGTCTAGCGCAGATGTAGATGGCGATGTCGCCATGGGAGACGCGTCTGCGCAAAATGGGGATAATGTCGAGGTGGTTAATATCCCTTTGGCACAAGAGGACGAACTGGCCGATATCCCGGCTGAGATGAGGGAGACGGTAGCAGCAGAAATTGCTGCTTTTAGAGACAGAAGTATCCAACGAGATATGGAGCGTTTAAAAAGGGAAGAGGAACTTGAAGCCCTTGAACGACAGCGAAACGGTGCTCCTAGGCATTCTAGATTGTCCTCACCACCACCATCCAATACAAATAATATCCCACTAGGGCCCCGAGGTGTACCTAATGCGCCGTCTGGTCCCAAAGGGTTAAAGTCGGAATTAGGCAAAGATTATAACCGGTCTGTCACTTTTGTTAACGGCGGTGTTACTAACGGCGCCGTGACATATAACAAAGATGATGAGGACGATTCGGCGAGCGATGAGGAGCTGGAGCGACGTCGAATCGCCAAACAGAAATCCGAAGCTGAAAAGGCTTATTTGGATGCTGAGCGGCGCTGGCTTAACCGTGAAAAATCCCGGACAGCAGCTCTGGAGCGAGAGAAAGGTCGTGATGTCACGGACGAGGAAAATGCGGCTGCAAAACGTGAGGAGGCACTCCGCTGGTTGCAGAATTTCGACGATGATGCGGAAGCGGCGCGAAAGAAGGAGGATTATTACAAAGACCGTAGTGCGTGGATGCGTGATCGCGCGGCGAAGAGGGGAAGAGAAATTGCTGCTGATGAGGCCGATCGTCAAGCCGAAGAACAAGACAGGATCAAGGAAGAGGCGGAGCGCGAACAGGCTCGGGGCATGGCCGATTCATTTCTCGAGAGGCAGGCACAAGAGATGGAACAAAGACAGCCTAGTAGGACAGGCCTGGCAGCACCGCAACCCTTTAAACTATCTCTTGGTGCTGCCGCTCAAAAGGCTCAGGCGCAGCGTGCTGTTCCACAGAGAAAAACAATTGCCGAGGTTGAAGGTCTCCTGGAAGATGAGGACGAGGATGCAAACACGAGGCGGCAACTTATTCCCATCAAGTTCGAGCCAACTACAGCAGCCGCCATGTCTGATGAGGAGCGTGACCAAGCCGTCCGTGCCCTCGCACAAGAGATTCCCAATGAGAAGGAAGGTCTGTGGGAATGGGATGTCAAGTGGGATTACTTGGATGAGAGTGTCATTCGCGAGAAACTTCGTCCTTTCGTGGAGAAGAAGCTGGTCGAGTATCTTGGTGTCCAAGAGCAATTGCTTATTGAAGTTGTTGAGGAACATCTTCGGAAGCACGGTAAACCTGGAGAACTAGTGGAGGAATTAGCAGAGGTATGACACGACACCATTCCTATCGATTTAACTTTCTTGCTAATACAATATCACAGGCATTGGACGATGAAGCTGAAGCTTTAGTTAAGAAGCTTTGGAGGATGGTTATCTTCTTCACGGAGAGCGAGAAACGTGGACTCTCTGCATAATATGGGTCAGCGCCCAACGAGAGGCAACTTGTAATAATAGCTGACAGGCTTATGAGTTGGTGAGGAACGTGATTGTTTCAATCACAAAAACATGTACTAGCAACAAGAATCACTTAGCCCGAAGACGAAGCAGTGGACTTCTAACTACTACTAGGTAGTTGAAGGTAGCAGATAGTATTCATAAACAAAAGGACTACGATCATGCATTATGGAGTAGCCAGGGTATTTATAATGGGACGTGGACTGACCCGCCACAGGGGACGTAGATCTCTATAACGAAAATATAACCTGTAAAACTATTGGGCCGTGGTGAGACCAGGCTGGCAATGTGGTGAGCCTTGTGTGGGCGTTGTGAATTTGGTCAGCCGGCTCGGTCCAAGAACCGAGGTAGAGGCTCGGGGCCCCACAGCATTCCGCATCCCAGTTAAGATATTACTGAACATACATGAACAATCTAAATACTCGAGCTTTCTCATCCATTGTGATGCTAGAAAAACACACCATCTACCTAAGTACTTGGTTTTTTTTTTTGGTTGTTAAATAGAAGAACCCAATAACAATTACCTAGCTTGGGGCCCAAACCTCCCCATCGATTCAGCATCAGCGTAGCGTGTTTGTTTACGGAGTTTCCTCCACATCACTTAAACAAGATCTAGGACATAGTTACACTACCCGTACAGCACTCATATAACGCCGTCATGGCTGCTTCACCGTCTACCAATCTTTCTTCACCACCCCCTCCCGTCCCAAATGTCATCGTTTCTTTCCCTGCACCACACATCCTCCTCGTCACCCTCAATCGCCCCAAACAGCTCAACGCCATCCCCCGACCACAGCATTTCGCGCTGGATAGGCTGTGGGGATGGTACGATGAGGAGCCGTCCCTCCGATGTGCTGTGATCACAGGCACGGGGCGCGCCTTCTGTGCGGGACAGGACCTCAAGGAATGGAACGAGAACAATAAGGCGTCCGCGTCTAATACGAATACCGATACATCTAGGTTAGTCAGTACACTGGCGGGCGTCTCCTATACCTCTCTTGGCACCTGTCTTTAAAGTGATCTATCCGGGGTTCTTCTACTCTTACAGAACCAAGATGCCCTTAATATCGTCTATTACGGATGGCGTTCGCTGACTCTAGATTCTCATGCAGCAGCCGTATGCCGGCCGGCGGGTTCGGCGGCCTCAGTAATCGCGGGGGTAAGAAGCCCGTCATTGCGGCTGTCAATGGCGTGTGTTTTGGCGGCGGCATGGAGATGGCAATCAACTGCGACCGTAAGCAATTCGCGGAGCCCTTTTACTATTTCCTTTAATAGGCGAATATTATCCTCCTTTTTTTTTTTTTTTTTTTTTCCATTGGGAACGGAACGTGCCTCGAAGCCTCCTATCTTTCACAAAAATTCAAGCTATGCTTAGAATAGTAACAGCTAATCTTCGAGGTTGTAGTGGTGATCGCGACGGAGAAGGCGACCTTCGGCCTCCCGGAGGTAACGATAGGGGTCATCGCGCTGGCGGGAGCATTGCCGCGCCTCGTGCGCTCTGTGGGCCGTCAACGAGCTTCCGAGATGGCGCTCAGCGGGAAGAACTACCCCGCCGCGGAGATGCTGAGTTGGGGCCTCGTCAATGAGGTCACAAATGATGGGGAAGATGTTGTCGCCGCTGCGCTCAAGTGGGCTGCGAGGATCGCGGGCAATAGCCCCGATGCTGTCATTGTCTCGCGCGAGGGACTGAAGTTGGGCTGGGAGGGTGTTGGGCCCGAACAGGGAACGGAGCTTATTATGAAGGGTTGGTACGCTAGAATTGAGGGAGGGGAGAACTTTGTTGAGGGTGTTAAGAGCTTTAATGAGAGGCGGAAGCCGGTTTGGAAGGACAGCAAACTATAGAAGGCTAAGTATGCATCTTGTCTAGCACATATCCATTAGGATCATTGGTATACTTTGCATTGAGATCCTTCTCTATTTGCACTATATTAGAGTTACCTCGTAAGCCTCTCTCGTAAGAGGTTCAATCGCTATGATGGGAGCATGGGTTGCGTTGATAGGCAGGTTGAGAATCCAACTTCAGAAAGCCATAAATACAAGGCGGTATTCCCCGCTCCAACTCTTTTCTGATATCCATTCGCATTTTTTCCCGTTTTTTAGGGATATTTCAATTAATTGTTGAACAGGCATTCTTAAATACTCAACAACCATTAAACACTAATTATGATTCGATGTCATTCCACTCTAGATTTCACAGGATTTCAACGACTGCTGTACTGTATAGCAAATCTCCTATGTCTCTCTCAAGCACGGCATGCAGCCGGTGTCTCTTAGAGTGAATAGGATTGAATTACATTAGTGAGATCTATGCTTGGACCGGATGTTTATACTTTGTAGATGTCAGTCCATCATTCATATGCCGACCTCACAGTCTAACTAGATAGGTAGTTCCAAGTCTGGAGATAGACTACGGAATGGATATGGGGTTGTGGGGAGGATTGGGGAAATGCGGAGAGAAGGCCTCTTGGCAGGGCGGAGAAATTGTCTTGAATTCCGTTTACAAAACTTCCATCAATCACGGCCTGGTCTACGTCCAACAGACTAATCGCTTCTGTAGCCTACGCTTGACTAGGTAAGAGGAAGCCTCACCGATCTCTTACTTTAATTTAGCCATTTACCTAGGGTTGTCTGTACCTCTTCAGCCGCACTCGGTTTGATAGGTGGGAAGCTATGCAAGACGCCATGGTTTCTTCGGGGATGTTGGGTTTAATTCCTGCAACTTGGGACACTTGGAGGTCTCGAATCGGGTAACTATGAGAGTTGGGGTCGCAAATCTCCATCATGGGGGCAGGAATAAAAGACGTTGATCTACTCTCCTAGTTATGGATTTTGGGTCTACCTAGCCTTCTGGTTCCCCCAAACATTTGTTGAGGCTTTAGTCGGTCAATATGCGTTCTTCAACTTTCTTTACGCTGCTCTCGGCTATAACAAGTGTGGTGGCCAGCCATGAGCCACCGCCCAACGTACCGCGAAACATCGAGGAATTTCGACAGAAGTATCCATACAAGACAAAGGGAAACAGCCACCGAAAAGTTGTCAAAATTCGGTCATCAAGGAATGAAACCGATGATGTCTCTAACGAGTTCAAGGCTGGCTTGAAAAGGGCAAACCACGGTGGCACATTGTATCTGCCGAAGAACGAGTTATTCATCATCGGCAAGCCCCTTGACCTAACTTTCCTCGATGATGTTCAGGTGCATTGGGACGGAGAAGTCAAGTTCACCAACGACACCCCATACTGGCAAGCTAATGCCTTCACACATCCCTTCCAAAAGAGCATCATGTTCTGGAAATGGGGCGGCAAGGACATCAAGATCTACGGTGAGGGTGTTCTCAACGGAAATGGTCAGCGATGGTGGAACGAATTCGCCGGCCGCGAAGTTCTAGACCCAAACAATGAATATCTGCGACCTATCCTATTCTATGCCGAGAATGCCACCAACTTTGAGATGCAGGGCATTCACGAGAAGGACTCGCCCTGTTGGACCAACTTCATCGTTACGTCCAAGGGTATCTCATTCTCCGATGTTATAGTCACTGCCGAGTCCAATAACGCTTCATCGCTCCCAAAGAATACAGATTTCTTCGACTCTCTCAACGTCGAAGATTTGACTGTCAAGAGAGCATGGGTTAATATCGGGGATGATTGCTTCTCCCCGAAGTCTAATGCCTCCAATGTGCATGTTGACACTATGTACTGCAATGGAACTCATGGCCAGTCCATGGGCTCTCTAGGCCAATACGCAGGCGAGATGAGTTTCGTCAAGGATGTTGTCATTGAAAATGTTTGGTTACTCAATGGTCAACGTAAGTTGTTTCTAGTAGCACTTGTCCCATATCCTTGGCGGATCATTACTCAACCCGCACTCCTACTTACATATTGCTTCTACTCATAACACATTGCTGTTCTATGGAACTGGTGCTGACACATGACCGCTGTAGATGGTGCTAGACTCAAGACGTGGGCTGGCCCCGATGTCGGATACGGCTTCATCGTAAGTCACAATTTAGCCCCTATATGAAATGTGACGCAGCCACTGACTAGATGTAGGACAACGTGACTTTCAGAAACTTTTACCAGGCAAATAACGAATACTCTGCCTTCATCGACTCATGCTACTTCAATGTAAGATGCCTCCCCCCTTCGCCCCAGCCCTACCCCTAATCAGATGTATCGGGCTAACAGACTTACCTTTAGATCGATACCGAGACCTGCGCCGAATACCCATCAATGATGAACCTCACCAACATCAGCTTCGAGAACTTCACGGGATACACGAGCGGAAAATACGGTCTCGCCGTTGCCAAACTAACGTGCTCGACGAACCCGAACGCCGTGTGTGAGAACATCACGTTCAAGAACTTCAACATCACGTCCCCGTGTGACGGAGAACCTGTCATCATTTGTGACGGTATTAAGGGCGACACGGGAGTAGACTGTGTGAGCTCCAATAGCACCGAAGCTATCGCTGCACTATCGAAGACGTGCTCTGTCCCGCTGGCAACTGTGAGCCCATCGTTTTAAGGCACGTTCCCTGACCAAATAGGTCGGGGTGGTAGTAGGCATGGTTGTATAATATTAAATTAATGTTATATAATAAAAAGCGACGGTTTCTTCTGGTTTCAGCCTTATTATTTTCACCAGAGCTCGAAGTGTGCTTTAGTTAGTCTATACGTGTGGGTTTGATAGTGTTATGACCGTCATCAACTGCGAGAGTCAACGTTTGGCTAACAAGTCTTGAGCCATCCCACAAAAAGGGAAACAACACATGCCACCTTATTGAAGAATTATCATCCATTAACTATATACGATAACTTCTCAACTACCTTAGCGTGACGTAAACTTTTGTTAACCTCTGCTTCACCGGCCGATACGGAAATCTCCGCCTCCCATACTCATCCGTCTCGTCAAGCGTATACGTATTCACCTCGCCCGCAACATTCCCCTTGAACGGCACCGGCGGATTCGTCCACACAGCCGTGACGGCGTCGTGGAAGCACTCGATCTGGATCCGACTAAACCCCTTCTCCGCGGCCCGCCTCATCATATGATGCGCCATGGCTTTCATAAAACCGCCGCCTTCGGCGTCCGCCCGTGTCGCTGTGCCCATGCGCTGCAAGACTTGTCCCGGCGCCGTCGGCAGCCAGGTCTTCGGGTCCCGGGAATCACGCGCCGCTAGTGCCTCGTAGAAGCTCGCGGAGGCGGGCAGACGCCCTGTTACGGGGGCTACGAATCTGTTGTCCATGGCATAGAAGGCGTCGAAAGCGCACGCTATGCTAACGAGCGGCGTGTCCATTTGTCGTAATAGTTCATCCTCGTCGATGGTTGGATCGCTAAAGTTGAAGTATAAATTTCCGCCTGACGCGACTGATTCTGGGTTTTTGAACTTGTATTCTGTGTCGAAGATTCCCAAGGACAAGCCGGACGAGATCTGGTATTTTATTAGGTAGTTACTGGCTTTGTATAGGCCGTAGAATCTTGCCGTTCTGTCCGATGGGTAGAGGTTACGCCATATCGGAGAACCGAAAACCTTATTGATACATCATGTTAGTACTCAACGTTCAAGTAACACATCCCACAATGTCCCGACTTAGAGTACATAGAAAGACAATGATATAAGAATTGGGAAGATATTATAGATTATTGTAAAGCTCGGTAAACGGGGTATTTCGTACAAAGCTATGTGCGAATACAGCTTTCGCCCATTCTAGATGTTCGATTTCTAAAGGACGAATTGCATATCGTGATGAGAGCTTAGCATCATCCATCGTGGAAATAAGCTTTCTCCTAGAGCAGGGAGGGGATCGATATGATGTAAAAGCAGGCTATTTTCCAAGTAGTGTAAGATAGATAATAGAAGTTCTAGGATAGAAAATAACCCATTCCTTGGTTGAATTACGATCCCCAAAGTGACGAAAAGGTAATCCCACTATGGCCCGAATACAGTCGATAATTCCATCCAGACGGGTTACCTCGATGCTTTAGCGAAAGTATGCGTCAGTGCGTACATTACCGCCCGGCATATGAGGTTGCGATGCATCTCAGCCGAGCCTATTTCGTGGGTCCAGATTCGATAGACCCGCGAGCGAGTCGTGCACTAGAGCTCACGGGGATCCGACTAGTCCAAGTAGTCAATAGTCCAGAGGTCGACAAAGCTTAGGATATCAGCTGTAATTTAACAAAGAATCCATCCCTCCAATCAAACCCGACCTTTTCTTCGCGATAACTCGGCGTGTCATTCATGGCGACTTGGGTTGGCGAGCATGACGAGCACGTCTCGAGACCTCGCAGGCCCCGATTAAAGCCCGCGACAGGCATGCCTTCCTGGGCCTGTACGTCGAGCATGCTCAGTGGGCCCGTTGCAGTCTATCTGTCGACAAATAAAAAATTCTGAACATCCCAGCCTTTGTCGACGGCTGCTACCGTTGTCGCACAACCTTATCTAGCTTCTCTGTGGACATGCCTTCGACTTTAACAGCGCGCACAGAAAAGCTACAATACCCTTGCGCTCGGCCGGGGTTTCTAGCCTTTGTGTGATCGTGGCCAAGTTGTACACCTAATTCGCGATTCGTGGTCTAGTCTCGCCGACTACATCACTTGGGCTAATAATTACCCTTTGTGCGCTTCGCGGGCATCTCAGAACAAGGGGAACGTCTTGGGATATAGTAAAGACCAGTACAGGAACACATGGCCGCTAAAATTCGCAGAAACAAGAAGGAACTGACCACGAGAACCGCTTACACACACATGATGGCGTCGGTCTCGATGGTTTTGGCCCCTAGCTGAACATTCAGCCCCCACGTATCGATTGCGTCGATTGCCCCGCATCCCGATATCATCGGAGAAGTAGCAGAGCTATGATGCTCGTGTAGACAGTCTACTCGTGATGACACGGGTGTTGTCATACAAGAAGTGCTGTCAGAGCCGCTGTATTTCCGAGTTGACGCCTAGTGTAGTTTGCTAGGCTTGAGATAACACCTGCCCATGATCGTGACGGCTCTGTTAAAGACGTCTTCTTTCCCTGTAAGCTGGGCGTCCATTCGAGTATTTTTAGTTTGCTCGCCACTTCGAAAGAGATGTGGGATAGGTCGTAGTAGTAATATAGGCTAGAAACCCCCAATGAAATATATTGTGGTTTGTGGCCTTCCCTGATTGATTGGGGCTCTCGATTGATGGAATCGGTTTAGAGGTATTGGGGATCGAAGATTAACCGAGAAACTCTCCTACAGCATGGCACCGAGCGGTTTAAGAGTAGGTATTCTCATCACCGTAGCCCCTGTGCTCTACCCCCAATATGGTGCCTTCAGGGGCTCTATATTAAACACACGGCGTATATAATTATATGTCGACGGACGGGACGATTTAGTTGGGGTCGAAAGCAACCTTGGTCCAGCTTCGCCGGCCACTTCAACACGGTCCGTTCCGCTCGAATATGTCCTTGTTCTTCAAGGTTGCTAACTGAAAACTGTGCTATAGCCGGCCAAGGTATAATATAGCTCAGGCCCCGTTCTCTAACCACCACCTGCCGGATGCGTAACTAGAAAGCTCCGAGTTCGACGTGGTAGTGTAGAGATTCTATAAATAGTGAGGAATTCCATGGCATAGCAACTGAGTGTAGATAATGCACGGATACCACGGTCGCGTTTAAGCACCAAAGGCAAATTTAGAAACCACTGACGCACTCACTCGCTGGCAGCTAGCCCATGCACCCTCCCCCTCTCAGCTGGTGAAGATACGAGATACGTAATCGCGGCGACAGAGTTTGGTCCGCTCAACGCGATATTAATACCTGCAACTAAGATGGCGTCATAGCATAGGGCTTAACGTTGTCTGTGGCGTGGTATTAGGGATGGTAGTTAATTATAGCTATATATGTGATATATAGACGAGGGACAAAATGCAGACCGCAATTTTGACGGATCGGAGGGGTAGCATTGGACTGGTCTGGTGAACCTCTACATTACTATCTGGGGGCTTCTAAAAACAGGGTTGGCAATTTAGTCTTTAGTATTAGGACTAAACCTTAGTACTACTAGTTTAGTCTTAGTATTAGTACTAATTTCTAAGTACTAAGTTAGTATTAGTACTATTAAGTACTAAACTAACTTAGTATTAGTATTACTAAGTACTAAACTAACTTAGTATTTAGTAGTACTAAATACTAATTTAGTAGTACTAAAGTACTAAAAAATATTAAAGGAAATAAAATAAAAATATTTTTTTTTTAAAAAAATAATAATAATTAATAATTATTATAACTATTATTATATAAGAAATTTAATTTTTTTATTAACTTTTATAAATTTCGACTAAGTTTTATTAAACTTTATTAAATTTTATAGCTTATAAATATAATTACGTAAAAAGTTTTATAGATTTCGATTAAATTCTATTAAATTCTATTAAATTTTATTAAGTTTTACTAAATTCTATTAAATTCTATTAAATTCTATAGCTTATAAATATAATTATGTAAAAGTTTTATAGATTTCGATTAAATTCTATTAAATTCTATTAAATTCTATTAAATTCTATAGCTTATAAATATAATTACGTAAAAGTTTTATAGATTTTGATTAAATTTTATTAAATTTTATTAAATTTTATTAAATTCTATAGCTTATAAATATAATTACGTAAAAGTTTTATAGATTTCGATTAAATTCTATTAAATTTTATTAAATTTTATTAAGTTTTACTAAATTTTATTAAGTTTTACTAAATTTTATTAAGTTTTACTAAATTCTATTAAATTTTATTAAATTCTATAGCTTATAAATATAATTATGTAAAAGTTCTATAGATTTTAATTAAATTTTATTAAATTTTATTAAATTTTATTAAATTTTACTAAATTCTATTAAATTTTATTAAATTCTATTAAATTCTATAGCTTATAAATATAATTACGTAAAAGATTTTATAGATTTCGACTAAATTTTATTAAATTTTATAGATTATAAATATAATTTTGTAAAAGTTTTAAAAGATTTTGATTAAATTTTATTAAATTTTATTAAATTCTATTAAATTCTATAGCTTATAAATATAATTACGTAAAAGATTTTATTAATTTTAACTAAATTCTATTAAATTTTATAGCTTATAAATATAATTACGTAAAAAATTCGAAAGATTTCGACTAAATTTTATTAAATTCTATAGATTATAAATATAATTACGTAAAAGTTTCGAAAGATTTTGACTAAATTTTATAGCTTATAAATTTTATATTTTAATTATTAAGCTATTGAAAAATGTAGAATTTAATTGAATTTATTTATATATATATATAAAGAGATTTAATTTTTACTTTTTTTTTAAAAAATTATAATAATAATAATAATAATAATTATATGATACAGGTGGCTAAGGGGGCCATGGCTACTGGTGGCATAGCCACCAGTCTAGCCACATAGACCCTAGCCATATAGACCCTACAGACCCTACAGACCCTACATACCCCACATAGTGTAGCCCACATAGGTAGGGAATTCTGGCTGCGCCAGAATTCCACACTTCTGTTCCAATACATGCACTTTATATATACTTCTGAATAGACCTCTCTGTTGTCTGTGTCAGAAATGGTGCCTCCACGCAGGTAATTCGGTTGGAACCAAAAATTCGAACCGAATTCCTAATCTCTATTATCGAACCAAGTCTTTCCCGCGGTAGATTCCCGTGGACGGAAATGGCTTTGTTGTGTCCGGCCAATTTACCTGTCTTTCGACATACTGCCCCTGCGACTTTTCTTCGACAACTATATCGGTGGGTAGATCTTGTTGGAGGCTCGTCCCCTAAGATCTACCATAACAGCGACATCTGTAGATAAGCCTTGTTGGAGGCTCGTCCCCTAAGGTTTATTGCAGCGAAAAAAGAAAAAACAAGTCATTTAAATTGCCGACATACCTAGATCTGCATATACAGCCGCGCCGGTGCTTTCGACAGCCCCAGTTGTATAGACCACTCCGAATCCCTTACCCAACAGACCCTGCGCCGTCTATTTTGCCGAACACCTTGTTGGAGGCTCGTCCCCTAAGGTCGAGGCCATATATATGGCTGTGTGAGAAGGACGACGCCTTCGCTGGCAGTTCGTCAACCCTTTCGAAATTCCCTCCGCCAGTCAGTCCGTCAGACCCCTGGTCAGTCTGTCAGTCAGGGCTAGTCAGTCCGTTAGACCCCTCTGTTGTCTGTGTCAGAAATGGTGCCTCTACGCAAGTAATCGGCTGGAACCAGAGCAATTCGAGCCGAATACTTAATCTCTATTATCGAACTAAGTCTTTCCCGCGGTAGATTCCCGTGGACGGAAATGGCTTTGTTATGTCCGGCCAATTTACCTGTCC
The DNA here is from genome assembly GCA_037356035.1 of Xylaria sp. Z50. NCBI lineage: Eukaryota > Fungi > Ascomycota > Sordariomycetes > Xylariales > Xylariaceae > Xylaria > Xylaria sp. Z50. Next base: position 521,885 of record JBAWJU010000007.1, read on the forward strand.
TGTGCGCTATGCGTATACAGCTCAATATACTGCCCCTGCAACTTTTCTTCGACAACTACATTTACGGTTAGATCTTGTTGGAGGCTCGTCCCCTAAGGTCTACTGTAACAGCGACATCTGTAGTTAAATCTTGTTGGAGGCTCGTCTCCTAAGGTTTACTGCAGCAAGAAAACCAGCCATTTAAATTGCCGACATACCTAGATCTGCATATACAGCCGCGCCGGTGCTTTCGACAGCCCCAGTTGTATAGACCACTCCGAATCCCTTACCCAACAGACCCTGCGCCGTCTATTTTGCCGAACACCTTGTTGGAGGCTCGTCCCCTAAGGTCGAGGCTATATATATGGCTGTGTGAGAAGGACGACGCCTTCGCTGGCAGTTCGTCAACCCTTTCGAAATTCGTCAGTCCGTCAGACCCTTAGTCAGTCTGTCAGTCAGGGCCAGTCAGTCCGCCAGCCCCCTAGGCAGTCAAAATCAGTCCGTCAGACCCCTAGGCAGTCAGTCTACCAGACCCCTAGGCAGTCAGGGCCAGTCAACCTACCATACCCCTAGTTAGTCAGTCTGCCAGACCCCTAGGCAGTCAGGGCCAGTCAGTCTACCATACCCCTAGTCAGTTAGTCTGCCAGACCCCTAGGCAGTCAGGGCCAGTCAGTCTACCATACCCCTAGTTAGTCAGTTAGGGTCAGTCAGTCAACCAGTCAACTAGACCCCATGCCACCTACGCCAGTCAATTTCAGTCCGTTACAGTCCATTGCAGTCCATTACAGCCCGTTTCAGTCAATTAAGTAACTACTGCGGACAGTAGCTTTTTCGTCAGTTGGCCGGCATTTTGATACAGGTGGCTAAGGGGGCCATGGCTACTGGTGGCATAGCCACCAGTCTAGCCACATAGACCCTAGCCATATAGACCCTACAGACCCTACAGACCCTACATACCCCACATAGTGTAGCCCACATAGGTAGGGAATTCTGGCTGCGCCAGAATTCCACACTTCTGTTCCAATACATGCACTTTATATATACTTCTGAATAGACCTCTCTGTTGTCTGTGTCATTATATTACTTATAATTTTTTAAATATTTATACTATTTATAATATTTATACTATTATAATAATAATAAATTATTATAATTTTTATTTTTATTTGTAATGGATTTTTTGTTTTTTAATTATGAATTTGTTACTTTGAACGAAAACGAAAATATTATTATTTCGGACGATAATTTAAACGAATTAAATACTGAATTAAATAGCGATTCTAATACCGAATCCAGTAATTTAAAAGATTATAATAATAAATCTTTTAAATTAAATGACGAAAAATCCGAAATTTATATTATAAAAGAAAAATTAGTTACTTGTATTTTATTACTAATTAATGTTAAAAAAGAACAAGAAATGTTAGTATAATATATTAGGTAAGTTTATTTATTTTATTTTAATATTTATTTATATTTTAAATATTAATATTTTATATTTAGTTGTAACTTTAATTTGATAGTTAAAGTTAAAGGATTTTAATTTTTGAATTTTGTTAAATATTATAAAGTAAAATATTTTATTATTGCTTATAATAAAAAGTCTGAAACTAAATTAACTAAAAGTAAGTTACTTATTATATTAATATTAATATTAATTACTAATAATTTATATTTTAGAAATAAATATTTTGCAAAAAACACCTGATTTTTTTAATTTATAAATTCGAAAACGACTTTAAAATACTATACTTTAAGATTTAAACTATAAAGATATTGTTAATAATAAAATACTTAATTTTATTATTGATAATAATTTATTGTTTAATATTTTAAATTCCGATTTTTTTTAAGATTTATTTTAATTTATTAAGCCGTAAGTTATTTTATTTAAATTTTACTTAAATCTTTATTTAATTACTAATATCTTTAAAGTGAAATTTTGATTAATTGAAAAAAAATTAAAACTATTTTAAAAAGTACTTTTAATGCTTTTTTAATAGCGTTTAATAACAAATTACAAGTCTATATTAAAAACAATAGAAAATTTTCTATTATTTTTAATATTTAGACTTCTAATATATAAACTGCTTTTATTAGTATAATTATTTGTTTTATTAATTTTAAGTTTAATTTAATTTATAAGTTAATTAGTTTTAATAAAATAAATAATTAATATACCGGTTTAAATATATTTAATGCTTTTTTAAATATATTAAATCTATATTTAAATATTACATTAAATAATATTTTTAGGTATTTATTTTATATTTTATTATTATTATTATTATTATTAAACTAATATTTTTATAGTATTATACAAGATAACGCTAGAAATAATAATACATTTTTAGAATTTTTTAAACGGAATTATTTTGATTTTATAAATAAAGATTTTAATAACGATATTTATTATATTTTTTATATTATTAATATAATAGTTTAAACTATACTTAAAAAATATATTTTAACTATTAATAACAAAGAAAATCTGTTAAATTATATAAATAACAATTTATATAATAATTACTAAAATTAAAATATTGGTATATTTTAATTATATAATTTTATTTTATAATTATTAATTTATTATTTAGATTTAATAACTTGAATATAATAAATTATTATTTTAACAAAATATACAATCGAAATTAAAGATTTATTAAATAATAGAATTGATTAAGCAAAATAAAACTATATTTTACCGTTAAATTATAATATTAAAAAAATTCTACTTAGTATGTAATTAATTTTATATTTATTTTTTAATATAAATATTAATTATTAATTATTAATTATTAATAAATAACGCTACTTAATAGAATTTAATATTTAATATATTAAATATATTTATTAAATTAAAAAAACTACTTAAATATATTAATTAAAATACCAAAAATAACAAATTTTAAAATATTTTTTTATTATTAAAAAATTGGTTTATTATTAAAGAGCTAAAAAAGCTTTTTAATATATTTATTAAACTTTTGATTAAATTATAAAGTAAAGTTTATATTACTTTACCTAAAGGTTTATTATATATTTATAAAATATATACCAAACTTAAAGCTTTTATTAAAAAAGCAAAATATTAAATATAATAAAATAAAAACTTAGTATATATTTTTATTTTTTTTAGTTTTTTATTTACTAATATATATTAAAGACCTATTTTATTTGGTTTAATTACTGCTATAAAAAGTAATATTATTAAACTCGAAAAATATTTTCTATAGCGTTTAAATTATAACGATTTAAAAAAATATAAACCGTTTTTTTTTAGTATTATTTTAGATCCTTGATTTAAAATAGCATATTTTTAACCTAACAGGTTATTATATTTTTATTATAATATTAAACAAAATATTATACGATTATTTAAAACCAAATATAATTAGTAAGTTAAAGTTTATAATTAATTAAGTTAAATTTAAACTAATATTTAAATTTATAGTAATTTAAATTTAAATTTACCTTTAAATTTAAATTTCTTAATTAATAAATTAGCTAATTTTTTTACTAATTTAGAATTAAATAATTTACTAGGTAGTTTAGATTCTAAAAACAAATTTTATCTAAATACTTTAACAAGTAATTCGGAAAAAAAATATTTTATATATTTATCTAAAAATATTTTACCTAAAAATATAAGTTTACTTATTTATTTCTTAATTTTTATAAATTTACTAATATAATATTAGGTTAATCTATTAAAATAGTGGAAAAATAACGCTTTATAATTTCTAGTTTTATTAAATTTAGCTTAAAAATACCTTGCTATTTTAGCTACCTCCGCAGCTATTAAACAAATCTTTTCTATTACAAATAATATAATTACTAAAAATAAAAATAAGCTAAGTTTTAAAACGGTTAGCCAGTTAGTTTTATTAAAAAGTTAGAAACTTATAAATTTAAACAAGTTAATAATTAAAAAATATACTAAAAATAAGAAGTTAAAAAAAAAAGGTTAAAATAATTATATAAGTATATAAAGCAAAAAAAAAGGTTTTTTATAGTATGTTTCTTTTTAAAAAATAAGTAATATTAACAAAGTTATTTACGTTTAAAAATAAGGTGTTAAAAAAATTTCAAATTTTTATAAATAGTAAGAAAATCTAAAAAAAAAAATTTCTAAAAAAATTAGGTATATATATAAAGCAAAAAAAAAAGGTTTTTTATAATATATTTCTTTTTAAAAAATATGTAATATTAACGGAGTTATTTACGTTTTAAAACAAGGTATTTAAAAATTTCATAAATGGTAAGAAAATCTAAAAAAAAAAATTTCTAAAAAAATTAGGTAGGTATATAAAGCAAAAAAAAAGGTTTTTTATAACATGTTCCTTTTTGAAAAATATGTAATATTAACGAAGTTATTTACGTTTTAAAATAAAGTATTTAAAAATTTTATAAATAGTAAGAAAATTCGAAAAAAAAAATTTCTAAAAAAATTAGGTAGGTATATAAAGCAAAAAAAAAGGTTTTTTATAGTGTGTTCTTTTTTGAAAAATAAGTAATATTAACGGAGTTATTTACGTTTAAAAACAGGCTGTTTAAAAAAATAAAAATTTTTTCATAAATAGTAAGAAAATTCAAAAAAAAAAATTTCTAAAAAGATTAAGTAGGCGTATAAAGCAAAAAAAAAGGTTTTTTATAGTATGTTCCTTTTTAAAAAATAAGTAATATTAACAGAGTTATTTACGTTTAAAAACAGGTTGTTTAAAAAAATAAATAAATTTTTATAAATGGTAAGAAAATTTAAAAAAAAAAGTTTCTAAAAAGATTAGGTAGGTATATAAAGCAAAAAAAGAGGTTTTTTATAATATGTTTCTTTTTAAAAAATAAGTAATATTAACGAAGTTATTTATGTTTAAAAATAAGGTATTTAAAAAATTTTATAAATAGTAAGAAAATTCGAAAAAAAAAGATTTTTAAAAAAGTTAGGTAAGTATATAAAGCAAAAAAAAAGAGGTTTTTTATAGTATGTTCCTTTTTAAAAAATAAGTAATATTAACGGAGTTATTTGTGTTTAAAAAGAGGCTATTTAAAAAAGAATTTAAATTTTTATAAATTATAAGAAAATTCGGAAAAAAAAAATGTCTAAAAAAATTATATAGGTATATAAAGCAAAAAAAAAAGGTTTTTTATAATATATTCCCTTTTAATAAATAAGGAATATTAACAAAGTTATTTATATTTAAAAACAAGGTGTTAAAAATTTTTATAAATAGTAAGAAAATTTTAAAAAAAAATTTCTAAAAAAATTAGGTAAGTATATAAAGCAAAAAAAAAAGGTTTTTTATAATATGTTCTTTTTTAAAAAATAAGTAATATTAACATAGTTTTTTATATTTAAAAATAAGCATTTTAAAAATTATATAAATATTTAAAAAATTAAAATAAAAGAGATTATTAAATTAAAAAAATTAGGTAGGTATATAAAGCAATAAAAAAGGTTTTTATAATATGTTTTTTTTAATAAAATAAGTAATATTAACAAAGTTATTAACGTTTAAAAACAAGCGGTTTAAATTTTTAATAGATATTAAAAAATTTCGAAAAATAAAAGGTTTTTTTAAAAAAAGCTAAGTAAATATATAAAGTAAAAAATAAAGGTTTTAATAATAATTATATCTTTAATTTTCTTTTAATTTTTTTTTAAATCTTTTTAAATGTTGTTTATTTATTTATTTTAAATTTATTTCTTTTTAATTTTTTTAAATTCTTTTTTTCTTTTTTTTTTTTTTTCTTTTTTTTTTTACGTTTTACCTTTAGTACTTTAGTATTAGTACTTAGTACCTTTAGTATTTTAGTATTAGTCTTAGTATTACTAGGTACTAAACTAACTTAGTATTAGTATTACTAAGTACTAAACTAACTTAGTATTAGTACCGGCAAATACTAAACTAACTTAGTATTAGTACTACTAAATACTAAATTAGTAGTACTAAATGCCAACCCTGTCTAAAAATGAGGACCCCAATTGTACACGTTGCGGCATCACATAGAACACATATGCATTGATTGTACAACCACTTAATTCATCTACCGTGCACCCTAGAAAAGGAGGCGCCCCAGGGCTGCCAGTCATGGCTTGCCATGGGAGAACGCAATCACAAGTCTCGCGCATATAGTCATTCCCTCAACCTCAGACGCGGCCCTCTCCCCTTCGTTCCCTCCAGAGACCTTTTCCAACCAGCAACTTTCTAGACCAATGAGCCGTCCACCCATATTCATTTGTGTAGAGGTAAACCCGAAATACCGATAGGCTCATCATTATGACTGGTGTGCAAAATGAGAGAGGTATTAGATTGGCTATGGAAGGCTGGAGCTGGCCCCGAACACCTTGAGCAGCACGCGAGCATTAGACAATCCAGAAGTCTAATGCCATCTGCTACTCCAACTTTCCCAGAAGACGGAACGTTCTGGAAACCGTTTCGAGATTTAAAGCAACGAGTGCCAAAATGGCTGTAGCGGTTCCGAAACACTGGACGGCACCAGAGCTACAGCCGAACTAAAAATTATCAACAAGAAATCCCAACCAATTCGGGAACAGTACTTCGCCGCGAGGCTTGCGACTAGTCCTATTCAACCGTCGAATATCGGTTTCGGGGGCCCATATAGGCTACGTCGTGCCACGACGAAATGAAATAAAATGCAACATGATACAAAAGTCAAAGACCAATGAAAATAAAAAGGTCGCAAGCGAGTGTCGAGAAAATCTAATTGTCATTCCAATGTTCATCAAGTTTCATCAGGGATGTTAGTATGCCTGACCGGGCACAGGCTTTCGGCCGACTTGTCCCTGAGGTGGTGGGCCTGGGGGCCCGCGAAATTGATGAGCGTTATTTGGATTCATCGGGCTGGGACCCGGAGGAGTGTGCCGTCGGTTCATTCCGTTGGGGCTCTGGGGTCGCTGTTGATGAGGCCCCGGAGACTGAGAGCGAGGACCAGGGCTCATCGGAGGGCCACCAGCTGGAGAGGCGGGACGACCGGTATGTGGGCTCATGGGCCGGCCCCCGGCAGGCGAATAAGGACGCATCTGAGCAGGAGACTGAGGTCGCCCATTGACGGGTCTCATGGGTGACTCTGGACGACCCTGAGGCGGAGGACCGGGCGGATAGTTAGGAGCGTAATTTGGGCCAGGACCACGAGGGGGACCACGTGGGCCACTAGGATTGACAGGAGGACCACCATTACGAGGACCTGGAGGACCACCGGCAGGACGAGGTTTCACAGGGCGAGTAGAGAGACAAGTCCTAGGCACAACACCTTGTCGAGAGCGGTCGAGGCGAATGCACAACGCCTAGCACCAAGTCAGTTTCATCCATCATTTCTACGAAAGGTTCTACTTACCCATCCATCATCATATTCGTGGAGGATCCGCACCAGTTGTCCAGCTTGAAGTTCTAGTTCGTCGTCCATAGAAGGCTTAAAATCCAACTGAACTCGATGAACAGCGGACGAGGGTGGACCACCGGCTTCAGCAATCGCTGCGGCACTCTTCGAGGGGCCTGGAGATTGACCGGGAGCGACTGAATTCATACTAAATTCGGTTCCAGTAGGGCTTGGAGGACCCATTGGCATTGTGAGGTCCAAAGGTTCCGGTGCTTCCTTGCGGGTTGATGCCTTTCGAGCCAACGAAGTCGAAGTACCAACAGCGGCAGCGGCAGCAGCGGCAACCGCTACGACGCCAGTTCCGGAGGCGACAGGGGTAGGAGGGGTTGCTGGTAAGTCGGTCGTTTGGGCCATACCGACGATGTGTTCCGGCGAATCGAACGGGTTGCTAACTGGTTCTTGGGGAGCGGACGAGCCGTTTCCGGTAGGCGAGTGGGCGCGTGCGTTATCATTAAAAGGATTCTCGGGACTATTGCTGTGAGATGTAGAGGGGCGTTCCCACATGCTGCCTCCCTTCTCACGAATCGCACTTGGTTGGTTTGCACCGGCGGTAGCGAGCATCAGGCCGGCGCCCTTACTTGAACGTCTCTCATTAAAGGTTGGGTTAAACTGGGTGACAGGGCGTAAGCTTAATCGAGGAGCGGTAGCGCTAGTTCTGGTGCTACGAACAGAAGCAGTACGACCACCGACGAATGGTCCATTAACCTTCTCATCATCCTGTACACGTTGTTGCTCGAGTTGCTTTCTACGCTTGCTAAAAAGGAAAAAGATGAGTAAACCGACAAGGAAGACACCGCCCAAAACTCCGATGGCAATGCCTGCTTTTACTGCAGGGCTGGTATCTGACGTGGTGGAATCGCTTGCGGACGAGGTAGAAGTAGAGGCGGAGGTAGACGACGCGGCGGCCTCCGTCGCGGTAAGCGAGCTGATGGCGTCAACAGTTGTGGGAAGTTGAGTCTGCTGCTTCAGTGAGGTACTGCCAGCTAATGCAAGTGACGATTCATCATCAAGGTTAATTGAGCTTGAGGGAGTCAAGGACTCGGGGAGACTCTCGATGGTTTCGCTTGTATCGGCCTTAGCAACCGAGGTTTCCTTGGATGCGGCAGCCGTTACTTTGCTTCCAGAATCGCCCTTCGCAGTCGTATCTGCGGGCACTCCAACCGTCGTATAACCGGCGATAGGGCCATCAAAAGTTGCTGACATGGTAGTATAGACGGTTTTGTATATCGTTTCGGGAGATCTCCCTTCTAGAGTGTGCGGCGCATCTTTGAAAGGGTTGAGTTCATTGGCGACGCTTTCAACACCCCGGACAAGATTGTCCCAGTGCTGGTGCGCCTGCCTCTTATGCAGGTGCTTGTGACTCGGCATCTTGATCTTGTATAGGGCGAATGCGGTTGGTTATTAATAAGACCCCTGATGCTGGCAAGTTTCCTCCTTTCGATCACAATCTCTGTCAATGCATATAGATTCCTCTGCAAGGAAAACGATAAATAATTGACTAATGTTCTTCTCAAACTGGGCTGTCAAAACATGCAAACGCTTCAAATCACAGCGGGCAAACGAAGATCCGTTTATCGTGAAGGCAATTGGGTGGCAAATGAGCGTCTCCTCGCGCTTTGTCGTGGGTGAATCGAAGGCGTCAAGCAATAACGAAGGGACTCTAGGTGGGCCTGGTACCGAGTCGTCGTGAGTGGAAAATGAGAGTATAGGGATCCTCCGGGGCGTACAGTCGGGTTGATTGGGATGGGGAAAAATAAAGGAATGAATGGAACTGTACGAGGATCCGAACGAAGGGAGAAACCCAACACTCGATAGTGAGTGACGGAGGGGGAGAGACGCTGTGGGATGCGACGAGAAGCGTAAAGAGAAGAGGCGGAGGAGGAGGGAGAGAAAGGGAGGAAAACCAGTGCTGTACTGGAAGGAGGGAGAGGGCGCTGAGGGCAGCCTGTGGCGTTGATTGATGCTGGCTTGCTGATTGGCTGGGTTGGTTGCCTAGCGGAGTCCGAAGGGATTGGCAACTTGACCAGGAACGGGCATCGCATCGTCACCTCATTGACCTGGTTGTCCTCTACCCAGGCAGTTTACCATACCCGGTAAAGTCACATTGTCATCACTCGAACCCCATAATTCTACCAGTCATTAATTAGTGTATATTACATAGTGTACTGTCGGTAGCTCGAGTGTCTGGATAGTCTGGGTAGCCTGGGTAGTCTGGATAGTGGTGCATAAGATATTGGCCCACCAGACCAGACTTATCACAAATTGTCTAATATGACAAAAAGGCGCCGACGACGGCGTGGGTACCCGGGTATCTGATGTGTATACCGATACACTACCTGTGTACGCTACACTATGTATTTGCATCCATTGAGCTATACACACAGCTTACGCCTCGAGCCTCTGCACTACATAGGACAAAAATGAGATACACAGAAAACTCTTAACATTTCTATGAATAGCATTGTTGTTGTCATCTAAGACACCAATGTTTACGTTGGATGTTTACACTACACGATCTGTTTGGCTCGGCCGCGGTAACATACTCTCGATTCGAATAGGTATATACATAGGTATATACATAGGTACTTACTCTCTTTCGGTGTTATGCTTTCTCAGCTAATTTATAGCACCACTCAACGACACGCGCAAATGCACAACAACAATTCTCTTTATCCAAAGGTACACTGCACCACGGTACTCCACGGTACTCTCCTGTAATGTACTAGGCAGAAAAGAGGTGTGTAGTGGAAGAAGCTCGGGTTGGTAGGCGGAGACGATCTATTTCTGTTTTTGACATGCAACCAGAGCTCTAGTCAGGTACGGGCCTGTACGGGTACCCCCGCCTTCAGGTACAAGCCTCCTCTCATTGGCGGGAGAGTTGCTTCTGAGCGGATCCATTAAAATTCGTCGGCAGGGGATCGATCAAATTCTGGCGAATGATGATACAGCCTCAGAAACGACCCCTTTTCCACGCATTTGATGACGGAATCCATCCGTTTACTCTCGTAGTCTTTTTCTTTCCATCATCCGATCCTCTTCGTGATGGGCAATGACAACTGGCGATAAAAAAATTGAAAAATTGAAAAAAAAAGAGGCTCTGAATTCAGCCTCTTTCTGTAGTGTACCATGCGACTTCGACTCGCTTCGATGCAATTGATCCAGCCTGCCCGCGCCATCCTTCGGAAGATCTTCCCAATTGCACAACCATGCATGTAGATCTCTCACATCGTGTAGTGTACACTATTGTAGTGTACTGCATTGTACATAGTAAGAGGCACAGCAACATGGTCATAGTAATTTTCGAGATTGCTTTGATAGGGCTGTGTAACAGGAAAAAAAAAAAAAAAAAAAAAAAAAAAAGATAAGGATGACGTCTCTTTTAATTGTATTTGTGTTTTGTTTTTTCTGTTCGCTACCTATACTATACACTATTGTAGTGTAGTGTACTACTACGTACCAAGATCTCCATCTCTTCGTTTCTTCCCATTCTCTGTGCCAAGAATGGCCCAAGCTCCATAAGCTCTTTTAGTGAAACACACCATCCCCCGGCGCCAACCTCACAGCTGCAGCTGCGAATGGAACTAATACATATTAGTACTAATCATCATTGGCCCGTGCTTAGTAGCCATCTACTCCGAGTAGTAATGACTGGCGATCTTCATTTTCAATCACGCTTCAACTGAGACCCCAAAACGAGCTCGCATATTTTTGCAACGGATCGAAGTGAACGTGAAATCGGGATGGATGCAATGCGCTCTTTTACCCGTCTTCTGCCCGTCCTAATCAAATACAGTATTCATAACATCACCTTCATTCCGACAGCATGGGTCACTAAGCATATTAAATCTGTCATATTTTGTCGTAGTCTCACCAGCCTCAAAGTACCATAAACGCCGTGGTATCTAGGAAGGATAAATCGATTAACACCTCTTGGATTTAATAAAGCCGCTCGTCGAGATGGACACAGCATAATATAGATGCCCACTTGTTTTGGTGAACCTTCGATAGCATATACCGTTGTATTTGTATTGGTGCTACCATGCCAGTGTAATGCATCAAAATATACAACCGGCAATCCGAACATATTGGGAAGTGTTCTTATTCCTCGGTAATAAATGGCCACAACCACTAAGCTAGGGCCAGGGTGATATTATCATTATCCGGAATGGCCATCACCGGACGAGTCGTCCTCTTTAGGCCTATCATTGATCGTCGCCATGATAGCCGCTATCTGGTGTATCAGATCTTGGCCACTACTCATACCCATATTCCCGAGGCTCGACGCCGTTATATTACCAGACGGGGTGCCGGAATTCTAGCCCCGACCCCCTTGCCCAGGCCACTGATTATTATGCTGACCATGTTGTCCAGTCCACTGATTGTTCAGTGGAGTCTGTTGACCCTGGGTCTGGTTCTGTAGAGCTGCCAAGAAACTCGGGTTGAAATACATCCCGTTCACGCCAGGCTGACCGGTGAATTGAGGCGGAGGAGGAGGGTGAAAACCTGGTTGAGTGTTCTGTGGCCAGGGAAAAGGGAATTGTTGGTTAGGTAATTGATGCAGTGGTTGGCCGTTTGGTTGCGGAGGAGGGAACACCGGATAAGACTGGCCGCTCACCGGCATGGGAGGAGCCGGAGGTAGGTTGTACTGTTGTGCAGGCTGTTGTGGGAAAACTTGTGCCCCCTGGCCTCCTTGACCTTGAGGCCTTGGTGGTAGTGAATATCCACCACGTTGGTTACTACCACGATTGCCGCGCCCACCACGACCGCGGTTCCCCCTGCCTCGGAAGTCGCCTCGGTTGCCTCCGTACGCACCGCCGTGGCCTGAAAAGTTAGTCGACGGTTCGTTGCTTCCATGAGAAGGCTGGCCTTGCCCATATCCCACTGGTCGTGCCAATGGTCGATAAGGGCCGTCATCGTCATCGTCATCATCGTATTTCAGTCCATCAGAGATAGCAGAGGTACCTGTCATAGTACTATCGTTGCGCCCGCCTCGATTAGCTGTACTATCCCGACCACCACGTGCTCCCCGTTTTTTGGCTTTCAACTGTCGCTTGTGCTCTGCCTCCTTTTCGTCGTCCGAAAATTCGATTTCGTCTTCGGCGACCTCCTCATCGTGCCAGTTACTTGCATCCGTGCCTTTGTTGGCCTTGAGCATCTGTGTCAACCCAAGGGTTGCAAGTGCTGGTGGGTAGAAGATTTTAGTGCCAATTTCCAACCCAAATGACTTGATCTCTTCCTCGTTCGTAAAGCCGGCAGTGTACCGAGGTTCTCGCACAGCTGCGATGACATCCGCTAAGGCAGCTATAATGGTTCGGTCTTCAAGACAGAGAACAGATCCTGTATCAAGTACTTGATACTCTCCGGTTGTGTTTGCCTTGATAACAGCAGTATTGCCAACGAAATGCTCAATCACACCAAGTTCAATTATCTCCATCTCGGGCTTAATCTCTACCTCGGGTCGCGGGATGATTGCCTCGGGGAGCTCATTTTTTGTTCGCACCAGCCCAGAACCACTACCTTTCCCTTTCCCATCACCTTCGTCGTCTGATCCACCGTCCATTTCCATGAGTATGCGGGCGGTCTCCTCTGGTCCAAGAATCTTGTAATCCTTCTCATCATCAGAGTCATCATCAGAGTCATCCGAACTACTAGAGTCGGACGATGACTCATAGGGAGATGAGTCCACTTCCCACTCTGGGTGCTCTTGTACGTTATCGTCGCCATCCTCTGGAACCTCTCCGGTTTGCGCCGCATCTTCGGGCTCTGACATAGCCGTATCATTCGTTTTTAATGAAATACTAGCAGTATCTCCACTAGGGTCTGATGAAATAGGCGCTGGCTCTGGCAATGGGTCTAAACCACCAAGAAGAGCCTCCAATCCTGACGTGAGTGATGGTGGACTTGGCGGATGGTCAATCACCATCTCGTCTTCCGCTACTTCGGAGTCTGTAGCTTGTGGATCGGTGTTGCCGGAAGTCGTAGGCTCAGATTCCTTTCTGGGCGCGTGAGCATCGGTCACCGATGTAGACTGGACATTGCTACCCTCGGTCACAGGCACTAACGTGCTGAGTCCAGGAATCTGGATTCCAGACATGGTAGCGTAGGTATTAGAAGTACAAGTGCCGAAAGCGTTGCTTTATCCACTGATGAATGTGCGGCTTCTGTTTGGAGGTCTATCTAGCCTTGATGACGGACAGCAAGCTCACCACTTACTGACAAGTTGAGGCACAACTTCCAGGAAAACGACAGACACGTTGAAGTGAATAGGATTATATCTCGTACAAACTATAATAATAATGGAGATATTACCGTAGACCACCACGTATCTTCATTATCGGTCGCATATATACAAAGCATGTTAGGTGTTAATGCTAGAACTTTGCTGTGACGAGAAGAAGTCCATCTACAAGAAAATTAAAGTGGGGACAAAGAGTAGACCCATTGAAATGGCTTATCGATACAGTAGACTAACCAGAACGTGGGGTGTTTCCTCATTGAGATCGATAATTGATATAATTGATGCTGGCTGACCTATTCTGGCCATGGCCGAGATATGATTGGATGTTTATGCCAAAACAGGTGGGGCTCTCTTGAAGGTGGCAGAGCTGAGCAGAAAGCTGAGTGACCAAGAGCAAATCAACGAATAAACGTCATTTTCAATTCTCCCCTCCCTCTATTTTTTTTGCCGGCCACGACGAGCTTTGCTGCTTCGTCGCTTCGTCCTCTGTAGTTCTTTTGTTCTTTTCCCCCTTTCCCCTTTTGTTTCGACCCTGATGCCCCTCCCATACCGATGAAAATCGCAAACGTCGCATACCGTCTATAATTCTACCTCTCTTCCCTGCGATCATGCCGCAGCCTACAGCAGCTAGGCCACGGGAGGACTTTGTCCATCCGGATGCACAACATGCGAAGAGGAAGAAGTATGCGCTACGCTACGTCGTCCTGAGATGGGTTCTGAAGACAGACCGCTAATTGGCATCGTCGATACAGAAATCCCTCGCCCTTCGCCATAGAGCCAATTACGGCTTTCTATATTTTTCTAGCAGCAAACATCACGGCCGCACTCTTCGCACCTATCCAGGATTGTGATGAGACCTTCAATTACTGGGAACCCACCCACTACCTGTCTCATGGCTATGGTCTGCAGACGTGGGAGTACTCTCCAGACTATGCTATTCGGAGCTGGTTCTATGTAGCTCTCCATGCCACCGTAGGCAGTTTTCGCAGACTACTACCTCGCCCTACTAAGGTAATTCGATGTTCCACGTGGCGCTTGTACTGAATGCCGTAGATGTTGATGCATCTTCTTCCTAGGTTGCCGAGTTTTACTTCGTCCGATATGCTCTGGCTTTTTTGTGTGCATTTTGCCAAGTGCTCTTATTCCGCGTTATTAGCTTCACGCTAAACCCTAGAATTGGGCTTTTCTTCCTCATGGCTCTCGTCATGTCCCCTGGCAACTTCAATGCCAGTACCGCCTATCTGCCTTCTAGCTTCGCCATGTACATGTCTTTCCTGGGTGCTGCCGCCTTCATGAACTGGAGGGGCGGCCTCAAGACGTCCTGGGGCATATGGTGGTTTGCAGTCGGCGGTATTTTAGGCTGGCCCTTTGCTTCGGCCCTCTGCGCACCATTCATGGTCGAGGAAGCTATTTTTGCAATTATGAGTGATCGTGAGCGCTTTTGGGAGACTATGCTGCGCGTTGGTCGTGGCGTAATTGCGGGACTTCTACTCATTGTAAGTAGTCTTGTTCCCGTAGACATTGCAAGGTTCTCACATGAAATAGCTTGGTGACTCGACGATCAATGCATTCTTCTACCGCAAATTCGAGGTTGTGTCGTGGAATATTGTCAAGTACAACATATTTTCCTCTACTGGCGGTCCCAATCTCTACGGGACAGAGCCTTGGACATTCTACTTCCGCAATCTAGCCATCAACTTCAATATCTGGTTTATCCTCGCTTTACTCTCGCTCCCCCTCTTCCTATTACAGAAGGCATTTACAGCAAAGCAAAATACGTTTCAATCCGGATTGCGCACCATCGTGTTCCTCGCACCGTTTTATATGTGGCTCGGTATTTTCACTTTACAGCCTCACAAGGAGGAAAGGTTTATGTACCCTGCTTACCCGTTTCTCGCCCTGAATGCGGCCCTGGCTTTGCACATAGTGCTTTCGGCCTTTGGGAGCTCAGACCCGAAAACCATAGTGGGAAAGATTCCAGCGCGACTCAAGCTATTGGTTGTCACTTCGGTATTGCTAGTTTCTCTAGATCTAGGCCTCACTCGTATTATGGGCATTTATACTGGGTATTCAGCGCCGCTCAAAATCTACGAACCTCTCGGCGCTGGGGTGGTTGGAGAGCAAGGCATCGGCGGCCGAGGGGACAACGTTTGCTTCGGCAAGGAATGGTACCGCTCTCCCAGCTCATACTTCCTTCCGCGCAACATGCACGCCAAGTTCATCAAGTCGGAATTCCGCGGATTGTTGCCCGGTGAGTTTTCGGAGGCTCGCACGGGATTTGGGTTTTTCGGCGGAACCTGGATGCCCTCGAGTGGGTTGAATGATCGCAACGAGGAAGACATGGCGAAATATGTCGATATTAGACAATGTTCCTTCCTGGTGGACACACAATATCCTGAGAGTACAGATCCTTTGCCACCTCATGAACCAGATTATATTGCCGACGGAGACAAGTGGGATATTGTCAAATGTGAGCCCTTTTTGGACGCAAGCAGAACGCATCTGTTATCGAGAGTGCTTTGGATGCCAGACTCCAATTTGGTACCTGAGAAGTATAGAAGGAGATGGGGACGACATTGTTTGCTTCGGCGAAAAACATAGGTTCTAGTATGAAGCAATAATTCTCGCCTTAATGCGGGTATGGATTATAAAAATTCGCAGATTTCAAAATAATTCTACATAGTAGCTGTTTTCCCTCCCGACCTTGCCGTTGGTTCGGCCCCGTGATGAAGATTCGGGAGAATAATCCCGAATAAATTGGCCATACAATAGCATTTGATTCACGGGAATCGCGGAATTGCAGGGGTAAAGGAAGGCTTTGGGCTGAAGGGAATAAAGCCGAGAAGATGATAGTGAGCTTCCCGTTTGGGCAGCTTACATTCACCCACCCTGCAGCGTCAAATGTCCCTATTCTAACTACTAGCAACGTGCCATGCCACGCAAGAGTTCACGTGTGTCTAGGATCTTGGCAGGCTCATACCAAATCCCACCACCCTTATCCTCGACAAATGAATTTGCTTCTTGTCGTTCACATCGCGACGTCACTCTTAGTCTTATCCTTTTTAGTGGTAATGACGCGACTTATGCAAGTAGTAGGCGGCGCCGTTGGGTATACGCCGCATTACCGCGTTTAATCCTTTTGCCTATGTACAGCCAAGTAGAGTACGGGAAGACTGTTGAAAGTCAATTAATCACAATGAATTTAAATGGTAGCTCCAACTCACTTCGGTTCTAGTGTACTATGAGCTTCAATGCTCATCCAACTAAGGCTCAGGACTACATACCCCTGTATCAGCTTTTCCGCATATAAAACGAAGTTATTATTATACCCCCAAGCCACTTGACCGATTGTGGATTGTTTCATGCTAAGCCTTTCTTATAAAATCACAAACAGCCCGAGCCAACCATGGATTAGGGCCTCCTTGGGCATCGACAAACCGGGCAGGAGATTCTTCAATACAACATTGTTATTGGTCGTCTCTGCATTGTGTTGTCACGTAACGTTTGCTTTGAGATCTGAATGCCACCTTAACAACTCCAACCGTATATAGTACGCTACCACAACTTGACGAAGTACCAGGTCAGCACCCACTTTGTTCCTATTGCGGGGGTTTAAAAATATGATATCGATTGCTATAGGTTCGAAGGTGTCCCTGGCTTAGGGATATGTCTCTCCTCCCCAGGATCCCCATGAAACATTCTAATTAAAGGAGGTGGTGTTGATTCCCTTACCTCATTATGTCTTCCTATCTCATAGTTCAGCGAGCCTCAGTCAGCTGATATGTGCAACTCCGCCTCTTCCCATGCGATGCCATAGCGGGCAGTTTGCCCGTTTACTAATTGTGACATAGGTGGGTATGTACCCATCTCTGTGATCATCGCTTTGGCCTACTCGACTATATCTTGCTTGACTCTCCCCGGCTTTATGAAATGCCGTTAGGTGACCGGAGAAAAACGGGTTACTTTTCGACTTGTCGCAGTTTTCCACCATGAAGAGCCTTCTTCTCGCGTTAGGTGCTCAATTAGCCGCAGGGCTACCAGCGTCCGTCATAGATGAGGCTTTGCCTATTCTTGGACTAGCCAACATCACAGAGGTCGGATTTTCTGACATCAAAGGCCGTAGCCTATCTGGGCCTTTCATGGGAGTGAGCTTTCCGGATCCCTCGATTATATGGGGAGATGGCTCGTGGAAAGCGTACGCGACGTCATCCAACGGCAAGCACATTCCAGTTGCAACGTCTTCTGATACTTTCTCGTGGACCCTCACGGGCAATGACGCGTTACCTGACCCAGGTCCTTGGGTAGCGAGTAATGACAGAGGCATCTGGGCGCCAGATGTTAATAAGAATGTAAGCTTTCAAAGCCCTAAACTTTGGTAGTATGCAGAGGATATTAACGTGACATTTAGGATGCGGGAGTTTATGTCAGTAAGTCAATATCTGGATCAATTTCTTATTCTAGTCATCCTTAAATAGGGGGATTTAAGAATCGTGGCTTTAAGTGCTTTGCGTTCCTCTGAAACTCTCACGCCTCTTACACAAAATGACAATTACCAACCCAAGTTTTACAGTGTATTATACGGCGCGGAAACAAGGAAGCACACACTGCATCGGTGCTGCAACCTCCGCTACGGCGCTGGGTCCTTTCATACCCCAAGCCGCGCCCTTGATCTGCAACGACGCTGGCGGTGGCGTTATTGACGCATCCGGCTATGACGACGGCGTCAACCGTTGGATCCTATGGAAAGTTGACGGGAACAGTCTCGGGGGAGCCACTACCTGCCAAGGCGGGACTCCATCGGGAGCCTATAAGTCTACTCCCATCATGATTCAACGAGTAGCACGAGATGCGCTCACGCTCCTAGATAGCCCGAGCAAGATCTTGGATAACGAAGGCGCATCTAACAACGGCGTTGTAGAGGCGCCTGCTCTATATAAGATTGGAGATGGGAACTACATCCTGTTCTACAGCGCGCACTGCTACTCCAGCGACGACTACGACATCGAGTATGCCTTCTCGAGCACCATCAACGGGGCCTACACCAATCGCGGTATCCTCTTGCGCTCCGTTGATAACAAGGGGATATGGGGACCCGGTGGGCTCGATATCGACCCCAATGGTAAATCGGTAGTCTTCCATGGACGCCTCAATGCTAATAACGGAAACGGTGCCCGCCAGCTATACAGCGCATCTCTGACAATTAACGGACGATCTGTTAGTTACTAAGCAATATCTATTTATACCAATCTACCCTGTACATACGAGCGCCCCAGTGTAGCGCTATTTTTGAATATACACCTACATACAATGAAAGAAAATAAATAAATATATCAAGATATATCATGATTTTGATAGCGAAATTCTTCATTCGGCATATTTAATTATACATATATATATATACTAGAATGCCCCGACCTTACATGGCCGATAACTATGTATCCTTTCTCAAGTACGTAGGCCTGTAGATTGGATAAACTTCCAAGGCAGCTACTAAGTGTAAATCATTTCTCCGGGTGGGATCGGGCGGATGCTAGTCTACTACTTGATCTTAGGGTGTAGCAGCATTGCATTGCCCCCTAGGGTGCCGCCGATCATTCGGCCGTATGGCCGATCCTTGTCAAGGATAGTAACGTCGGACGGGATATAAAGCTGGATAGAAGGCGGCGTGTACCATTCGGTCGGAACGTAAACGACGCAAGGGAGAGAAGAGGTGGTGGAGACGAGAGGTCCTGGAAGGCTGTGCAAACCCAGTAATAGTACACCGCAGAAGGCGATGAGGTTTTCGTGTGAGGAACTTGGGTGAATACTTCAAAACTACGCGCGGGCATCGCCATGACCTAGGGTCCGTTGGAATACAGTGATGCGTCATACTAGTCGAGTCGCATAATCGGACGTCCGGAGCCGTGCTCATGTCAGACCAGCAGCTAACCTATAGGCGCTACGATTTGGCATTGACACGTATTGAAAGATCTGACAAGAAGCAGTGCGACGCTGAATTTTCAGACTATAGGCTACGGGGGCTGATGTTTCTTCAACCCTAATCCCGAGCCTAGATAAAGACTAGGGAGGTCCATTACCACATTTCCGACAAAACGAAATTCGAAATTCGAAATTCGAAATTCTAGGTTTGCCCCACTAGTTCGGCACCTACTATACATATCTATAGCTCATATAAATCAATTAATTAATTAATTAACTATATATTTTTATATTGTAAAAATATTATGATATTTTAAATAAGTGTTGTGTTGTTTTACGATTACGTACGATGGTATTAATGAAAAACTTTGGCGTCGATCTAACTGCAGACTATAGGTGTGGCCCGCGCGCTATAGTTAGCTAATTAACCTGCTATACAGACCCTACTATACCAACCAGGCCATATAGACAGACCAAGCCATACAGACCAGGCCATACAGACCAGGCCATACAGACCAGGCCATACAGACCAGGCCATATAGACCAGGCCATACAGACCAGGCCATATAGATCAGTCAGTTAGTCAGTTAACTAGTTAACTAGTATTAAAAGACCTAGGTTTAATAAGGCGTTCAGAATTCTTTTTTTTTTTAGTTCTACTAGTTATCGTATAAATGGAATATAGTAGGGCAAAACCAGAATTTCGGATTTCCAAAAACTAAAATTCGTTTTGTCGGAAATGTGGTAATGGCCCACCGTCAAAGACGGCGGCTTACTGATATTGATATACAATTGGAATGAGTTATTTTCTTAGTGAAGTGAAATAAGCGATAAAAATGACCTCTCGTTACATATATGGTATTATGCTCATTTTCAATAAAATAGTTATCCAAATTAGGCCTTCAATCTCATACACACGACTCTTATTCATTCGCGTGTGCATCGTTGTAGTAATGGATCTATCCAAGTCGTTAGCAAATACAATCTAAATCACTTCTACTTTGAGAAGATAAGTAAAGCATGTCCTCTTACCGTCTGATCAGCGCACCCAGCTGGTGTCTGGTACGCATACGCGCCAGTGTTTATGAATAGCGCCTGATTCGCGCACACGAGCCAAGCGGCGAGATTCTGGCGCTTGACTTCGGGCGTGCTCCAGGTGAGGGCGTCGCCCTATCCAAACATCTAGAGTCAATAATTGCCACATACGGTGGGGGAAAAAAGGAATAGAAAGGGGTTCGGAAGTCGGCATAAGTCCCCAGTGGTAAGAGAACTCTTGATTGGGCAACCCATACTCCCGAGATACGAGACACCAGTGAACTTACCTGCCAGACGAAAGTGCCAAACTCGTTCTTAGTCGTGTTGAACCACGTCGCTAGAGTGCGCTGCGTGAAGTCCGTCGGCTTCTCGACGCTCAGGTACAGCGGCGCACCGCCCGTGCCCGTGTTGGCAATTAGCTGCCCGCCTTCCACTTTATACTGTCCGGCTGTCTTGTAGTTTTCTAGGATTGCTGTACCTGGAGCGTTGGCGGGCTTTGTCTGTAGGTATTTGTGGTAGTTGGGCTGAACTACTGCTCTGACCCAATACCAACCCGCCTGCAGGGTAGTCCCTGGACCTGATTGGCGTTTGTTATTAGAGGAATCGGCAGCCTGAGGTACGTCTATGAGTGAGGCCGGACCTTGACGCACACGGTCCTCAGTATATGGATCATCAGGGGTCAGCGTCGGAGTTGTCGATTTACCCGTTGGAGTCTTTGTTGTCCTTGGAGGGAGTGTGGTAATAATAGTGGTGACCGTGGGTGTGGTGCTCGACTCCGTTGTGGTGCTCGGCTTTGTTGCAGTGGACTTTGTTGTGGTAGTTGATTTTGACGTACTCGTTGATTTGGACGTGCTCGTAGATTTCGATGTGCTAGTCGACTTTTTTGTTGTGGTTGATTTCACTGTTGAAGTTGTTTTTGTCGTCGTCGGCTTTGAAGTCTTAGTTGTCGTAACGACAGTAGAAGTCGGCTGTCCTCCACCATTGTCCCATGGAGTCTCAACGCACTGGGCGTACCAGGGGCTGCCGTTATTTGTGAGAACTAGTATAGCTAATATGAGTGTAGCGTTACTGACTTTGTTGCAGAGCTGTAGCATGTCGCAGTCTTTGGACACAGAGTAGGGCCCGTATACGATAAGCCCCCGCCTAAATTGTGTGAGATTCTCCATTTTACGCATTATAGGATCGTAGTACTCACATTGCCCGTAGAGGCTTTGTGTTGTCTGGGCCAGGACGTTGGCCGAGATTCCCAACGACAATACCCCTAGGATAACTAAGATGTGAAGCGACATCTTTTGCGTTCAGTCTAAGCCGCCTCTGGGATATATCGCTCCTTATAATAAAGATCTATCGCCTTTATTTGGTTTGTCTCCAGCTAGTTTTTGCCTTTCCAGTCTTTTAAAGACGATGTCATGGGGTGACTACAGAAAAGCTACACCAAGAAGATATACGGGTTGAGTTGATATATCTCGCCTCTAGTCAAATCGGTGACGTTCCATTAGTACGGCTAATAATAGAACATGACGCGGTTACTATCAATGATTGATTTATGTGTCAGCTAATAAGTGGCCAGCTATATACTTCTCGTCATGAAGCTCGGTGAAAGATGCTATTGCTAGGCGGTCTAGACCTCCAAGCCCACGGTACCGAGTGCCCGAAGCGCAATGTAAATTTAACCAATGCGCATGTATAGTGGTATTTGGAAAGTTCGATAAGTGGCATGACCCGTCTTCCTCATTTAGGCTAATGATGTATGTGCTGAGGATGCGGTCGAGTAGGACGCCTGCCAAGAGATAGTTGATGAACAGAAAGCTAACACGGTTCAAATTCCCGCCTAGATCATGAGCTAGTCCTAATTAAAGAGTGTCGAAGAAGTTAAGGATTGAATTGGAACTGTCGCTTATAACGAACAATCTGAAGTGATGCCAGCGATACCCGGCTGGATTCGATCATATTCGGCTCTAAGAGACAAGATGTTACTCTCCCAAAATAAACACTCCCAGAAGCATTAGTGCACGTTATTATACTTCTGTAGCTGTCGGAAGCGAACCAGACACAGACCAGTATACCACGTAATTATAACCCTGAGCGTCGTAGAATGGACTAAGAGTCACAGTTGCATCGTCTGCCGTGCCGGTGAAGTCCAAGTTGAAGTTACTCTTACGCTTCAGAGAACTTAACGCCAAGGTTGGAGTGTGGCTTAGAGAACTACTGCCATAGTTCCCAGACAACACCGTCGGCCCATATGCTATGGCAGCTAGACTATTGTTGTCATTCGCAGCGATTAGCCTGAGCTGGAAAGGTAGTTTCACCGTGACGGTATCTCCCGAGCTCCAAGCGCGCGAGACGGTGGCATACGAGCCTGGTGTCGTGACGATGGGCTGCTGTTGGCTGTTTATATAAATAGTGGCGCCTAAAGTCCACGAAGGGATGCGTATCTTGATATCCCAAGTGCCTGAACCGCCAATTGTTAATGTTGTGGCATCACTGACGGGAAAATTCGTTGTCTGAGTCACGGTTACACCACGCTGAGACCATATCAGCTTCGAAGGAGTGAACAAATTTATGTAGAGTGACGAAGAGTCGTAGCCGTAGATGGAATCCATCAACTTCGTGTTGGTTTCGACGCCTGTCCCCTGACAACACCAGAAGGTACCATAATCTGTTGACCACGTACCCCCACCCCACGCTGGACCAACTCCCCTCGTTGCACCAGCATTTAAGGGGGTGAAATAAGTGATATGCCCGTGATCATCGCTTGGGTTCTGCTGACCAAGCAAGTGGTTGAGTAACGCACGCTCGTAGAAATCGAAATAGTTGGCGGAGGGATTGATTGCCCACAGTTCTCTAGTCAACTTCAGCATGTTGTAAGTGTTGCAGCCCTCGGCGGTATCGCCGACTAAATACCCAGATATAGCATCAGGTGCACGGAAATGTTCAGACTGGCTGTTCCCACCGATGGCGTAAGAGTGGTGATTGATTGTCATATCCCACGCATTTCTAGCGATGTCGAGATACCGTGATGTGCCGGTCTGCTTATATTCCCGTGTAGCGCCAATCCACTTGGGGACCTGGGTGTTGGCATGGAGGCCACTGAGTTTATCTTGGTTGGATGCCAATGGATCAAAGACAGCTGCATGGTCGAAGCGCTGGGCAACTGTCAACCACTGACTATCGCCAGTCCAATAATAGATCTCAGCAAGTACGTCGTTCATACCCCCGAACTCCGTGTTCATGACACTTTGCATCTGGCTGGTAGTGAGCTTGGCCGTTCGCTGATTAACCCACCCTGCCAGGCAAAGTAGGACAGCCTTTGCATTGGAGTCTCCGATGTGGCGCCAGGCGTCGAGGAGGCCAGCCATTGTTTTGTGAATCACATAATACGGAACATTGCCGTTTGTCAGCTTCCCAGTTTCTAGAAGCGTGAAGTCAGACTCCGGGAAGCCCGACAGGTAACCTGTTGCAAAGCCAGCGTTCACATTGTTGGCCTGGCATTTAGCGAGCTCCCTCACCAAATATGTTGCCCTATCGCGACATGCCGTATCTTGAAGCGTCGCCCAGCACTGAGCCAAAGCCGTGATAAAATGACCCTGACTGTGAGATCGGAATGGGAAGGTTGGGTCGTCCCAACCCCCATTTGATGAGGCCCCATTCGTGGACAGTTTGTGGTTCGATCTAAACACATAGAGCAACCTTTCAAGATCGACCCATTTGATGTAAGTAAGTGTTCGGTTTTGATTGCCGAGCCAGCGGCTATCGGTCAGTTGGACTTGGCTGAGGTCAAAGAGGTATGCCGAGACTCCCACTTCGCTACGGACCGGCGGTACGACAACGGCGTTGACAGGCGAGAAACTAACAATCAAGCCTCCAATGAGAGTTATGTAGGTGATCAAGCTACCGAAGATACCTCGACAACCACGCCGATTTCGAAGCATCTTAGGACAGTCAACAATATAGCAGGTAAACAGGAAGAAATTGAGAATGTGTTACAATAGGACCTACTCTAAGAGTTAGTCAATAATCCTGAGTAGTTATATTTGCATTAATTTCACGGGAGTAGTCGAGGAGTTGACTGAACTTATTACGACTACCAAGAATTAGGATGAAGCCTCAGACAACCATCTTCGACACGGCATCAGGCAACGCTCATATCCCGCTCATTCTCGGCGGCCCAAATATTCCCACGAGTCAGTATCAATGTGTGGTTTAGATTCATATCAAGAAACTAGCTAGTCGTTGATCCCCCGCATCCGCTGCCCAGCACCATTCCGTTACTCCACCAGAAGCACGTTTTTTTGAGACACACGAGATGTCTCTAAGCCGGGTCCCATTGGCGCGCATAACCTAAATGCGACCCAAGCCTAGAAGCACTTGGACATGGCCAACATCAATAGTCGTGATGATGTGACTGTGACTGTGATATGCGAAGTTCTTGAATAATAGATCTAGTATTGTGGGTAATTCGCGGAAATAAAATGCTACATAGTTTAAAAGGTAATTAATTCCCAAGAATAATCAACAATACTACTCGTAATACGTACCTATGTTAAGGGGGTAACAGAGCCTTTTCAAATAGAACTGAAGAGCACTTTTGTATGTTAGGCAGATTATTAATACATCACAATACCACAGGTATTAATCCCTGTAAACGGAGGGGCTGTACAATAGCGGATATAGATATAGCCGTTACGAACAGATGGTCTTCATTG
This sequence comes from Xylaria sp. Z50, assembly GCA_037356035.1. Lineage (NCBI taxonomy): Eukaryota > Fungi > Ascomycota > Sordariomycetes > Xylariales > Xylariaceae > Xylaria > Xylaria sp. Z50. Next base: position 547,160 of record JBAWJU010000007.1, read on the forward strand.
ATCAAGTGGGATTAAGTTTTGTATTATAGGCTCTGCATTCCTACGTACCACTAGGGTAAGGCAGGTAAATAAATCTACCAACATGTGACTAACTAAGCTACAGGCGCACCAATTGAGCCCAATAAAATAAGAGTCGAACATGCTTTATAACATGCTTTATAGCATACCGGTTGACCGGCTGAATATATAAGCATGCTTTCGAGATTGGAAACCACCTGTAATTAAACGGCTACTCTGTAACCGTATCCTTTCCGTAGCTCTTTATTTCTATGTGCTGTATGCTGATTTTTTATTACTTAGTTACTGCTCTGTGATTTTGTACCTAATCTGTAGTCTGTAGTTAGTGATCCCTCGTCGCCCGAATGGACTTTATTTATCATTAAAATTGCTGTACCTATTCCGTTGTGATAAAAAGAGGAGAGAATAGATAAGTGTAGTATCTTTGTATCTTCGGGTTCGTGCGACTAAGCCGAAACGGGCCAACTTTTTCAGTCACCTTTTGTTGACGTCACCAATATCCTTAGTACACAGGGTTAACAGACAGAACATAGCGCTTTACATGAATCGAAAAACAAGCTGTCTAGGTTTATTTTGTTCTATAGATTGATTATAAGCTCATGAGGGTTGCTTTGAATCATGGGCTACTGGTGAGGCCTTCCCACACTCGCCTTTTAAAACTCGGGGCTCAAAACCACCTGTTGGCGCACATTCGTTGGCTACCGCCGATATGCCCGCCGGCTGCGCGTCCTTGGCTCACAATGAAACGAAGCATCTCAGTGGTTTCAAAAACGGCATCTCAAGCGAAGCGACAGCGCCCCCAAATACCCGAATACCATCTGACCCCTTCACTGCGCGACCAGACTGGCGAGGCCATATGGCCGGCGCCGAAAGATCAAATCGAGAGGGCCCAAATTTTTATTCGTGAATGGTATGTTGAGATTCCCTCTTGTCATAATTCCGTCCAACTAATAGTTCTAAGTGTTGCTGCAAGGAAGAGGACACTAATCGTCCCGGATAAGGATGCCGACGGTCTAACTTCTGGTGCTATTTTACAAAAGACTCTTATGTTACTGGGCATGGATTCTAGCTTGATATCAGCGCACCTACTCCAGAAAGGTCGCAATATCCACGATGAAAGCGAGCGTAGCGCTATGGCAGCCTACGAGCCAGCATTTATCTTCATTCTCGATCAAGGGTCAAGGAGGTCGCCCTCTGTTATTGATGCTCCGCATAGAGCCCTAGTTATTGATCATCACTGGGCGTTGGACGGTGATTTCCCGGAGGGCTCGGAGCATATCACAGCATGCAACTCACCACCTATCGCCACAAGTTCATTGCTCACGTATCACATCTGCTCATCTCTTCATAGAGAGGTGGCGACTACATGCGACTGGCTTTGCGTAATGGGAACTCATGGCGATTTGGGTAATACGCTGAAATGGGAGCCCCCATTTCCAGATATGAAAAGTACTTTCAAGTCGTACACAAAGAAGGCTTTGAATGATGCTGTCTCGCTCATCAATGCGCCTAGAAGAACTTCGACGTATGACGTCCCTGCGGCTTGGGCAGCTTTAACTGCGGCGGCCACCCCGGCCGAGTTGCTCAAAAACCCCATGTTATTAGAAGCGAGGGCCGAAGTCAATGCGGAGGTTGAAAGATGCACTCACACAGCCCCGAAATTCTCGGGCGACGGCAAAATAGCTGTATTCCGAATCAACTCGGCGGCGCAAGTGCATCCCATGATAGCGATACGGTGGGCTGGACACTTACAATCCCCCAAGCTGGAAGTCATCCTTGTAGCTAACGAAGGTTACCTGCCCGGAATGGTGAATTTCTCCTGTCGTGTCCCCCGAAGCGCCAGAGCGCGCGACACGTCGGTTAATATCATTGAGGTGTTGCGAAGTATAGCAGAGAGGGCCCCGAGTCCTACGCTCTGTGAGCGCCTCGGGGAATCGTTCGCTAGAGGCCACAAGGAGGCTAGTGGGGGGATCGTACCCAAAGCCGAGTTTGAAGAATTTCTGGAAATCCTCGAGATTGGCAAAAAGTCGGAGACGAGTAGTCCTAAAAAGCAGAAGAAAGATGCCGGCGTGAAACAGTCAAATACACTGATGAACTATTTTGGCAAGCAACCTACAACTAAATAGAGATAGCGATTCGCGTATTTCAAGGTAGTGTTGTTAGAAAGGACGTATCTAAGACTGGAGAGACCTCATTGTGGCATCCATCCGCTTTCCCCAATGTTGAGACTTCGGGTTCCAGACCGACACATTGCTACGAAAGCTAGCACTATTCTATCATGGTTAGGGCTATTGAACTTGCCACTTCGAAAGATTATTCCTTATGTGAATCTTTTGCGGTTTGCCGCTAGCTCTACCTTCGGGTGCTAGTTCCCGTTTCTGCAACTTACGGAAACTGATTGATGACGGAGTCTATTGTGGTGTGACGAATAAAAGAAACATACACTCTCTTCACACTGCTTTGCAGCTCACATCAAGCTTTTAAGCCCTCATTTCTGACCCGCTCAACTCCGTTTCAGAGCTTTCCGGCCGATCTCAGACCCTTCTCTCCATCAACCAGGACGCACCAACCCTCGCTCCCTACACCGCCCTCGCCGGAGATGACTTCGCCGCCGAACCCATCGGCGTCTTTGGCGTAGGCAAACTTGATGACCTCGTCGTCAAAGGTGCCGGGCTGCAGCCAGACGGCGGGAATGCCGACGCGCTTAGCCTCTTTAAGGACCTCGAGTGTCACTGGGGGCGGCGTGATCACGGAGAGCGACGTCTGTTTTGGCTCAGGTAGCTCCGAGACGGACTTCACGGCCACGTGCTCCCCGTAGGACGTCGTGATGGTTGCTGAGGCTGGGTTGATGGGCGTCACGGGGAGCTTGTGAGCTTGGTACCAGACCAGAACTAGACATCGCGGTGGTTAGTTGGCATCAGTTATAACTAATGCATATAATGTGCGTGAGTGTGTGTGTAAGCGCGAGTGTATTGTATAACCAGAAATGAATTGGTCAGATGAAGGGTGAAGGAAGGGGTGCATTATTGGAGTTTCCACCATCTTAGGGAATAACAGACACTATAGAGTGGCCAATTCATTGAAAATGCCGGTCTCACTTGGGTGAGGATGAGGGAAAGAGAAGTATCCTACCCTTATGCCCGAACTTGGCCGGGTTAGAGCTCGCGCCCACGACAGCGAACTGCGGGGATGAGAAGAATGCTCGGACGCTTGCTTCGGTTGTCATCTTCAACATATGGTAACGAATGGTATTGGTATTAGCAGTGAATTGAAGTCTACGGGTCTTGTGGGTTTATATAAATATATATATGCCTAGCAGGGTGATACAGTCGACGTTTGAGGCTTTTGAGGATGTCGTACGTCTAGTGTACTATCCATAGGTAACACTTAGTAAACATACACTAAAGTTACTGTTGACGGCGGGTTAGAGGGCAGTAGACCCCGCTGACTCTGCTCGGAGGGGTACCGCCTTGGGACAAAGCCCCAGACGGAGGGTCCCGACCTTCACCTCCGAATAGCTCCTATTTCTACCAGTAGCATTACGTTACAGAGTGAGACCGTTTCTCTTCTACTTAACTACCGTAGATAGATTATTTACTATACCTTTCTCTTATATAATTCGTCCTATAGATCTTAAAGTCCTCATGTTATAGATTTTTAGATTCGCGTTCATCGCCTATTCATTTTCTCCCTACGTTGTTTCAGAGTTAACCTGTTCGTCACCCAAGCACTCACCATTCCTCTCGGCAATGGCGACATTTGCGTAAGTAGTCCCACACTCGCTCTCCTGCGCATCAATCACATCATGCGACAAGAAATCCATTGCTAATGTTATCTGTAGCCGCCCAACCTTCTCTGCAAAGGTGTATGCGGCCTTTCGGCCCACTTATCCGGCGCCGCTCTTTCGAACTGTCCTAGGTTTCCATCAGCTGCCGCCCACGGCCAGCGAAAAAACGTTATTAGATATAGGATGCGGACATGGCCTTATCGCGCGGGCACTGAGTCCGCACTTTCAGCGCGTGCTTGCCATCGACCCATCACCAGGTATGGTTGAGCAGGCTCGCCACATGACTGACGATACTAAGATCAGCTTTCACCCTGGCCGGGCAGAGGATCTGTCGGCACTCGTGGGCCCCGCGTCTGTCGATATGGCCGTGTCGGGTCAAGCAGCCCATTGGTTTGATTACAGCGCTGTGTGGAAGGAGCTGGCGCGCACACTGAAGCCCGGTGGCACAGTTGCGTTCTGGGGATATGTTGATGGCGTTCTTAAGGGGGCTGAACAAGCTACCGAGGTGATGGAGAAGTTCGTCTATGAATTCGGTGAAGTAGCACCGGGGGTCGAGGGCATGGGGCCGTACTGGGAACAGCCCGGCCGGAATATGCTAAGGAATCTACTACGTTCCGTGGAAGTACCTGAGGATCATTGGAAAGACATCACGCGACTGGAGCATAACCCTGGAGAGAATGATGGTGAGGATAAGGCCTGGTTAAAGAAGAGGATGAAGCTTGGAGAGGTCGAGGCGTATACGCGCACCTTCAGCTGTTATAGTGGTTGGAAGGATGCACACCCTGAGGCGAAGAGCAGAGCCGAGGGGGGAGAGGGCGATGTGGTTGATGTCATGTGGGATTACATGATTGATTCTGTGCCGGAATGGAAGGCGGTGGGTGAGCAGTGGAGGGAGGTTGAAGTTATTCATGACTGGGGGACTTATATCATCATGGCTAGGCGTAGGTAAGAGTTAGAAATTATACGCAAGTACGCACATAATCTGGCCGGGTAAACCGTGCTATGTATGTTGGTGTTTTGAATGTGGGATGTGGGATACTACACTACATTGGTTGAATGTTGAAACACAATGAATTCCCATTCAAAGCCAATGCTCTACGATTTTAATATCAGAAAAATCAATAATTAACTGCCTAATTATTCGAGAGAATCATCTAGCTTTGTCTCATAATGAAATCGACCTTACACAGGAACTTATGTATTTTGGTGTTCTAGAAAAATGAGTCCTACCCGGGAGTAGATGCAGTAGAACACACCTTATTGGTGGCGGTTGTTGCTATGGCAATTTCTTTTGCCCCACCATGCAACAACGCATGATGGCACAGGCCAGGGACTATCTCTCTTTAGTCCCCTGGGTTCTATGCCAACAAGACTTCCAGGTTCGATTATATTTCACTGTTTTCTTCCCTCTTCCCTCTAATCTTCCAATCCAACTGCCACAACACAAACCATTGCAACCTTGTCATCTCCTGCCAGACATACTACCTGATTTTTACTTCGATACCATACGACTAACACCTTCGGAAACGTCCACATATCTTCAGAATGGTAAGTGACTCGTTGTGCTCCTGTTCATGATTCGTCCCTCGGCCACACCAAATAAACACAGCGCCCCTCGCAACCCCCTACACCCCGGTTTAGCGCCCTGCGGTTGGCTCCTACAGTGCTCCTGAAAGAAGAGCCCAGCGAGCCGAGCGAACCCAGCGAGGAGGATCAGGGCGCTGTTTGGCAGCGGCGACAAATAAAAAAGGAAGCTGGAATGAGTAATGAGTCCACCAATTCCTGCCAGCGACGGTGCGCCGGTGCACCGCTGTCCGATCGATCCAATGACCGAATCCAATCCCAAAAATCCGCCATCGCAATTAACCTTTCTTTCCCCTTTTCGCTGAAAACAACAACAACAATAACGACGGCTTCCATCGCAATCCACGCTTTAACGCTTTAACGTCTTGCTCTACATCCTTGCACGGTTCCCGGATCGCATTGACTCTTGCTCTATTATACACGCATCTGCTACTACATTTCTGCACAATACCCATTAATCTCAAGTATCATGGCCACTAATTACGAGAATCATCAGGCTTCAACCAACTACAAAGAGGCTTTCTCCCTATTCGACAAGCGGGGAAATGGCCGTGTCACTCTCGAGAGCCTAGGCGACCTTCTGCGCGCCTGTGGCCAGAACCCAACTCTTGCTGAAATCAGAGACCTAGAGAGGACTGTCGGTGGAGAATGTGAGTAGTTTCTTTTGTTTATGTCTAGATTGCGATATTCTGCCAACTTCCATCTCATCAACAAGATGGGGCGCACGCCTCTCCCCTCTGTTCCTTGAAGAATGGAACATGAATGTAACCTTTTTCATTTTGACTGGAGCTAATACGGATCCTTTCGCAGTTGATTTCGAGACTTTCTCCAAGATCCTCAATCGGCCTGGTGGATTCCGCGATCCTGGTGAACCTGAAGAGTATTGCCGAGGTTTCCAGGTTTTTGACAAGGACATGACTGGATTTATCGGTGTCGGACAACTCAAATACATCCTAACAAACCTTGGTGAGAAGATGACGGATGAGGAGGTAGACGAGTTGTTGAAAGCAGTGGATACGAGCTCAGGACAGGTCAACTACACTGGTAAGTTCAACACGTCTTAGACAGTCTGCGCAAATACCGCATTTGCAGCGCGCGCACCGAGAAGAGTCTGACAGGGTTATAGATCTCGTACGCACTATCCTCGCCAACTAAACAGCGGTTTTCCCCTCTTAAAGACGTTTTCGATGAAAGGGAGTTTGGGAGGAATGGGATTATGCATGATTCGAAGATGACACTGGCGTTTATGCATTGCTTTCCAATGTTGTTTGGGACCATATTGTACGAACTAGGAAGACACCCTCTAGTCTTCTCTGATACTTGGGTGTGATAGATACTTCTAACACGTCGAGAGCAAGATGCATTTTCCTGCTCTGAATATCAACGCTGTTTAATATTGTAGATTAGGATCCGCGATGAGATTTAAACGTGACAAGGGCGCATCGCTTTGTGCTCCAATTTGCATCATGTTAGCATGATAACCAGGACGGCAGAAGTCGGTAAAAACAAGTCGGTCGATTAGGAGCCGCAAAGTCGGTACGCCCAGGTCGGTAGATAGGTCATAAATTAAGTAGTATGTTGTCTTATCTGCTGCAAATATGCCTTTATATTGTCTAGGCATCGCATAAAAGTACAACATTTGCTTCCGTTCCCGGATTAGGTATCTCTATGTGATATCATCGACTTCTGCCATAAACCGATACGCAGGTCTCGCGCTTGCTATACTACTATATGGTAAGTGGCGGAAGATGTGTAATTTACATAGTACTGGTGTACGGAGCAGACTATATCAAGCTGTGATGGTGGTTTGATCTACACATGGTCCTCATTTGTTGGGGGCTGCATCGAGATGCCTGGCTACATACCTAAAGAGGTACATATATCTAGTACATGTCTTGCCGGCAGAAACCCCGCAAAATACTCAAGTACCTACCCAAGCTGCTGGAGAGCTTCCACCACTAGGTAGGTACCTAAGGTACCTCTAGCTTAGGTACCTCTAGCACCTTTTTATTGCTGTAGGTGGTACGGAGTACCTACATAATAGAGTTAGGTACCTACATAATACTTTTGCTATTCCATTGAAGGAGCCGGAATCGCACCCTTCATTCCCAGACCTCAGACCTTGCCCTGCCTCCTTGAGCTCCGATCTCTGAGCCTTTAATGCAAGCTGTCTTGTCATCAGCCCTGTAACGTAACCCAACACCCGAGACCTGCATCACACAGAGCCATAATCCATAATAATGAGCCATAATAATCCCATCTAAACCAACCTATCGACGTAGCTACTCTTATCTAAACACAGACACATACGTGCTTATACTTCCAGGCACTACATTACTCACGGGCTGCAATCCCGCCCCGCTGTGCCCCTCGTTCCCTTCCCTCCCCCATTCCCTTCTTCTTCTCCTCTCATTGGGTAGATCTGTGAACTCCAGCGAATCTGGCGACATCGAGTACCCCGGCGAGAAGCTCCCGACCCCCCCTCCTCCTACTCTCCCTTCTTGTACTCCTCTTCGCCATTACCTTCAACCTGGCTGCTACACGCGCCGTTTCTCGCCTTTCTACCTACCTGAACCATATTCGTTTCAGGCCCTCTTCTCCCTCTAATACACCTCCCTTCGCTCGATCATCTGTTGTATCGAGACCCCTCGTAACCGCTACCATGGCCCCCGACAAGTATAAGAACCCACCCCAAGCTCCGCCAACTTTCACTGGTACCAAAGAGTCCATCGTCGACGATGCGAAGGCTCTTTGTGACACAACGCGCTCCCTACTCGACGGAATCGCCGCCGACGTGCCCGTAGACAAGTCTAGCTTTGCTTCCGTCCTAGTGCCTATGATCGAAGACGAGAACGAAGCCCAGCTCCGATCTAGAATTCTAGGCTTCTACCAATATGTTTCAGGAGACGCCGATCTCCGGAATGCCTCTACGGAGGCTGAGAAGCTTATGGATGATTTCTCTATTGAGTGTAATATGCGTGAAGATATATATGCTCTCGTCGATGCTGCCTTCCGATCACAAAAAGTCAACGAGCCCAACTTAGACTCCGAAAGCCTGCGGTTGCTTGAGAAGGAACGCAAGGGATATATCAGAAATGGCCTTGGCTTGCCCAGGGGCCCTCAGAGGGATCGCTTTAAGGATATTAAGAAGCGCCTAAGCCAGCTTGGGATCCAATTCCAAAAGGCCCTAAATGAGGAAAATGGAGGTCTCTGGTTCACCAAGGAGGAGCTTGACGGTGTTCCGGATGACGTCGTCGACGGTCTTGAGAAGGGCACCGGCGAGAATGAGGGAAAGGTTAAATTAAGCTTCAAGTATCCGGATTTGTTTCCAACTCTCAAGTTTGCCAAAAACCCTGAGACGCGGAAACAAGTATTTATTGCTAATGAAAATAAGGTAATAACCGGACGGCAGCCCTTCCTTCTCTAGCCATAATGTTGTAGGCGCTGATAATGGTAGTAGTGCAACGACAATGTCCCCCTTTTCAAGGAGGCCGTCTTATTGCGCGACGAAGCGGCGCGGATGCTGGGATATGCTAACCATGCCGCTTTCCGTATCGAGGACAAGATGGCAAAGCTCCCCGAAACTGTGAACTCGTTCCTATCCGATCTTCGGACCAAGTTAGCACCTGGCGGTGTGAAGGAGCAGGCTCACCTGCTTGAGTTAAAGAAGAAGGACGAAGAATCTAGAGGCTTAAAATCGGATGAAAACTTCTACCTCTGGGACAATCGTTTCTACGACCGAATGATGGTGGAGCAGGAATATAGTATTGATGAGCAGAAGATTTCCGAGTACTTCCCCTTGCAATCTACAGTCCAGGGCATGCTCGAGATTTTCGAGAAATTATTTGGACTAGTTTTCGTCGAGTTAGATCAGGGTGAGCGACAGCGACTATCGCCAACCGGGAAAGCTGAGGATATTGCCTGGCACGAGGATGTCATACTCTTCTCTGTTTGGGATGATGCATCCGAAGGTGATGGATTCGTAGGGTATCTTTATCTCGATCTGCACCCCCGCCAGGGTAAATATGGCCATGCCGCGAACTTCAACCTCCAGCCGGGTTACCAGCAGAAGGATGGATCGCGCCGATTCCCGGCTACAGCATTAGTTTGTAACTTCTCGAAACCTACGGAAAAGAAGCCCTCACTTCTTAAGCACGATGAAGTTGTCACCCTATTTCATGAGCTAGGCCATGGTATTCATGATTTGGCAGGCCGATGCAGATACAGTCGCTTCCACGGCACATCTACCGTTAGAGATTTCGTAGAAGCACCAAGTCAGATGCTTGAGAATTGGTGCTGGACATCTAGCCAACTTAAGTCGCTCTCAAACCACTACGAGACTGGCGAAAAGATTCCCGATGATTTGATCGAGAAGCTCATCTCGACCAAACACGTCAATGACGCCCTATTCAATTTGAGACAACTACACTTCGGCATCTTCGATATGACTGTACACTCGCCAAGTAGCCACGAAGAGTTAGAGAAGCTAGACCCCAGCAAACTCTATAACGACCTGCGCGCGCAGATCTGCGGTCTCAAAGGCCCCGAAGCTCTCGGCCAAGGAAGGTAAGTATTGACAATAACGATAGATCGCTCAACCTTTCGGTTCGCTAACTCGGCCTAATAGCACCTGGGGACACGGCCAAGCTACGTTTGGCCATCTCATAGGAGGGTATGATGCCGGATACTACGGCTACTTGTCGTCTGAAGTCTACAGTGCAGATATGTTCCATACGAGCTTTAAGAAGGATCCAATGAACGGACAGGAAGGTCGTAGATACCGTCACACTGTGCTAGAGCGTGGTGGGAGCCAGGACGAGATGGAGACCCTGAAGCAGTTCCTGGGCAGGGCACCTAGCAGCGACGCGTTTTATGCTGAACTGGGTCTCGTTGCCGCATAAGTGGGTAGTAGATCTTAGCTATAGAATTACGGCAATACATCTAATAAATGATTAGACGGTCAGGTACTTATCGACCAGACGAACATGGGTAAAGAGAGCTGAGATGAAATAAGTGTGAATGGTCATTAATTATAGGTTGGGTTCTCGGAGATAATGCTCAAATCAAATACAGTCCATGTTACTTTTTATTTTCATCTTTTATTTTTATATTCATGTGATAGGTTGACAAGCCCCCAGCAGTCAAATCTTTCTATGTTACCTATTTAGTATAGCATTTGTGCACGCATATATAGGTAATTATGCTTGTTTATACATGCTCCGTACTTTTTGAGTACCCATTAGTACCCACACATGGCCAGAATGTGGCTAGCGTGGCTGTGCAGATCCCGAACCCGCCTCTCCGCAAAACCCCACTCTAGCGCAGAGTAAACAACACGCGTGAAAGGAACCAATCAACTCTCGGGTCGCCTAGCTTCAACCTCGACAATACATCGTGCACTCTTAATTGTTCACGCACTCATATTCCGACTTATTCCACAATTCTCCTTCAAAGCTATACATTCCGAACCCTCATCCGCCTAAATTTCGAAATTATTTCTGCTACGCTACGAACTATATCCCTTGCCCAAGTACAGCTTTGCTGCAGCAACTCTAAGCCAAGATGGAGTCAGACGAGATGTCTGATCGCTACTACACGTACGACGGTCGATTTGCTTCCTTCCAATCCGCCCAGCCCGTGGCTCGACGCGCCTCAATTGTGAAAGGAAAAACTCCGAAAGCATTGTCATGGCCACACAAACGATTAAACCCTGAAATTGTACGCGACAAACCCACCGAATTCTTTCGCGACCGACGAGTTGCTAACCTGTTTGTTAGTTTGCACGCGCCGGCTTCTATTTCGCGCCGACCCCCCATTTCCCCGATAACACGGTTTGCTTCCTGTGCTGCAAAAATGTGGACGGATGGGAGGACGATGATAATCCCTTTGAGGAGCACTTGCGATTGTCACCGCACTGCGGCTGGGCAATCGTCGCCGGCATTGAGACCGGCCTAGGCGACTATGCACTAGACGACCCTACAAGTTCTGAGATGATAGCTGCACGGAAAGCAACATTTGGTGACAGGTGGCCACACGACGGCAAGAGGGGTTGGAAGTGTAAGACAAAGCAGGTATGCTCCATCCATCCATCACTGCCTTAATAGCCACCGATCACCACTAATCTTAAATATCACAGCTCGTTGATGCCGGCTGGAAGTATACACCTACCATAGACTCGGATGATATGGCAACGTGTACCTATTGTCAGCTGGCCCTCGACGGATGGGAGCCTAAGGATAATCCTATGTAAGCATATTCGCCTTTCTAATATGCTCGCTCCCCTACACGGCATTAACATAACCCTGCAGGGATGAGCATTACCGGCGATCTCCCGAATGTCCATTTTTCGGGCTGATGAACCAATACAAGTCGGCAGCACCTGCAAAGAAAAAGGCACGAGGCAAAACAGCTAGATCCTCTAAAGCGTCGCGCCTTTCCACACAATCGGTTGCAACCGCGGCTTCGGATGCTACTTCACTGCTTGAACACCCCGCAGACCACGATGACAGTGTTTTGACTACAACATCCATCATGACACAAGGTGGCACTAAGCGCCCGAGGGCTAAGAAGGCTACTGCTGCAAAAGGGAAAAAGTCTAGGGCAAAGAAGGAGGAGGTCGTCGAAGTACTCGAAGACCCTCCTGAGGATATACAGCCACAAGACGAGGTTGTGTTACCTCAAGAAGAGGAACCCCTACAGACAGAGACAGAGAAGGCTCCTCGGAAGCCTGCTCGAGGCCGTAAACGCACAAGTGCTGCCGTCGAAGATTCGGCAGTCGCTACGGCGGAAGCCCCCGCCCCGAAGAAGAGGGCAGCGCGCGGAAAAGTACTATCCACCAAGGCGGAACAGCCAGATACCGATCATGCAATGTTTGATCCTACACCGCCTAAGATAGACGATGCCATAGTAAACGCTGAACTGAAAGCATTAGAAGCTGAAATGGAAGTTGAGCCAGCACAGACACTGCATGTCCCTAAGAAGGGCCGTCAGGCTGGGACCCGCAAGGTCTCTAAACAGACTACGAAAAAAACGAAGACGAAAGTAGTCGTAGAACCTACACCAGAACCCGAGCCTACAGTCGAGGAGTCTATGGACGAGCTAGCCGAAGGCCACGATACGAGCATCATGAGCAACGCCACAGTCGTCCGTACTAGTATATCCTCTACTTCGGCACCTAAGAAGCGTGGTCGACCTAGTAAGAAATTAGTACCGATCCAGGCAGAGCCCGAACCGGAACCGGAACCTATTACTCAGTCAAGCCCAGAACCAGAGGCTGAGGCCGAGGTTGAGGTTGAGCGTGCCGACTCTGAGCCTGAACGCGCACCGGCTGTTCGGCAAGTTACTAAAAAATACACCCCTTCCCGGGATAAGTCTTTACCACCACCGCCGCCTCCCGAGTCAGAGGCAGAGGAAGCAGAGGATATACAACGGCCAGTAACACCGGAACCAATAATCTCACCCGCCCCAGCAGCCAAGCAGGCTACTGTGTCTCCACCTCAATCACCTCAATCTTCTGACGCTGAGAACCAGCCTCCATCATCCAAGCCCTCGAACACAGCCAAGAGCACCCGGGTCACTCTGGCACCCATGGCTGCAACCCCCACACGGGCATCACCCTCCAAGCGCAATATCATTTCTGGACTTCAAAGCACCCATGCCTGGACCGCTGTAGATGTCGACATGATCTTCGACGAGTTGGATAAAGAAAATGCTCTATCTACTGGCCGTTTCTTGAAGAGTGGGCCGGATCTAACGAGTCCAGAGAAACAGATGACCGTTGAGGAGTGGATCTATCACAATGCGGAGCAAGCTGAGAAGCAGCTGAAGCATGAGTGCGAGGCCATTGTCATGGCCTTTGAGCAGGAGGGCACAAGAGCTATGCAGGCTCTAGAGGGCATTGTTGTCGAGTAGAAATGGCGTTCAAGCCCGGGGTGTCCCGGATGTCTCAACGTCTTAAAAAGGATTTAAATTAGACGGTAATTATGTTTCTTGACGCGTTAATGAGCTGGAATTGGCGCTATGGTTTGGGACAGGCATTGATGCTTCTTGGGTTTTTTATAGAATGCGTGGGTAAGGAAGGTACTCATGAAACATAATGAAGGAATGGAAAAGGATTGCATAAGTACAGAAACGCATCATGAATCCCTCGGGCATTATCGGGGAACTGGCTTATTTCGAGCTTAATCTGCGAAGATTTTTGGACCGTGAACGGTGTATACATGTGACTCTTTCGCTCTCGGTAGACTACCGGCTATGCAATTATTCATGTTGTAACTTCGCAGTTCAAGGTTAGAGCAGGATGAGAAAACGTTTAAGAACGGGCGCTATCACGTCAGCGACGGTTTGGTGCAATAAAAAACAACCTGGTTTCTGGTCTATTTACTTATTCTGGCCCTTCTGGTTTTATTCGTGTTCCTATTTCTGTTTTTTCAAGCGCTTGTTTGATTTGCCTCTCCTGATGGACTGGATTGTCGTAGCCCCTTAGTAGTCGGCATTCAAGTGTTTTAATCCATTTTAATCTCGGACAAAGACAGGAATGCCCTCTTCTTTAGATAACGGCCTAGGGCTTAGCGAAAGGATTTCGTTGTACAACCACTGGGGTAGAAACTATATGAGGTAGGGATGGATGGGCACGCAAGTAGCAATACGGATAGTGTCATGATTAATAACATAGAAAGTGATATACTGGTGCCTTATCTTGTTTGAGCTGAAATTGTAGGACACGAACTTCGATTCCTTTGCCTTATTCTTGATTTTATATGCATATTCTAGTACCACATTAAATTGATAGTCATCAATGAATTCCGGGTATGTACCTCGTTGATCAGCGGCATATTCTATGACAGAGATCCGGTCTTGGGATTAGCTTTCCTTTTAACTTTAACACTCCCTTGAGGATTTCAGGTTAGATGAGGCTACAGCAGAAGCAGTACCATAAATAAGGGGGTGAAGAGATCGAGAACGTGAGCCAATGTTTGAAGGAGAGAATAATAGAAAACGAGTCGGACATATTCTCCAGGTAGTCTTTCAAACACACCTACTTTACTATAGGTGTAGCTATGGTAGTGAAGAAAATAAGGAGGAAGGACAGTGACTAGGTCCGTCCTTTCTTTTTGCTGAGATTTTTACCGGCATCATTAGTTTATGTAGTATCGTTAAGCTTCCTATCCTACAAAGTCCTTACATGGATAATTCATACTAAACGTAGTTATAACTACATCGTAGCATACAATTTCTATGACCAGCCGAGCAGGCCGCATCGTTCATCATGCCAACACCAGCCCATCACCAGATCCCAGTTCGACGAACTTATAGCCGGCCACTTGTTCATCGTCTTCCGTTCTCTTTCCAGTGTCTTTCTCACCTTCTTTCTCCGCTGCCTCAGTAACCGACCAACTCGTCCGTCGAAGCAACAGCGAGATAAACCCGCCCCCTTTCTTCACCTCGTCGTGCGTCGCAACCCAGTACTTCGCCCCGCACCGGCGCGCGGCAGCGACGCCGTTGATGGCGCCCAAGTTCAACTGCTTCATCATCCAAAGCCGGACATCATCTAGACCATGTAAGAGAGCAAGTGTTCGGAGCCCCGTGTTTCTTATCCCCTCGAGGGCGCTGGCCTCGATTCCGTGGGGGGAGTATATGATGCTGCTCGCCTCCTCTCCCGACGCAGAGTTAGTCCACGCCACGATGAGAGCGGAGTGGTAATACAGCGCATTCCCCAGCGTGACGACGCGTCCAACACCGACCCACGGAGGCAACGGCGCACAGCTTAAAGCCTTGCGCCAATCGCTCGTCCCCGTGGCCAAGAAAGGCGGCATCTCGATCACGGCATTGAAATGCTTCCATGACCGGATTAATTTAGCGGCCTTATCAGGCGCGAAGATAGGCGTGCTGCTCGGCAGCTCGTGCAGCGTCGCCTCGTGGCAGTGATCCGTGAACTCGTGCGAGATAGCCACGACATCAATGTACGGGTCTGTCTCCGCCCCCTGCTCCGCTGTCTCGGCCTCGCGAGGCGGCGCGATTCCTCTCTCCAACTCGCATAGGAGTCCGTTTAGTTCCTTGATTGTCTGCACGCTCGGGGCCACCACGTGCCACTGTATCGAGAACCATCGACCCCCGTCGGACTGTGGGCCTTGCAACCAAGGGTCGAGCAGCACGTTAAATCGACTGCGACCCGGCGGTCGGGTTACGCCCTCGGGGTAAGGCAGGTGCAAGACCCAGGTCGTGTCTGCGTTGAGATGGGTGAGAATTGGGTGACGGGTGCGCCAGGCTGCGGCCAGTGCGGCTCTGTCGCTGATATGCAGTGTTGTTGGCTTTGCTGGTGAAGGGATTGGGGCCACGACCTCTTGGCGACTCTCAGACTGTGGAGGTTGTGTAGATGACGTCTCCATTGCAGAGGGCTTAATTCAATCAGTTAATTGACCTATCAACTGTGTGGATATCATAGCGTTTTGTTGAAAATGCTCAAAGGATAGAAGGTGAGCGTTCTGACAGAGTTAGGACAGTGAGTCTATCTTGACTAGATCTAGAATGGGGTCGTCATCGACATCATCATCATTTTCCTGGGGTAGCGTACCACCTCTGGCGAATGGAATGCGACTTGGCTTTCCCGATTTGATGTACCCGCCGATTAAAGTTGCGATCTAGAGACCCATAGATCGCGACCACAACGACTTTAAACTACCTAGGTAAGGTTAGAATACACCTCGAGCTGCCGCGTGTTGGCATATTGCTAATTAATAAACAAATCACCAAAATATTGAAATTCATACCCATCTCTCAAAAATCTTAAATACTAGTATTAACACTTATGCTTACTATTTGACTCGTGTAATTGTGCTGTTGTCATACAGATATAGTTAGTAGCGAAAATTGCTGGGGCTGGGCACAGCGGCTTCATTTGAGGCGAAGGCGGCGCGGGAGTGCGCTGGGCAAGAGTAAAAAGTAGGATACGTGTATATACTATAAGTGGTCGATGGATGCAATACCATTGACCATGAATCATATTCTGCGTCCCGAATACTTTTCGTTGAACACTATATTCGTGAAACCCATAGTCTGACCTACGATAATAAGGGTTTTATCTCTAATTCCTTTGGGAGGACCCTCTGAGTCATCATTGTAATATGTCGAACCCCTAAAAAGGTCAACAACTATAGGAGGTGTGAGGCCGCCCTTTTACGAATTTACCATCAAAAGAGCACTGCGACAGCTTCTGTTGTGTTATTATAGTAGTGAGCCCTGAGTGATTTCTTGGAGGCCAGGTCTAATAGACAGGTGTGATATGGATTCATCATATTGTTCCTGAACCTATTCTGTTCGAACGAAGGTTATAAGAAGGAGGTCGCGAGGTCGCCGAACCTAGACGCCAGCCCTAGTATGTCGATGTCATAGATAGAGGTAACAAGGCTGTCAGTACGGTGGTCGCCACATGAGATAATCTATCGATACAAGGTCCTTGGTGCTACGGTATGATTAATGTAGCTCCGTGGCCCTCTAAGAGATGCTGAGATAATCATGGCAAGAGTTAAACTGGATAGGAGTGCCCTTCGTAAAACCTTTGAGTCTTATGCCTCCACTACGCCCTAAAATTCTAGAGGCTACGAAGTATAGGAATGCGAGATCCGTACTTCGAGCGGGCCTGTTAGAAACCTGATTGGGAGAACGCCTAGGTTCAAGGAGTGCGCCCTGGAGGGGCTGTAAGATTAGGACTACATCGAACAGTTCTCATGACCCCTAGATGACTATAGATCTTTCGTAAAGAGCCTTTAGTTCTTACCACTTGAGATGTGATACGTTAAACTGTGAGACGAGGGACTTTTGCCACAGGGTATCATCGATTCTGTCCGAGGAAGGGTATGGTGGCAGTTTGCATAGACCCTGAATAGTCATTTGACTGAACGACTTATTCGCGTGCCTCGAAGCGCGTCGGCATGGAAATTTTTCGTGTGAGAAAAAGCGGTTGCCTATCACTGTCTCGGCGATGACCCTCTTTGTTATGTTGCTCCGTTCTTGCATCACTGCGGCTGAGGTAAGGTGGTGCCGCCGTAATTTGTGCGAGACTCACCCCCTATACAGTAGTATTTAATGTGATATGATATATAGGTAACTAACACGGATACCTACGAAGGCAATTATTTAGGGCGTCAAGGCGTCAGGAAGTCAGGTGCCTATGGGATATTTACTTTCAACATGTGCATCGCGCAACGGATCAATGAGGGGTGCACTCTTGGGGGGGTTGGGGGGCTTGAAGAATACTTGGATTTTAGCACAATACTTGATGGCGGATGCTTACTTCCTCTACCGTAGACTAACGGCAAATGAAAAAAGAATGGGATTTCTCCCGATGCTGCAGGCGGCAGATAAATATACCCGGTTGTGCTAGTATACTACCACCTGCGCTGCTGCGCCATGCATTGTAGGATAGGAGGTAGTTCGGCTGTCTACCTCATAGGAGGGCAGGTAGACAATTGAAAATGAGCTATCAACGTGCTTGAACTCAGACCGCCACTAGTACCAGCTCACATATTTCTCCGAAGCGCTACGGGGATTATATGTAGGGTACTACACTACATAGTATGTAATGTGGATAGGAAGAAACATTTTGAATACAGAAATCAAGGGATGCAGTGTTGTTGGGAGGTTTAAGACTTTGAAAACTTGAAAATACCGGAGGTCTATAGTGTGCACTACCTAAGACCTACATAGTATAGGTCTTTACAAGTACCTACCCCGTAATGTTTCGGCTACACTTCCCCGGCTCCCTCATCAATCCTAGTACTTTAGTGGTACCATAGGTACTTCTGTCACCACTGGCTTGCCTAGACTCGCGCCCTTGTCTGCTCAGCACTTTCGCCTCATTCCGACTAATCTAGGTTCGATGTTGTATTGGATGTGACTTTGACTCAAAATTGGCAACAATTCTATCTACATAGTACACTAATAGTAGCTAAATACCTACGCGGTACACTACGAACAAGGGGATACATGTGGTACCTAGGTGTAGCCCGATCGTAGATCGTAGACTTATCACAACAACTTGGGACGGATGGGTGGGATGAATGCAGCCACAAAGAATGAGCACAGATCTACACTAGAGGGAACACTATATATATACATAGTACTTGTATGATGCGATGCGGTGATGGAGGCACAACATTTGATTTGATTTTCGAGTATTTCCCCAGATTAAATCACACGTGAAAGGGTTACAGAACAGGATAGGATTCTGAATATGTATGTAGGACTTCTAAAATAAAATACCTCAGTGCAACGACGTGCACTAGTAGCTGTACACCGTGATTCTCAGGTATAGCCAATCTACACACCTGCACACCTGCAGACCTGCAGACCTACTCCGTACAGACCTCACACACTACTGCACGATAGCTACCAACAATGCCCCCATGCAGCTGAGCTAAGAATACGACCCCTACATCCTTCCCATAGTAGTCGAGGTACATCTTGCTCGCTCGCCGCGGCAGGCTGACTTGGCTAGGTCATACGTTCCTGTCCCTTTTTTTATTTTTTGTTTATTTTTTGTTTTTCTTTTACGCCGTACGAGTGGCATCCTATCCCATCCCTACATTACAGTACTATGCAGTGTAGTATGCAGATTGTGCAGATTAACAACAATACTTAATACGGCTGGCTGTAATATGTTACCATACAAGATGATCTATCTTTCCTGTTGAGCCCGGGAGGCTGCATGACAGAGTTGCATTTCTTCGATCGAGACCACAAGGGGCGTCAGTATTGTCTCATTCCACCGTTTGGGATACCTATACTACTCTACTACCACAGTATCATACCACCGTACTACCATATTACCATATTACCATACCACCATACTGCCCGGGTCCTACACCTATACTCATCAAGACCCGTGAACCACCAACTTCATAAATCATGTTCCCAATACCCATAAACGGGACTCGAATCATGGATCTTCGATAGACTGACATACTGCTGACTACGTCTCGTTTCCTCTCCTGCTGCGCGTTATGCTCGATGTATAGCTACGGCTCAAGTAGCGAGCGACAAACATGGATTCAATCAAAAATGATCTTCCCATGGCTATGACCATGGCTGCCTTCGCCGGCATCTCCTTCTATATCGGTGCTGAGCTCAACGTATCCCTCTTCCTATTCTTCAAGCGACGCCGCGGGCTGTATTTCTGGGCCTGTGCCCTCGCGAGCTGGGGCATCATAACGCAGTCTCTCTTCATCATACTCGCTGATTTCGAAGTATGGACCGACTTGAAGGCCTCCATCACCTTCATCTACCTCTCATGGCTATTGATGGTCATTCCTCAATCATGGGTGCTATACTCGCGATTATACCTTCTCATGCAACATGACAGCATGTTAAGATGGGTACGAGCTGCCCTAATATTCACTTCGATTGTATTCGGCATCACTACTATTCCCCTCGGTGTTCTAACGGTATGTATCCCATTCGTCTCAACCATGACCCGATTCGGACACTGCTGACCTACGTGCCCACAGCAAACCGTGATGCCCTCCCTCGCTTCAGTCAATGGGGTCTGGGACCGCCTCCAGACCACTGTTTTCTTCGTACAGGAAACCGCTCTCAGTATTTTGTACATATGGCAGACGCGAAAGCATCTGCGCGATATGTCTCCTTTACTTCAACAGTCCCTCTCTTCTATCGATTCGGCCGCGACCAGAGCGAAAACCAGCAAAACAAAAACCATGCTTCAGCACCTCGTCTACATCAACATCTTAATAATTAGTCTCGATATCGCCCTTCTCGGTGTGCAATACGCGAGCCTATTTTACCTACAGGGGGCGTTTAAGCCTGCTATCTACGGCGTGAAACTTAAGCTCGAGTTTGTAATCCTGAACCGCCTCGTCAAGAGCATTTCCCATCGCAACATGAGCACCGTCGGCAGCGATGTTCGCCACGGTTCTGAGTCGGATGCTGGTGGAATCAATATTACCCGTGTTTGGAATGTCCAGCAACCACTTTCGGCCACCGAAGACGAGCGGCACTTGAAGACTCCACATGTGGCGCACCACTCTAGCGTAGAGTACCTAAGGGAAACAAGGCCGCTGCATATGGCCTAACTAGGCGGGATGGGGCGAGACCACTACGGACGCTAGGGATACATATACGACTATAATGTCACGGCGGATAGGAGTACGGGGTAATGGGTTCCATTGCGTCTTTTCATGAGGACAGGGATTTTGGGGCGTTGTGTGCGGATGATGGGCGTACAATACTATGGAATATCGAGCGCTTGTCTGAGCTTTAGCAGTCGGCTCATACGGATTTCTTTTTTATTTTCTTTTGTTTAACTCGGCTCAAAAACAATACCCTTTGGCGACTTGATGGAATTGGGGGAAAACTCTATATTATCTAGTCTTGGTTTTCCTATATCTTCTCTATCATGCAGGAGGGCGGCGCCCTGCTCACCATGATGGACAATGTAATCAATACTCTGGATGATCTTGGGACGACAGCGCAAGATTTCTCCCCAGCCTCTCCGTATCCGTGCAGGAGAGAAAACAGACTGGGGAGGTGGCGTAAGCAGTAAATTACCGCCCAGAAGGGCCCCTGCTCAAGCGAGTCAAATGAGGTTTATCGCCCGAGGGTCCGCGAACAGGGAATGGTGATTCGCTGGGGAACGAAGCGGAACCCCTTCCGTGACACTCTGTACGCGCGCAGGACCGGCTAAGCCCGCCGAGCAAGGATTCGACTGCCGCTCACCAGTGGCGAGCGAAGGGATTGACATTGAGGACCTCCTGTAACAGTGGTATGTAATGTATACCTAGTGTAGGCTGACTTACGGGTCTAGTTACTGCACACAGGCAGGCTACCTAGAAATTGGCCTTCATCGTTGCGCTCCGACTGAGAGTAATCCTATGTAATATACACGTGTAGAACGCATCTGTCGCCTACCTATAGCCTATAGGAGACGAACCCTTGGAATTCCCCAAACCGGTCGAGGTTCCACAGCCGCGGGCAGACAAGTATTGGGACACGAATGAGCCCTGATCGACGCATCTCATGATGCCGCTCCGAAGATTATTGGTGGCCTGTGTCACATTCGCAACCCTTTCCTTCCAGACACTGGCGACGTGCAGCAGCGATAATTCGCCGTCCCATGATGCCGGATTGCCCCCCCAACACCACCTCCCCACGGCGCAGGAAGTCGTCGACAAACTAGGACTCGCCCCAAACGTGGAAGGGGGTTACTATGTCGAGACCTTTCGAGACGATCTGCTGTTGTCTGACACCAACCGCTCCGTCAGCACAGCCATTTATTATCTCCTGGAAGGCCCGAATGTCCCCTCGGTCTGGCACCGCGTGGATGCCGTTGAGGTCTGGCACTACTACGCCGGGGCGCCCCTGATCTTAGACATCTCGAGTAACAACGGAACGCCTACGCGGAGTCACACGCTGGGTCCTGATCTGTTCAGCGATCAGCGGCCTCAAGTCGTGATCCCCGCGGATGATTGGCAGCGCGCTACAAGTTGCGGCAACTGGACCCTGGTGGGAACTACGGGTAGGTTTCAGAATTATTTTCGGACGTCGCATTTCCCCAGGATTTTTTCTTTTGCTTTCTTTCTCACTGTCCATCCATGTTGGAGTACTACGTAAACTAGACTGACTGATTTCCGCAAAAAAAAGTCTCGCCCGCATTTGTGCCAGAGGGGTATGAGCTGGCACCGGACGGTTGGGAACCCAACGGTGCCTAGGGCACACAAGGTTCTTCCCGGCGCCGAGGTGCCAGAGGATACGTATGTGTGATGGTCCAATTATTATGCCACAAGTCCGTAAGCGTACATGATTCGAGGGTGGCAGCATACGACCGACCCATGAGCGGCCAGTTGCTTTTCGGCCCATCTCTTGATTGAACTGAGGGATGGCGTCGTCCCGCATATGTTGGCACCCTATCCTTTATATATTTCTAAAGAAAGATCTTGCTTACCTATCGAGGGTTACTATGCAGAAACCACGGTATAGCTGGCGATTAGTCGGGCTGCCGACCACGTCTTCAGATAATATGTGGTGTTGTGTTACTACCTACCGGGTAGACGTACTATACGTGCATATAGCGGTGTGTGCCTTGTATATCTAATGAAAGCCCGCCTATATGTAACGATCCGGCTAGATTAATCACGGTATACAATATTTACTGCATGTTAACATGCGGTGTGCCATTTTGGACCAGCCACAGTCACCGTAGGTATACCAAGTTGTGTGATTCGATGGTCTAGTTTAGATACTCCGTTTCTATCACATGTTATATCTAGGTAGTGCCTACGGTACGCTAAACCCTATAGACGAGATTAACCCAAGCTCTTCCCTTGCACCACTGGTATTGGAAGGATCGCATACATAGCTATCTTAGGCATTTAGCATAAAAGGTTTGGCCCGGGTATGTGGGAAATGAACTAAAAGCGAATACCAATAACGCTGTTAGGAATCGAATCCAACTCACTATTAGTTCAGTCGGTAGGTGTGGGATAGACAAGAAGCAAGGCGGAATCTTAATCTTGAATTTGGTATAAGTGTAGAAGCCTCGTTGCTTTGGTCTATTAATATCCTCTGGTCTTGGCTACAACGCATACTTATACGGTTATACGCAAGACCCCATTCATACCTCTTGGCGGATCAGTGTACGCGCTTAAGAACAGACTCCTGATTATAGACCTCCACCTGCTACGTGGGGTTCTCTTGGAAGTGCTCTGATTCGCAGCTTGGTCTCCGACCGGCCAGCGTCAGTGAACTAGTTATATGTGCGTTCTCGCGTCTCACAGAGAATATTGCGTGTAACGTATCAGCAAATTTGCATACACTTTTATTAGTTATTAGATCGTGACACTTTGAGTAGTCAGGCCTGCAGAGTGTGGAATGACCACTAGGTTCTAAATAACTAAACAGGAGCTCAAGGATCCTAATTCCTACCTCATTCTCTTTCAACCAAGCCGGATATTTATTAGCCGTATACGTCTTATACTTAAAGGTTCGGTCTCGGGGGCCATGATAAGCTTCGTGTAATCCCACTAGCCGACTTTTAGCAAGGGGTAGCTCGCAGACTATACACATCCTGAGGCGAACGCCCGAACGTATTACAACTACCGCGTAATCGTGACGATCAGAGTATATGCGTCTTATCTCTATATCTCGTCGTCAAACTAGGCATATTTGATTTAGGGCTTCTCGCATAACTGAAATATCCATCACCTATTTTTATGTTGAGCTTAAGTGGAAGCGTGGGGCAACACTGGGTAAGTGAGCTTGGTACTATATGTTGTATCTTCGACATGTATTCTCCCCATACGGAGTACATTGAAAAG
Organism: Xylaria sp. Z50; assembly: GCA_037356035.1. Classification (NCBI taxonomy): domain Eukaryota; kingdom Fungi; phylum Ascomycota; class Sordariomycetes; order Xylariales; family Xylariaceae; genus Xylaria; species Xylaria sp. Z50. Next base: position 570,875 of record JBAWJU010000007.1, read on the forward strand.
CCAATATGCTAGGTGTCGTTTAGCAAAGTCCTCGGGGATAAGAAAAGAAACAAAACATTATGTTAAAGTGTAAGGCCATCTTCCATAGTTGTTTCATTCGACACATAGCACGTTGGTTTTGTTGCACGAACATTATAGTTATGAGATTTTCTAATGCCTATCTGCCTCATCTGAGACCAGTCCGACCCGTCCATTTCCATCGTCGGCTCGCTAGTTGTAAGTCAAAAATCATGTTCTCTATGTCGTATCTAGTCGTTATTCTGTGTAATTGTACCCAATTCCATGACCACAGCCCCCTTATGTGTATTTGCATCCCAAAGTTTCTTCTCTCTCCTGAGTCCTCTTCGAATCCATATGACCGTTATCGTTGTCCAAACGACGAAGAATATCAAAGGCTCTCCCCATCCTATTTCTCTTCGTTAGCAATCTCCTCGCCGGATACTATAATGCCTTAGGACTAACTCACCAACACCGTAAGCAACCTCTTGTTGAGGGATCACCCACACGGCAGCCAGAGTACCAGCCCCACTGATCACGGACCCGATCCCCCAGAACCAATTTAACTCTGCAATGAGACGCCGAAAATATTTGCTCGCGTTATACCTCTCTAGCAACTTGCGACGGAAGGGACGCGCACCTCCGCCATCAACGCCCACCACATCTTCAACTGCAGTCAAAACGTAAGGCGGCTGGGGCGCGCCTTTGGGTATCGAGCTGATTTTGCAGGCTGTTCTCATACCTAAGGCAGACATGACTCCCGTGACTATGCACAACATCCCGGCGCCGATGAAGAATAAGGGGACGGGGATGGCAAGCGGCCGTACCAGCGGCTCCTCTGGTATGGATGCCCCAATCAGGATTGCTGTCATTATTGTGTAGCAAATGGATAGCGTCGAGTGTGTGAAGTCGAACCCCCAGCGCGTGCCATCGAGCGGGCGGTACATATCGTTATTGTGAACCAAGCGCCACGATCGGTGGGCGAACTCGAGGCCTGATACGAGGCCGAAGAAAGATGTGATGATTGCGAAGACTGGAACACCAGAGTCAGCACACCTGCTCATTGTAGGAACAATATTCGACAAATAGTAGTTTAGGAGAGATGTACTCACGGATTCCATGCCGTAAATTGGTGGCGTACCAGAGGGGATAGAAGAGAACGATGGGCAGCACACTACCCTCGAATATCAGAAGCCCCGACACCACGAAGAGCTTCGTCTTGTGTTCCATTAAACGGTATTCCAGCCGCGGTAATCCGGGTAGGTTCCCATACTCATCCTTTGCTGTGGACATACGCCTCGCAGAGTCCATAGCACTACCATACTCGGGAGATATGATGGGTTCTCCCACCTGCTCCGGATCGTGGGTTGGCTCGGCCATACCGGCCTTGCGTGTTGGGAGACCAGTATGAGTAGAAGCCTTAAAAAAAGAACCCTCGATAAAGGTGGGAAACGAAGACAAGAATATTGGCTTCGAGCTACGAAGCGATCAGAAAGGTAGGTTACGATGGGAAACGATATTAAATGCTGAGTAGGCTAACGACTATCATACGATGCCTAATTGTTTTGTTGTAAGTTGAGAATATTCTAGCCAGCCCACCCCGCGAAGAAGGCTAAGAGAATGGTAAATACCTAAAAGATTCTAGATGTGTAACCGAGCAAGTGCGAACACAGCCTGGATAGATCCTCGCAGTAGAACGAAATCACTGACGAATGCCGAGTGAAGAATCGACAAATGAAGGCAGTTTTCAACTGGTAGTCCTGAAGTCAAAAGCCCACTCCCAGGTAATGACGTCGTGTAAAATCAAGGATACAGTACTCGTAATTCTTAGAGATAGGTACCTATATACCTAGGTAATGGGTAGGTATCTGTTTTTATCGATATTTTACTGCCTACCTGGATAGTTGAATGATACCTAAGTTACCCAATGTGCATAAACCACTCTATTATTCGACTTCATACAGCTTGCCCCCGGAATTTGAGCCTATCTATCAGGGTCAAAAATCTAGGCCAGGTACCCTACTTAAGGTCATGACGTTTGGGCGATGCGACATGGCGGGATGACGTCAACGCCGAGCTCTTCCGTAAACCCAATCCCACCTCGGGTCGACTACAATACCTAGGACCTACGATGTATGAGAGCTATATTAAGATACCGCAATTGTCCATGTTAATGCTTTATACTCCGTACGTACATAAAATAAATATTGGGGCATGGGACCCGATCTACGATCTACTATGTAATGCATTTTTAATCCACGTATCTAAATTCGCTTAAATCTAACAGATTATCTATGGGTTTGACGGCTATCAGTATCTAGTATGAAGTCTTCTATACCGGTGAATCGCATCTCGAAATTACCATTCGGCTAAAGCCAAAAAGACAGAAAAAAGTGTCTTCTATCCTGCACGCGGGTATTGCTATGTGTTGATGTATATCAAGAAGACGGGTCAACATGCTGAATCACGTAATAGCTTGTGACCTCCGCGCGCTTACCTACGCTAGCCATTATTTCCCTTCGGATCGACCGGCGGCACGCGACGAGGTCGCCTAAGAACAAAACGCGGATTATCCCCATTGAAAACTCTGAAAAGTCGTGTGCAGCACTCTTTGTACACCTTTTCTGACTTGCGTGGTGGCTTGATTGGATTCGGGGATTTGTCCCACCCGTGACAAACCCTACGTATCATATAATAAAATACGCGCTTCGAGATTGGTGACTGCTCTAATCGCCTGGCGAGGTGCTCGCCTTCAGCCAACAACATGTCCCATTCACAAGTAAAGAAGAAGACGTTGTTTGGTATGCCTTTGATGAGGAGCTCATCCGAGGCTTTATTTGGGGAGAGGCATGGATCTGCCAGATCCAGCTCAGGGGGGAAGAGATACGATGAGTCGAAAAACTTGGTTAGCCACGCCGGAAGAGTGGCATCTGGTCGTTTTGAGTTAGCTCGTCTTTCTTCCCTACTAATTGTGTAATTTGTAATCGGGTAGAACGTGACGAGCGCGACAATGGTATGCTCAGGAATCGCCGTTGTCTGGCTAAGCAGATATAGGCGTATGGGTGCCGTGATCGCGATGTTCCCCCCTGCCGAAAAACCCGAAGTTGCTAACCGATTCGGATCGATCCGCAACTCCGCAGCGTTTTTGATGACATAAAGCAAAGCGTCGACGCCATCTTCCACGGCGATGGGAAATGGATGCTCGGGAGCGAGACGGTAGTCGACTGAGACGAACAGAGCTTTGCTCTTCTCCATGACAAAACGTGCGAAACGAGCATCATCGGTCGCAGACCCTATCGCAAACCCTCCCCCGTGGAAGTTGACCACCGCAGGCCATTGTGTAGTCTTGTCGTCTTTCTTGTAGTCTAGTGGGACGTAAAAGTGTAGTGTGAATTCTCCTCGTTGGCTCGATATCGTAGAAGAGACTGATCTCGTGAATTCGGGATTCGGCGGCCTCGGAGACGCCATGAAGTGTAAGCCCATGCCCATGCATTGTAAATGCCTCCACCAAGCTGCCGATAAGCGCAGAGAAAACCGCGAAGGGGGAGCGCCTGTTTGGTCTTCAGCAACTCGCAGGGTTTCGGTTGGAAGAGGCAAATCGAATTCCGATGCTGTGTCCATTCTGTTATTCCTCCCACACTCTCATCGGTTTGTATGAATGGGGCCTGGAATCTTGTAGTCCTCCTTCACCCCAAGAGTGGATCGTTGTCATCGGTATTGAAGAATAATAATTGCTATATATGAGAAACGGAAATTCACCATATGTGTAGGACAAATGAGTATTTTATTACGTGGCATGGCGATCGAAGTACGGCTAGCTATTAGACAGACCTACCAAGTAGTCTTTGTAGATACAGTGCATGAAGCATTTGCGAAGAAATTGTGAGGCTGATAGCCAAGCCAACCTTCTGGAAATCTACTAGCAATAGTAGGGAGTTGCATCAGAGCTATCGGTGCTGACATCGGTGCTATGGGGAGTGCTCCAAAATAGGTCACCCACCCGCCGCCTCGGGAGCGACGGCATGTTGAATTCGTCGCAGTCCATACAGGGCCGTGGTTTCAGGGCAGCTGGATGAGGGCTGAGAACTGAGTAGCATCACATGTGTATATCTAACCTGGCTCCTACGTAGAAGGATTAAGCCTTAATGAGATCTAGTGTCTAATCGATAAAAAGTGAGGGGCAAACACAATGACGTCATTGTGTTTCAAAGTTTTGCAAACTTTACATATTAATACCTAACCTAGGTACCTAGGTATATACCGAGTGCAGTGAAAACAGCATTGAATCCCCAAGAGGATATGATTGGGAACGAGCCAATACAAACTCCTAGTACAGCAACTTAATACGAAACCATGTGATATTTGGTGTGTTAAAAGTAAGCTGTGACTGAAACATGAGAGATACCAGAGAACAAATCCTGAATGATAACGTCATATTCTACTTGCGTGTCCCCACAGGCATCGAGAATAATCTGTGAGTATACACTCTGTGTTGCCCAAACGGGATACAGGCAGGGAAATGTCTAGTTATAATTGGTCCAGCACGCACTAACGTAATACACCGGTGCAAATGCTCCGCGCTAGGCCGGGCGTCTCGGGGAACCAAAAAAATACAATCATGTCGTCACCGTATCCTGACGTGGATGAGTTGCTAGGTATTGACCAAGTAATACCGAAGCAGAGATCGACTATCATATCGGAAATACATTAAAAATATTATGAGAATTATAGGTATAACCAAGGGCGCATCATCTAAATTAGGCAATCAGATGTTACCGAGTGTGTCGGCTGAGCCGGTGGCCATTTTCACTAGTCTAACTCAGACAAACAGCACCTATATAGTAGACATGTACATGTCCGGGCAGAACCCGAGGAATAAAATGGAAAAGAAAATCGGAATGCCGAATACCTGCTTGGTCAGGAGGCACTAACTACATCACCAAACCTTACCGTTCCAACCCGGGCTGTTGCCAAGTTCCCTTATAAACTCTATCTGGTCTCCATCTGATCTCTGACCCTCCAAAGCGATTCGACACCTTTCTTACTTGATATCGTCCACATCTTCGCCCGCTCCACACACATGTGCTTCGAGGCCTATACGATTAGAGCATAGGAGGATCCTACTCCAGTACCTCAGTGAAAGAGGCCCCCTTTAGAATACGTTTGCCTAGATCTTTGTTGTGTATTCGCCTCCCCCCATCACCTCCCCACCAATCTATTCGTTGACTACACGGCGTCTGGGCACATGTGCCGCTGTCATCTACAATGCCGGGCACGTTGAAGCAACCGCTTCTCTATCTAAATCGCATTATCGGTCATTCGTCTGCGAAAAACCATATCACCAAGCTCCAGATGGGCAATACGAATGCCTTAGAACATGACTCTGACTCCGACAAGAAACACCTTAAGACAGTTTACGAGAAACGAGCAAAACGACGATCTGCCCAGGAGGAGAGGAAATCCCTCCAAGCGAAACGCCGACAGGAAGAAGAGGCCGCACGCGCTGCTGATGCGCCTCAAATAAGCGGAAGCTATGGCACCGTCGACGAACATATTGTCCCGCGCTCTGAAAAAATATCTGACCTATCCACAACTCGATCGGGCTCAATGATTAGTTTCACAGCTCGAGTTCACCACACACGCAATGTTAGCTCCAAGTTGGCCTTTGTCATCCTTCGCCAGTCGACGGACACAATACAAGCTGTGCTTCAAGTGCGCGAGGGAGTCGTGTCAGAGCAATTCGTTCGGTGGGCCGAACATCTGTATTCAGAATGTATTGTCCACGTCCGAGGCGAACTACGTACACCACCCGAGAAGGTCAAGGCTTGTACCGTTCATGACCTAGAGGTTCTTGTCGATAAAATGCACGTCTTGGTACCCGTAGAAAACCCCCTCTATATCGATGTGTTCGGAATGGACCAGACCGAAGAGAACCCGGAGACGCATGAGAAGCAGCTCGCGGTATCAGGTCGGGTTCGGACTACTAATCGGGTCATCTTCTTGCGGACCCCTGTAATGCAAAGTGTATTCCGCATCCGCTCTGGCATCTGTAACATATTCCGCTCTACTCTAGACGATCAAGGATTCATCGAGATTCAAACTCCAAAACTTCAACCCGCTGCGACCGAGTCTGGATCGTCGGTCTTCCCAGTCAAGTACTTCGGAAGAACTGCATACCTCGCCCAAAGCCCCCAGTTAGCCAAACAAATGGCCATCTCTGCCGATTTTGGTCGTGTGTACGAAATTGGCCCCGTGTTCAGAGCAGAAGACAGTAATACTCATCGCCACCTTACCGAGTACACCGGGCTAGACCTCGAGATGGCTATTCTTAATGATTACCATGAGGCCATGGACATTATCGATAATATGTTGAAGGCAATTTTCAAAGGCATTTACGCTCGGTATCGCAAGGAGATCGACATTGTCAAGGAGCGATTCCCTCATGAAGATCTTGTCTGGCTAGAAAAGACACCTCGCTTGACCTTCAAGGAAGGTGTGAAGCTTCTCAACGACTCTGGGTGGGTAGGCGATGATGGTAAGCCGGCTTCGGAAAATGAGGATCTCGCTACACGGGCAGAGATCCGACTCGGACAACTGGTCAAAGAGAAGTATAAGACCGACTACTTCATAATTGACAAGTTCCCTACATCGGCCCGACCGTTCTATACTCACCTTGACAAGGATGACGAGAATGTTACGAACTCGTTTGACATCTTCCTTCGAGGTCAAGAGATCACCACTGGTGGCCAAAGAATCAACAGCCCACAGCTTTTGACTCAAAGAATGAAAAAGGCTGGGGTAGACCCAGAAACTATGCAAGAGTATATGCAGGCCTTTGAATGGGGAGCCCCTCCCCACGCCGGATGTGGTATTGGCCTGGAGAGGGTACTATTCCTCCTGTTAAACTTAGGCGATGTCCGTAACGCCTCGTTGTTCCCTCGTGATCCGAAGTCGTTACCTGCAAGAACTGTGGCCGCGGATGAACTACCATTCCCGGAAGCTGATACTATCAAATATGCATTTGAAGGGGACCACACGCATGTACACTTACCAGACCTTGATGAACTCATAGTCAATTATGGCGACGCAACAAACACTTCATGGCTCGATGACCGCTACAAAGTTTGGCGAGACACGGAGACAGGCGCTGCCGTTGGATATGCCGAGGAAAACGGTTATGCTCTGATTATGGGCAACCCACTCTGCGACCCACGCCAGTACCCTGGCGTGATCAGTTCTTTTCTACGATACTTGAAGAAGAGCGAAGATCTCCGTCCCATTTGGCTCCTTGTATCCGCTGAGGTGGAGGATCTTCTCGGTGCCAGGCTGGGTTGGCGGACCCTCACATCGGTGGCTGAGGAGCGCGTCGATACTCACAACGCCGCACAGGTCGCGAAGAAAGAGCGCCAGGCTAAGAATGCCGATATAAAAATTCACTCTACGGCACTTGGAGAGCCTGTCCCCGACGATGTGAGAGCCAAATGCGACAAGCGTATTCAGGACTGGAAGGACAACCGGAAGGGCAAGAGACAAGTACATATCACGGATGTCCAACCCTGGATTTCCATGCAGCATCGTCGGTACCTCTGGGCCGAGGATAAGCAAGGCGAGATTGTCGGCCTTGTTATCCTACATCGCTTATCACCTAAGAACGGGTACCAGATCAAATTTGCACTTGATTTCCCCGGTTCCCCGTCCGGAAGTATAGAGGCGTTGATCGCGCAATCTCTACGTCTGTTGCAGTCCTCTGGCATTCAAACCGTCACTTTCGGTGCGGGCGCCATGGATGAGCTTGAGGTTGGTCAAAACCTCAACGGCATCAAAGCTAAGATCTTAAGCCACACATATAAAGCGGTTGCACAGCAGCTGAGACTCGGCGCAAAGAGCGAGTTCCGCGAGAAATTTGGCGTCAGGAATGATCCCGTGTATATCTGTTACCCCTTCATGGGTCTTGGTGTCTCGGGTGGGAGAACACTGATCAAATTCTTCGAAGACGAGGTATAGGAAAACCATAACCGACGGGGAAGGGAACGAAGAAGCCCGGCGATTGTGAGAAAGAGTGGTGGTATAATAACGAGGTTGGTTGGCGTTCTGTTCAAAGCGATTAGCAGTTGCCTTGCTGCTTGATCGCCGGTTTGATATAATTGCACAGCGCACTAGATATATTCGGCGACCTTTAATCACTGTTTCGATATACCCATTTGGAGGTAGCATTAATCATCGCATCTCTTCTGTTGTTAGGATTAGACATAAATATAACTATTAATCATCACTATAAACTTGGTGCCCAGACTGGTGTTCTTCCCTTTTAAGTCCATCTATATTGTTGCTTTCGCAACTTGTCTAATTCATTTTGCCAGCCCTCCCTGACTTCTAATATCCGGGTTTGCAATGAACATCGCCGGACCCCCTATGTTCGTGTGATAACTATGTACGAACTTTTCATAAACTCTATGATATTCTCTAGAAACCCATGCTGGTATGTATTATGTAATTTCCCCTTCTTTCCTGCTTATTTCTGGGGGCGAGGATCATTTATTCCTTCTTCTGGCTAAAGCTCTTCAAAGGCTTCTTCAAGATGTCGACACACTTCCCCAGGGTACCGAAGATATACCCGAAACCGAAGCTCCAGCCACGGATACGCACTGTGTAAATAAAGAAGTACACTAGGGCCCAATTAGAGATACAGAAGGCGAGGAAGATACCGAAATCTGTAGTTTAAGTATCGTCAGTGACGTGGTAATAAGCGATTGATCATTGCATGCGGATAAAAGAAAAAAAGGAAAGGGAAAACCCGAATCAACGTACCTCTCCACTTCTCGCTAGCATCGATGTTTAGGGTTGCTAGATATTGATTCCCGCTTGTGTAAGGACAATACTGGCAATCTGCTCGTGCGTCTGGATTGAGTAGGTATCCGCCCGCAGAGCTAGCGTAGGCCCCGGCGTATTCTTGACACGTCTGGCCCGAGGGAGTATTGAAACGAGCGGTTTCCGAAACGTCACATTGGATGGGCGAGCCGTTTAGAGTCGCGGCTAGCACACCACCAATCCAATATGTGCTTGGATTGACGTAGTATGTCCAGTAGCGCCAGAAGACGGGTAGCATGCTGTAAGGTTGAACGACACCGTTGAAGAGACCGAACATGACGAAGAAGAAGGGGAGGATCTATACGAGTTAGGTTAGTATGCCGTAATGCTTTAGGACGGCGTGCTGCCTTGTAGTAGGCGAACTTACATTTGAGATAACAGTGAAGCTGGGCGCGAATGCACAGATCCATTGGCCCCAGCTACTCATGAATAAGAATATCAAGATAGTCATCAAGTAGACATATCCGGACACAGAGCTCTCCGTCGGCAGACCGGTAGGCCAATACCACAGGGCCCAGTACAGCGTTCCCGCGACGATGGCGGCTGGAATCTCAGCCACGATATTAGCGGTGCAAAACGCGACCCACCCGTAGATGCGAGAGGGGTACTCTCGGGCCTCCCAAAGGGCCATGTTGGTAAAGAACTTAGGCAATACGGCGTTGACAATCGTGGGCGGGATGGTGACGATCAAAAAGCTCGTGAACACGCGGTTCTGCATGTCCTGGATGGAGTAGCCGAGCTTCCAAAACGTAAACCCGTTGAAGATGCCGATGATGACAGCGACGAAGAATTTCCCGTAGAGGTAAGAGGGGTCACGCCAGTATTGCCGGAACATACGCTTAGTCAGTTCGATGGTCTGAGTCCAGGTTGACGCTGCGTATTCCCTATACTGCTCTTTCTTCGTGTCCTGGCCCGGCTGCGTAGCGGCGCTCCGCGTTCTCTTCAGGCCGTCGATTTCCTCGATTACCTTCTCCGCCTGCTCGCTATTCCGCCATTCCTCGTTCCAGTCGACCTTGGTGCCATCTTCACGCTTGTGCGGACGTGCGGCTGTTTCTAGGATGAACTCCGCGACGTTCTTGCCCGGCGGGGGACGAGCGCCTCTCTGCGCGAAATATTCTATTACGTCCTTGCCATTTTCACCAATGGGGCCGAAGTAGAACGTGTTTCCGCCGGGATTCAATGCCAAGACCATGTCGAACTGCTGGATCAGAACTGAGCTTGGCTGGTGGATTGTGCAGACGATGGCCTGCCCTGCTCGCGCAAGCTTCTTGAGGAAGCTCACGATTGAGAAGGCTGACTGGGAGTCCAGACCAGAAGTCGGTTCGTCAAGGAATAGTAAGAGGGAGGGTTTCGCTGCGAGCTCTACGCCGATAGTCAATCTTTTGCGGAGCTCGACACCCAGGGACGAGACGATGGCGTCCTGGAGATCGTTCAACTCCAAGAGATCGATGATCTTGTCCACGTACGCCAACTTCTCGGACCGTGGAATGCTGGCATCTTGACGAAGCAAAGCACTGAATTCGATCGCTTCGCGAATAGTTTGCGTGCCGTCATGAAGATCGCCTTGCAAGCAGAAGCCTGTGTTCCGCTGGAAGTCAGGCCCAAGGGGGCGGCCGTCGACAAACATTTCACCAGTGACAACTCCTGTACGCTGACGCTGGGCTAGAGTATTTAGGAGGGTAGTCTTCCCGGCGCCAGATGCGCCGACCAGGGCAACTAGGAGCCCGGGTTTTACATATCCATTCACTTTGTTAAGCAGCTTCTTTTCACCTCCGAGGTAAGGCACCGTATATTCGACGTCGCGCCATGTGAAGATCGAGTCACTGTTAGTCAGTTGCTCCAAATCGGCCTCCTCGTTTGTCGCAGTCACATCTCCAGAGCTCTTCGATGACACGCTGGGAGCCGAATCGGCGTTCTTCTCCACATCGTTAGGTGCTTCTGCGATCTGGGCTTGCTTCTCTGCCTTGGGAGTTTTCTTGAAGATAAGCGCGCCCCCATCAGCGGTAGCGAAGCTAAATAACTCCGTAGCTATGACGGTAATGAGGATGTAGAGCACTGTGAAGGCGATTGCGACACCAAAGTTACGCCATAAGTTTGAGCGAGTGTAGTTGAATTGCGACTGCAAGTAATCATTGCCTGCAACCTGGGCAGAATTGACCGTCGCACCCCTGAGTGAACATCCTTGGAATCCAGGTTGAGCATTAGGTCCTTGTGGGACGAGTTGCTCCTCAGCACACTGCATTAAACGGCCAGAAAATTCGTTCGTGATGACGGCTTCGAAGCTATAGGCTATGGGGTTTATCCAATAAAGCCAGCCAAACCATATATACTTCGATAGCAACTGGGTCTTTGGGATGACGTAACCAGTGTATATGATTAAGACGTTCAGTGCAATGCCGGAAAAGCGAACGGCCGTGTCAATCTCAGGTGAAATGCTTGCGAATAATCGATAGAGAGCCGTTGTTGTTATCGTTGTAGTATAAACAAACAGAAGGTAGATCCAAAACTTGCTGACATCGCGATCGAGATTTGTCAAGAAGTACATGATAATGCCAAATATCACGACTTGAACGAATATCAAAGGGAAGTCTGTGATCACACGAGCAAGAGCAACTGCAGAGGGGCGGTTGAAAGCATAGTCTCTTTGCCGCGCGGCCACAGCTCGCCCCGATACTGCTTTCATGAGCTCGCTGAGTTGTAGCCAGCCCAAGAAAAGGATGGAGAAAAAACAAGCACCTCCACGAGTGAAGGCACCAGCTGTGGAAAAGGGCTGGTTGTAGTAGATCGAGCCAACGATAAGACCATTCGAGATGATGATGAATAGTTTAGTCCAGAGAGTTGTTGTGTCACCAAAGAGCAGCCAGAACTCACGCTTGGTGCAATTCAACACCTGACGAGGAAATGAGACGGTGTATGGTGACTTTCTGCTCACGTTGCCGGATTTGCTAGCTTGAACAGCTCCCTCGAACCTCTTTGTGTCTTCGAATTCTGTTTGCTGTAGATGCTCCTCGTAGTCTCGGACGTCTTCGAGGAGTCTTTGGTAGTTTCGTGAACTTCGGAATGCCTTCTGTAATTCCTCTGGAGTTTTAGGCGCTTTGTTTTCGAAGCCTGGCCTAAACCGCCTCTCCTTGGGATCCGTAATTGCGGTCAGGAAGTCCGCTGTCGTCTGCCCATCAGGGCATTCGAAACCAAGGTCAATGAAGTACTGTTTCGCTTCTCTGGCGGGGCCCGAATAGATTTCTCGTCCCTCGTCGATAACTAAGACTTTGTCCATGACGTCGTAGATCCCTTCTCCTGCTTGGTATAAGGTAACGAGTGTAGTACGGTTGGTGATATCAGTCATGATCCTCAGGGATTTGGCGTAGTCTAAAGCAGTGGAAGCATCGAGACCACGCGTCGAGTTGTCCCAAGCCATGACTGTCGATTTGGATGCTAACGTTTCGGTGATCGATACGCGTTTGCGCTCGCCGCCAGAAACTCCGCGAACATATTCATCGCCTACAAGAGTATATTTTGTATGACTGATACCGAATATCTTCATAAGCGCGTTGGCTATTACTGGTATATCCTCCTTTCCAGACTTTTTCGTTTTATTGAGCAAAGCAAAGGTCAGGGTTTGCCACACATTAAGCGTTGCGTGGTGAATATCGTCTTCTGGGTTGTAGTTGACCTCACCGCGATACATTTTCTTTTGTCGTTCTGCTGGGATACCGCCATAGGAAACCTCTCCTTCAACCGCGGCAAACGACTCGCGGTTATTCGTAATAGCCTTCAGGAAGATAGAGCATCCAGCTCCTGGGCGTCCCAAGACGAGCATCATCTCCCCGTCGCGAACACATCCCGTGAAATCGTGGATAAGTGTTCGAGTTGGAGGTTTCCGGAATTGTAGAGAAGGGAATATTTTTGTTATGTTCCGAAAGAGATCCGGTCCGAATGTGCCAATAATTGCATCAGGTACTGTGCGCACAAAGGAGGCGGCGCTTCCAATGCCCCTGACGCTGAGATTTCGATAGACAACCCCAACTCTCTTTTCTGATCCTTCTTCTGTGCGCCTTTCGAATCGTCCCTCTCGCATAAATTTTCCAAGCTCGAAATCGTCCTCTTCGGCGACCGCTACCTCGACATTAGCATCGAGCTGATTGTCGCTTTCTTTGGCTCCTCGTGATCGAATGTGTCGAAGGCGACGGCTAGCCTGTGTTTCGTTTGTCTTCGTCCGATGCAGTTGAATGAGGTTATGCTGTAGTTCTTCCAACTGTTCTCTGGCTGCTTCTTCATCAACGGCCCCGACATCTCGCTCACCCCAAGTGCCGTCGAGAGCTAACTGCTCATCTTGAGCCCCACCGGCTTCTATGTCTTCGGTGGTAGGGTGCAGTACACTGGAATTTACAGGTGCATCACTCCTGTGCCATTGATTCACCGGGGTTCCCGATTCAGTTCGATAGAGAACTTTCCCATCTACTGTTGTGGTCCACATGGTAACAATGTTATGCGGCAATGTAGGCGTTTTATTATTTCATAGATATGGAATAAAAGAATTCCTCGCGGCCAGGAATCCAAGCCCCTACTGTAAGAGCTGGCCCAAAGTAGAATAACCTTTAGTAAGAGGACTTCTCGTAACCGCAATATTAATATTAAAGGCAAAGATAAAAGGAGATATACAGGGGCGCCAAAGTCCAAACTTGCAGCACAGGCTTCCGCAGAATAATGCCAGACAAAAACATGGGTAGTCTTTGGCCTATTATATGACAATGAGGGCACCCGGAGATACGGGTATAAAAGACTGCTTCTCTCCATCTTATACCTGTATTATTCATCAGCGGTTGAACTTTGGCCAAGTTGCCGATTTTACATGTGGACCGTTAATCATGTCGTCACACACAAGATTTGATACGAAATGTCTGTACCCGCTTGGCGCATCCACTAAACAGCTCTACTGGCACCTCTAGTGGTCCTAATAAAGCATAGATTGACTCATGGTACTCCTTCATCTAGTAAGATATTTGTATGAAACTGATAATTATGTGATCGGCTGTCAGACCTGTGTCCACCGAGTCTACGGCGTATTATAAATCAACAAAGAAGATGACCCGGCTGCAAACTAACTCTAGATCTAGCCGCACACTAGTTCTAGATCTAGATAGCCTTCTTTCACTGCCTTGGGTTTTGCTTGGGCTCTTTCTTATGCTTACCTAGATACTCTCTAGAGCATCGACGAGGGGACCATTTTCCTATTCCGGCTATGCCTCGTCACCCTCGAGGGTGTCTTATCGACCACTAACCTTTTTATACAGTACTGACCAATAAAGGGGTGTGGGTTGAAATGTTGTATTGGTGATAAGTGGTCCTGAACTAAACCAAACCCATATTGGGAATTTCGGGGTTAGAACATGGACATATGCGGAGTTAACCAAAATTTTGCAAATTCTTATCTCTCTGAGTCACGCCGCACCATTTAGGGGGGGGTTAGGGGGTTATCTCAAGACTTAGTTGTTAGGCTTTTTTTTTGTAAAACGTTGTCTAGGTCCTTTCAGGATGGCGCTAACAACTCTTTATGTATGGAGATGAGGTCCCTCTGAGATTGTTGGTTTGTACAAGCTGCCGGATTTACCGGAATTTAGCGAGACAATTGATCGAGACATCTGCACTTGACCAACAACAGTTAGGTTTAGAGCCCGGATCCCGGCAAGGAATCCTTGACTACCAAGATATGAAGCACTGTATTATATCAGATATGATGTATAACTTGTATTCTTTCTTTCGCAAAGGTGGGGACGACTGAACACCTCTGCTGGACAGAGAAACAGGTATACCATTGGTTCTAGGTTTAGCTTCATGTTGAGATTCCATTTCCTAAAAGCAGCGTCGCCAATAGTTGTAAATACCGAAAGGTTTAAGCGAATGTGGATTATAGGCCTTGACCTGGTGCCTTACTTTCCCCCTGACGATCTATACATAATACTCCTAATTCCCGATCAAGGTTTGTGTCAGGAATTGCAGTACAGTGGCATCTGCAGTGCTTAGGTACATGAGGCCCATACCATGATTTCCCTGAATTTTCCCCTACTATAAGCTTTAGTCTTATATAAAGACTACTGCCAATCCTAGACATATCGGTAGAACTGTACATAACCGTTGCTTGTTATGTGTCCAACAAAGGACGGAGCGAGGCCTCACCTTCTATGTCAGGCGCATATCCCATATCCTTCCACATTTTTCCGTTGAAAACCAACTGCATCATCTATCCCAAAAAATGTAACACATACTCATTATATGCTGTCGGCATTACTCTATATTCGAACCATGAGGGATTAGTAAGGTAGGTAATATCTGTAGAGGCATCTGTATTTTCGAGAACATCTGACGCCTAGCGGGGTTCCTATACTGAAGATCGTTGGGTGCGATTTGATATAAGATGTGTATATCGGTCGCGTTGTTAGGGTCATTTTCCCGAGCTATTACTGCAAAAGCGCGAAAGGGCTACGGCTCTAGTCAGCTAATCACAATTAATAAGCCGTTCTCCGTCAGAAATAAAGGCCAGCTTTTGTTATACTCCAACGTGCAACCTACCCACATTTCATTCATACCTGGTTTTGTTAAACTCTAATGAGTGAAGAGCTAATAAGCCGTCATTTCTTCGGTACATAAGCGCTGCTGGTTGAGGAGGGCCGTATGAAGCCGACTGAGGAACAATAATTAAGGAGGTTCCCTCCAATTCAGTTATTCCTAAGGGCTGGTTGTGCTGCGGGCCACCCGGCTCCCCTCTAAGGTATTTGTTGATCACATGAAAAGTAAGGTTCGGCATTTGTATAGAAATATACGGCAAGCACGTTCCCAGCCTTGACCTTGAGTAGGCAGGGATAGGGAAGTGGTTAATGCTATCAGCTTAACCACCGGATGATGTAGTTCTATCTTGAAAATTGGTTCTGGTCAAAGATGACTTATTTAGGAAGAGATCGTATTGAGACTAAGTATGTCATTTAATATCGGTTTGACGATATAGCTCATGGACTTGGAGAACGCAACAAGGGCTTACTGGGTTGAAGTGACAGGCCACAGTGGCTCCCAAGATGGTATTCGATGAGACTCCTTCTCCTTCTACTTTGCCGAGCTTCTCCAGCTCTTTTGTCCCTTTTGTACTCCGAAAACCAAGGCCTCCCACTCTGATCTTAGAATACACACAAGTTAAAAATCCCTCAGCGGTACGCCATCTTGCAACTGTCTGCTTAGAATTTGATAAAAATGGGTGAAGGGTAGTGGGGTTAGGTGTCGAGAGGGAATGGGACGTGGTTTACCTCTGAATCGGCGGTCATTGATTCATAGAATAGTATCTTAACAGCAAACTGGTGTGTGTTTCAGCTATCGATGTCTCGGACGTAAAGGCAGTCTAAAAACACTCTAATATATACTAAAGTCCAAGTTGCCTGTCCCCAACCCCGGGGCTTATCTCGATGTCAACCTTAGAAGAGCGGTAGATTATCGCCTTCTTTTGCCAATTCCATAGCACCCTAGGTCTCGCTGGCGCCTACCACAATATCTCTGCGTGTGCGCGTCTAACAAAACTTTACCTGGAACGACAATCTCGTATATTTAAGTTAACATAGGGCTTTCATCACTTGAGCACCTAGTAATTGAATTTTTATACCAGACTAAGAGCAAAGAGAGATCACACCATGCTACTACGTCGAAAAGAAGTAATAATAGATGCCTGCAAATGGTGTCTTATTCTTAGGTGGTAGCGACTTCGAAGACCGCGGGGCGCGTTACTAGGGTTTAGTTAAAATACTAGAACAACCGGTTCCATACAGTTCTGGCTGCAAAAACCGCGAAACTTGGGGAGAGGACTGAGCGTGTCAATTAGGAGCTGGTATGGAGGTTCGACGCTGTATTGGACGGGGGGGTGTGATTGGATCAATCCCCAATCTAATCTGTCTTGAATCAAGGGTTGGTCTCTGGACATGAGGAACAGATACGAAGCCTAGGAAGGATAATTTGTAAAATTAGAGATCTACCTAGGTGTTATCTCGTAAAGATATCATGCCATACTGCTAAACTTCTAAGGTTATTATCATTAGTAGGGAGGTTTGTTCTTGACGACTTAATTGATAGCCGAATTAATTTCGTGATGAATTGTGTGAGCCGGTGTGCAAAACGAAACACGGCTGTGTTCACTGTTGGCGAGGGGTTCTTATGACCCCGCGTTCCAGTAATTGTGTGCGCGCCTTTCATATGTGCGATGGCGATGCGTGCATAGTTGTCAAATAATTGGATGGATCTTGGGCTCTTACTAGTTGCCTAAAGTATCCAATAACTAAGGACAAATAAATTGTTATCATAGGTTTCCACATCTGGTAGCTTTGTTTACGTGCTGCAATATCTACGAAGTGTAAGTAGGAGGTAAGTACTTGAGTACCTAGAGAATACGAGTGAGTCTAAGAAACTTGAGTGGCGAAATTCGGTCGGTTGTCATCGGCCTAAATACAGCTTCCTGAAATGAGGACGCTGATTGTTGACTATCGGTAAACTTTTCGTAAGATGTGGCGTTATTTCTAACATGAGATTGAAAATAAAAAAGGTCCTGAATTTGTGATTCGGTGTGGGTTAGTGATTGTGATTCTTAGACCTCAAGGATGAGACATGATGCTGATGCCGAATTAGAGTACTTATCACATTTCCTATCGCAATACCTAGATAGAAGTACCTACGCAATGTAAAAGGGAATAACAAATGAATGGTGTGATCTGTTACCTGTAGATACCTAGACACACCCATCTCAATTACTATAATAAACAATGTTTTTAATGTATAATATCAAGATAAGTGCGGCTTCGGCTTCGGCTTCGGCGACTAGTATGATTCGTCAGATCCTTCAAGCTTTGTTTTTGCTGTATCTAACCGTATCTTAACTAAAGCGGATCACACCGGAGCGCTGTCAAACCCGCCAACACTACTACTTTAAGCCGGCAGGTAATACTAACCAGGCACCTAATTGTGGGCGCTCGCCGATGTCGTCAAGGTGAAAGTGAAGGGCGTTATATGTGCGCCCTTGTATCCAGACTGCCTACCCAATGACAGCCCAGCTTTCGATCTGGTGCTATGAGCCGATTGGTTACGGCCTGCAACCAGCCGATGCGAGTCGTTCATCCCGGTAACGCCCCCGGTCTCTTTTACTAATAACATAATAACAATAATCCAATCTTTAAATCCCGACTCTTGAATCTCAACTTTTCTACCTTATCCGCTTTGTATAATCTCCTTCACGCCTGGTAAGATATATAAACGCACTAGCCTCGTACGTTCTCATTTGGACTAAACGTTAAGTCTCAAGATGGACGAGACCCAGCCACTCTTGGCAGATGTTCACCTCGTCGACACCGAGCGCTGCGATGAGGTCTCCCACAAGGACATCGTCGACTTTAACGTCGATGGTGACGTCGAGAACCCCATGGAATGGCCCGCGGCCTACAAGTGGAGTATCGTGTTCTTACTCTCCTTCATGGCGTTCACAGTGTACGTAATCAGAATAACAACAGAATGCGGCCTGCTCGCTGACATAGAATGCAGAACCTTCACGTGCATCTCAGTCGTACCTATAGCAAGCCAAATCGTCTCTGAATTAGACAATGGGCACGTTAGCAAATCATCTAGTGTGCTGCTAGTCACCATCTGGGAGCTGGGTGAGGCCGCTGGCCCTTTGCTCATCGCGCCGTTGTCCGAAGTATTCGGCCGTTATCCTGTGATAAACGGCGCGAACGTGCTTTTCATTCTCGCCACAGCGCTAGCTGCCGTTTCACAGAGCACACCCCTTTTTATCGGCGCCCGTGCGCTGACAGGTCTATCCGTGGCTTCTAATGTCCTTGGCCCTGCCATCGTAGGCGACATGTTCGTTTCCGAGCAGCGCGGGTCCGCCATTAGCTTCATCGCGCTAGCACCACTGATAGGGGGGTCACTTGGACCGGCTATTGGAGGCGCCATCGCTGAGACCTTCGGCTGGCGTTGGGTGTTATGGCTCTCGGTATGCCTGGCGCTGGCGTGCGAGCTCGTCTTCTTTACCTGTTTCCGAGAGACGTACAAGGTCGCCGTCCTGCGACGACGCGCCGCGAAGTTGCGCAAGGAAACAGGTAACCTGAAGCTTAGGACCGCATTCGACATGGATGACCGAAAGTCGGGCGCCCACAAAATCTGGGAGTGCGCCGTCCGGCCCGCGATCGTCCTATCCGGGTCTAGTGTTTTGCAGGTCCTTTCACTACACGGCGCTCTCTCGTTTAGCTATTATTACGTGTTTTCTACGACACTACCGGAAATATTACAGGATCTTTACAGTCTTTCACCGGCTGCGACAGGACTGGCATTTATATCTTTTAGTAAGTAGACTTCATATCGCCTAACGGCTTTCTTTCCCCTTTTTCTTTTCTTTCCCTTTTTTTTCTTGCCCTTTTAGACAACGATTTATCTAACCCGGAGCGCAGGTATCGGCTCAGCTATCAGCGTGATACTTCTGAACATTCTGCTTGACAAGATCTACGTCAAGCTGCGTGATCAACACAAGGGCGCCGGGGCGCCCGAGTACCGGCTCCCCATTGCCATTTTCGGGGCATTCGGCCTTCCCTTAATGGTATCTGCCTACGGTTGGGTTTCCCAAATGCGATTACCTTTGCCAGTATTGCTATTCGTAGTCGGTGTGCTGGGCAGTGCGCTGATGTTTGTATATCTACCCTTGAACGCATATGTCGTCGACGCCTTTGGCCTATATGCTGCAAGTGGAATGACCGCTATCATCGTTACACGCTGCCTCATGAGCACGGTCTTGCCTTTAGCCACAGACCCCCTAGTTACGAGGTTCGGTTGGGGGGTCGGATTATCCGTTTTGGGAGGTATTGGTCTCGTCCTAACTCCGATTCCCGTCTTGGTATTTAGATATGGATCTCGATGGCGACAGCTATCGAAGTATACGAAGGATGAATAAAAAGGCGTTGTGTGATATTAGTTAAAATAGAAAGGGCTGTGATATACGGTTGATCCATGTGGTATGAGCCCATGGAAAAGAAAAAATGCTAGATACATAATGATAATAATGATCACCCGTGAAATGCCCCCAACCTGCCGTAGACCCGAACAAGATGATAACATCTATTATACCATATAAAAAGAACGAAGTGACAATTAAGCCAAATGCTTTATTTTAAGAAAATGGACGACTAGCTAATATCCTAGCCTGAGTTGTGATGCCAGTTTATGTAATGCTGGTGCGCGGAACCACTCTCATCCATAGGCTTACCCACCTAGTCTTTCAGTGCTATCCTTCACCTTATCTATAACTCACTGAACAGACCAATACAGAGTATGAAGTAAAAACTCAAGGGAGTAAAAGAGAGGAGTGACTGTCGTATGGTTGTTCAGGAATGGGCGGCTCCTGATAGAGACTAGGAAACGAGGGTCAATAAAAAGCTAAAGTTATGGCTTGTATTTCGGTAATGACGGTTCTTGAGTGTGCGTCGAAAACAAAATTTAGGGGATAGGTAATGGATATTCTTCGTTCGGTACTGGAAATAAGATAGATATACCGAGGGCACATTATCTGAGTGTGTTTTGCATTTATTGTTTCCTCTGAAAACAAAGGATTATTCCATGGCTCAATGGTATGCCTTTGAAGATAAGGAAGGTATTGTGGTTGGATAGGGGATATATGCTACGAAATATAGGCAAGTAAAATGCCTCAATTATCTTAGAAAGGGGGCCGTTGAGATAGAAATGAAAGTAAGGACGGAATAGGCGTTATGAAGGTTGGGGTTGGGGGCCATTTCGCGCCCAAGGTAGAGATATGGAATTAATTGGTAAAACGTTTCTAGAGATATCACGTCATCTCCATCTAGATTAGGCCAACGATGTGCAATACCTTGCGATAATCCAGTTTATTTCATTTATGAGATATACTCTTATCACATCCTATGCATTAGCTCAGCTTTGCATCATGCTAGTGCAGGGTCATTACACGTTATGAGAGGCGACGATATGAACATGTGTTTGGTCCTCTGGCCCTCCTCTTTGCCCTCCACCCACCTTATCCAGGGTCTCGTGTCCAAGGTTAGGCTAAATTTAGTGTTGAGCGGGATCCCCTAGCCATCCCGGCCGCGATATGTACCCACCTGTCCACAAAATATACACACGAGCAGATAAGACTTATTCAAATCATCAATCTGTAGCCAGCTTCCACAGGCCATCACCAAGGTAATGTGCGTCCTCGATGACGGGTCCTTTCCCCTTATCCTTCACATCCTTGGTGCCCATGACGAGAAATCCGACCGCACATGCTTCTGTCTTCCCCTCGGCCCTCACGATGACGGGCTCGCCCTTCTCCAGCTCCCTCGTCCACCTATCCTCCTCGTCTAGACCCTCTCCCGCACCGTCCTCCGTACGGACAGTAAGAATACCGCTAGGCAATCGCCCACCAGTAGATGTCAGGCCAGGCGCCATGAGTGTTGCGCCCGAGAGCACGAAGCGGATTGCGCCACGGTCGATGCGTATGCTAGGGAAGGCGGCAGGGAAGCGATGAACGAGCTTGAGGTGCGGGAGGAGCGTGGTTGTGTCCTGTTGGAAAAATAGGGGTTCTCCGTCTAGAACATATAGCGTACATCGGTCAGGTAACTTCATAGCCTCCAACGACCCTTTCTTTGGTAGAATCTCATCGATGTAGCGGTGCAAGAGTGGGTAGGTTGTCAGCAGCGATTGCCGGAGAGATCGCTGTACTGACGACTTTAGTTTCGACTTGGGGGCAGTTTGTATGCTGGCAACCATCGGAAGAAATTTTGTTAGTCTTGACCACTCTGATCGTTTTTCAGGGGTGAGGGCGGGGTTCCAGAAGTCCATATTTGGGCATTGGCAGGACATTGAGACGTCATGGCGGCATAATTGGCCGGACTCTAGGGGGGAATACTTGGACTTACTCTTTCTTGAACATCTTGGCTGGTCTGTTCGGTGATAAATGTATTTTAATTGCCGTACGAGTTAATGGTATGATGATGATGCTCTGCAAGCTTGTGAAAGTTGGAGGGGCAATTCCGGTGTTGGACGCGCGTGGGTAGTCCTGCCCCGCATTGCCATTGCCATGTTGGGGAGGGGCAGTTCTCCAAAGTGGGGCGTTTTGTTCTTCTTGACTAGCCTCTTTCGGGATAGTTGCTAGCAGAGCCCAGAACCCAGGCTTCCGTTATGCTACTTGGGTATAACTCCGTGCTACTAGCAGATTCTCTAGGCTGCCATGGCCGCCATGGCCAAGACAAAGAAAGAGGAGTAGTTAGGCAGATGTGAATATTGTGCGTACACTACTATACTGCGCGGATGTTGGAATTGAGATGCAAAATGCAGTATCTACGGTGTGCGGCGGAGTTATAGTCAGTCTGTGTTGCGAAATCATCATTCTTCATTACTCGTACGTATAGTATAGGTAGGTAACGACTACTATAGCCATTGATCCTTCTTGGACAGTCCTATCATCTCCTGCCTCGGCGGCATCATAGTCGCATTTTTTTGTATATATCGGCAAGGAGTGTAGTTGCAACCAGCGCATGGACGCGAGATACGTCTAGCCGTGCTGAACGTGAGACACTGTGCCGTCTTCTTTGACGTGGACGTTTAGTCTGTCGGGGATAAAGTCCTTGGTGACCATCATGCCTGGCTCAATTACGCGACATTGTTGCGGAAGGTCCTTCTTGCAGAAATTCTACGAGGCGCAGGACCACGCATATTAGCTGATGTGTGCTGAAGAGGAAGAAAGTAAGAGAGGGGGGAAGTCGGGGGCATATACTAACCGTTTCGCTGTGCGAGTTTTCAGACACCGTCTTGCCAACCAACTTGTTAGTCCACTCCTGGGTTAGATCCCCCGAGTTATCCGTGATGCCAGGAACAACGAGAGGCATATTGCAGGTAATTTGAATTATTTTGTGTCGCGGTCGTGGGAAACGGGCGTTTTTGTGGAATGATAAGCTGAAGAAGAGAGATACGATGGCTGAAATGAGAATGCAAGATGTTGGTAAGGTTAGTCGGGTTGGGTTAGGTCGGGAGGTATCAAGGGAGGACAAGAAGGCCCAGGTAGCTTCTGGGCAATCATCGTCGTAGTGACGTCAGCTCTAGATTGTACCTGTCTTACTATACTTTGTCTCAACGTGCGGGCATGTATCGGTATCACGTGGCGCATTCCCGGTCAAGCAAGGTGAGGCGAGAATTAGTTGGTCTTAGTATCCTAGAAGGTTACTTAGTTAGCGTATACACTGCTACTGGTAACCAGGAAAAGGTAGGCGACAACAACATTATTCATCCGTCTATCCATCTAGATATTTATCTATCCACCCATCCAAAATCCAAATATAAATCGTGACGGCTATTAATGCTGAGTCGGCGAGAAAATTAGCAATGTTCTTACCATCCTTTGCAGTGACGAGGACTCCGATTTGTCAAGTCTGCTCTAGCCGGTCGCTGTGTAGTAGAGTTCAATGCGTAACCCTTCTAAAAATGTCAAAAGCATCACTCGGTGGCTGCCGAGTGACGGAATTCTTCGGTATACCGCATCCTTTCCTCCCGGTGAGCTGGCTTAGCATTATACGCCATCGTTATGCGGTTGGGTACACAAGAATGCGCTCTCATCCAATACTTAGCTTTATACTTTTAGGCACCGTGATCTCTAGCGACTATCGACCGATATTGATAATGCTATAGGCCATCTATAGACAGTCTATGACATAATCAGCTATTTATTTATTCACCTGCCTGACCACCACTGTTCATCTCATGCTATGCTGTGCTGAGATGCGGACCTCCATTTGAACTGCAGCATGTGTGGGGGGCCAACAACATTTATCAACCCGGCACCGCGGATGCATAAGCACAGCCTGGCCAAGACCTGCGCTTCATGTGCAATTTCTAGAACCAAGGATCTCGTCGATGGATTTGGCTTGACACGTACAACTACCAATCATCGATATATCTAGCCCCACGTTTTGGCCTACGTAGGTATCACAAGTAGATCTGACGCTGCGGGATTATACCACCGTGAGGAGGATGCGGTTCTGTTTCTATTGTTTGTTTTAGCACCCCGCAAATCGCCCACAGCGACACGCTTGAAACAAGGCATCAGAATCACCAAGTGCCAAACAGCTCTACCGAGGAGTTTCAACTATCGACTCATGATATGTCATATGGTAGAACTCGTCACAGATGTGACTCAACGCAAAAGAGGACATGTTTATCGTTTTAATTATCATACCGGAAAAAAAAAAAAGTCGCCCTACGGTCCGCCAAGCTACAGGGAGATGACAGCCTTGGTCCACCTCGGTATCTATAATAAGTAATGACACATGTAGTCAGCCTCAGCTCATTCTAGCATGGGTGACAGAATAGGCACTAGCGGGCTCAGCTATACGTCCGGCCGGCCACGTTTATTATGAAACGGGAGCTCTTTACGTAGTCGGTCCTAGGCCTGCATGATCAAAGGGCCCAAACCTACCTCAGCTCTCCGGTTAAAATGGGGAATAGGGCTGGCGGCTAGCCGTCGTGGAGATGAGGTGAGGCTAACCGGCTGTTGCGCGAAGGTCCGCGCGGTATACGGTATACGACCTACCAAAGACATCCTTATAGACATATTAATCGCCGGACATCCCACCCGGATAGGCTCTCAATTTGCACCCGTGTGATCAATAGTCTTCTTTGTCTGCTTGTATACACCAGTGTTACAGCTAGGACCTCAGGTTGACGTGTATTACAGAAACCGATGCACCGTCTACAACTGTTCAGACCATTCATACCTCTAAAAGGATTGGAAACACCCAAGGAGGAATAAAAGCACAACGAAAGCCAAAAAAAAAACCGGTGTCTGTGTTTAAAGTCCATATTTGTTTATTACCTACCTCATCCGGCCCTGAAAGCTTCTAGATCTGTAACCATCGCAACTGATCTAACAAAATATTCACTATGCATATACCTTTAAACACAGCGCTACCGAGAACGTTGCTCAGCTTCCTCTTCACCTCATCGTCGATTCCGAGCCCGACATCGGACCGGTCGATGTGTTTGCGCCAGAATGCTCCCATGTTAGCTCAAGCGGCAGCTTGCGGGGATAGACATTTATTGCAGGAATGCTTTCTATTAGTTCCAGATACCCTCACGTTGGATGATCTGCGAAGTTGTTTCATAGAAGTCGACTGCACAATAGCAGAGGCGACTTCAGAGGCTGTCATCATCCTCGAGAGCTGCAATGAGAGTGTCTCAGCACCCGAGTTGCGGCGGCGTGGCCCGGAAGCAATACCAGGTAAATACCCTATTCATTCACCCTCGAGAACAAGCCAGCTAATGTGAAGCTTTCAGAGGATGAAACAGAAACAACACCTACACCTACACCTACACCTGCACCAGAAAATGACCAAAACCAAAGCTCCATCAACGTGAGCGGGATTGTTGTTACCGTCATATTAGCCCTTGCCGTAGTCGCCGTGGTCACAGTGCTCCTCATATTTTACGCCAAGGACAGGAAATTACGGGCAATAGCTCGCGAGAAGGCCGCGGAAGAGAAGCGAAAGCAGGACCAGGAGGCTTCCGAGGCCGCGCTGAGAAATTTCGCGAAGAAGCAGGTCGCGAGGGAGAGGGAAAGACGCCAGCAGATGGAGGCCCTGGAATGGGCTCACAGGCGCGCGGGTATGGAAAATCCAAGACATGAGAACCCATTCGACGATAAGAGCGCTGTCGCTTGAGTGTTCCGTTTCTCAGGCGATGCCGGAAAAAAAAGAGGGGGGGGTTCGCTCGTTGCTCGTGTCGGCGCAGGCGGAATAAACTAACGCGTCCATTTCCAAGGTGCCTTGGGGGGGTTCCGTACGATCTTTTGTCACCAAATCTTCTTGCATTTTTCTTATCATTTTACTCTTTGCTCTTTCTATTGATACCTCATGGTTGGAAAATAGGTCCGGTCGGTTCATAGCATTGGCGCAGGGGAGTTTTGCATTGGAGGGTTTAATAGTCCCTATTTAATCTCATCGCCCTTTCATAGTTTGATAATCTTCAATATCCATATTCAGTCGAAAGGCTTTGCATCATATTGTTTGCTTAGGATCAATGACCGAATAAACTCCTCCATCCTCGAGACTGAAGCACTGTTAGGAAACTCGAACCTATAGCCGCAAACAAGCTGCTCTCTTCTTGTTTCTCTCGGCCTTGCTGCCTCCCTCAGGCGCGTGTTAAACGAAGGCTCATTGTTAATCGCAATTCAACTGTCATGTTCCCGTTTTTGCCGGCATAGGTTCCTTATTTGTCACCGCGCTTCTGCATGAATTCGCGGTTAAATATCGTACAGCAATACTGTTGTTCTGTTGACGTTTTACCCTTGTGGCCGTAGAATATGTCGCCGAAAGTTGCTCAGCTTTGTTTTCCGCCAGTGCACCCTTTCCTTTCTTTCTCCCCTCTTCATGTTATTCGTAATATAAATTCGATGATCGTGGCTTGCCTAGCCCTATGTAAGAATCATCAGCACCATTCTACCCGAGTTCGCCCCTAGAGGTTAGTACCGACATGTGATCACAACAAAACAGCTTCAGGACAGTATGGCAAGAAACATGAATTCCCATCATCATCATTAACTTTTAAATTTCTCTAGCATAAGTATCCCTAGCCGGAGAAGTTGTAGCCCAAACGGAGCAAAAAGGATGCATCAAAATATGTACCGTGAAATGGAGCGCAAAAAAAAAAAAGAAAAAAAAGAGAAACGCCGTGAGGCAGTACAAGATACCTTTCTTAGAGAAGGCGGGGTAATGTTACACGGATGTAGACAAATTGGGGCGGCGATAGCTCAGCTCTCCCCCCTTTTCATCCATGTATCCATCCATTCTAAGTCTTCCCGATTAGGGAACATAAAAACATAACGTGAGAAGCCCCTTTAAAAAACAGGGAGGTTATTCGAAAGGCCCTTATAGGATATCAAAGACTGGCGGGTATTACCAATTGAACCAAGGGAAATTAGGCGGCAGGCGTAGGGATAGATGATCCAGGTACGCCACGGGACCAGCTCATGAAAAGGAAGGCAATAAAGAAGAGCCCACCGCAGATAACTCCTAGCTTGAAGCCGGCAGGGTTGCTGCGGCGCACCTCATTGATCGTTAACTTAGCGTCAGTCGTCATCTGCTGCAATTTCTCGGCACCAAGCTTGTAGTAAACCAGACCGGCAAGGGCAATTGAGTAACCGAAGTACTGCTGAAGAGTAACCGGGTCACCGAAGATAACCATAGAGGCAACAACCAGTAGGATATCCTTGAGAACACCAGACATGGTAAGAACGACAGCGTTTGTCTTGCCAATCTATTCAGATATTAGCATCGTAATTACCATCAACCATAGGCCCATAATGTGAGACATACCAGTAGCACAACGGATACGTTTAGAAGGAATGCAACAAATGCATTGGCAATCAGTGTGATGAGGCCAACTTGAAGAATGTCACCCATGGTCATGCGGGGAAGTTCAATCAAGATTGTGAAGAAACCGTTGATCACAGCGCATGCAGGAGCGTAGTCTAATCAAGAATTAGCCTTCTGTTCAAAACGCCAAGCTTTGGAGGGTGCATAGCACGGTACGAAAATTTATCAAAAACGTCACAGCTTTGTTAAGAACAGGTCAGAATTGAAGGGACGTGCGGTTCCTTACAGTATACGGAGACTAGGGGGTCCATCTTGAACTCATCAGAGCTCAACAAGCGCTGGACCATGACAAGTCGTAGTGCTTCGCACACGATACCGGTAACTTGGACTAAACCAGATGTTAGATCATTCCTCCCAGTAGTTGGGATGCGATTCAGTTCATACTGATAAATCCTAGACCGTCGAACTTAAGTTCACCAAAAGAGGCAATAGCAACACCGATGACGATGGCAGATACGTTTACCAGCTTGTTCAAGTTCGGGGCAGCCATGCCGAAGGCCCATGTTGCAAGGAGAGTAGCAACAGCGTTGGTGGCCTAACGTAATATAATTAGATATATGAATGGAGCCCATCGATAGATACTTGGGTAACAAACCTTGAGCATTTGGATGAAGGAAACGCTCAGGTATAGGTAAGCGAAGTTACCAAAGATCAGGCTCAAACTGAACATGATTCCAATAGGCACAATAGCCTTCCTATTTTGGATGTTAGTCGATTGACCTAACTTCAATTTTCGTGGCCCATGAATCACAATTATGACTTACATGTAGGTGTTGGTGTTCATGGGGACCTTGTGGCGTGAATCAAGCGTTGTAGTGAACTTAGCCATAA
This sequence comes from Xylaria sp. Z50, assembly GCA_037356035.1. NCBI lineage: Eukaryota > Fungi > Ascomycota > Sordariomycetes > Xylariales > Xylariaceae > Xylaria > Xylaria sp. Z50. Next base: position 599,017 of record JBAWJU010000007.1, read on the forward strand.
GCTGTGTCATCAACGTAGCGAAGGCCATGTGCCATGTTGTCAAGAACAAGGCTGTCAATCGCGACGTTAGTCTGCGTACACACACGCCATGGCGCAAAGCCGCACTCGACTAAGACACGCAAAGGTTGATGGCAACTTACGATAATCTAATCACCTTGTTAGCTGGTACTTGATCCGATTCGTGCACACTGCTTAACTGGACAGGTGGCTTAAAAGGGCTGGACTGAGAAGAGACATACCGAACTTGGCGCTGAAAAGCACCCATTTGTTGAAGAGAATGACACTGGAACTCAGGGCAATCCATAATCTATAGCAAATGTCAGAAACTTACACTCGATAACAGCGAATCTTTTGATGATGGGAAACTGGTCTCGTACGCGATGTAGAATGCCGGGTGGATGCTTCGGGTTGGTGGTGCCGGAGCCACCCCGCCGCTCTCAAGCTTGCGCTCGTCGTTAGGAGAACCCATTATGTATATGAGAGAATTATACCGAAAAGGACGTGTACAAGGAATGAAGAATAATCGAGCAGCACGCTTGATAGCTCTCCTATTTTGGCTCACGGGCGTTGGTGTTCTTGATGAGGAAGATGGTGATGAAGTTGTACGGAAATTGAAAATTCTCGAGGAAACGAAAACGAGATGGGATGGGGCCCTAGTTTTCTTGATTCAAGATCAGAGTCGACATATGCAGATCGGTACTTGTCTATACATGGTTACCCACCTCCCTAGTGCACATAGCCTACAAGGTAGTGCAGCCACCCCTACCGTCTTTCTTAGTGCGAAATGCTCAACGCAGTTAGGTACCCAATCAGTACACTACATAGGTACTTAGTACTGTCGTAGCAGCGATAAGGATAAGCGTTAGCAGGGTAGGAAATTAGGGGATAAAATTTTAAACCACTTATGCTAACGGCCACTCAGTGTATGTACCGCCCAGAATCGAGAGACACACAACCTAATGCAAGTACCCGCCGACATTTTAA